>CAWUFW010002560.1:0-1200000 GCA_963921515.1 Calotriton arnoldi | reverse complement strand
TCACCGCGATCCGGGGTAAACTACACGCCATCTACAATAATAGAGCCGAATACACTATGCTAAAATTGCAACAGACATCATACACCCAGGGTGACAAAGTGGGGACCCACTTAGCACGACAGTTACGGGAGAAGAGGCAGTGCAAGTTTATTGGGGGCATCCTGGATGCAGACGGTCCCTTACACACGCGGACAACATCAAAGCTAACATCTTTGGCGCATTCTACGGAGAGCTCTACCGAGGCACTTCCTCCGATACAACACTACAACAACAGTATCTAGACTCGGTGGACCTTCCCCACCGAATAGCACTCGTTACAACGCGTACCAATACAACGCGTACCATTACAACGCGGGTATTAGTACGCGTTGTCAATTACAGCGAGATACCATTACAACGCAAACTTTTACACCGACTATGCCTTTACCACGCATGCCATTACAAAGCAAAAACATGCGTGGTAAAGGTATAGTCGTGGTAAAAGTTTCTAAGGTAAGTGACACTCCTCTCACTACATTTACACTACCCAGCACGACCCCCGACACTACCCTAAACCCTAAAACACTACCCTACACTACACATACACCACAACACTACCCTAAACCCTTAAACACTACCCCCAGCATGACCCCCTACACTACACAAACACCACAACACTACCCTAAACCCTAAAACACTACCCTACACTACACAAACACCACAACACTACCCTAAAACACTACCCCCTGCACGACCTCCCCAGTCCGGTCCCTACACTCAAACACTACCCTGCACGACCCCCCGACACTACCCAAAACCCTAAAACACTACCCTACACTACACAAACACCACAACACTACTCTAAACCCTAAAACACTACCCCCAGCATGACCCCTACACTACACAAACACCACAACACTACCCTAAAACACTACCCCCAGCACGACCCCCCCAACCCCCAGTCCGGTCCCTACACTCAAACACTACCCTGCACGACCCCCCGACACTACCCTAAACCCTAAAACACTACCCTACACAACACAAACACCACAACACAATCCTAAAACACTAACCCCAGCACGACCCCCCCAACCCCCTAAACCCTAAAAAAGTAACCCCCACCCCATGCCCAATCCCCCTTACCTCTCTCTCCTCGTGGTTCTTCCCTCCTCCTGGTTCCTGCTTCACGTCGTCTCTGAGGGGCGGTGCACGTCGTTATGAGGAAACGGAACAGCTTCTATTTCCTTACAACGACGTGGATCGTCTACATTTTTTTAGAAGTATGGTCATTTACTATACATACGTGGTAAATGACCATGCGTTCTAAAAAAATGCGTAGTAATGACTTCGCGATGTACAACGCATGCGTGGTAATGCATGCGTTGTAATGGTATCTCGAAGTAAAAAACTTGTTGTAATGGCTGTTTACCTTCCCCACCTCTCCCCGGCGACAGCGGAGCCGCTAGATGCTCCCATCACATCAAAGGAGGTTGGGCAGGCCATTGCTAAGCTTAAACTGCACAAAGCTCCAGGACCTGATGGCCTAACGGCACAATTTTATAAATGTTTCACATCCAAGCTAATCCCACACCTCACCGAGCTGTTCAATGCAATAGCGGCAGACGCCAGAGTTTCGGCCTCAATGGCCGAGGCGGTGATATCTGTCATCCCCAAACCCGGGAAGGACCCTCAAGCCTGTGCTTCCTATAGGCCCATAGCCCTCCTCAACCTCAATGCGAAGCTGTACTCTGCGATTTTGGCCACTAGACTAGAGGGCCTGATGCCCACACTAATCCACCCTGACCAAATAGGCTTTATAAAAGGTCGGCAAACGCATGACAACATTCGGCGCACTATACCCCTTATTGAGAAAGTGTCCAAATTCAAAATTCCTGCAGTTTTAGTGGGTCTCGATGCTAAAAAGGCCATCGACAGGGTGGTTTGGTCGTTCCTTTTTCTTACCATGCGAAAATCTGGCTTCGGAGAAAGGTTCCTCAACATGGTCAAGGCCAACTATCATCTTCCACAATCGCGGGTACTGGTTAATGGCTACAAGTCACTCCCCTTTGCCCTTAGCTGAGGTACGTGGCAGGGATGCCCGCTCTCCCCCCTTTTATTTGCCCTCAGTATCGAACCCCTAGCTGCACAATTTCGAGCTAACGAGGAAATTCAGGGTATACGCTTTGGGGGCACGGACCATAAAGCGTCCCTCTTCGCGGACGACATCTTGCTCACGCTCTTGGAGCCGGCTACCTCACTTCGGGCGGCACAAGAGGAATTGCAGAACTTTGAGCTGGTGGCAGGCTTCAAAGTTAATTTAACCAAATCCTCCATACTGAATCTCATACTTTCCGACGCTGAAGCAGCGAGATTGCGGGGTCAAACGTCTCTCCACTGGGCCAAACATTCCCTTCTATACCTTGGCGTACACCTCACACCTAGAATCGGGGACCTTTACAAGGCTAATTATCCCCCTCCGGTAGCGCAGCTCCAACAAGATTTTAAAAGATGGAAACCTCTCTATATCTCCTGGCTGGGAAGGATTAATGCCGTCAAAATGACGGTCCTGCCAAAGCTCCTCTATTTATTCCAGGCACTCCCTATTCCACTCGACCGTGATCTTCTACCTCGCCTGCGCTCACATGTCACCAAATTCATTTGGCAAGGGGGGAGGATGCGCCATCCCTTTCATGTTCTGCGTCGCCCACAGAAAGATGGGGGGGTGGCTCTACCGGATTTCCAACTGTACTACCAGGCGGCACAACATCGGGTGGTGACAGAATGGTCCGCTAAAGAATCTGATAAACACTGGCTCCACATGGACAGGGCGATTGTGGGGAGAA
The DNA here is from genome assembly GCA_963921515.1 of Calotriton arnoldi. Taxonomy (NCBI): domain Eukaryota; kingdom Metazoa; phylum Chordata; class Amphibia; order Caudata; family Salamandridae; genus Calotriton; species Calotriton arnoldi. The sequence goes on along the minus strand of CAWUFW010002560.1, from coordinate 1,197,178 downwards.
CAATCTGGGATGTCCTGTGGAAGCCGAAGGCAGACAGGCCGGCAAACGCATACCTCCGCACGCCCACACGCACCACACTCACAGTTTGGGACCAAATCACGAAGAGAGAGGGGTGGACCACTTTCCCCTCCCCATACACTCCAATCCACTTCAACCCGGACTTCCCGCCGGCTCTACACGAGGGGCCCTTCAATTGTTGGAGGGAGGGGGGTTGCTTAAAATTATCGGACTTATTCCATAACTTTGACGTATTGATGTTTGAGAGCTGCAAAAGAGACTTTCAGGTTCCACACAGCGAGCACTATCACTACCTCCAGCTTAAGCACTGGGCCACTTTCCCACACGTAAGTGAGGCCACTACCAGGGAACTTATGGCTATGGAAAGACTGGTGCAAAAAGCGGGTACCATGAAGGGGGTAATCTCCTCACTCTATGCCATGTTATTAAATACATTACACGCACCCCGGGCGCGCTACATGTCCTTTTGGGAGCAGGTGCTGGGAAGGGAGATCCTTGATGAGGAATGGAAACACATCTGGGGCGATATTACTAAAAACAACCATTCAGTTGCTCTGAGGGAAGCACATTACAAGACACTCCTGGACTGGTACCTTTACCCCACTAAACTCAAGCGGATCTTCCCTGACACCTCAGATCTCTGCTGGCGGGGCTGCGGTCTGCAGGGGGACTTCCGTCACATATGGTGGGACTGCCCCGGTATTCGCCCTTTTTGGGAGGAAATCCTTTCCCATATCAAAGACCTGCTGGAGTATCCAATCCCGACCACTATAGAAGGGGCACTACTAGGCCTTAGGGACCCCGACTTAGAACACCAAATGAAAGCCGACAAGGCCATAATGTGGGCCTGTCTGGGAGCGGCAAAACTTACAATAGCAGCTGCTTGGAAAAAGAGAGACGCGCCGGCGATATCCTTATGGCATGCTTGTCTGTGGAGAATTCTCTCTATGGAACGCGTCGCAGATATCTTCCGGGACGAATACAAGAATTTTGAATATAAATGGGGCCCACTGGTAACTTACTTGTCCCGTGGCTTACCTTCGGCGGTATGCCCTCCCTCTTTAAGGGCCATGCATCTTTTTCAATTCTAATCACTCCAACGAAGGTTGGCTGACACACTCATCATTCCCCTCGAGGCTATGGCCCTACCCTTACTGCCTCACTTCTTAGACGCACCCGTGATACCCGCTTCGCTTTCGTACAGCTCCACCACCACCAGGGAAGGGGAGGAGGGTGGGTTTTGGGGGGAAATTTCTGTTTCGTATTTCTTTTTCTTTTTGTTTAAGGGGTCACTCTTAAAGTTGAATGTTTTATAACACAAAAAAAAAAACAGACATCTTCTCCTTTGGTTACAGGGGGCTTCTAATAGACCTAGCGACATGTGAATCTGAACTACAATTAGCTGAATGTCTCGACCCAGGGTCCTATGCACTCCACTGTATTCTTGTTGTTGAATAAAAGAATTTTGATTAAAAAAAAAAAACGGCTTATTTAAAAAAAACATTTAAAATATCCATTTGTAAAATACAAATTCATGTATCTATCGGTGCGTTTTATAAGAGAAAACTTTTTTTCTTGATTACATGAATTGCATCTATATTCATTTCGTTGTTCCAAAACCAACTATCAAATACAAATTAAAATTATTCCAAAGAATGAAAATGTTGTTGACGCGGCGTTTCAGCACAAAGTTTCTTTGCCTTCTTCATGTGAGTTGCTCACAAAAAGTATGTCAAGTCCTTTGGCCAAATTAATTGAGGGTTTTAATATATAATATTTTTTATATATTTGTTTTTGATAGATTCCTATGGTTAGTGGACTATGGGAGAAAAATACAGTTCCCTTCCACTTATTATTGCCATTTAAGCAAGAGACAACTTTCTTCTGGGTCTCTGAAGTTTATCTGGTAAGGCTTTCTTTTCTAGTCCTCCTCCCTGTGAGGGTTCTTAGTGATAAACAAATGATCATACAAGAACAAGGATCATGTGATACATTATAGAAAATGTCTCTGTTTAAAAAGATCTTTGTGTAATAAGTGACTTGTAGGATATACCACAGGACTTAGATGTTGTGGAGATCTTTTGGATAATGAGTTGTTTTGGGAGATGCAATAAATAATAGTATAGTTCACGTTGCTGCTATAAGGGGTTGTGCTGTAACAATTGTCAACTATGGAATGTTTACATGTATTCGTAATGTTTTTATTGCTGTTTAGATAAGATTGAAATATTTTCTGTCCTGAAGAAGGCGAAGAAATATTGTGCCGAAACGCCGCGTCAACAACATTTTCATTCTTTGGAATAATTTTAATTTGTATTTGATAGTTTGTTTTGGAACAACGAAATGAATATAGATGTAATTCGTGTAATCAAGAAAAAAAGTTTTCTCTTATACAACGCACCGATAGATACATGAATTTGTATTTTACGAATGGATATTTGAAATGGTTTTTTTTTAAATAAGCCGTTTTGGTTTTTAGATGTATGTATTATGGTTTTAAATAAATAACTTGTGTATGAGTACATGATTGTTGATTGTTTTCTGGAGTGATTGTATTTTTAGCCATTACTGTAACATATTTCAGCAACGTGGATAATAATTTTGTGGGTGGTTTTCTCTGTCCGCTCTTTGTTGTTATAATACCTGAAGTTTTTCTTTGTGTTAATATTAACATCTATATCACATGTTCCAAGTTGGAGGTAGGTTTTTTTATAACCACTTGTATTTTCATCTTGTTTAAAATCTGATCTTATTGAAAAGGGAATTCTCTCTTTTTTGTGTTACACAGACCCGTCCCTTTTCTAAAAGTATCAGGGTACCTCCCTTATTTTGTTGGAATTCTCTCCCTTCCTCCAGTGTGTCTCACCCAGCTCACGAGAATACAGCAGTATACAAATTTGTCTGGGGGGGAGGGAGGTATTACTCTACTCCTCTTGTCTTAACCTGGCAGGTATAGGCTTCCTAAACTGGAATATAGGGTCCTCCATGTAGTGTACCATTACATGCAGACTTACACTCACTGCTTGGCCACAGCACATACACTATCCAGTACTGGTACTCCCATGCATTGTACCAACACAGACAAAAATACATTCAGTTCTCACAATTATTCTGTGCACACTGTTCAGTACTGTAGACTTTCTGTATTGTGGTATATGCAAACACACACACTGCCAGTGCACGCATTCATCATGCGTGCACTGCACAACACTTCATCCTTCATGTACATCCATACACCTAGTACGTGCTTCTATTGTACATGCATAACACAGCACTACATCTCTCATGTAATGTATCCCTCACAGGTATACATCCACCCAGTACATCACACTCGCCATGCATGTACTGCACAACACTATCCCTGTACTGAAACCTTTCCAGGCGTACCTACATCGAGAGCAGAATCGCCATTCCTGCACTGCACAGCACTTTATATCTAACTGATGTAGGCAAAGGGTGAGTTAAGTGCACAGGAGCGGAACTTTAAAAAGGTGAGTGAGCCTGTGGGCCACACTCCAGTAACACAGGTTAAAAATGACCTGTTCACTCCTACCTATCACTACACGGTACGATGCCACCACTGCTCTCATGCTGCTTAACTCCTGGTGAAGGCAGTAGCCTTCCACCACTGTGAGGGTAGCTCTTTGGGCATCCCTCCCAGACCAACAGGCCCACAATCCATGAGACCAGACTATGTTAAGGTGCACACACATGATCCATGTTTGCCTACAAGAGCAAAAATCAGCATTAGGAATCCAGACAACAGTATAGTTGGACACTCAAGGCAGGGGTACACAGCCATAACCATGCAGAGGACTTTCCCTTCCCAACAGGCCTTATACCAAATCCTGAGTAAAATGGGAGAAAAAGACAAAAAGAAGCAGATTAAGAGGAGCGTAGTAAGAAATTGAGACTCTAGTCACAGCAGATCCACAAATTAAAGAATTAGATCCTCAACTACACCTACAGGAAGACTGACAAGATGTACAACAACAAGACAATAACATCGGGGTTTTTAGATAGAAGCAGAATTATCGCAAGACAAATCAGAGACAAATCCAACTAGGCCATTTCCACCAGATAAGTTATCCATATTTCACACGCTAATTAAAAAAGCCATGAATGCATTTGGGGTGAAACTAGAGAAAGAAGAGGGGAATCATGCTTCCTCGTAGAAACACCCCTTAGAAAAGAACAACTTCCTCCCTATGTGTCTTGCAACAGGAGAGAGAAGTATTCAAAGAACCAGCTTCATGCAAAGCAGTTGCACCCAGACTGGGAACGAAATATAGACAATCTCTTCAAGACCTCAAAATATTGAATCACATACAGAGCCTAATTCCCTCATTGTTGCTACAGCCTGGAATAGAGCTAGTAATATGTCCACTGTTGGACCGCCACCAAACAGGAAAAGCAAGAAACTAGTCACAATTTGCACAGCGTGCAAAAAGATGGAGAGACTGGCAGCAACACCATGGAGGATGGCAAACTCCTGTCAATAAATGGCCACCAACAATGGGACGAAATGACACTCATGCAACATCTCCCTGTACAATGCCAAATAAGGGCAAAGACCATAATTGCAGCGGGTCAGACCATTTCCAAGAAATGCCTCAAATCATCTTGTACTTTGCTGATACAGCCAGTTGATAGCTGTGCATGGGTATGGTACTATGTAGGCAAGCATGGTTGAATATTTCTGTTTTTAAGCCAGAGGTTCAATCATCAATAATTAACACCCCCTGTAATGGCCGGGAGTTGCTTCAGTACAATATCAATGACAAATTTGAGAAGGTGACAAGTACAGTTCAAGCCATGGAACTTTTGCAATTTTTCCCCAAAGGAACTCTTGCCCAAGAAGGGATAATGGGAACAATAGACCCGTTATTCACACAGACACAAACACAATCAGCCCAGGGACAAAGCACATTCCAAATGACGTTAGAATAGCACCAAAGCTTGCCTGCATGCCTCTCACTCTGGCGTAGAGCAAGAGGAATAGGTCAGTCCATCAGAGAAAGTACACGAACAAAGTGGCTGCATCAGCCTCCTCCCAGAATATTTAACAATGATAGGGAGCAGAATTCAGGATTTCCTTTGAGAATGAAGAGAAAGCACAACTGATAAAACTGCATAGGACTAGAGAACAAACCAATACCTTGTATGCTAAAGAGACAAAACTACAATATCCAACAAAGGGAAGCACTAGCAAAAAAAGTGCAAGATCATTTAGAAAAGAATGCCATAGAAGCAGTACCACTATCACAAAGAAACACAGGAGTATTCTCATATACATTCTTTGACTATCCAAACACTCAATTTGGACTGCCTATTTATCACCGAGACATGGGCCAGGAACAATTCAGGTCCCGACCTGGCGGATGCTGTCCCCCCTGAATATACTATTCTCAGATGTGACTGCCTTGATCGCAGAGGTGGCGGTCTGGTTTTGGTGGCCCGGGACTCTCTTAGTTGCACCCTCACCATGGTGGACGGGGACCCTAGCTCGCCATTGGAAGCAGCTTCTTTTAGGATTAAGCTGTCCAACATCTATAATTTCTCTGGCTTGCTAGTGTATTGCCCGCCAGGTCCCAGAACCAGGTTTACTGAATCATGGTGCAAAACACTGGAACCATTCGTCACCACCACTCACCTCACCATTTTAGGAGATTTTAACTATCATCTCGAAAACAAACAGGACAATGACTCAGTACACCTCCTAGAACTCATGACATCCTTGGGACTTGAGCAACTTGTCCAATCCCCCACCCACACCGCCGGCCATACCTTCGATGGCATTTTCACCAACCACGATAACCTAGTGATCGAGAACATTCAGCCCCTTAGCAGGGTGGACCATTGGCTGATTGAATTCAAAGTCTGTCCTACCCTTCCCATTACTGCGAAGGAAAGCACCACTCCTAGGTGCATTCGCTGTAGGGGACTGAACAAGCTTTCAGCCTCCAAATGGGAGGCTGCCTTGGCCTCAGCCCATGCCGGGAGGCACAACCCGTTCCCTCCCACGGCGGAGGACTTCCTCAACTGGATTAATGAGGCCCTTGACACTGCTGCCCCTTTTAAAAACTGCATCTTCAGAAGAGCTAAACCAGCGGCCCCATGGTTCTCAGAAGAACTTAGATCCCTCAGAAGGGAGTGCCGTAGACAAGAACGTAGATGGCGCATGGAACCCTGTGCTAGGGAAAAAGCCAAGCAGAAATCTCTGCTGCAGAAATATAAACTCGCCATCTTCCAAGCCAAATCCCACTTCCTTACCAAAAAGATCCTTGCAGCAGACAATTACTCAAGCATGCTATTCAAGGTCATTAAGGACATCTCTGAGCCACCAGGGACCCAGTTGCTGTCCCCCTCTCAAGACTTCTGTGACAGAATAGCCACTTACTTCCATGACAAGGTCCTTAAAATCTTTCAGGAGTTCGGTCATACGGAAATCGAAGAACCTGATGTTGAGGAGGTCATTCAAGACCGTGAAAAGTACGATCCTTTCGCTCTTAATGCCTTCCCACAAATCACTGTTCAGCAAACACAGGATCTCCTTATGGGCCTCAAATCCGGCTCACCTTCGGACCCCTGTACGCCCCTCACACTCAAGCTGGTTCCCGACCCGGTTGCAGACTTCCTGTGCCGGGTGTTTAACAACATTCTCCTATCTGGTAGCTACCGGATGCCTGGAAGGGGGCTATTGTTACACCACTCCTTAAAAAACCCAACGCTGACCCCTCAGAACTGAAGAACTTTCACCCCATTTCCCTTCTCCCGAACCCCGCAAAAATCTTAGAGAAATTCATCTACACTGAGCTGATGAATTACGTTGAATCCCATGAGATCTTAGACCAGTCTCAAAATGGTTTCTGCGCCGGTCACAGCACCGAGTCTGCCCTCATTGCTGCCACTGATCATATCCGCATGCAGGTAGATCAGGGTGGATCGGTGGTGCCGATTATGCTCGATCTGTCGGTGGCATTCAATACCGTTTCTCCAATACGCATGGTTCAACGCTTGCGGGAAGTGGGAGTTTCGCGAAAGGCCTTGCAGCTTCTCCACTCCTTTATGACAGGGAGAACGAACATTGTCAGCTGCGGAGGTTTCAGAGCTAAGGCTTTTAGCCTACCTTGCAGGGTTCCCCAGGGCTCATCGCTAAGCCCCACCCTCTTTAATATTTATGTGATCCCTCTAGCTGAGTTGGTGAGATCTTTTGGGTTCCAGGTGATTTCCTATGCGGACGACACGCAAATCATTGTTTCCATCTCTAATGATTTGCAACTGGTCGCAGAAAAATTTAACCACTGCATGGCAAGCACTATCGGCTGGATGAAGAACAATTCCCTTAAGATTAATGCCGATAAAACCGATATTCTAGTTTTTGGTCCGCAGAACTCTGGTCGAACGCCTGGTGGCCGGCAGACTGTGGTCCTCTCCCCATCCCAGTTAGGACAGCTAAAACCCTGGGGGTCACTTTTGACGAGGGTCTGACCTTTGATGCTCAGGTCAGCAGCACTGTTAGCACCTGTTTCTACATCTTGAAAACCCTTAGAAAGGTGCTTCCGTATATTCTATCTGAACTGCATCGGCCCACCATCATTGCACTAGTCACTTCCCGGTTTGATTACTGCAATGCGTTGTACCTCAACATCAATGTGGCTTCCCTGAACAAGCTTCAGATCGGTCAGAACGCGGCGGCCAGGCTGATCCTTAATATTCCTAAGCATCAATCAGCCAGGGAGGGGATCCGTGCTCTGCATTGGCTCCCCATTAGGAAGCGCATCTCCTTCAAGGTTCTTAGTACGGTCTATAAGGCCTTGCACTGTAAAGGCTCACCGCAGCTGAAAACCATGTTCCAATGGTACATACCTGGGAGGACCCTGAGATCCTCCACCCAGAGAAAACTGATCTCCCCTAAATTCCGCTGGGCAGGGGCGTACCTAGGCCTTAGGCTGCCCGTGGCGGCCCCTGCGTTTGCCGCCCTCGGCAAAATTATAGAAGAGCGGGGGGTAGCGGCCGCGACCGATTCTTGCGGCCGCAACGGCCGCAGGTAAGAGCGGGGGAGAAGGGGGGCCGGCTGCAGCCCCAAAACTCGTGCCGCCCCCATCGCCCCCCCCTAGCTACGCCACTGCCGCTGGGTCAGATGGGGCGGAATCTCCTTCTCTGTGGCGGCCGACAAACTCTGGAACACCCTGACCCCCTCTATCTCTAAAGCGGAATCTTTTCTGGTGTTTATAAATCTGCTGAAAACATGGCTTTTTTCAACATAGTTGGCAGATCTGTGCCTTTCTTCTCCTCTCATTCTGACTAGCGCCTTGACACCCGTGGGTATTATTGCGCTTATAAATGATTATCCTATCCTATATGCTCTCATACCAGAGCTAACTCTCATATAAAAACCAATACTAGATGGCAAGTTGTTGAACAAATTTATAAAGACACAAAAATTCAAGATGATGACACTCCAGGAGATCATTCCCAAGCTGGAGACTCCCTGGCAGTGATAGACCTTAAAAACGCCCACTTTAAAATCCTGATGAAACTACAGCCTCACAAGTACCTGAGGTTTGTGTTGAGGGAAATTCATTACCAGTTCAAAGTACTATCATTTGGAATAAAATCTGCTTCACAGTTTTTCACAAAATGCGATGCAGTGGCAGCTGCTTTTGTCACTAGGTAAGCAACACGTGTTTTATTCATAACTAGAAGACTGGCTGAAGAAGAGAAAGTCTTACAATGCAGCAGAGCTCCAGTGCAGTCATTCAAATATTGCACACATTAGAGTCTTCAGTAAGTATCAAGAAATTATCCACTATTCGGCACAGGAGAAAAGCTTCTTCGGGGCCCACCTCAGCTCTCGAACAACGCTAACAGTTTCCATAGAAAACAGGAGTCTGGCATTGCAGCAATAAATGCCTCTTTTCCAGACATCGGCGCTTCTGACAGTGAGAGCAGTGGTGAGTTTACTGCGCACGTATTCTAGGTGTTGCAATCATACCACCTGCCAGATTACACGACATTACTACAGGAGTGGCCGAGACAGTGGTCACAAAACAAGGGAAAGGGGGTCGATCTAATTGTTTTACGGTCCAGGTTCAAAGAGAGCTAAAATGGAGGACAAAGGAGAACATGTTGAAGGGTAGGTCAAGACGCCACTTTCCTTTATGATCATAACAACGGATGCTTCACACATAGGCTGTGGTGCGACACAGAAGAAGCCATACAATACATAAATCTGCTAGAGTTAAAGACTATCTTTCAAGTGCTGAAAGATTTACAACCACAAGTAAAAGAAAAACACGTTTTGATACAAACAGACAATGCAACAGCAATGTTTTATCTGAACAAACAAGGGGGAACAAAATCATACACCCTATCAAAGCTAGCACAAGAAATATTGAAATGGATACTAAAGAACAGGATCACAGTGGCAGCTGTGTACCTAGCGGGACAGTTAAATGTAGAGGTAGACTGATTAAGCAAAGAAGCAGACATATCTCATGGTAAAAACTCAAGTAGGTAGTTGTAGAATTTTTTTTTTCTCGCAGAATTGGGAACACAAGATAAAGATCTGCTTGCAACTGCAGAAAATGCAAAATGACAAACTTCACATCAAGTTATCAACACCTACTAGCCTTGGGAAATGCAGTGTCCCAGAACTGGTTAGGGCTTTTTTCCCAAAACTAAATTTGCCAGAAGTGATCAACAAATATGGGGTGCTAGAAATAACAATGATCCTCATTGCCCCGATGTGGGCAAGACAAACATGGCCTACAATGTTCAGGAGACAAGAAAAAGGTTGCTTTTACCTGCAAATCTAACAGTGCAGGGCAGGAAGATATCCCATCCAGAGACAGAGCCTCTATGCCTAGTGGCATAGCTCCTTAAGACATAGGCAGTGGCGGCTGGTAGGGAACAGGGGTTGCGGGGGGGCAGAAAAAAAACATTTTTTTAAAAAGCCACTTACCTCTACACGGCTGCCGACTCTCCTACGTCATTGCTTCTCTTACTGGCGAGTACCAGAAGCAGGAAGCACACAGGCTTCCCGCTGTGGTCCGGGGCTCAGATGGGGACTGACAGCCTGTACATGTTCTCCACCCAGGCTGTGTATTACAGCCAGGTGGAGAACATGATAAGTGCACATGACTGTTTGGCCAGCCTATCCGGCCGACCAAACCGTCATGCGCACTTAAACTGCACAAACCACTCCTCTCAGGCTGTGACACTAGCCCAGCCCCGCTCTAACCCAGCCCAGTAGCTACGAAAAAGAAAATGATAATAATGATGTTATTATCATTTTATTTCTCCTTTTTCCACAGCTCTGAGAGCAGTGGGGCGAGCGGAGGAGCATCGCCCCTGGACATAGGACCTGATGTACAGTTTGGTAGACAGGATACTCTTTCCACTAACTCTCGATCCGTCCACTTCATTTAGAGTTGGGAGGACCGTAAGTGATCCGTCAACAGATCCCCTTTCAGTTAAGTCGACAGAATACTTTCTCCAACGATAGTAGTCCATTGGAGGAAGGACTTTACATGATCCACGCTATTTTGGGTGGACGGTGTACAATCTTTTTTCCTGTCTGTCTCTGCCAGGAAAGACCTGGTTCTTAGGGACAGAAACAACAATAATGATCCAAAACACCCTCGGTGAACATTTCCAGGGTGTGTGGGCTTTTTGTTTTTTTGTTGTTCAGAAACAACTCCTACATTGACAGGAACCGCCATGACAGCAGTTGTTGTCAATGCGAAGAGTTGTCCGCAGGGCCGGTGGACAACTCTAAATTTGGCAAACAGAGGTCCCTCAGGATGGTGGAGGTATTTTCCTCTACCATCCAGGTGGAGTAATCTCTGTCTGCCAAACACTTAATCAGGCCAGTAGACTTTGAACACCATCATCTCCTTCAAAGGTGTTGAGCAGATATTAAGGAAGTAAAAAGACCATCCATAAACAAATGCCATGCGGCCTGTGGTCCGCATCCAAAAAGGGAAAAACTTTTACTAAGTCAGGATTTCCAAAACCCAACTGCTAGATACTGAATAATGCAAAGTATGTGAATCTAGAGGAATTCCTTGCTGCAAAACTATTGTTACAGGTAAGTAACCAGTTTCCTCATGGACACCACCAAAGTAGTCTTTTGGCATTAAAACTAGCAAACAATCTATGGTTTTCTATAACACAGAACTCCGGTGAGCCTGAAAAACTAGCAAAAAAGATAACATTTTGGTGTGGTACCAGAATATTGGTGTCAGGATATCGTCTGGAATAAATACTGTGTTCTAAATATGCTCTAAAAAAGATTGCCTAATCGGATATTTTTGTAAATGATATTTAGGACACAACATTTATGTCAAGTGACATTTCTGTACAGGATATTTTGACATATAACCACGTTTTAGGTTAAGTGTAAATTGGGTCTTATGTTCTATGTCTTTCAGAGTGGTGGGCATTGCAATGTATAACTCAGCAGCACATCAATAAAAGACCGGATCTCTCCACCTAGCCTTCTATGTTTTGGACTATGAAAGATATCTTTTCTAGGTTATCTTAGAGCAGGCATGTCCAACGAGTAGCTCGTGAGCTACTGGTAGCTTTCCAGCTACCTATAAGCAGCTCATATATATATTTTATGAAACAACCATGTAGTAGGTTGAGTACCATAATAATTTTCCCCGAATGAAGACTCTATAATATGTTGCACAGGAGCACTCGCACTTTAATCTGCAAAAATGCATTTGCACTTTAGTATCATCAGTTTGGAGAAGGTAAATGAAAATAACCAATATGACATCGGGTGATTGTGGAGAGAAAAAGAGTTTAAAGTGACTGTGACATAATCTTTCCCCTAGAGTTTCTATGGCATTGATGGAGCACAAGCATGCTTATGACATTAAGGTTTTGTTGATAGCTGCACTTGCGAACAAACAAAACAAATGTCAATGCGAATCCAATAAGATGAATTGTTTTCCGAGATGAATTGGTGAAATTCAGAGAGTAATGTTTCACATGGATGTATTTTGACACATTGAAAAAGTATTTATAAAAAACAAAAAACATAAGTAAATTGTGGAAAATGTTAAAAACGTTAAAAATGTAAAAGATTCCCTTTTATAAAAAAATTAATGGCAAAAGAAACAAATAGAAAAAAACTGTAAGATATTATAGAGGAAATATGCACTGCGAGGAGCATTTCTATTATGCAATATACCTTTGTGTCCCATGTACGCAATTGTAAACCAAGCACTTTTGTAGTATGTTGTCTATGTCAATGGTATCATGTGACTCAATGCTCCCAACAACGGGAATAATGGCGGCTCAATGTGTGAGCAAGGCAGGAGAAACTGCCGAAACGCGAAACAGCAAGAAGTAAATAAACAAGTGTTAAAAACCCAACCAAGTCTGTGGTGTCGGTGTCCCGTTCTGTAGAGAAGACTGGAAATGGATTTTGATATATATATATATATATATATATATATATATATATATATATATATATATATATATATATGTATATACATATACACCAAACTGGTCTTTGGCGATAAATGGCTGAATTTCTTAAATGTATTTAAAGATGACATTTGAGAGACAAATCATGCAGCTTTTTGGAGACATATTACAGGTACTGTTACCTTGGTGCCAGGAACATTATATCCATGTTTTTCTTTTTTTAAACACATTTTATTGATTTTGAGAGAACCCTGGTTCCTGGTACAATATGAGACAGGCAAATAATCAAATGCTAAAAGAACCATGAAATCTTGGAACAGGTACCACCTCCCATGTGACAGGGCTTGGTGTCAAATATCACTAGACCAATAATCCATATGGATATTCCAAGGCCAGATATAGTCGTTATCCCATACATAATGTGTCCATCTTCATCCAATGGACCCCTAACCCATCCACCACAAACTTTACAAAATGGAACTAGACGCGATTCCCACCCCGCCTCTCCCCAGGCGTGCCATAGGAGGAACAGATACAACTTGTAAGAAAGTATTCATACATTTTTCACATTGTGGCGACTGGAGGGTGTGAAAGTATTCCCCACATCAGTGCTGCGAACCAGACAGTGCAGGTGGCAGCAGACCCCAACAGCAGAAAAGCCAATATGCCCCCAGGCTCGGGGTTCTGGTATGTTGCCCATGAAATTAGGGGGTGTCTGATGGCTCCTCAAGGGTATAGTGATCTGGGTGCTTCATGTCTTCCATTAGAGCCTCCCAAGCCCTGGCAGCCTCAAGAGATCCCTGGCCCCACCTGGCCTCTCTCAAAGAGACAGCTCCCTCGTAGTACGTCCAAAGTAGAACTTCCCTTCTCTCGATACTGGGTCCTCTCCCTCTTTGCCAGGAGGAGCGCCAGGTCCTGGAATTTGCTGATCACCTTAGTCTTGGCGGTGTGTGGGAACCAGAGAAGGAGACAATGACCAGGCATACAGTGGACCTCCCTACTAACTACTTCAGTCATGGTGTCCGTCACCACTCTCCAGAAGTCACCTACCTACGGGCAGCTCCAAAACATATGAAGGAACCAAGCCCCAGACTCGACGCAACTGGGGCATTTATTCATCATCATCGCAAAGTAACGGTTTATCCGTCCCGGAGTGAGATATGCCCTATGAAGGACATAGACATTAATTAGTTTAAACCAGGTGTTCCTTAACGTTCTATGAATGCAACTCACAAGCTCGTCCCAGACTTTTTCCTCAATGGGGACACCCAGGTCCTCCTCCCAACGTGACTGCAGGTTGTACAGCGGGACATCACATTACATCTATGGTGGTTATGTATTACCCACCTAAAGGCATTCCACATTGACAAAGCCTTTTTACATTACTGCTGGCAACCCTGCCCGATGAACTGAGGTGAGTCTTGATTATGGTGGCCGCTAATGTAATGTTGACTGATGTGGTCACTATTACAACACTAATAGTATTAGTAGCTTGGGATACTTTTCATGGAACATAAGTAGCTCTTGTTACAGAAAAGGTTGGAGATCCCGGTCTTAGAGGATGCCAAGAATGGTATTTTTTGAGACAGTGTTTCAGAAAAGAAAGGCCACATTATAATTCACAGAGAGGATCTTAAAGTGCATACATGTATCAACAGAAAACCACTAAATAGTGCCTCTGGCAGTCGTAATGCAAGTATTCAATTTCAGACCAGTTATGTACCTCACTACAGAACTTTGCAGACATTGTGCCTTATCACTAGGCATTAATTAAACTGTAAATGGGAGCTGGTAGCAAAGTCCAAGTAGGACAAAACAACTGGTAGCATCGCCTGAGGGTAGGAGAGAAAACAAAATACTTTCTTAAGAAGTATGAGATAAAAAATTATTAGTGCTAACTACTTTATTTATTTGAAATTTCATTGATAGGTCATTGTCTATCTAGATTACAAGTTTCCTTACTATTTTCGTGGGCTCAGGGCAAAGTCCAAGCGTGGAAGGCCAGAACTCTTTGGTAAGTCTGAGTGCACGATATCCATGTTATTAGGGTTCAGCTTCAGACAAGTGGACACATCTAGGAGTCTATGTGTACTAAAAGATTGACAAAATATTTAGAGCCTGATTTAGATCTTGGCGGACGGGTTACTCCGTAACAACGGTCACGGATATCCCGTCCACTGAAATATAAATCCCATAGGATATAATGGGATTTATATTTCGGCAGACGGAATGTCACAGTGTAACCTGTTCGCCGAGATCTAAATCAGGACCTTAGTCTCTTCTTTAACGTTAAAATTACCAGTGAGCTTTCGGCATAATTATAGAACAGAATGTTGCATGATTTGAGCAGTTTCATAATTTCCGCCATCATCAGCCATTTTTCAAAGATCAGCTAGACGATCTGTTGAATAGATTTGGTGCAATAGGCGGAACTTAAACCTGATTGCTGACGTCCAAGATGTCTAGTCTCCCAACATACATCTGAAGTTGCTGCCTTCCTCCTTGTTTCAAAAGTTTGGGATGGTATAGTAAATTGAAGATTGACTGATAATTTGCCAGATCAAAAGAACTGCCTTTAGGAATCTTTATCACTGGAGAAGGCTGGACCTACCTGGGAATAGCTGAACCAACAGCATTAAAATTAACTTTCTTCCCTGCTTGCTATATGTCTTACAAACGCTCTCCCTGGCCATTCCTAAACAAAGTTTGAAGAAACTGCAATCTCATCTCTTGTTTTTTTACATGGGAGGGGAATTCTCCCAGGCTACACTTTTCAAGAGCCAGACAAAAGGACACTTACTTTGGCCTTCCCAATGTTTCACACCTATATAAGGGCTGCTCAGATTTGACTGGCCATAGAATGGATGCAACACAAAAGGTGAAGCCTTGGCTGGTGGTGGAAGAGGCTCTCTTCCATCATCACACTACAACATTTGTTTTGGCTTTCGAGACATCAGAAGCCACTCAATAATGCACTCCAATTTACCATACATTTATTTTTAGATCACTGGAGGGGCTTAGCCCATATGAAGAGAGTTACGTCCTTCCCGTGCCCCCAAGCCCCACTCACACACAACCCGGATTTAAAAGCTGTTTAAGTCATAAAGACTGCTGTGAGAGTTTAAGATGGCAAGGTAGGGAATCTGGGTAAAGTGTCCTTATGTAGAGAAGTTTTGGATGAGAGACATGGATGTCAGGGTGATGACAATGCATGTTTGAACGTCAATGATATGGAGATCAGTTAACAAACAACTTTTTGGGGATCTGACCATAATAGGTGTCCCTTGGGCAATCCCGTCTTCCTGATTCTTCCTGCAAGTCAGAATTTCTCTTTTCTTTTCCATGCATCTTCAACATCTGCCCTCTCAATTTTTCCTGATACTTTTTCACTCAGTCTTTCATCTCTACATCATTGCCCACCTTCGATTTCACCTGCTGCCATCCAATCAGCCACCTCGGAACCAATTTTTTCATTGGGTTCTGCTCAATAACTCAAAAGGCATTTCACCAGTTATACCACTGGGAGTGACTCTGTAATATTATAGCCTATCTTGCAAAGTTTTCTCCAACACAGCCCTGACTTGAGAGCTAATTGAATCGAATTCTTCACTACTATGTTACATCTCTCCACCTGACTATTTGCTTCCAGGTGATAAAAAGCGATCCTGGTGTATTTGATTCCAGGTTACACTAAGAGTGTCTTCATCTCAAAGATTTACTCCACCACACTTTAAATGAGCCCCAAAGAAAGATAATCATTGTCCCCACCCAATAAGGCGGCCTGACAGGAAGTACCTGTCCCCTAACCTATAAGGGTGGGGCAACCGTAGAACACATCCTGTTTTTTTCACTGTGTTCCGACTGGAACACAACCATGGTACGTGATGACCGTCTTCGATTCCGGTCTTGGTAAGTGTTTATCTTTTCTTTTTCTGGGGTCTGCTATAGCGTCTCCACCTTTTTTTGTTCTTCGGCCGCTGCTCCCACTGGTGCAGCAGTTTGTGTTTGGTGCCGCTCCCGCGCCGAGCGATGGGGAGCGGCTGCTTGTTTTCTCTACCCTGTGACACCGCCGCTCCTGCGCTGAGCGACTAGGGAGCAGCAGTGGTGAGTTGTGGCACTTATGCCGCTCCTGCGCTTTAGCTGCCAGGAGCGGCAGTTTGATTTGTCTATTTGGGGGTGGCTATTACCTCAGTACCGCGCCTTTTGTACAGGGTGCCCGGCTTACCAATGTTTCCATGCGGATCCGGTCCTCCCGCGGGGCGGTTCCTGGGGTTATTTTATGGTCACGAGATGACCGTCTTCAACGTGCCGCGTCAGCGGGGGCAGGGCCGGTTTCTTAGCAATGGTGTGTCTCGCCCCCTTATAAGTTCCTCCTCCTTCTCAGCAGTTGTGTTTTTGGCATGGAGGGTAAACGCTCTGAGAAGCATAAGCACAAGTCTTCTGGGTCAGAATCTGAACCTGCGTCCTCCCTGCAGCCTGTTGGCATGTATCTTGATGTTCTGAAGGCTATGATTAATAAGGCGGTGGATTCTGCCTTTGCGGCACGGGATGGGCCGGTGCCTAAGATCCCCATGGTTTCTTCTCAGCCTGACCCAGACTCTGATGGTTCGGATGAGGAACAGCGTGGTCGCTTTGTTAAAGGCGCCGCATTGAAGGAGGTCATGACTCACTTGAAGGACAATGTGGCTTTTCAGACTATTGTTCCTCTGGATGAGGAGGAGGAATTTTTCTCCCAGTACCACCGGAAGGAGCCTGATGCCCTTCCCATCCATAAGGCCATCTGGGGGCTTCTGTCTAGGGAATGGTCTGATGTTGAGAAAGCTGGGTTCCCTCGGTTCCTTGCTAAAAAAATACCCTCTTCAGAACTTCCTGACCGAGTTTCCCCCTCAAGTAAAAGTGGACTCTCTAATGGTGGGTCTGGCCTCCAGTGGTTCCATAATCTCAGAGGACGCCTCTCCTAGCGATCCTGTGGACAAAAAGGTGGACAGTGCTGCTAAAAGGGCTAACACCGCTGCAAACATTTCCATCAGGGCGGGTACTTACGCCTCATATGTAGTTCAATCTCTTCTGCATGATTTTCAGGCCTTGTCTGAGGACCTCCAGCAAGGGGAGGACGTTAATTCCCGTTGGTCCCTTATGGAACTGCAGGTTTGCTTTTTATCGGACATTACATTTGTTTCTGGTTCCATTGTTTCTGCTCGTCGTAACATCTGGATGAGGTCTTGGAAGGCGGAGGCCTCCCAGAAGTCCCTCCTGTCACGCTTGCCCTTTGATGGTGCTAAGTTGTTTGGGCCTCAACTTGAAGATCTACTGAAGAAATCGGTGGAGGATCGTAAGCTCCTGACACCTCTGCATCCTGCTATGAGAGGTCGAGGCTTTGGTTATACGCGTGCCTTTGGGAATCCCTCCTCGGCTGGAAAGGGTCCCCCCCAGCCCCTTCAGGGGAGGGGTCGTGGCCGTGGCACCTCCTTCTCTGTGAAGTCCCGGCAACAGCCAGCAGGTGCTGCCCTTACCGATGCATCTCCCAAGTCCTGACTATCTCAAGGTGGGCGGCCGAATTGGACAGTTTTCTTCCGCTTTGGCTTGCGACGTCACCGATTCCTGGGTTCTTCGCCTGGTGGTCGAAGGTTATTCTATCGACTTCTCTTCTCGGCCACCAGATCTTTTTGTCCCCACCCCCAATCCTCGGAATCCTCGGAAGCTGCTGGGGTTGAAGCAGGGGATCTTGGATCTTCTCCAGAAGGGTGCCATCATTCCTGTTGCCAGGGCCGAGTTGGGGCAGGGTTGCTACTCTCTGATGTTCCTGGTGCAGAAGGTGTCGGGGGGTTTCTGCCCTGTCCTGGATCTCAAGACCGTGAACTCCTATGTGCCTTACCAGAGATTCAAGATGGTGAGTTTGCAGAAGATTCTGCCCCTTGTTTCCCCTGGGGCCTTTCTGTCCTCCATGGACCTTTTGGATGCTTATTTCCATATTCCTGTGCATCCTCTCTTCCAGAGGTATTTACGGTTCTTTGCCCTAGGACAGCACTTCCAATTTTGTGTCCTCCCTTTTGGTTTGGCCTCTGCCCCTTGGGTATTTACGAAGGTCCTGGCTCCCCTGGTGGGTCTGTTGCATACTCGGGGAGTGCTTTTGTTTCCCTACCTTGATGACTGGCTAATTTCTTCCTCGTCTTTCCTTAAGGCCCAGGAGGATGTGACATTGGTACGGAATTGTCTGGAGTCCCATGGGTTCCTTGTGAATCTCAGCAAGTCCCACCTCATCCCATCTCAGGAACTCCAGTTCATCGGCGCTCACTTCAATACCCGGTTGGGGATGGTGTTTCTTCCTCCGGCTCGCCAGCTCTGGCTCAGCTCTCGTTTGGAGTCCCTCCTGTCTGCCCCGCCGGCTTCCGCAAGGGACTGGTTGCGGGTTCAGGGGGACATGGCTGCTTCCCTTTTTTTGGTTCCTTGGGCTCGCAGACACCTCTTCCATCTGGTGTATTACCTTCTGTCTCACTGGAATCTGGGGTCCCAGGACTACGCTGCCTCTGTTCCAGTGACTCCCGCCATTTCTCTCCAGCTGCGTTGGTGGCTGGTTCCAGCCAACCTTGCGAGAGGAGTGCCCCTGGTTCCTCCTGTCCCCTGTTCCCTGACTACCGATGCCAGCCCTTGGGGTTGGGGTGCCACCCTCGGGGTTCTTTCTGCTCAGGGTCCTTGGTCCCCCGTGGAGAGCTGGATGTCTTCGAATTGGAAGGAACTGGCTGCAGTGTTCAAGGTGCTCCTGCACTTTGCCCGTCATCTGAAGGACATGTGGGTTCAAGTGCGGACAGACAATCAAGTGGCCCATGCCTACTTGAATCATTTGGGGGGGCACTCGCTCTCCTCTTTTGGCTCTCCTTGCGGATCAGATTGGGTCTTGGGCGGAAGCCAACCTGCTGGGTCCGCCGGCTATCTATCTGCCGGGGTGGGAGAATGGCCGTGCGGATCAGCTGAGTCCAGTTCTTCCTTCTTAGATTTCTCTATCCCTTTCTCCTCTGGTCTTTCGGGAGATGTCAGGCGGTTCGGGAGGCCTTGGTTGGATCTCTTTGCCTCCCCTCAGGATGCTCTTCTGCCTAGGTTTTGCACCATTCTTCCTTGCAGAGAGGCGTGGGGGGTGGATGCCCTGAGTTTCCCTTGGCCTCACGGTCTTCTCTATGCCTTTCCTCCTTTTCCCCTTCTCAGCAGGGTTTTGGCGAAGATCAGGACGGAGGGGGTGGTAGTGCTGTTGGTAGTCCCCTTTTGGCCTCACCAGCCTTGGTATCCCTTCCTGCTTCGTTTGGCTGTTGCTCTCCCGTGGAGGTTCCCGCTGTCTCCTTCTCCGCTCCGCTTTCCTCTCCTGTCTCGTCAGGCTCTCAGCCAGTTGGCGTTGGGGGTTTGGAAGTTGAAAGGCGAAGGCTAGTATCCTTGGGTTGTTCCTCTGAGATGGCCCTGTCCAAACAGAATTTACAGAAGAACAGTAACCTTAAGGTCTACGAACGTCACTGGAGGAATTTCTCTGCTTGGTGCTCTTCGCGGGGGTTTCTCCCTGATTCCTGTGAGGGGGTTCTGTGCTTGAATTCCTCTGGGATGGGTTTTTGCTTGGGCTGTCGGTTTCTACTCTCAGCCAGTGGTCCGCAAGTAAGGCAATCCGGGGTGCCTCTCTCATCTCTTTTGAGTGCTTGGCTTCTCGCCTTCTTCGCAGTTTTGTTCTTCGACGGTCTGTCGCTGCTTCACCTGTTCCCCCCTGGGATCTTCCTTTGGTCCTTCATGTCTTGCAGCTTACCCCGTTTGAGCCCCTGCCTTCTGTGTCTCTGGAGTTTCTCAGCCTGAAGGTGTGTTTTCTGGTGGTTATTATCTCAGGGCGACGTTTGGGGGAGCTTGGTGCTCTGCTTTGCCATCCTCCCTTTTTGCGTTTTTTTCCTGATAAGGTGGTCCTTCGCCCTGACCCGGCCTTTCTTCCCAAAATGTCCTCCCCTTTCCATTTGTCCCAGGATATTGTCCTCCCAGCCTTCTGTCCTGCCCCTTCTACGGAGGAGGAATTCCAGTTTAATTCGCTGGATTTGACGCAGGCTCTGATTATCTACCTTGAGCGGACAGCCTCCCTTCGCAAGGTGGATTTTTTGTTTGTCACCTTTGGGGTTGCCCGGCTGGGTCATCGGCCTACCACGGCTACTTTTTCGCATTGGGTTCGGTCCCCTAGTTCCTTAGCATATCTTCATTTGGGGGTCTCTCTTCCCCCGGTCATTTAGGGTCGTTCCACCCGGGGTGTTGCTTCCTCTTGGGCTTCTTTTAAGGGCGCTTCCTTGAAGGATCTTTGTGCAGCGGCGACTTGGTCCTCCCCTCATACCTTCATCTCCCATTATAAGTTGCGGATGGTGGAGGTTTTTTCTGGGGATTTTGGTTCTGCTGTACTTGCGGCTGTTCACTGATTGTGCTTGTCTGCAAATAAATTTCCTTGGCATCCTTTGGTGTCTGTTTCTTTTGTTCATCTGGCGCTTGGGTATACGCTCCTGGGTGACTGTGACGAGGAAGACGGAGGAGGAAGGTAATGACTCGGTTACTTACCGGTAATCTTCTTTACTCCGAGTCATAGTCTTCCTCGTAACAGTCATGATCCCTTGGTTGTGGAGGGACGAACAAAACATTTGCTTCCTTCTGGTTGTTTCTTTGCTTGTGGGTATTGCAGGATGTGTTCTACGGTTGCCCCACCCTTATAGGTCAGGTGACAGGTACTTCCTGTCAGGCCGCCATATTGGGTGGGGACTTTTTTTAAAATGGGTGAATGCTGTGCCTGGAACACGGAGTGCTCCTGGGTGACTGTGACGAGGACGACTATGACTCGGAGTAATTACCGGTAAAGATTACCGGTAAGTAACCGAGTCACTAGTTTGAATGCCTTTTGTTTGGTGTGACTCCATCCTCGGTTTTTACCAAGAAATGGAGGTTACAGTTGAATATTTGCATCGCAGGAGGATTAATAGCATCCTTACTTGAATGGTTGGCTTTTGAAAATAACCAGTCCAGAGGCTCTGATACACTATTTAATGACCGCAACCACACTTTTTTTGTAGTTGAGCATTCTGATGAGTAGAAAAATTTGCACCTTGTGCTGGCTAAAATGATTCAATTTATTGGTTCAGTTGTGGATAGCAGTCATAAACAGGCATTTACATGTCTTAAGAGGTTGCAAGGTATAAGGAAAATGGTTTCTGCTTATCAGTCTGCCCTCGTCAGACTCCTCGAGTGGTCCTTGGACTGTTGGGTCTGGTGGTATCTTGTATTTATCGGGTTCCTCAACCCCGACTGTACATGCGGCTTCTTCAGTCAAAGGTGAGGCTTAGTGTCATCCATGTTGCAATAGTCTGAAGGATGTAGTCTGCCTATAGGAGTTGATCATTTCTTTAAAATAGCGAAGTGTTGCTCAGAATATGTTGAAAGATGATGCATTTTAGGCGCTGTGGCCCCAGATTGCAATGGTAGCAGACTCTTCTCTGCAAAAGAGTACCCAGAAAAATAACATACCCCCCCCCCCAATTTGAACGATATCACAACTGGCAATAAGCAAGCGATTGTGATGAGCGAGCTTAGCATTCATTCAGGGGAATGGTCCCCCTGAGGGAGTCCTGAAATTCCCTCCATAATTCTCTGTTTTCTCTTCTTCTTTTTTTTTTTATTTCTTTTTTTTATAACATATTTTATTAAACTTTTCCATCGCATACAAATAATACAAAAACAGCGTCTGTGATAACCCGCTACAGTAGTGTGATTGTGCGTTCCAAGGTATGACTGCTGTATTTACAGAACTACTGTATTCCAGAAGTTTAGTATCCAGTTTACATTCGCATTACACCTTAAGAGGTGATATTCTGCATAGTACGTAACTTTAATACATCTGGATTAAACCGCCCCTCCCATAATATATCACTTAATTATCCATTGTCTAACCTAACTATCTATACATTTCCTTACAAACTTTACCCCCCCTCCCTCCCAGTTCAGCCACATTATTGGTCTATGCAGGTACAGCGGGCAATTTCTTCAAGTCATTCCTCCACATTTTCCTAACTTCTGCCAATGATTATACCTCATTGAATATCAATGCATCCTGTACATACTGTTGGTATGCTTTTTCCCCCTCTGCATAACTACAAAACAGCAGCATAGCTATGTTAGTGTTGCAATGTCAATTGCTTTAAATTCCTCCATTATTACATTCCAGTCTAGTGATATAGGTTTTTTCCTCAACCCACGTCTTTCCTCTCTTTGGATTTCTATACCTTCGGCCGTGCCCCATCGAATTGCATCCTCATACCAATCCAGTATCGCTGGCGCCTTCCTCGCTTTCCAACGCTTTGTTATCGTTCTTTTCGCTATAATTAGCATCAAGTTAAGGAAGCGAGTTGTAGGATTCCCAGCCTTGACTGTGAGGCCCATGCCTAACAGACAAGATTCCCAGTTAGTCAGACTCCTCCCTGGTGCCACTGTTGTTAATATTTGTTGTACTGTAGACCAATAGCTTAAAAGGCGTGGGCATGACCACAGCATGTGAATTAAATCGGCCTTCGACCCCTGACAACGCGGGCACTCATCCGCCACTCCGGCAAACATCGTATTCAATCTATGGGGGTTAAATATGCACGGTGTAATATCATTAATTGTATGAATTTAAATTTCGGATTTCGCGACACCGTCCTGGGGTATTCCAGAGCGAGTTTCCATTCCTTTTCTGTTATGGCTCTCCCCCTCTCCACACTCCATCTTTCTCTCAGGGACACTAGTGGTACTGCTGTATGTGTTTTGATCCCAAGCGCTAGCCATTTCGTTAGATGACTGCCATTACCCATGAGGTACACCATATTCATCAATTCATGCGTCTGTGGTTCTTGTCCATCCGGTGCCCACCTGCGGCGTACAAACCTTAATATGTGTGTGTGTGTCAGAAAGAGAGCATTTGGTACTCCCTCTCCCTCACAAATGCATCGTGATCTACTAGTGTACCGTCTACAAATAGCATTCCCACTGTATCCACCCCGGCTTCCGCCCACACTGAAATACGTCTTCGCGATACTATTTCTAGCTGTAGTGGTATGCCCATCAAGGGTATATTAGGGGCATACGGCCTTCGTTGTTTAGTGTAGCACAGCGTCTTCCTCCAATATTGCAAGCCACTTTTAGGAGCGGACATGCTGTTGATGGCAGTCTGGCAGCCGGCATCAGCATTGCGTGCAGTGTACCCCGATTCCATTCCCTCTGCGTCATACCTATTTCCTGCAGGTTCCGACCTGACAGCCAGTATGCCATCCATTGTAATTGGCTGGCATAGCAGTATGTCCTGAAGTCCGGGACTCCCATTCCACCACTATTAGTACTGAGTTTGAGCTTGGGTAACCCTATCCTTCGCCGGCCAGTGCCCCAAATTAACTCCACCAGGAGTGTATCTAGCGCCTGAAATATATGTGCTGGGATCTCTACAGGTAGGTTCGTAAAATAGTATAACAATCTGGGAAGCATCACCATTTTGGTGATAGCTATCCTACCCGCCACCGACAGTGGGAGAGACGTCCAGAATTTAATTTGTGATCTAATAGAATTAACTGCCCTAGTAATATTGCCATCTATCAATTTGTCTAGGTCCCTGTAAATATGTATTCCCAGGTATTTAAAGGTGTCCTGTGCCATCTGGAAGGTCCAAGGACCAAACTGCAGTGGTTCTTGTGCCCCATTATGTCGGAATGAATATGCATAGGACTTGGTATCATTAATAGAGAGTCCGGATAATCTCCGGAACTGCTCAAAAGTCTCCGGGATCAATGCCTGGTCATTGTACATATCCTCCAGGTATAGAATAATATCATCAGCGTAAGCCGAGACAATATGAACGTCGTTTCTTAGATGTATTCCATATTGCGGCGCCAGCAGTCGTGTTTTAGCTAATAAGGGTTCCATAGCCAGGATAAATATTAAGGGTGATAGCGGGCATCCCTGCCTCGTTCCCCTTGCTACTACATATTGTGTGGATATGTATGGCCCAGTACGGGCACGTGCAGTTGGATTGATATACAGTAAAGTCATCCATTTTATATATTTGTCAGGGATTCCGTATTTCGGTAGTACTCTGAACATGTACGCCCAATGCAAGGAGTCAAACGCCTGTTTTAGGTCCAGGGAGATGCAGCCTTGTGTTCCCCCCGGCGAGGTTGCACTCGTCATTAGTTGATATAGTCTGCGGATATTCAGTGCCGTACTTCTGCCTGGTACAAATCCGCATTGGTCTGCATGTATTAAGTGTGGTATGAATTGCTGTATTCTAATGGCCACTAATTTACTTAGGATCTTGTAATCTGTATTTAACAGGGACAGGGGTCTATATCCCGACATATCTATTCCATTTCTCCCTGGTTTCAGCAGGGATACTACTATTGCCTGTAGTGTAGTGTCGGGTAACGTGCCGGTCTCCAGTGATGCCTGATATAGCTTTTTAAGGTGTGGTGTTATTAGGGGCATAAATGCCGCGTAAAATTCCACAGGCAGTCCATCCGATCCCGGTGTTTTGTTTCTAGGGAGTGCTCTAATTGCCGCCCTAATTTCCGCCTCTGTTATGGGTTTCTCCAGGTCTTCCTTATGCTCCTCCAATAACTGCGGGAGCTGAAGACCCTCGAAGAAGTCCGCGAAGTCACTGTCAGATAGTAGAGGAGGTGCTGCGTACAGAGCCTCATAATATGTCTTAAATGCTGTATTAATATCTAATTGGGAGTCCACTACCGTCCCTGTCTGATTGGCAACCTCCAATATAGGAGACACCGACTGTATGTTTTTGAGAATTCTTGCAAGTAGCGGCCCCGCCCTATCCGCTTCCGTGTGCTGCTTTTTTGTGTATGACCGGTAATCCAGTAGTCTAAGGTCTTCTAGCAATTCTGCATGTCGTATACGTGCTTCTTGTAAGTCTGTCTGGCGTGTATCATCAGTCAGTGTTGCCGTTTCTAGGTTACCTAGCCTATTTTCTAGTTCTGTGAGTCTATTCAATAGGGATTTGCGCTCTCCCACCCCTGTGCTGATAGCAACTCCTCTTATTACGGTCTTAAAAGCATCCCATTCTATTTGGCGTGAGTTAGTTGTGTTGTCGTTTTCTACAAAATAATTGGTGATGGCCGTTCCGAGAGTGCTGTGAAAAACGGTGTCTTCCAGCAATGAAGGGTGTAACCTCCATGTGGGTATTGGCGTGGGTATCCTACCCCATGCTATCGTGACCTCTATCGGGTTGTGATCTGAAAGGGTCTTCCCCAGGTATGTGGTAGCCAGCACCTGCGGGAGCAGCCCCTCTGAGCAGAATATTCGGTCAAGTCGTGTGTGCAATCCGTGTGGGGGTGAGTAGAACGAATATTCCCTACTCTCAGGGTTTTTTGTACGCCAGGCGTCTCTTACGTTCCATCCCATCGCCCATGTCCTCAAGGCCTCCGCCTGCTTCCTACTGTTAGTGCCATGCAGGGGCGGATGCGATCTGTCAAGGTCCACATCCAATACAGCGTTAAAGTCCCCTCCAATCATCCACGGGCAGTCCTCCCATCCCGTTAACATCACAGATAATGTCTCCAGAAAGAGGTGTTGATCCACATTGGGAGCATACATGCTACCCAGCACTATCCGTTGCCCATCTAGCTTTCCCATCAACAATACATATCTGCCGTTCGTATCTATTTTATGCTCTTGGAGGTCAAACGGCACACCACCTCTTATCCAAATTGCTGCTCCTCTAGCAAAGGCAGAATAAGATGTGTGGAACAGCTTCCCTCTCCATTTCTTTTGCATCTTACCCGCTTCTGAGTGAGTAAGGTGCGTTTCTTGGAGCAGCGCAATATGCACTTTCCTGCGATTCAGTTGTGCTAGTACCCTATGCCTCTTGTGAATAGAGCCTAATCCCCTTATATTCCAGGATGCATATATGTATCTGTTAGGTTGTGTCATATCGTCTGTCTCTACGTCGTGCTGCGTTTGCCCTGCTGCTACGTATAAGTGTGCCTGTGTCTATGGCTAAACCCGTTACAAACATCCCACTCTGAACTACTAATACTGGGTTCCCCTGAATAACATTAGAGGACCAAACAATAAACGTATTAATAACCAATACATCAAATATAAAAAGACATTTTGCAATCGCTCGTGGGGGGGTGGCGACCGCTCGCCTCCACATAGCCATGGCATGTGCCAGTACCCTTCAATTCCAGTTCCCCGGCCGGGCCCCTGCATAAAGTAAAGTTAAACATAGTTTGCGGAATATTAATGCTAGATCCCCCACATCCCACATTGTACTTATCTGCAACCGACAGTGTCAATAATCTGTAATCGCAGTGAGTCCGGTTCAGTAGTCATTCACAGTTTGTGGGGTCACCACCGGAAACAGCGCCAAGCTGCTTTCAGAATCGGAGTGTTCCTCTGGATCGTCCGAGGATCCCACTGTTTCTGCCACAGAAGTCGCATCTTGTTCCGCTAATGCTGCCGCCGTCAGCAGAGCGTTGGCCTGGCTGTCAGTGATCTGTTCCGGTGTAGGGCACTGCCGTCGAGAGGCTCCTTCTTGCCTGTGTCTGCCCATTGTTAATGTGTCTCCGCTACCACTCTGCGTCCCGGAGCCTTGGCTTTCTTGTGAGCGGTTTGTCGGGGGATGTGAAGTTAACGTTACTTCGATCCATTCCGTAGCTTCTTCAGGATTGTCAAAAAACAAAGTTTTCTGGTTATGTATAATCTTCAGTTTTGCCGGGAAGAGCATGGCGTACTTTAAATTGTGGTGTTGCAGCATCTTCTTGACTTCTCTGAACGTGCTCCTCGCTTTCTGCACTGCCATCGTAAAGTCAGGGTAGATGGATATTCGTTTGTTTTCAAAGTGCAGGGGTGCATTCTCTCTGGCAGCGCGCAGTATAGTATCTCTGTCTTTATAATTTAAAATTCTAGCAATTAGGGGCCTGGGCGGTGCCCCTGGGCGCGGGGGCCGGGGGGGCACTCTATGCGCTCTCTCCACCGCATATAATTGCGACAACCCTTCTTTGGCCACGTTATCTCTGAGCCAGTTTTCCACAAAGGTCGTTGGGTTTGTACCTTCACTTTTCTCCGGAATTCCAAGGAGTCGTATATTGTTACGACGTGATCTCCCTTCTGCATCGTCTAGTTTGTTTTGCATGTCTTTCAATTGACGCTTCACTTGGTCTAGTTGCGTCGTAGTAGCAGTCTGTTGCGGTACCAGATCATCCAGTAATATTTTGTGGTGCTTGACTTTGTCAGCGAGCTTGGTATGGTCCGCTTTTAGTAGTGTAAAGTTGGTGGAGAGCGTCCCTATTTGTGATTCTATAGCTACTCTCGATTCCCGTATTTCTTTGAGTATCAAGTCCAGTTTGTCGTTACTTGCTGCAGTGGGCGGCACCACTTCCAGCGCCGAGCCCTGCGTGTCTTCCATGTGTGGAGGGGCACCGCTATCCCCAGCAGGCGGGGGCTCCTGTTGTTTCGTTTTTGGTCGGCCCATGCTGTGTACCAGGTAAGTCAAAGGGGGTAAGATGAGTTAGGACAGTCAGCGGAGGTGCACCGCACCGCAGTCCAGGGCCCGTGTGCCCAATATGCTGTGGCTGTATGTCGTACTCGCCGCTGCTGCCCGTTGTTCGATCGTCTTCCTCCGCTATTCAGTCGCGGCCTAGGTCGTTTTAGCACCAGCACCACCACGTTTGTTGGTCTCGAGTCTAGGTCAGCACTGCCTCCCCGAGTACCCCGCGTCGTGAAGTTTCCTCCGTCTGTTCCGGCTCCGTGGAGTTCAGGACCGCCAGGTGTCTATGTCCGGGTGGCTGAGCACGTACCCATCGCTACTCTGCACTTGTGTCCTTCCTTTGCTGGCCGTTTTTTGTGCTGCGTTACCGCACTCTATGCGAGCCCCCGACTGACGCAGACCGCGCGGTCCACTCGTGGAGCGGATTCAGATGTCCCAATGCCAATCACAGCGGTGCCCACTATTGCAAGCTCTATCCTCAACGCCTTCATATATAGCGCGGTTCCCCCTCAGCTCGTCCGGCCTCCGCCTATCCCAATCATTGCTTTCCGCTCCCTCCGGCAATCCTTGTCTTCCACTTATCACGCCCCGTCACATATATATTTCTAGCTTCTGTCCAAGGCCACTCCGTTGGCACACTTGTAAATAGTGATATATAATGACTCACTGTATTCTGGCGTAGGAGCACAGATCCGTTAGTAGCGGAGGGGCCTCCACGCGTTGTTCTCGGCTCCGCCCGTATCCCCCTTAACAGCCTACGCAGCAGAGTTTTCCACTTGCCGGTTGTGAAGACCGCTGCTGATCGCAATCGAGATCACAGTAGTAATCCCCGCACTTTCGTGTGCCGCACTCACCTTAGTCGTCGTGCCTTTGTTCATGGCATACGGACCTTATTGTGTGTCTCCAGTCATTCCTGCTTCTGTGCCATGCCAGTGCCACAGCCTCTTCACACCATCTTGTGTTTCTTAATCTAGGCCGGTATTTCACAGTGTCTGTTGTGTCTTCTCGCCCTGGGAAACCGGTATTCCAGCACTGCAGTGCCCTGCTCCATTGTGCCGTTTGTGGTATTCCCGATCCTTCAAGCGCCCATCTCATCGGAAGCTCATCCGGCCGCAGGGAACCACCCCCCGATCCGCCATCTTGCGTGTTTCTCCCCGGGCTGGCCTCCTTCGGGTCCGCAGTTTACCAGTACCGTTTTCTACTCCTCAACGTCCGATATGCCCACCGGTGGTGACTGTGTGGCGGGTAGTACCTCTCTGCGTCCGCATCTGTTTATCGGCACTCCCGGGCTCCCAGCTGGCAGCAGGCCTCCCAGGTTCAGGCTCCCTTCGTGGGCGTAGGCTCCGGGAATCCACGTTTCTTTTCCCCGCTAAGGCAGCAGCGTAGGTTTGGCAACTCCGTCCACCCTCTGCTCCGGTGGCCGTCCCCTGTGTTTAGACTGCCACTGTAGGTGTCAGGAGCTCATCCCGCATCTCGTTTTCTGTATAAGTACGGGGCCCAGCCGGGAGCCCTTCTCCTATGCGTCCGCCATGCTCGGCAGTCGGCCACGCCCCCTTTCTCTTCTTCTTTCTTTATTTCTCTCCTTCCTTCTCCCATCTTGCTTTTTGTCCTTTTTCAATCCTTCATTCTCACCATATTTTTCATAAATCCTTCCTTCTATCCTTTTTGTCATTTGCCTTTCTTCCCTTCAACATCCATCCTTACATCCATCCATCCTTCAGTATTTCCTTTTCTACAACATCTGTTCATTCATCCAAACCTGCATCCAGCTTTCCTTCCTTTTGTAAATCCATCTATTTATCCTTCTCATTTTGCATTCATCCTTTTCCGAATCCGTCCACTCTTCTCTCAGTCCACCCACTCTTCTGTCCATCCACACTTTCCATCAACCCATCATCCATCCACTCCTCTTCATCCATCCATCTATCCATCCACTTTGCCTTCCATCTCACATAAAGACAAGGTGTTGTCGAAACGCGTCTGCCGATCAAGAATAAATGAAAAATTTGACCCGCTGAGTGCTCCTGGTTCTTTTGGAACGTTGATGAGGAATATGATACTGTGCAGCCACATGCACGGACAGGAGGCACTCGTTCGTCAGTGTTCAGCAAGTGCAATGTGGCTTTGGTGGACATTAAATTAACATTGCTGGAACCGCCAGTGCTGAGAAGGAGAGGCATGCCAGGTGACACTGAGTCAACATTACCAAATGGGGAGTGCAATTACTAAATATGCGCTTTCCTGGCAAGCGTATCCTAATGTGGCATGTACGGCAGAACGAGGGTAAGGACATTTGTTTTATGAATGGAATCGCCAGAGACAATGAAATACCCCAGATAGTTTTGCATGGACCGAATGAAAAGCATTAAGGTACTGTGATCTAATGCGACTGAAAAACATCTACTAAAGACTTACTAACGGCAACTTTGTGGTCTTGATAGGATTGGTGCGTGCTCATGGAGCCCACACATCATTGGCCAGCCAGGAACCGATAAAAGCAAGGCAAGCCTTGGTACAAAAGAATACGGCGAGAGAGTGATTCCATTTAATGGCATTGATAGGAAGAGGAAAAAGGCGGGACGAGATTTTAGTTGTAACAATTAATTGACTAGTTTTAAATTCAGAACTGCTTTTTTTCCTAAATGTTTTTATATGAATTTATATGGTTCATTGCAATTGTTTAATTCTTATTTTAAATGTGTATACATGTGTATATATTGTGTTGGAATTTTAGATAATTGTGCTTTTATGATCAGTTTTAAAAAGATCGAATAAAGCTGTGTGACTGACTGAGAATGGCATTGATAAAGACAAGGTGTTGTCGAAACGCGTCTGCTGATCAAGAATAAATGAAAAAGTTGACTCTCTGAGTGCTCCTGGTTCTTTTGGAACGTTGGTGAGGAATATATATATATATATATATATATATATATATATATATATATATATATATATATATATATATATATATATATATATATATATATATATATATATATATATATATATATATACTCTCCAATACCCATAGAGAGAACACAAGATGCACCCAACTGCAAGCAATTCCTTTATAAAGCCAGGACACAAACACGGGTGTGCCTCCCCGACGCGTTTCAGTTTTAACACCCTTAATCATGGGTTCCAGCGGCAACAATCAATTTTACGAAAGCGGCTGACGTTCTTTTATACCTGTTGAGGGACAACCAATAGAAAACATTCTCAATGCATGCTGGTCTTTCCACTGCATTATGGTTAAGATGGTTCAACACAGTCCTTTCAATTATACATTCAGGTATGCAGCCGCTTTCAAAACATGATAAATCATTTTATGTCCATCATTTCAAGTCCCAAGTGGGTTCACCTTATTTGTGTCCTTTAAAAATGTCACCAGCTTACAGTCCCAAAGTCACCATGTATTCACGGCAATGCGGGCCCTCTACGCAGTTCATCTGCGATGGCTCCAGCCACCCATCTTTCTTCAGGCAGCACGGTACCAATATTCTCGAGGTGGTGCACTTGCAGGCGCCGTTGGGCTACGGCGTCAATTTATGAAAGGAAACTCTCCAATACCCATAGAGAGAACACAAGATGCACCCAACTGCAAGCAATTCCTTTATAAAGCCAGGACACAAACACGGGTGTGCCTCCCGACGCGTTTCAGTTTTAACACCTTAATCATGGGTTCCAGCGGCAACAATCAATTTTACGAAAGCGGCTGACGTTCTTTTATACCTGTTGAGGGACAACCAATAGAAAACATTCTCAATGCATGCTGGTCTTTCCACTGCATTATGGTTAAGATGGTTCAACACAGTCCTTTCAATTATACATTCAGGTATGCAGCCGCTTTCAAAACATGATAAATCATTTTATGTCCATCATTTCAAGTCCCAAGTGGGTTCACCTTATTTGTGTCCTTTAAAAATTTCACCAGCTTACAGTCCCAAAGTCACCATGTATTCACGGCAATGCGGGCCCTCTACGCAGTTCATCTGCGATGGCTCCAGCCACCCATCTTTCTTCAGGCAGCACGGAACCAATATTCTCGAGGTGGTGCACTTGCAGGCGCCGTTGGGCTACGGCGTCAATTTATGAAAGGAAACTCTCCAATACCCATAGAGAGAACACAAGATGCACCCAACTGCAAGCAATTCCTTTATAAAGCCAGGACACAAACACGGGTGTGCCTCCCCGACGCGTTTCAGTTTTAACACCTTAATCATGGGTTCCAGCGGCAACAATCAATTTTACGAAAGCGGCTGACGTTCTTTTATACCTGTTGAGGGACAACCAATAGAAAACATTCTCAATGCATGCTGGTCTTTCCACTGCATTATGGTTAAGATGGTTCAACACAGTCCTTTCAATTATACATTCAGGCTGTAGTAGCAGCCTTTGCCCTAGTTGAATGTGCATGCTGGCCCTCTGGAGACTGTTTATAGCAAATCTTAATGCATAAGAGCCCACCTAGAAATTGCTCTTTTTTTTTTTACTGCCTTTCCCTCTTTTACTCCTGAGAATCCAACATCCTGTAGAAATTCCCTAGTTCTCTTCATATAAAAACCAAGGGGGAGATTTACTAAAAATTCACGCAACGCAGCGCAGACCCCGCGAGTCTGTGCTGCGTTGCGCGGCAGGGAGGGAGCAGGAGAGCGCCATATCTTCAAAAATATGGCTATCTCCTCCCCTTTCCCTTGCGCCGGCGCTGATTACAGCTGCCATGTGCCATGCACACACCTTAGCGCCGCAGCGCTAGGGTGTGTGCATGAGTCCAGCATAGGTTTTGTACAGGAAGGGTACCCTTCCTGTACACAATACTATGCTACACACAAGGGAAAGCTTTTGCCACTTTGCATGCGTGCTGCACAGTGCAGCACGCATTCAAAGTCGGAAAAGGAAGGAGAAATGAAAGCATTTCTCCTTCCTTGCGCCTAGTTGAAAAGGGCGCTGTTTTCTCACGCTAAACCCAATCCACTATTTTTAGTAAATTGGGTTTAGCGTGAGAAACCTTGGGTGGTTGCATGGGAATGCCCATGCACCACCCTTGGCACGCCCCCATGGCGCAAAGTAACGCGAAGCAGCACAGTGCGCTGCTTCGCATTACTTTTACGTTATTTCCAGTGCTAAACAAGTTTAGCGCTGGAAAGTTAATTAGAAAAAAAAGATTTTGCGCCGTTTTGCGTCACTTTTGGGACGCAAACCCCTTAGTAAATCTCCCCCCAGAGCTCTCTTTGGATCACGACGATGTAACCGTTCCTCATCCTTTGAAGGATGAGGCAGCGCATAAAAGAATGAGAAAGTGATGGATTGTCCCACATGAATGGGGGTAACTACTTTGGGAAGGAATGCTGCTCTCATTCGAAGGACCAACTTATCCAGAAAAAAAAAAACATATGGAGGTACCAATGGCAAAGCCTAAAGTTCACTTACTCACCTAGCACATGTCATGGCTATAACGAACACTGTTTTCAGAGTAAACAGAAGCAAAGAAGAACTATGCATAGGCCCAAAAGGTAGGCACATTAGATTAACACTAGATTCAAATCCCACTGTGGCATTAAAAAAAGGAACAAGAGGAATAATATGGACCAAACCCTTTAAAAAACAAATCACAACAGGTGATTAAAAAAATGACGGTTAATCTAGTAAATATAAAAAAGCCAAAAATGCTGCTAAATAAACTTTAACTGTAGCTACAGCCAGACCTTGCTGAGCCAGTGATAAACAAATCAATAGAATATCAGAAATGTAAGCTTGTAAGGGCTGGATCTGACGTGAGGCACACCACACCACAAACTTCTTCCAGCGCCCATCATCAACAGTCTTTGTATATGGATGCCTGGCTGCCAGGATTACACCAACAACTTCCGCAGGAAGTTCATATATTAACAACTGCCTCCACTTAATCTCCATGCATGAAGTTGTAACCTACTCGGACCCTGCTGCTGGCATAAGAGATTCTTCCTCACAGGTAGCCGAATTGGTGGACTGATCCTCATTGCCAGATGTTCTGGATACCACACTCTTCTTTCCCAGTCCGGAGCCCCTAGTATGAACTAGGCCCAGTCTCTTTTGATCTTCTTGAGCACTCTGGGTAGGAGAGGTAGTGGCAGGTAGGCATATAAGAGCCCTGAGCCCCAATGAAGGCGAAAGGCGTGTCCTAGAGAGAGGACTGCCTTGGGTAACCCAACCCGCCACATTCGTAACACTGCACCTTCTCTGCGATGATGAATAGGTCAAGCCAGGGTTCTCCCCATCTTTGGAAGACACCCCGTACCACCTCTGAGCAAAGATGCCATTAGTGATCTGCTAGGTATTACCAGCTGAGTACGTCCACTCTGAAGTTTAAAGATCCCGCCAGGTGTTGGACAGTTAGGGATATGTGCTGAGAGCTCAGCCACTCCCAATGACGAAGAGCTCCCAGACATAGAACCCACAAACCCACTCAGCCCTGTTTATTGAAATACCACATGGGGGTCATATTATCTCATATCAAAGCTTTTAGTACCACTCGGATCGCCCAAAGCTCCAACAAATTTATGTGAAGACGAGCTTCCGATGGAGACCAGAGTCCCCTTATTTCCAAGTCCCCCAGATAACCTCCTCAACCCAGTCAAGACGCATCCGTCACAACGGTCAGTTCTGGTTGGAGCAATGAAAAGGGTCTGCTGCTGGTCCACTTGCAGTCTAGTAGCCACCACTGCAGGTCTTTTGCAGTCTCCTCCGACACCTGGATGAAATCTGACAGATTTCCTTGGTGTTGAGGCCACTGAAACAAATTCTACAGCAGAGCTCGCATGTGCCACCTAGCATGGTCTACAAGCAGAATGCAGGAGGCCAAGAGGCTCAGAAACCTCATAGCCACTCTCACCAAGATCCAGGCTGAAACATCAGAATCATACCCTAAATGTCCTGGATTCGACGAAGCAGTGGTATAGTTCGAAACATTACCATGTCCAGTATAGCTCCGATAAAAGGGAGTCTTTGCCAAGGAGTCAGGTGTGACTTCAGCACATTGATGGTAAGACCCAAAGACATCAGTAGGTCGGCCATCGTCGGGAGATGGTTGGCAACTGCCTGAAGATGTGCTGCATCCACCTGCATCACCTTTGTGAACACCCGAGGTGCACTGTGCAGCCCAAAAGGGAGTACGGAGAATTGAAAATGCTCCTGTCCCACATGAAAACGCAGATAACATCTGTGAGACTCCAGAATGGGAATGGGAAAATATGCATCCCGCTTGCCCAGTGCTAACTTCCAGTCTCCTGGGTCCAAAGCAGATAGAACTTGGGCTAATGTGAGCATTTTGATCTTGTCCATCCTCAGTATGAAGTTCAGGGGTCGAAGATCTAAAATTGGGTAAAGAGCTCCATCCTTTTTTAATATTAGGAAATAACGGGAGTAACAACCACTCCCTTCTTCCGAAAGTGGAACTCTCTATTGCCTCTTTCGCAAACAGAGACTCAACTTCGGTCTGAAGAATTGACAAATGTTCCACCAAAAGAAATTGTGGTGGTGGAGGAATGTTCTGAGGGAATATTTGAAAAGGTAGGCAGTAACCTTGTGCCACGATCTGGAGCACCCATTGGTCTCAAGTTATGTTCCTCCAGGCCGGAAAGTAGTAGGTGATAAGAACCCCAACTGGTCGATTGTGAGGCATCAAGGTCAACTCAGAGAGGCTTTGAAGTTGTTGCAGAAGGGGGGGGCTGGGGATTCAGTGCTGTACGCTGTCTACCTGCTCCTCGACCACATTCTCTAAATGCCTGGTTGAACTGCACTACTGGTATGTACCATCTGTCCCTGAAGATATCCTCTACTAAACCCCTGAAAGGGGTGCTGTTGTTGAGACAACAGACTCACCAGAGACGAAGTCCCCAAAAGAACGAGCAGTCGAGTTGGTCTTAAATCTCTCAAGGGCAGTATCTGCTTTTTCCCCAAAAAACTTAGTGCCATCGATTGACATATTCATCAATCTGATGAAAAACCAGTTGAACGGATTCAAACATGCCTTCTTACTACCACACTGGTCCCCAAGACTCTATCCAAACAATCAGTTGCATCTAATCCAGATTTTATAGAAAATTATGCAACAT
The DNA here is from genome assembly GCA_963921515.1 of Calotriton arnoldi. Lineage (NCBI taxonomy): Eukaryota > Metazoa > Chordata > Amphibia > Caudata > Salamandridae > Calotriton > Calotriton arnoldi. Next base: position 1,161,097 of record CAWUFW010002560.1, on the reverse strand, counting down.
CCTGCACGTCGGAAACCAGACTTAGCAAAATTTTCCGTGTGTTTTCCGTGATTGGTGGTAAAACATCAGCAACTCTATCCCACAAAGCGTGAGAATATCTTGCAACAGTCAGGAAGTATTTACTGAATGCAAGGCCAAACTCGTTGAAGAAAAAACCTTCGTTGCATATGCTTCCATCTTCTTAGACTCCCTATCAGGTGGAGTGGGTGGAAAAGCATTTGGGTTTGTATTACTTGTAGAAGCCTGTACTATTAAACTCTCCGGAGCTGGATGCTGAAGAAGGAAATCCAGATCTCCCGGGGCTGGTCGGTGCCTCCTCACAATCTGCCAGTTTATGGGAGGGCAAGAACCAAGGCTTCGCCCAAGTGCCCATCATAACATCTGTTAAAGCCTGATTAAATGGTAATAAAGGCTCCTGTAAAGCTTTTTTATAAAATCATTTTTATTGGCATTTTTGAAAAAACAGTACAGTAGTAGCAATTACGAATAGAATATAACATTCATTAGTTATACATCTTGGCATGGAGCAGAATTACATCTTAGTGCATGCCCCACCGAACAGTATTGGAAATGATAATGTTGTGACAGATAAATAGGTGGGGCGGGGTCTAAGTCCATGCAAGGTAGTCGATGAGCTGTACTGGGAGTCGGGCGCTCGCTCTCATTGTCAGCCCTACGTTGTAATTGGTGCTATATGCCAGTTAATGATTCAAACTGGGGAGATACAACTGGGGTACTCTGTGTCTTATGTCTAGCCACGTGATGGGGGCCGTCTAACTGCCATATTCTGGCTCGGTCTTGGGTTGGGCTTGCGCAGGTGGGGGGACACTGGAAGGTCGCGTGAGAGATGATGTGCTTATTGTCCATCCTTGGCCTAAAGGCTCCTGTAAAGCTTGATATGGATCCAAACTTTCAATCAATAAAGTAATTTTAACCTCTTGTGTAGGTAAAACTAAATCAAGAGTTTCAGCTGCTCTGTGTATTACAGTTGCAAACAATGATGTTTCCTTAGTAGCCATAACTGGTGTAGCTGTAGAGGAGGCTTGGCGTTGATACTTAAAGGCAGTTAACCGATTTTATTTCCAACATTCCTATGAGCAGGCTCAGTCAACTTGGGAGGGAGGAACTGGAGAATGAACTATCTCTAGAGTTATGTAGCAGCTCCAAACAAAGAAGACACCAAATAGACTTCTTCTGGAGAAGGAAAATTACAAAGGAGGCTTGTGAGGTTTGGTTTGTGAATCAATGGAGAGGGATCCATACGGCCAAGACTGAGGGAAGCGCAATAACTATTATACCTAAGGCTAGGCGCCCACTGGGAAAGTGTGCTTCATAAAGCTTATTTCCTTTGTTATAACCCTCCCAGCCCCCATACTTTTTGGGTGCACGATTTCTGCATCCAAAGAGAAAAATAAAACAGACAGTTATTTTCCACCCTCTCCTCTGAGTTGTACTTAAAGGAGTGAAAGAGCATGTAGAATCTGACAGACCAGTCAGACAATCGCTTACTCTGACAGGATAAAGATAAGGGACTGAGGGGCATATTAGCAAGAAGAGGCGATAATCATCGCTAACCCTGCTTAGCGTGATTATTTTTATCGCCGGCTATCGCTGGAATATATCGCCACGCTAACGCTGTATTAGCAACGTTTAGCGCTATGGCGATGAATATTCCAGCGATAGCGAGGAAATGGGCCAACATCGCTGAAAAACCAGCGATGTTGCATGGAGAAGGGAGAACACCTTGCTGATACGACCCTGTGGTCGTATCAGCATAATCCACCCCCCCATGTTAGGTATGGCTAACACCTGCTAATTGCAGGTGTTAAATAAATGGCGATGACCCCGGTTAGCGCAAATTTTCACGTCGCTAACTGGGGCCATGGCCACCTTGCTAATAGGCAATAGGCCTGTTAGCGAGTGTTTCCCAGGTTTGTTCGTCGGGAACGCCCACTTTGCATGTCATTAGCGATAAATATCGCTGACATGCAAAGCGGTAAAAAAACGGGCGCTAATGCCCGCAAACTGTCGCTAACTGCTGTTAGAGACAGTTTGCTGATAGGGCGATATATCGCCGCTTTAACGGCAAAAAGTGCCTACTAAAGCGGCGATAGTGCCCTTGCTAATATGCCCCTGAATCCTGAACCCAAAGTATCACAAAACAAACAAACCTTTGTATTTTATCATTTTTGTATTTATTATGTGCTAATCATGTGAGAACCATACATATAGGGGCTATCATTGTAATAAATTGATAATTCTTCAATTATGAATATTACTAAAATAAATAAACTGTAAAATTACTTATAATACATCCCTAACCGGTTGGCCTAAAACTCCTTTCTTGCCACCTTACAGCATCATTTCATTGTAGATTTTGTTGTCAGTCACCCTAAATATCTCAATAATCATAAAAGGAGACCCTGGCCACCAAAAATTACTTTTACATCAGTGACACTCTACAGCTTGTTTCCCAATAACAGAAAATATACTGATAAAATCATTGCATATCATTTCAAATATTTTAGGTATACAATTTTCATCAAATACAACACAAAAGACACAAAACCCTTCCCTACAACAATCACTCATACACACATAAAAACATTTTTCCTGCTTTGTATAGGATCCTACACAGTGAACAGTAATTGACATCTCTACTTATGTCCTATTAGGTCCTCGTTCAGAGTACCCCATATAAAAACGTTGGCACACGTTTCAGTCGATAAGTGAACAGTTTCAACCACCTTCTTCAGGACAGTCTGTGATAACTCTAATTAGTTGTTCAGGATTTGGGGAGTGCCTCAGCTGACTTGCAGACAAACACTGCTTGTCTTCAGTTGAGATTTACACTTTCTTACATTGCCACTTATATGTCTTATGGGCCTCTCAAATTCTACATTTGCTTAGGCATATAAGTCATTATCCATTTCCCATAGGTGATGCATTTATTTTCACTACTGTATTCACATTACATTTTTTGTGTGTTTTGTTAGGATACGTCTAGTTTATATAGTCATGTATTCGTTTCAACAGATGCTATTCTGGCGAAAGACTTTGCCATAAGAGTGCAAAGGAATTCTCACCTTATTCCTTTCACTTTACAGCATAATCGCAAGGTTTATTTTTCTCAAATAAATGCTTTGAATGATATATAACAGCTGTTTACAGCCCTCTCCATAAGGGAGACATCATGACTTCAACATTCCAGACAGCAGAGCTGTGCAGCCACTGGGGTTGTTTGCCTCATAATATCCTATGCCAGAGACATAACATAGCTTTCTTTCGCAAATAGGCCTACAACCTGCAAGATTTATGAAGTTTAGGTACGAATATGTGTATTGACTCCATTGAAATACTGACCTTCATATTGCTGTCGCCACACTAGGGAGGCCTCTATGAATGGCAGACATAGACTGCTGCACTATAATTTTCTCCATCAAAGCTATTGCACCCCAGTTAAACTACATAGATATGGGATGCAGGAAAGCTACACATGTGAGAGATGTAACGAAACAGCAGCACACTTTATAAAGTTGGCATGGAACTGAGCGGTGATTGGAAATTATTACTCCCGGTTGTTCCAAGTACTAAGGGGCATATTATCAAGCACGACGTTAAAATTATCGCCGGTTTAGCGGCAGAAAACTGCCGCTAAAGCTGCGATAATGGGCTTGATAATATGCCCTGGAGAATTCCAATAGAAGCCCATGTTGACACCAGAACATGGGCTTCTATTGGAATTCTCCAGGGCATATTATCAAGCCCATTATCGCCGCTTTAGCGGCAGTTTTCTGCCGCTATACCGGCGATAATTTTAACGCCTTTCTTGATAATATGCCCCTAAGTGACTTCTGTAGGCACTTCTGGGCCACGTTAAAGGGATACTCAAAATCAAACACAGACATGTGTCTATGCCGTGGGGTTGGGGTGCGCCGCCTACTGTTGATAATTGTCTCACAGATCTAGTATCATGTAATGAGAACTCAGAAATGTATTGCACATCGCTGCCCAGGAGCTCACACCCCAGAGACATTTGGCGCCCTTTGAGAACCTATTCTGCTCGTAGAAATCTGGAAATGAACGATACACAAGGCTCCGTCTGAAACTAACAACATTTCTTTGACCGTCTGGGAAGCGAAGGGGAGAATGACAATAAAGAGAGTTGGATTAAAGGGAATCATGGCGAAGGGCTCGGAGGATGCTGTGGTCAAAATGCCATATCACAAAATGTTGAGTCAAGTGGCTCCTGTATATGTTTGAAATGTACACAATGCATACTACGAAGGTCACTGTGCTCTTTTTTCTTTGTTGTATCACTCTAAACTTAAAAAAAACTTTTTGAAAACGAGAAATACTGACTCTCATTATGGCAATACTTTTGCTGCTTAGGACTTAGGCATGTAGGGATTCTTAAAAATGCACCGTATGTATATTATGTTGCCAATTTTCCCGCTTTGGAAAAACAGGGTGAATTTCTTGTGTGTGTGCTCTTGTGGAGAAAAGCTGTCAGAACTCACAATGACAATAAAACAAGCTGCCTGATAGTCTCTGGCACTGTTACATTCTTGATCCGCATTAACTAAGGTAAGTGGAGGGAGATATATGGGTCATGACTTGTCTGTCCCTTGATCCACGAATTGGTAAATTGGTCCATACATGTGCTTGCCAAAGAGCCACAAAGGTTTTATCAAGTCATACTTATATAATTCTTGTAAAAAGGTAATATGGCCCTCAACTCACGGGCTGCTCATCTGAGCACCTTCATGGCTTGGGAGAAGGCCTACAGAGTTCCACCAGTATTGGAGAAGGAATTACCCCAAGGCAGTGGGGAAGAGGATAAAGGAGATTAGGGTGGCAGGAGTGCCATTGAGAAAGCAGAAGGGGCAAGTGAGAACCTAGGCCCTAACTCCAGACCAAGGGTGGCCTCCAGAGCCAGCAGCCTAAGAGGTTCCCCCACTAGCCACAGGTCCCTCCAGCAGGACATGGCAGCTTTGGAGATGGAGGAGGGAGACCTGGACCTGGAAGAAAGAAGACTGGCCCTTGAGGAAAAGAGGGCCAGGTTTGGCACAAAGCCCAGAGAAGATGGTGGAAGTAGAAAAGTGGCTAAGGCATCTGAAAGGGTTGCTCAAAGGGATTGTGCCTAGTTATGTCCAAGGGGTGACATTGACAAGTGGCTGGTCTCATATGAGAGAGCTCTCAAGATGAGGAAGGTGGGTACACAACACTGGGGAACACTACTCTGAGAGCTAGTGCCAGTAGTTGGAAGGGACAGATTGCTCACACTGTAGGATGAAATAGCAAAATGCTGCCCAAACATGAAGGCAGCACTTGTAAAACTCTTTGGAATCACTCAAGAAGAGTACAGGCAGAAGCTTCGGACAACAAGAAAGTGGGCAACACCGACATGGGTAGACTTCGTTGACACATCAATAATGGCACTGGATGGTGGATTAAGGGCAACTGAGTGGACACTTATGACGGGCTCTATAATCTATGTTTTAGAGAGCACATTCTCACTAATTGTTCCACAGAGAAGTTGCACCAGCATCTGGTGGACTCTAAGATGTCTAGCCCAAGGGTACTGTGCAAGACGGCTGATGAGTAGGTTGGCACCTGGGTACCAAAGAAGGGTGGTGACCAAAAGAATGGAGGTCAGGCCCCCCTTCAAGGGAAAGAGGGGGGCAAGGATAAAAAGAAGGAAAGTCCTAAAGAATCCCAAAAGATGTGAAGTGGGGGGCGGGTGGGGGGGAGCCCAGAGCCACGTCCCATTCCAAGGGGAGGGGGTACATGGGAGAGAAGTTTGACCCTTCAAAGGTTGGGGTGTGATTGTAATCAACCAAGACACAAAAAGGGAGATATAGTATGCACCAAAAAGGCACCTACTGGTGGCCTACCCATGGGTATGGTTAGTGTAGGGATGGGAATGGAAGTTGTTCCAAGCGAGTCTAAGGGGTACACAGAGGTCACCTTAGTTTCCATGGGTGGAGAGGACATTGAACATTTGACCCAGAGCCCTCCTAGTATGGAGAAATACAGAAAGTGGCCGAAAATCAATGGGGTGGAGGTGAAGCATCTGAGGCATACAAATGCCAGTATAACCATGGTCATGTCTAAACTGGTTTCCCCAGAGCAGATCCTTCCAAAGGAGTTGCACCAAATTGTCACCTCTGACAATGTCACAAAGTCCCATCCCATGGCTCTGGTGGACTTTGAGTTGGGAGGGGTTACTGGCCCAAAGAGGGTAGTTGTGTCCCCTTCCATCACATTAGAGTGTCTGCTGGGCAATGACCTGGAAACTTCTGCCTGGGCAGAAGTGGAACAAAGGGCCCATGCAGCCATGTTGGGTCTCTCTGAATGGGTGTGTGTTATCACAGGGGCACAGAAGGCCCTGGGGGAAAGTCAAAGGATCCTGGAACCTGAAATAATGGACCAGGTCCCTAGAGCCAACAGAAGAACCAGGAAGGCTAGCCACCCACCTTTCAAGAGTCCACAAGCCTAGAAGGAGCCTAACCTCCAGGGGGAAGGCCTGGTACCTGAAGAAGAGACTGCTCCCCTAGGTAGCTTGCCAGACCTGGCAGAACTCCAGGGAGCAGGGGATCCCTCCACAGGGGACCTGAGTAAGGGGCAAAGGACGCGCCTCTCTCTTTAGGACCTGCAACAGTTAGCTGTCAGACAGGAATACGGGAATGCCAGTGGTTCCCATAAAGTATACCAGGAGGAGGGCCTCCTATTCAGTGAGGCAGGAGACCCCAAACCAGGGGCAACCAGAAGATTGGTGATCCACCCGGAGTACAGGGGAGTTCTTCTTTAACCTAGTCCACGTCATCCCCCTAGCGGGGCATCACATCATTCCCCTAGCTGGACATCTGGGGCAGACCAAGATCTTGGAAAGGCTGGTCAATCATTTCTACCGGCCCCAGATGGCTGAGAAGAAAAAGGAGTTTTGTCACTCCTGTGTCACCTGCCAAGCCAGTAGTGAGGCATGAGGCAAACCAAAGGCTCCCCTGATACCACTTCCTTTGAATGGGTGGGGGTTGGCATTGTTGGTCCCCTATACCCACCAACAGCCTCAGGGAGCAGATTTATGTTGGTGGTAGTGGACAATGCCGCCAGATATCTGGAGGCTATTCCCCTTAGGACAGCCACTTCTCCTGCAGTAGCTAGAGCCCTCCTTGGAAACTTCAGGGTTGGGTTCCCTAAGGAGGTCATCTCATACAGAGGCACAACTTCATGGCTGCCTTTCTGAAAGCTATGTGGAATGAGTGTGGTTTAACTTATATCTTCACCACCCCATACCATCCCCAAAGAAATGGCAAAGTTGAAAGATTCAACAAGACCATGAAAGGCATAATTATGTGTTTGCTAGAAAAACTCAGGAGGAGGTGGCATGTTCTCCTTGAATGCCTGTTGTTCGCCTGCAGGGAGGTTCCAGAAAATGGAGCAGGCTTCAGTCCCTTTGAGCTACTCTCTGGAAACTGTGTGAGGAGATCATTAAACTTGGTAAGAGAAGGATGGATTACGTTTGGTTAGAGAGTGTTGGGAGAGACCCCTCAAGGTACCCAAGCAAGACAAAGTGAACTACATGCTAAGCCTTCATGCAAGGGTGACTGAGTACATGAAGAAAGCACATAAGAACTTGGAGGCCATCCAGGAGCTTGTAAAGCACTGGTATGACCAAAGGTCCTTAATGGTTGAATGCCAGCCAGGACAATTGGTGTGGGTCTTGGAGCCTGTAGTGGCCACAGCATTGCAAGTCATACCCAATCCTGGAGAAGAAGATAGAAGTCGCCTGCTTGATGGACTTGGGCACCCCCAGGAACCTCACAGGGTCATCCATATCAACAAGCTCAAGCGCCACCATGACAAGGAGGACATCACCATACTTATGGTGACAGATGGGGGAGATGAAGAGGAGAGTGAGCCTCTCCTTGAACTGCTTTCCTCGAATGCCCAAGATGGGACTGTGGAAAGAGTAGTTCTCTCCTCCACCCTCACATACCAGCTACAACAGGGACTGCTATCAGTTGCTGGAGCAGTTTCCTGGTTTGTTTTCTCTGACCCCAGGTCTGACAACATGGTGTATCCATGATGTGGACATCAGTGACAGCTTTTCTGTCAAGAGTAGGATATATAGGTTGTCAGACCAGGTCAAGGCTAGTATTAAGGCTGAGGTTGCCAAGATGCTACAGTTGGGGGTTATAGAGCCCTTTAGTAATCCATAGACCAGCCAGTGACACTGGTGTCCAAGCCCAACCCCAAAGGGGAGAGAGCCAGAGATGAGGCTCTGTGTGGACCACAGAGGCCTAAATGCAGTTACAAAGACTGATGCCCTCCCCAAACCAAAAGCTGATGAGCTCATTGACCAGCTGGGTGCTGAAAAATATCTGAGTACCTTTGACATGACATCAGGTTATTGACAGATAGCCCTCACACCAGTAGCCAAGGAGAGGTCTGCTTTTTCTAAACATGAAGGCCACTTCCAATTGTAAGTGATGCCCTTTGGGTTGAAAATGTCACCTGACACCTTTCAGAGGTTGGTAAACAAAGTGCTAAGTTTCAGTGCAGCATATCGTGATGATAAAGTTGTATTCACTTCCACATCGGAGGATCATCTGGTCAACCTCAAGGAAGGGCTTCAGGTCCTGTAGCAAGCAGGCCTCACAATCAAGGTAAGTAAGTGCCAGATAGGGCAAGGGTAAGTTGTCTACTCGGGCCACCAAGTAGGTGGAGGTCATGAACAACCTCTCCAACCCAAAATCCAGAAAATTCCAGAATGGGGGCTCCATGACTCAGACCGCAGTCAGAGCCTTTTTTGGCCTTACTGGGTACTACAGAAGATTTGTAAAGAGGAATGGTGCCACAGTGGCACCACTAATTGAACTAACCTCCAAGAAACAACCCAAAAATGTTATCTAGATCGAGCAGTGTCAAAAGGCTTTTAATACTCTCAAAGAAGCTCTGTGCTTAGCACCTGTCATGAAGGCACCTGATTTTAGTAAGGAATTAATTGTCCAGACAGATGCTTCTGAACATGAGATTGGGGCAGTGTTGTCACAAGTGAATGATTTGGGCCAGGACCAAGCAGTTACCTTCTCTAGTAGTAGACTCCTTCCTGGAGAGCAGCGTTGGAGTGCCATTGAGAGGTAAGCCTTTCCTGTGGTTTGGTCCCTGAAGAAGCTGAGACCCTACCTGTTTGGGACTCATTTCAGAGTTCAAACTGACCACAGACACCTCAGGTGGCTTATGCAGATGAGGGGAGAGAACCACAAACTGTTGAGGTGGGCCATTTCCCTACAGGGTATGTACTTTACAGTGGAAGACAGACTTGGACTGACCATGCCAATGCAGATGGCTTTTCCAGGTTTTTCCAATTAGATGATGAGAACTACCATGATATGGGTTTAGTAGCTTATCACCTTTTGTCTGGAGGGGGGCGTGTAAGGAAATGCCTCTTTTTATATGGTCACCCCCAAAGTTTTTGACTGATGCTGCTGGTTTTTGACTCTGAGAGTGCACTGAGGCCTGCTAACCAGACCTCAGTACCAGTGCCCTGACCTCAAAATGTGTATGTTTTAATTGGTTTATAACCGATTGGCTTGAGCTAACTTACCTGTAAGACCCTAGTATATGGTACCCAGGGCCTGTAATTTAGAGGGTCACCCCAAGGACTGCAACACTGGTTGTACCACCCTGAGTGTGACAAAGGAAAAACGTGTCTCACAGTCTGCTATTGCAGCCTGGAAGACCAGTGTTCACTGTTAACTCAACTTTACCATTTAAAACCATGGCAAAGCTCAAAACCTCCCTTTTATTATGAATAAGTCACCCCTATAGGAGGCCTATTGAGCCCTAAGGCAGGGTGTAGCATATCTAAAGGCAGAAAATCTGTATTACATGTTCTGACAGTAATAACCCAAAATTGTGAAAGGGACTGGCAGCCCCATTGGCAAGTACAGGGTTACATGCTATACCTGGGCAAACCAAGTTGGTACTTCAAGGTATCAAACAACTTGTTACATTAGGCTCGACTTGATGAGAGAGGGGTTCTGCCATGTTGAAAATGGGCAGAATGGAGCCTTCTGGGACAGCTAGATGCCACACTTCACAGGAGGTAGTCATCACCTGGTAGCCCATTGGATAGTGACTGTGACCTCCCCCAGGGCATTGTCTGGTCATAAAAAGGGCAGCAGTGGCACCCAGAACTCAGAACTTATTGGCCTGGGGAAGAGTACCGAAGAAGGGCTGCCCTGCTGTACCAATAACCCAGCAAAGAAAGGCTGCACCGAAGTTGGACTGAGCCTGTTGCACTTGGGCTAGCAAAGAAAAAGGACTGTGCCTGCTGTGTCCTGCTCATGGAGAAGTCAACTCCTGAGCCCAGCCAGAAGCAAGAGGCTCCAAGGGTCAGTTGGCTGACCTCCTTTTCGCAGCACAGGGCCACAAAAGCTGAGGTAGCCTGCCTGGTGAGTTGGTAGCTGAGGTCTTCGGATCATCGCTCCTCGCCCCCATGCCACATAAAGGACCATGCTTTGACTCTCCAGCGTTGCACCCGAGTCTGACAAACCCAGGGGAGTCATCTGAGTGCAGTTGGGTTGCCCATAAAGCAAGTTACTGTCAAAAGAAGAAAAACGCTGAAAAAGCTGTACAGGGTGACTGGTAGCCTAGTGGTCACTGGACTTGTGCCATGCTCGAGAGGACTTAGAGGGACGTCGACCCCTGTGGCCAGAATTGCCTCACCAAGCCAGTGGACTGAGAAGTAGTCCCTGAAAGATCCCCGCCAACTGCACAGCATCTTTAGCATCCTTGAGCATCTTCAGCATCCTGTATCCCTTGCATCAGGACCATTCCAATAGAAGTCAATGGCAAGGGACCACTGACACTGGAACTGGACTGGAGACTGCTTTTCTCGTTGAGGTAACTGTTTCTTCGGACCCTGCTGGTCCCCTTGATGAATATAGCATGTCACAATGCATGCTATTACATCGCGTGCTTTTACAACGCGGTCGTTACAACGCCCGCGTTGTTAGTACACGTTACCTTTACATTGCAAGTCATTAGAACGACTTGCTGTAGGGGGCGCACTGGACTTAGGAATAGTATAATTTACTATTCCTACTCCAGTTTGCGCAACAGTAGGGAAGGTGTTGGAATCCATTTCCAATACCTTAGCACTCCCTACAGCAAGTCGTTCTAATGACTTGCGATGTAAAGGTATCGAGTACTAACAACGCGGTTGTTGTAACGACCGCGTTGTAATAGCACTGCGATGTGATGACAACGTTGTAAACACTGTTTCCCCCCCTTGACTGGCACCTTGGTGGAGTTAGTCGCCCAAAGTAACTCTGAGTAACTGCATTACCACTTACCCAAGTTTTTCTTGAAAAAGTTTCTGCCTCAAATTTGTTGAATTTGCCAATGCTTGTTCGCGGTTAAGTGAAAAGGTGTGATTTACTATACCTTGTAAAATCTGTATCTCCGGAACCCTCCAGTGTATCTTTTTTGTTTTGGTATCTAAAAATTCATAAACATCTAATCTATTTTTATAAATTGGTTCCGGATTTCTTGAGTATCTCGTTTCTTTCTTCTTCAATTGTTTTGGTGCTGTTCAAAGATTTACACTTGTTCCTTTGTGAAAACCTGACTGTTCATAGCCACAGCTACCCAGGGTTGAGCTAAGGTTAAACAAGCAAAACCTAACTGGTCCTAAATGGGTTGGTGGTGCATTACACGGTGAGGTCACAACCAGAGTTTGGAGAGATAAAGGCAAGGGAGGCACAGGTTGAGTATCTGATCCATCGGGCCACTAGCACAAGTCAAAGCTGTTGAGTTAAGCTACACTGAAGCCTGAACATCCACTGTGGTTATCTAATTTCCCAATAGCCACACTTGGACCAACAGTGCAAATTATTTGAGTCAGATCTTTGTGGACTTTTGTGGGTAAGAGTCTTGGCGTCAAAAAAAGTCCAACGTGCCTTCTAAAAAGTAACGTGGTGGTTTTCTTTGTAGTACAAGCATATGCTACAATAAATAAAGAAAAAGAAAAGAAAAAAGATGTCAACTAAATATGGAGGGCATGTGCTTCAATAAAAAAAATAAACAGAAAAGCTTCACACTGGTCTGCTATCTTGGAACAGTAAAATATGTATGCAGGATACCGTTTCAAGATGGTGGCATGGTTTTGTATCTTGTAGCAGTGAATATGAAAGTTGTGGTTCAGTAGCAATGGCAGTGCAGCTGCTGGTACTCTCATTACTCAATTCACACTAGTCTGGATTTGCAGATGAGCTGCTGGGGGATGAACTAAAGGAAATATCTCCAGAGGTCGGACTCCTATGGATGCAGAGTAACATAGAGTAAGGAGGCAAAATATTGTTACTCAGACTGCCTGACATCCTAAAGACCAGCGGTTGTCTGCTAGGCAGAGCACACTGGCAACAACAATGAAGAGGACTGAGCCACTGCCCATTTGTATGTATGCTGTTCTGAAGAGCCAAACTAATATGTAAATGGCAACCTGCCTGATGAATAATTGAAGTGGACTTGCCCAAAGCCCATTTTCTCTAAGCAAGATTATGTATTACTTTAAAGAAAATATTAGGCTGGTGAGACAGCTAAAACAGTCTTTTGGTCAGAACCATACTGAAGAGACAGGAAGCAGGAGGGCTGTGGGGTCCTTGGCTCCCATGCTTAAGACATACAGCACTGGTCAAGAGCATCAAAATCTTCCTTGCAAGACATGGAACGGATGTTGTATGCAGGACCAGGGCAGGTTTCTTTCAAAGACATGGAATAAGTGTGGTACTTACTACATTGCCAGTCACTGCACACTTCCTTCAAAAGCATGGGGAAAATGTGGTACTGCTGGGTCAGTGTAAGCATCATTCAAAGACATGTAAAACCTGTGGTACTCAGGGCCAGTGCAAGCTTGCTTCAAAGACATGGAACAAGTATGGTACTCCGGGCTAGTGCAAGCTTGCTTCAAAGACATGGAACAAGTGTGGTACCGTAGGGCTAGCCAGTGCAAACTTCCTTCAAAGACATGGAACAAATGTGGTATTGCAGGGCCACTTCAAGCTATCTTCAAAGGCATGGACAAGTATGGCACTGGGCAGCACCATTTTACGCCTCCTTTAGGTATAATGAACAAGCAGCATTTCACATTTGGTACAAGTGTAAGGAACGGCACTCGGGTGTATGAGTGCAAGCTTGACTCGTACACATTGCAAGATTTCCACAAACAAAATGTGTACAGCTCTGGGCAGGCAGGAGTACACGCATCCCTCACACCCAGAGAACATACACTGATCTGGTCAGAAACAATGCAAACTTCCCTCACATGCACAGAACAAGAACAGCATATGCAGCAGCAGTCCAAATCTGTGTGTAAACACACACACACACTATCTGCGGCATTTAGCAGCAGTGTACGTTCCCCTCCTATGCAGCACAGGTACAAAATAGTCATCAGCAGCGCAAGCTAATATATCCTCACACACAAAACAGGCAACACACTGACAGCAGCATCTAAGCATCTAAGCTTATTTCAGGTACAGAATACCCAGAGTAATGTATTGAGGTGGGTGAGCCACTGAAGACTTGAGCCAGATGCTAGACTCTGGTTCAGCTTGAGGTCCTCTTGAGCCCTCAAGCCCAAAATAAGTTGAGCTGTCTTGTGACTTCTGCCTGCTATCCAACGCTCTAACCTCATGCACCAAGAATGAAAGACAAGCCATTAAACTTTGATGTCAAACAGGAGGGAGAAAGGGATGTCAATCTAGTGGCTGAATTAAACAATGTGAAACCAGAAAATCTTTATTTTATCATGTCTCCCATTTTTTTTTTATTACTGCACATAAGATAAACTTGAAATGCATGAGGATAAGTACTGTACAAAATCTCTCTTGTGTTTGACTTAATAGAATATAATGTTGCTGCATATAAAATAAGAATATAGCCCACATAAAGAGTGCAGATGACAACTAACTTGTCTCTTAGTTCACTAATCGTATTGTTGTCAGAGTGGGGGTGGGACATTCATGTTTTTAAGTTCATGTTTAGGAACTAAACTATGACTTACAAAAACACCTTTTAAAGCAGTGATACAATCAGATATACTAAGGTAAAACACTTGACAAAGAAATATACTTTTTTGAATTTTGAAGACACTTTATCATATTTTTTCATATTATCTGTTTCCTGATTTCCATGCCAAATGTTCACATCGCTCAGCTTGTGCCTGTGCTCTTAGAGCCAAGATTGGCTCTTAGAGTCAAGACAGATCAATTAATCAATCAATCAGTAGATTTATAAACTGTGGCTTATCACCCAGGACGGTATCCAGGCTCTGAGGGCAGTGCTGTTTCAGGCAGAATTAGTTGAACAGCCAGGTCTTGAGTGCCTTCCGGAATTCTAGAAGAGAGGTGGAGGCCCGGAGGTAAAGAGGGCATTCATTCCAGGTTTTCGTCGCGAGGTAGGAGAAAGAACGTCTTCCACAGTAGCTTCGACGATTGGGTGTGATTGAGGGAGAGGGAAGAAGAACGCAGGAGTCTGGGGGTGCTGGTGGAAGTTCAGGCGGTGGTTGATGTATGCCTGTCCTTTATTGTGCAGGACCTTGTTTGTGTGGATCATCAACTTGAATTGGCATCTCTTCTGTACGGGGAGGCAGTGGAGTTTTCTCAGGTGTTTTCACAAGCCACCCAGCAGCATGGGCATAACTTCTTCTTTGACCTCTGCTGGCATCGGGCAACCAGGGCTGTATGGTGCACTTTGCATTTACAAAAGTGAGCATGCGCACTGCTTGGCCATTCAGTGCATGTGCAATGAGGCCTTCGCGGTGCCCGGCATGATGTGTAATGTGTAGATTCTGTAGTTCAGAGAATGACTACTGCAACAAAGAGAATCGGTCGGAGCTAACAGCAAGCTCCCAGTGCTGTAACAGCTCCTGAGGCCATATCAGGCAGCGGTGATGGAAAACATTTTCAGACTAGTGGTGCTGCCATCAGTGTTACATCGCTGAACATCAAGGGATTCTGAAAAATCCAAGCATCACATAAGGAACAAGTGTCACAAATGAGCCACCCCCCCCTGCAGTAGGAAAGCGGTAAGGGTGTAGTATGGAGCTGGTGTTGCATTTAGAAGCATACTGTCACAAATATATTACTAAAGCATGTCACTGTCACTGTCATTTACAGAGAGCACATTTACCATTGAAATGATCGCTAAATTGCAGAGACATACAGTTTTACTGATAAAACTATACAGCGCACAAACAATATGTGTGGAAATTTCAGCGAATATTTGTCATTTGTGCATCATTACGTAAAGTGTCTTGATTTGTTTTGATCCTATTATCTTTGTTTACATTACACTTCAAAGTAAGAAAAAAAGCCCTTCATTTGTGCTTTCCTATATGTTTATTTATTTTGAAATATTTGTACTGTTCATTTATAGGTATTTTAATGTTGTTATGTTAGCAGAAAAACAAAATCATACAGCCTTTCGCACCAGCAAGATTGTCACATAAATTCCTAATATTTTGCCATAAGCGAAAGAAAATTAAACACCAGTCTCCATGTTAAAAAAAAAGTAGCAATTTGTCAGAAGACTAGACTGATATTTGACCTCTGTCTTTAAATGCACAGCAAATGTGACAGGATAAAACAAAATTCAAAATCTTATTTAATCCTCATTTACTTTCGGACCACCAGCACGGTTATTTAGGTTAAAGGGGCTGCTGTATTTGGGCCCCCTCACACCTCTGGACCCCGGTGCATTACACCGGCTGTACCACAGGTAGCTATGCCCCTGGTTGGGCTCCATCGACGGGGTCCAGGTACCTCTGACGTGGGAGGGCAACGCCCTCTGACACACTCTGTGGGCTGCAGGCCCTGGGGACTATCTTGCATCAGAGGGGCCCAGACTGCTCTGCACTTGTGGGTTTGTCATCAGTGACGGCCCAGGTGGACTGTGGTAGTGAGGTGAGGGACATTGGCGGTGTGGCCCTGAAGGTCAAGCGAGAAGAGGTGAGGCGTCAGGCAAACTGATGACTGCGCAAACCCCTAGAGGCGCCGCTGCTATGGAGCGCTTACCCCAGTGGTGGGGGTGGCTCGAGGAACTGACCTTTCTTCCTCAATGAGGCAAAGACATATTTAACTCTGGCTGGAGGGGACACGCGGGGGGTTCATTACCTTTCTTGCTTGATAAACGCAGCTGGTTTTTCTGTTGTTCATGGCTGAGGGAGCCTTATTTGCCTTGAGAGAGGGGCTCGACTTGAGGTTCAGGACCTCACAAGGCACCATGGATGGGAAATGACAACGTGTCAAAGGCCCAACCATGCACCACCATTTTTTAGGTCGAGCCTAGAGTCAGCGCGCATGCACTGTTCTGCGAGACTTGTTAGGTCGAGCCTAGAGTCAGCGCGCATGCGCTGCTCTGTGAGACTTGTTGTAGTGGAGTAGGGAATAGAAGCCCCGCCCACTCTCCACCCATATTTGCCATTGGCTTGTGTCATTGTCCTTCATAAATGCTGGCTTCTGATTCGTAAATAGGCTTGTTAGTCCCTCCTTAGTACCGCCTTGTCTTCATTTGTCACCTCCCATGGCAACAGGCCCTTTTACTTTGGCTGTAACACGGTACCTGTTATTTAGTCTTTAAGCACTATTTTCTTTATCGTGTTTCTCTTTCTGCAGGCACGACATGCCTTGCTTACGTTGAGTCCATGGTACCTTCTTGACCCCCCCGCCTGCCCTCCGGGCCTTCTTTACCCCCTCCTCCCTCCTGATGTCCGTGCCTTCTTTATCCTCGACCCACCCCCCCTTCCCTCCCTCAAAGACGAGCCGCGATGTCATCAGGAGCAAGAAGATTTGCGCTTGTGAGTAACTTCTCTGGCTGCAGTCAGGAGGTTTTGTGAGCTCAGCTCCTGCCTTTCTAAAGGTTCAGGAATCTTGGTTCCCCTGACAACCAGGACCTTGATCTAGCACCAATCAGGGATCGATAATCAATATTAACGCGATCGCTGGCCCATACTCATACACCCAACAAACCAATCCCTGTTGCGCTGTTCAGGCACACTATTCTTCTGCCTCTTCAGGCTAAAACATTATCCCGGGATCTCAGGTAACTCCGTATCCGCACTTCTAGACAACATAGAACATAACACTAACTTTTCATGTTAAGTGACAAATAATCAATAATCGATAATTATTACCAAACTAATCAATAATTAACCGTCCTCTGCTACCAGAAACGGATCCAGCGCCAATCAGGGATCGATAATCAATATTAACGCAATCACTGGCCCATACTCATACACCCAACAAACCAATCCCTGTTGCGCTGTTCAGATTTGATGTCAAATCAGTTATTCATATATACAGGATCATATTCAACACTCTAAATACATAACTGAACCTGTATATCAACTCTCTTTCCTCTGGTCGATGGACTTAAAGTTGAGAAGTTGATGGTAACAATTAGCACTAACTATCTATCTGTATTACTAAATAAACCACAAACTCAGTGTAAGGTTAACAGTGTTTATCGCAAAATAATGTGAAGGTAAATTACTCATCTTGTACAGGTTTACAAAGCAAACATAGATTCAATCACAGAGAGAGAACATTAATCAGAGCAAACAGTGTCAAACTCATATCAACTGAACAATTATGCAAATGAGGGAATGGATAAATGAAGAGACAAAAGATTCAGAAACAAATATACATTTGCAAATGATTATGCAAAGTACGGATCATTTAGCTATACTAACCCAAATATTTCAGTGGAAAATCTACCCCCTGGCCATGGGAATAGATGGGGGTTCCCCGAGAAGGTTCAGGGAACAAAGAGTAGGACAGGAACAGGAAATAAACAGCCCTCAATCTGGATAGAGCAAACCGACGTACAGCGACGATCTCCCTCTCTCTAGCTTCTCCAAAGACGCGCCCCCGACCACTCCCCAGGCACCCCATTTATACGCTAAAACCTACATGTCCAGCCCATCATTGTAGCAACATTTCAGAAATTCAGTCTCTCATTGGTCAGTTTAGGGGGTGTTCTATCATACCACCATAGTCAGGTCCATGTTTTCACAGCATTCTTTGTTTTACAGTTTTCTCATTACATCAACCACGTCTCATGAATACACATTTCCTCCAAAAAATAACATGTTGCAAGTCTCTACACTTTCATTGTTCGCCTCGACAGTTTCTGCGGAATGAGTTTGTACATTTGCACTTGATCCCACAGCCATCCTTCCGTTACTTGGCAGTCATACAATAATCCTTGAAGGTTATCAGCCATTGCCTTCTCCATTCTCTCTCAGAGCTCAATTTTCAGCATATTTATTCATTTTTATTTCTTGTTAACCCTCGAATGACATGCAAAGATGTAGGCCCATGCGTGCATCACTACGATGAACAAAACACAAACATTATTATTTCCATGAAATAAAATTCTCACTGTTCACCACCCACCATTGCACTATCCCCCGTGGTAGTTCTAGCAAGAGCATTAATGTGCAAAAAGCGGCATTATTATTATTATTTTATTTTTCCTTTTAAGCAGAACGCAAATGCGGCCTAGTTTTCATGCATTAGTTCACGCATTAGTGCACGCATGCGCAAAAAGTGTTTCCCCGTGTTTTCGCACATTATTTTCACAGCACACTGTTAGTAAATGTTACTGAGGACTTGATCCGAGCAGATTTATTCTCTCCAAACCCTGCTCCATCAATTCCCCCATTGATGGCATTTTTGAGCCATCACAAAATAACCATCATACCAATTGCCACCTTTATATTCATCTAAAGGTCTGTATTTCTTTCCTGTTTTGCCATTTTCTCATCTAGATCTTTCATCATTTCATAATAGTTTCCTCTCATATCTTCTAGTACTATCTCCTCTCTTTTTCTTGCTTTATGTTTATTATCTGACTCTGTCGTCTCCTTCCTTCCACATCTATGCTTGCAGCATTTATATGCCATTATTATTGACAGTGTCACTACAGCTATTGAAAAAATTTGTATTAGTATTTTCCCTAACAAGCTACTCCCAAATGTAGAAAACCATTTACCTAAGGAGGAAAAACCCTTACCAAGTTTCTCCCAAACACCATCAACCTCCAGTTGGGTCAAGTCTTCATGCAATTTTGTAATATTCTTAATATCCCCCTCAAGACTTTTACTTTTATCAGGGATATAAGTACAGCAGTGTTGTATTTTTAACATGCCACAGACTCCGCCCTCTTTTGCCAATAAAATGTCACGGGCAAGTCGATTTTGCAAAACCATTGATCTAATTGCAACCATTTCAGTATCAATCATCAGGAACCCACCAGCAGTATCTGTTGATAAACGGTCAACCACTGTGGACAATTTTCGAATTTTATGTGAATTTAGAACGACTCCAACTGAGGGTATCAGTGCACCAAAAATATCACCAACTATTTCTGAAAAACTTGTTCTCTTTTTGCGTGTTAGTCCATGTTTTATTTCATTTATTTTATTATTTCTATCTACATTATACACTTTGGGGAATATAATTCCAAAATAACAACTACCATACCAATGTGCTGGCAACCTATAGTAAGCATTCTTACCGCACACATAATAAACTCCTGGAAAAACAGGATCAGTTCCACCTTTCAATCCCCATCCACCAGTTATTAGAAAAGTATGTTCACATTCACTAGTACCAATGAAATAATTATTATAGTCAGTTTTTAGTCTAAGCAAGCAAAGTTTCCCTTTATGATACCAATCCAGAGACATTGCAGCGTAAGTCTCGCCCTTTTATAATTTCCCTCTCTGAAAGCCCATGGTGGTACATGTGACTTCTGTTCAGCAGCTTTTCTTTGAAAATCCTGTATTCTATCCTCTACTATGTTAATAAATTCCTTTTCTTCAGCCCTCAAACTACAGGTAAGATTATGTCTATGAGCATATACTATATCTAATGTCTGAGTAATATGAAAAAATTCTCCCATGTATCCCGCATTTCTATTACTGTACACCTTATTCATATCCTTTCTAATTGGAATTTCTGGAAACACTAAATCTAGGTTTGAATAATAATATTGTAACTTCCCCGTCACGTAAAACAAGCTTGTTAATACACTGCACGACACACCATATGTTAAAGGAAGGTGATGGTAGGTCACCCCTCTGAGACAGATGAAGGTAATTGCATGCATACGTAACAATCTCTCACATCCATTGTCTCAACATACTCATATAACAATTTTGTAAAAACATTTAACGAGAAATCATTAATTGATTTATCATGATGATAAATACTTTCATCTATCTCTTCTATCTTAGTATTAGGTGTTTTCTTAGTAACTGAAGTCACTCTCTCACTTATCACATTAATAGTGTTATTTTTGTTATTAGTCACCGTTAGAACAGGTACAATGACAGTCAAAATTAGCCACATTATCATTAGTAGTAAGACACTACATAAGCAAGCTTTAATACATCTACTTTTTAAACTAGGTTTTTGATGTCCAGTCACTGTATCTTCTGTCATTTTTGTATACTATAAAAATAATGGAAAAACTTAAATTTCTAACAACTCTCTAAAAATCTTGACAAACTTGCCCAAAAACCATCGGAGAAATAGTGTATCTCACACTTCAAAGCTTTCTTCTTTACCCCCTTTTTTTTTGAGTCTTCTTTAAATTGTCTGGATCTTTCGATTTGTTATTGACTAAAGTTGTTGCACCTTAACTTTCACAGTTCTTTTAAGGCGGTTTCAATTTGCTTTCATCAACTTGCCAATACCAGTACCATCTTCTCTTTTTATTGGATCTGTGCTTTCAATTTCTTCCAATATTACATATGTCCATTCTGGAGCTGAGTATTTCTTGCTCGGAAGTCTTATTCTCTTTGTTCTTCGTACTAGATCTTCCTCTGATTCTTCTTGTTCAGTTTGGCTTGAAACTTCATTTTTTTGCTCTGGTTTTCTTTTCTCAAGAGTGTATTTCAGTCTTTTCACTCCACTTGGCCAATTGTAACCCTTTTCCGCTCTCTTGGCTTGAACTGCTTCTTCACCTTCTTTTTCTAGTTCACAAGTTCTTTTATTTAGCCCTTTTCTTTGACATACTTGCTCCTTATTCTCAGTACCTTCCTCTTCTTTTTGCTCAACAGCAGTCTTATGAGACCCAGTAGCTGGTGCCCACTCTACTTGACTTGTGCTTGGTTGTTCATCACCCACAGACTTGTCAGAATCTGTCACTCTAGATTCTTTGGTTTCACAACCTTCAGCTTCTGGTTTCTTATTTCCATCAACCAGTTGCTGCTCACCTTCCCTTTCAAGTGGACTTGGGACTCTTCTTGTATGACTTGCGTGTATCCAGTTGGGCAAGCCACCACACTTCACTGCTGTCGTTGTCACCAAAATAATCTGGTATGGTCCATGCCACCTGGGTTCTAAACATGACTTCCTCACGTGTTTCTTGACAAGAACCCACTCTCCTGGACTCAGATCATGTGCTTGGTCTGGCTGTGTTGTGGTTGCAATTTCTCCAACCTGATGAGACACAGAACGCACCAGATCAGCCAATCCTTTGCAATAATCAAGCACTAGATCATCATCAATTTGTTTGCTGGTACAATTGCTTGTCTCATTGCTCTTCTCATTAGGACTTCATGAGGACTCAATCCAGTCTTTTTATCCAGAATGCTTCTAAGACTCATCAATACCAGGGGTAAAGCGTCAGGCCATTTCAGTGTTGTAGATACGCATACTTTTCCCAGTCTAGATTTTATAGTGCCATTGATTTGCTTGACCACTCCAGATGCTTCTGGTCGATAGGCACAATGCAGCTTTTGCTCAATTTGTAATGCTGCACAGATTATCCGAATTATTTCATTATTAAAGTGAGATCCCCTATCTGTTTCTAAAGTGACTGGAAAACCAAACCTTGGTATTAATTCTCTCAAAAGCAATTTTGCAACGGTAAGGGTGTCATTCCTTCTTCTTGGATAGGCCTCCACCCAACGAGAAAACAAACAAACGACAACCAACACATATTTTAGTCCGTTACATGGGGGAAGCTCAATAAAGTCAAGTTGGAGCCTCGTAAATGGTCCTGCTGCCTTTCCAATTCGCCCCCAACTAACAACTGTCTTTCTGCCTGGATTTTGCTGCTGACATGTAACACACCTCTGGCATAGACTCTCTGCAATGACCCTGAATTTAGGGTTGTACCATGGCTGCTTGAAGAGTCTGTTCATTGCATCCCTTCCAACATGTGCAATTCCATGGTACACCCTTGCCATTTGGGAAAGTAAACAATCTGGCATAACTGGTCTTTCATCTGTGTACACACAAGAACATAGGTACCCCTTAATTTTTGATTTTGTGGTCTGGGAGAAAAGGGGAAGACAGAAATATGTATATGTACAAATACCTCCCACACGACCAACATAAATTATGCACTAGCTACATTGAGCTCCATTGGGCTGTCCCTTTATTTTAAAGTATCGAAAAAAATCTGCAAAAACATCAATTCATTTTTGTTTATTATTTTTCTTATCAGGTTTTTCAATCTTCTTTTTTCAATTGCATTTTTTTAAATGGTAATAAAACACCATAGGTTATTTCTGTGTCAATATATACAATACAAATCATAAATAATGCAACATTGATATAGTTCTTGTTAAATAAACAAATTCAACATAATGATGCAATAAATACATACATGATAACAATCTTAAATTTGTCCCCATACCATTGTCACGTTTACACTCACCTCACATACAGTCATTACATACCACACATACTCATACACACTTCACATCACATTCATTGTTTTCCAGCTATAAAATGGCTTGCAACAGAAAACTCATGGTGAGAATTCTTCATTAGTGTCCATGGTTATGCCGCCAGCTGGAAAAAGTTGAGGCCGACGCACGTTTCAGTGGATACATATAATTCAATCCACCTTCATCAGGACCGCTTACTTTCTTTCATTTAATGCAGCGGAGGTTGAAAAGGGGATCTAAAAGTGAAAAGGGAATTCAATTCATTTATGACGCCCAAAATTAGTTTCTTTAAGGGAATATTATTGGTTTCTACTGCTCTATATTTAGTGATCTAATAGATATAGAAAAGATTTCCAGACCAAATGTACCACACCGTGCATCTTAAGAAAAAGGAAGTAAAAAAAGTGAATGAATAGATATCCCACTGTGAAAAAAGGCCATATACTGATATAAGGCCTAGATATCTCATAATATCCTTTAAGTGGGAAGATGTTTTTAAAATGTGAGCAAGTGTGTTGTTACCTTATGACCCTCATATCTATTTGCTGGATTCATAATAGTATGACTAACCAATTAGTCTGTATCTGGCTGTTTTCCTTTATCCAATGGCACACCCATATGTCCTTCAAATGTTTCCCATTGGTAATTTGCTGTCCTTTGATTACAAGTGCTCCAACATTAAATGGTCACTATAACGATATAACAGACAGCAAAAACGTTTTTACCCTTTTGATCTTTAACTTATATGGCAAGGACGATTTATTTTATTTCTCATAGTTGTTTTTACCTTATATTTTCTTTAATGTCCTTTGTTTTGTTTTGCGTCACATTAGTGAAATGTGTGATTTGAGCAGCTATACAAGATCCATTTTTATACTTCAGCTCTCTTTTTTGGTTTGTGCTAACAAAAAATTAAAAATTAAAAAGTCAATTGAAATTCTTCAAACTGCCTAATGTATCCTCAGTTCTTATTTTTCTAGGGGATACTATTCTTATTGCAAGTTTCGCTGTACTGTGCCATTATTTTATCTTTATGTGGCTAACCTGATAGCAATAGTTCTCATGTCAGTATAGGTCTATGTCACATTTTTCAGACTTAATACACTTTTGTTAGTGTTTATATACTAACCACTGCTACTTCACAAGAGATGAGAAACATACTCTCCACATGAGCAGTCTATTTTGTCCTTTGCTGCTCACTATGATTACAAGTGACTGTTTTTCATGCAATAAAGCGTGTTTCTGTATCATAATAATCACGTGCTAGTTTTAAAAAGCAGCGCATATCGATAAGAATCTATATCACATTTCTCAAACTTAATACGCTTTTATTACTGTCCTTATGCTAGTCATAGCTGCTTCTCAAGGAATAGAGAACATGCTCTCTACATGGGCAGTCTGCTTGGACCTGGTCTACTCTGTATAGGTACAAGTGGCACAGTCCTTACGCAATAAATCATGTTCCAGTATCGTGCTAAGTCAATTGTCAATTAGTTTAAATTATCATGAACTGGTTTTCTGAAATTCATAGATAGGCTGTACGAGTGCTTATAGACCTATCCCATATTACTCTTCCTATTCAAAGGCTATATTAATGTTCTTCCTATTAAAGACGATAGCATGCACTAGAGAGGATCTCTTAGTTGAAATCACATCGCATAAAGCGAATCTCTGTTATCTTCCTATTAGAAACGGTAACATGCACTAGAGAGGATCATGCTACTAGAGAGGATCTATTAATTAAAATCACAACATCACATAAAGCTAATCTATGTTATCGTACTTGCTTACATAAATAGTCCAAAATTCCCAATCATCTCAAATCCATACTCCTTACCTTTTCTATATAGCGTGTAGCGCTATCCGGACTCCCGACTGCCACAAACCCGTTTGCCAGAAGCAGATAGAAACGGCGCCAAAGAGCGTCTGCTTGTATTGCACGCCGAGCTCACGTGACATATTACGTCAGCCTGTTTAGAATGAATCGATTATGGACCGCCAGCGCCATCTTAAAGTGGTTACACTAAGCTTGTCACTATATGTTTAAAGTGCTACATAATTGCAAATACCATCCTGATATTTCTATTTAACTGACACAAAGTGTCGGTAAAAAATGGAGACAGAGAGGCTTTTCGTATTGAGGCATATACCGTAGGATGATTTTGTCGCCACAAAATACTGCCATTAGTCAGTCAGTTACTCGCTTACACCGTCTAGTGATAACTACTGGAGAACCCTCACATATTCAGTTACATAAAAAGTTTTCTCTCACGTGGGCCTGTCTATCTTTTCAATCGCTAAGCCATTAGGTCTATAAGACAGTCCAAATTGAGCACGAGCGCCATCTTAGTATGCCTTTGTAGATCCTATTTCCATAGTGTAAATGAAAATGCCGGGCTGTTGGATAGGTGCAACTTCATCCATGTGTTTTATCATTATTAGATCTACTTAATCATTGATCTGTCTAATCAAAAAATATCAGTGACTAACACCAAAATTACTATGTTCCAGGTATCATGTATTGTTTCTCTGTCGGGTCAAAGGTAAGCAGTATCTGCAGTGATTTAAGGAAGCAAGAACTTGTACACGCTGGTTATCAAGACGCCACCCAAATAATGTGCAGATCGATAAAATAACTTAATTACAGGTGGGCATATTTCTCTATAAGTGTGGTTTGTTAGCATAATGTTCTTCACATAGGTGGTCTCAAGATCTACATGTAATTGCCAATCAAGTTATGATGGTTTGGTCTGTGTTATATCCTTTTGTGGGGCTCAAAACTGTCTGATGATGTTCATCAATGGTACATCTACGTCATCATGATGGTAAGTATTTAACTGATTTTCCATATTATCTCTTCGTTCAAGCCTTCCTTAACAGAATTAAGAGTAAAAATCCAATATGTCTCTCTCATTTTGCGCGTTTCCGTCTCGCGTTTCCCTGGTTTAGTTTTAACCTTTTCAAGGATTAGCCAGCGTAGATCTTTCTCTGTGTGTGCATTCTCCATACAGTGCTGCACTAGCGGAGATGCCAGTTTCTTTGTCTTAATTGCTGATCTGTGCTCAGAATAGCGCAAACGAAACTCTCTTCCTGTTTCCCCAACATATCCTTCATTGCAGGGACACAGGATGAGGTAAATCACATTCTGGCTCCTGCAGTTAGTGTGATCTAGTAGTTTGCCTGTGCGTCCTTTGTAGGTCCACTGTTCGGTGACAATAGCTGTTTCACATGCCACACAGGTACCGCATCTATGATTGCCTCGTATAGCAGGAAGACCCGTGACTGACCTGTCAGTTATGGACTTTTTTGGTAAGTCCCTAGAGTGAACTAGTTTGTCTTTTAGGTTGGCATTCCTACGGTATGCTAATATAGGTCTCTCTAGTACTTCCTGGTCTTCACTAACATTAAGAATATTCCAGTTCTTGTCCAATATTTTTTTGATCTTAAAATTCAAGTGTTTGATGACACACACCAGTTTTTCAGTTTTCTTTCGCTGTGATCCTGTCAAAAGGGCTTCTCGGTTGTAGTACCTGGCTCTCTTAAATGAGGTCCTAACTAAACGTTTAGGATAACCCCTATCTAATAATCTCTGTTTAAGTTGTCCTCCGTGTTTTTCATATTCCGCTAAGCTGGAGCAGTTACGTCTTACTCTGAGGAACTCCCCAAATGGGATCGAATCTTTTTGACTGTTTGGATGTTAACTGTCGTGCTGCAAGATGGTATTCTTAGCAGTGGGTTTCCTATAAAAACTGACCTCCAGTACTCTTGAATTACCTGCAATAACTATATCAAGAAATTCTACCTTTTGGTTGCTATAGTTCGCTGTGAACCTCAAGTTTACATCACTTAAATTGAGCCAGGAAATATAGTCCAAGAGGGCTAATTCTGTGCCTTCCCAGACAAAAAAGATGTCATCTATGAAACGTCGCCACATCTTTACATTTTCCAAAAATGGCGCCGCTTCATTAAAAATGTGCTTTCGTTCCCACTCTCCCATGAAAATATTCGCTACACTGGGAGCACACGAAGCTCCCATACTGGTCCCCTTGATTTGTTGGTATAAATCTTTTTTAAATTCAAAGTAGTTGTTACATAACACTAACTCGAGGCACTCTAAAATGAACCTGTCCGGTCTGTCCCCCTCTGTTCGACTTAGGAGTGATGCTACTGACTCTACTGCTCTTCTTTGGGGTATATTTGTGTAGAGTGCCTAGATGTCTAATGTTACCAGGATCTCTCGGTCTGGATCAAAAGGTTTGCTTTCTATCTTGTTAATGAGATCCCCTGTATCTTTGATAAATGATGGATAAGTAAAAGTTAGGGGGCATAAGAAAGAATCCACATACTTTGATATGGGTTCGGTGTTAGAATTTATAGCAGAAATAATGGGGCGAAGTGGGGGATCCTGAGTGTTTTTGTGTGTCTTTGGGACCCCATACATCACTGGAATCACTGGGTTGGCTTTGTTTAGGAAATCATATTCTTTATTGCAAATATACCCTTGTTCTAATGCCTTTTTCGTGATGGTAATTATCTGAGAATTAAGGGATTTAATTTTGGAACGGTTGGCAAGTCTATAGTGGTCAGGCACAGATAGCATAGCTTGAACTTTCTGGTTACAACTATTTCTGTCTATGACCACTATCCCTCCCCCTTTATCGCATGGCTTAACCGTGATGTCACTAAGGCCTTGTAAGTTTTTGAGTGCCACATATTCCTGTCTCGTTAGATTGTAATTGCTTTTGTGATTATATTTGGTGACTCTTTGTAGGTCTCTGAGTACCATTTGCTCAAAAAATGGCCACTTCTGGGCCAACGTTGTCTAGGGTTGGGGTAAAACTGGATTTTAATTTACATCCTGACTGGTTTATCTCGGGCTCTTCTCTGCTGTTGAGACTACACCCAGACCTCATCCTCTGCTCTCTTCCTGCAGCCCGATTTTATCCAAAGTTCTTTCGTCCTCTTCTCCTGACTATTCCTGCAACGGCCTGATTTCATCCCAAGTTTCCAAAGAGGAAAACATCAAGTGGCAATTAGTATCTTTCTTTTCCACCCCTCTGTTGATTGCAATTGAATTTTGTGCACAGAAACGCGCTACTTGATCGGCGTATCTGTTACCGTTCGTTACATATCATTTCCTGACTTATGTGCAGAACATTTGACCACCGCAATCTTCTTGGGCAGCTTCAAAGCATCCAATAAATCTTTCACATTTTTACTATTTCTGATCGGAGAACCTGAAGAAGACAGAAATCCCCTTTGCATCCATAACTGTCCGAAATCGTGAACCACCCCAAAACCATATTGACTGTCAGTAAATATGGTTACTCTCAAATTTTTGCCAATTTTACATGCTCTAGTCAGAGCTATGAGTTCAGCAATTTGTGCAGAGTTTACCCCTTTTAGACAGGATGTTTCTAGAACTGCAGCCACTGTGCATACTGCATAAGCAGAACTCAATACACCTTTTTCATTTCTCAGACATGATCCATCAACAAACATCACGCCATCTGACTCCTCTAGCGGTGTATCCTTAATGTCTGGCCTCAGTTCCGTGCACAACTCTGTCACATCCAGACAATCATGATTTGCTTCATCTTTCACTTCTTCACAAAATGGACTAGGTAAAAAGGTTGCCGGATTTATTGTCGTGCATCTCACCACAGTCACATTCTCAGCACCCAAAATTACCCTTTCATACCTAGTCAGCCGACTATAGGTCATGTGCTGCGTTCGAGTTCTTGTTAATAGAATCTCAACTGAGTGTGGCACATATACTTTTACTGGATGTCCCATCACGATTGCTTCACTCTGTTCCAGACTCACACAAGTAGCAGCTACTGCTTTTAAACAGCCTGGTAACGCTGCTGCCACTGAATCCAAAGTAGCAGAAAAATATGTTACTGGACGTCGTGCCATTCCATGTCTTTGAGTCAAAACTGAATGTGCACACCCATCTCTCTCACAGCAGTACAATGCAAAATCCTTTGTATAATCTGGCATTCCTAGTGCAGGTGCTCGACAAAGACTGTCTCGTAACTCAATAAATGCTTTCATGCTTTCATCGTCCAACTCAATCAGATCAGTCACATCTTTGTGTGTCAACCTCTGCAAAGGTTTTGCAATCAGTGAAAAACCACTGATCCACTGTCTGCAGTATCCAACCATTCCCAAAAACATTTGAACTTCCTTCTGAGTCTTAGGAGGGCTCATTTGCTGAATCACACTGATTCGCTCTGGTGTCACTTTTCTGATTCCCTTCTCTATTTTGTGTCCCAAATATTGGACCTCCTGTTTACAAAATTGTAATCCTTGTGTCCACCTTCTGACAAATGGTTCAGTAAGGCAATTGTATCAGTCACACATGCCTCTCGTGTTCTTGATGCCACCAGTAGGTCATCAATGTACTGAACCAAAACCGATTTTCCTGGCATTATCAAAGTTTCCAAACACTTTTTCAAAATCTGATTAAAAATCGAAGGACTCTCGGTGTACCCTTGAGGAACTCGGCAGCATGCCAAAACACGGTCTCCGAACCGGAAAGCAAACAAATACTGGCTATCCAGATGTAAAGGAATCGAGAAAAATGCTTGACACAGATCAATTACTGTGTACCATTCTGCGTCACAGGGGATTTGATAAAGAATCACTGCTGGATTTGGCACTATCGGACAACAGGGTACCACTATTTTATTTATTTTACGTAAATCTTGCACTATTCTATACTTTCCACTTGGCTTTTAAATTCCCATAATAGGCGAATTACATGGACTGCTTAGTATGTCTCTTAAAATACCCTGCTCAATCATTTGGTCAATCACAGGAATAACTCCTGCTATTATCTCAGGACTCATTTTGCAAGGACCATACCAGATTATTTGGTGACAACTCATTTTGTACTGAGGTGTGTTTGGGAAAGTTGCACTTGGTATCACCATGACCTGACTAGGATCCAAACCTTTCATTTAGACCAATTTCTTTTCCTGTAAAATCCCATACATCAGATCTTACTGTATTTTTCAACTCTGCAGGCAAATCTTCTTCAGTGAGAAGTGAAAATAACTCATCCACTTCAGTCCCTTGCTTCACTAACATCATTATAAATGCAACATCCTCATCTGGTGTTTGGAAAGCAATACCATCCAGTGTACAATAGATGGTGCAGTTCATTTTGCAAAGCAAATCTCTTCCTAAAAGATTCACCGGGCTCGTATCACATACCACGAACCGATGCATGTCTCTGAATCTTCCGATATGAACTTCTATTTGCCTTGTTATTGGGGTTTTGATATGCTTATTTGAGACTCCTACAGCTTGGATAGTTTCTCCCGAGAGGGGTAGGTTTGGAATTTCTGCTGCTCTAACAGTGGAATGGGTAGCACCAGTGTCCAAGAGGAATGTAATATCATTACCTTCCACTTTTCCATCAACAAATGGACCTGACTGATCTACCTCTAGAGATGCGCCAAGCACGCACTCTTCCTCCCCCCTCAGGCACCGTCATTGAGATGAGTCTGAATCACTCTCATTGCACAGCAACAAGTATTGCGAAACCATTTGCACATTTTGATTCTTACCAACTTGTTCACCTGCGTGAAATCCAGTGTTCGCACTGTACCTCTGCACTTGAGCATTCACATTATTTGGCATAGGAGCTTGTGGTACCTGTATCTGTGGTGTAACTACCTGCTGCTGTTGTTGATTCACAACCACCTCATTCTGCATCTGTGAATTTAAATTTTGATTTATCCCATTATTCTTCAGAACAGATCTACACTCGTTCTTCCAATGTCCAAACTTTCTGCACGCATGACAAGGAAATTTCCTTTTCAATTCATCTTTATTCATTTTACCTCTACCTCTAACACCGCTTGATACTTGACCATTCTGATTCTGACCTTTCATTTGATAATCTGTTTGGGAACCACTGTTTCCGTCTTGCTATTCTGCTACTTTCACTTGTGCCCACATCATTTTCTTTTTAGCTTCTTGTGTCTTGACTCAATATCATCACTACAATATTTTGCATACCTCAGTATCTCATCGACCGTTCTACTCTGCCAACAAATCAAATGTTGCTGAATCATATTGCTAATTTCTGGTTTAAGTCTGAACACAAAACGATACACAAAATGTCCCATATCTTTATCTCCAATATTCTCAAACCCACTGTACTGTTTGAACACCTGTAACAACCTTTCACAGTAATCATGTACCGACTCTTTTGGTTCTTGGGTTGTTCTGTCAATTTTAACCCAATCTGTTTCTTTTGGACAATTTTCCCTTTCAGGTAAGTGATTACCTGATTATATTTCTTCATCACCTCATCTGAAGGTGCACCTGTTTTCGCATCTCTAGGATATTCTTCTTTAGGCCAATCAACAGCAATCTTACACTCAGTCCATAAATCAGCTGGGACCACAATTTCAAACAATCCATCTAAATCTTTTAACAAAACCTTTGAAACCTTTACAAACCTCTCTACTTGTTTGTGCCACTCGACCGGTTTTTCCCTCAGACTAGGAAAGTCATTAGTAAAGGATAATATATCCTGTCTTGTCCAAGGAACGTGAACATATCCACCACCTGGAACTTCTCTCATCAGACACACCATTTCACCTTGTCCTGACTCTCTTTTTTTAAAATTCTTTTTATTGTTAATCAAAACACCGTCACAGTTTACATTTGATAGAAAACATAAGGCATGGTAGTCAGCGACACATTACACACAATTCCACAGTATCTTGCAAAGCATACTTTACACAATAGAACATTAAGTTATTAGATCCTCCAGGGGCGGCTGTGCCGGTAACACGGGTGGCTCACATATGGTACCTCTATAGTCGTTCCATTTCCCCCATATTTTTATCCATTTTCTAGGGCATCCTCTTGTGACATATACCGTTTTTTCTCGAAACATGGACCAATCCATGTCCCCTTCCCATTCTCTCAGCGTCAGGGCTGTGTGGACTCCCCACTTCCTTGCAATGTTCCTCTTAGCGACCATCAAGCCTAGTGTTACCCAGGTTTTCTCTTTACTCCCAAGTCAGTCGGCTCCCATATATTTAGGAGACACCGCTTGGCCTCCATTGTTATTGTCTGCCCCAGAACTTCTGCCATACATGAGGTAACTGCCCTCCAATATCTTGCTATGTGAGGGTATTCCCACAGTACATGAAAAAAGGTGCCTTCTCGGCCACATCGCCATCTGCAATTAGTGTCATTTCCATACCCCATCCTGACCAAAGCCGGCCCGGTAACATATATCCTGTGCAGTATTTTCAGCTGCACCAGTTTCAACTTTGAGGATATCGCCCCCTCCCTCGGGGATGCCAGCGCTTCCATCCACTCCTCCTCATCAAGTTCTGTTAGGTCATTACCTGACTCTCTTAATGGAAATAAAGACGCCTTTTTGTTGGCATTCATTTCTTCTTTCTTTTTCGCTCATCTACCTTTCCACCGTTCTACATCTCCCCACTTCTTCAAGATATTAATCAATTCTTTTATTTGCAACCTTTTGCCAGACGCATTCAAACTCTCCAAATCCTTTTCAGTAAAATCCAGTCTATACGTTTTCTGTAACACCTTGGACTTCTCTATGTCTACTCCATATTCATTAGCAGCCTCTGTCAATTTCTCATGAATATTTCTTGTTTTCATGTAATATTTTTGCACAAGAATAATAACTCTTCGTCTCGGTAAGTACTCAATCTGTCTGGACTTATTGTACCAATAATCATTTCTTCCAAATCCACTCTCAATTTACTCACATCTATACTCTGTGGTTGAGGTTTTCGCTTTTCCATTCCCCTTATCCAATCATCTAACTCATCTGGTGATGGTCCCATCGAACTTCCTGACACTGGAGTGACATTCTGCACTATTCTTCTCGGATCCATTTGCGCACTTCTCTTAGGGGTTTCATTTATCATCTCACAAACTGGTAGATCCATTAATGAAGTACTTGTTTCAGCTTGTCCAGCCTGATCAACTATCGTTAACATCTTATTCCTGTCACTATTCATTGGGACCATCAACGCATGTACTCTCGATATATTCTGTTTTTCTCCATACAATGGAACTACAGGACCAATCGTTACTGGCACTGTTAATGCTTCCGCATTCAGATTCAATTGATTAATTTTCTGAGTTAACTCTTCTCTCGCCTTATTCAACTTGTCCATTTCACTCTCTTGAATTATTCTAGTAACTACCGGGACTTGTGGAACCTGCGGAATTAGTGGGGTTCCCATTAATGGTGCATTTGGGACAGTTTCACTTGAATTTTCCTGATGAGGTGGAGGTCTTTTAGTCAAAAGGTCCTCTAACAACTCATTATCAGAATCACTCGGGTCAAAGTTCAATCCCGATGTCTCTACATTTTTCTTTTTCTCTTTACATTTTCCTCCAGTCAATTCCTCAGCCACTAAAACTGGGTACAAACCATCTACTTTTACAGCTCTCCTCCATCTTTTCATTTGATCATCCCATCTTGCCTCAGCAAACCTTGATATCATATTCCTATATCTATTTCCATTCCTGAATTTCTCTCGTTTATATGCCTCATGTTCCCATTCCTCAAGCGCTTCATACTGAGTAGGTCTAGAATTTGGTTCTAGTGAGTTCATTCGTTCTCTCAAATTCTCTAAAACCCTTACATTAAATGTACCAAGTTTCGGGAAAGCTAAGACCCCATCATCTTCCGTGTATCTCTCCCAATTCTCTAACCAAGTACATGTATGATAACCACGTTCCAACATCATGAAAGAAGCAGCCGTTCTTGGAGGTGGAATAGGAATTCCCTCTCTAGTAACTATTGGTTTGTCATTTTTAAAGAAACCCTTTATTCTATTAATCATCTTCATTTCTCCCGACTCTTCACGCTAAAATATAATTCAGTAAACAAACAAATAATTTCTTCGTACTTCAGCTTATTCTATTGGCTAGCACTCATCCAATACTAGCGCGACTCACACTAACAGGTCAATATGAGCACACTACGTAATCAACTCTTCAACCAATACCAGCGCAACTTACAGCAATCAACCAATTACAGCTCTCTGAGCGCTCGCTGTCTGACCAACGCCAGCGCGGCTTTTTTTGTGACGTCAGTATTACTCCAACTACTGACCCTCCCTTTACAAAATAATACGACAATGTTTTTCTATTCTTTTCTCAACTAAACTTGTTAGAAAACAAACATTAAAACAATGCTACTCTGTTCCACTAAATAAAGAGATAGTCTTCACTTCAAAAAGAAAGATTCTCTCACTTCAAGTAAAATAACGACCAGCGCTATTCTACACCCAAACAAGCTACAGGAGGACTTGGTACTCCTCTAGGGATACTAGCCAAAGTTTCGGGACAGGACTTTCACATGGAAAGAGGTCTTGGTACTCCTTTGGGGATGTAAGGCCAGAGTTTCGGAAGTGGACCCTTCACTATTTCAAGCAAAATCTACTCTCAAACGAATAATCCCTAAATATAATACCAACAGCCTCTCGCCGTTCAGTATTATGACAACAGACAAAGCACTTCTGCAGTGTGATACCTTATCCACACTATTCTTCTGCCTCTTCAGGCTAAAACATTATCCCGGGATCTCAGGTAACTCCGTACCCGCACTTCTAGACAACATAGAACAAAACACTAACTTTTCATGTTAAGTGACAAATAATCAATAATCGATAATTATTACCAAACTAATCAATAATTAACCGTCCTCTGCTACCAGAAACAGATCCAGCACCAATCAGGGATCGATAATCAATATTAACGCAATCACTGGCCCATACTCATACACCCAACAAACCAATCCCTGTTGCGCTGTTCAGATTTGATGTCAAATCAGTTATTCATATATACAGGATCATATTCAACACTCTAAATACAAAACTGAACCTGTATATCAACTCTCTTTCCTCTGGTCGATGGACCTAAAGTTGAGAAGTTGATGGTAACAATTAGCACTAACTATCTATCTATATTACTAAATAAACCACAAACTCAGTGTAAGGTTAACAGTGTTTATCGCAAAATAATGTGAAGGTAAATTACTTATCTTGTACAGGTTTACAAAGCAAACCTAGATTCAATCATGGAGAGAGAACATTAATCAGAGCAAACAGTGTCAAACTCATATCAACTGAACAATTATGCAAATGAGGGAATGGATAGATGAAGAGACAAAAAATTCAGAAACAAATATACATTTGCAAACGATTATGCAAAGTACGGATCATTTAGCTACACTAACCCAAATATTTCAGTGGAAAATCTACCCCCCAGGCCATGGGAATAGATGGGGGTTCCCCGAGAAGGTTCAGGGAACAAAGAGTAGGACAGAAACAAGAAATAAACAGGCCTCAATCTGGATACAGTAAACCGACAGACAGCGACAATCTCCCTCTCTCTAGCTTCTCCAAAGACGCGCCCCCGACCACCCCCCAGGCACCCCAGTTATACCCTAAAACCTACATGTTCAACCCATCATTGTAGCAACATTTCAGAAACTCAGTCTCTCATTGGTCAGTTTAGGGGTGTTCTATCATACCACCATAGTCACGTCCATGTTTTCACAGCATTCTTTGTTTTACAGTTTTCTCATTACATCAACCACGTCTCATGAATACACATTTCCTCCAAAAAATAACATGTTGCAAGCCTCTACACTTTCATTGTTCGCCTCGACAGTTTCTGCGGAATGAGTTTGTACATTTGCACTTGTTCCCACGGCCATCCTTCCGTTACTTGGCAGTCATACAATAATCCTTGAAGGTTATCAGCCATTGCCTTCTCCATTCTCTCTCAGAGCTCGATTTTCAGCATATTTATTCATTTTTATTTCTCGTTAACCCTCGAATGACATGCAAAGATGTAGGCCCATGCGTGCATCACTACGATGAACAAAACACAAACATTATTATTTTCATGAAATAAAATTCTCACTGTTCACCACCCACCATTGCACTATCCCCGTGGTAATTCTAGCAAGAGCATTAATGTGCAAAAAGCGGCATTATTATTATTATTTTATTTTTCCTTTTAAGCAGAACGCAAATGCGGCCTAGTTTTCATGCATTAGTTCACGCATTAGTGCACGCATGTGCAAAAAACGTTTCCCCGTGTTTTTGTGTTTTTGCACGTTATTTTCACAGCACACTGTTAGTAAATGTTACTGAGGACTTGATCCGAGCAGGTTTATTCTCTCCAAACCCTGCTCCATCAACCTCGCTTGGGTAATCCTGTGAACAGCTGGCCTGCCCTTGTAAAAGTGCAGTTTTGTAAACAAGGCCAGTCAGTGGGTCTTTACTTAGGCTGCCGTTTCCTGAAGTACCGGGCAGCGCTTCCTGCTCTCGGACATTATACAACGCTTTAAAAGACTTGTGTTCCTTGGTTCTTTTATAATTTATATCTATAACCACAACCATGCCATGCTCTGGAGCATAAGTGGTACAGGGATCCAGGCAGAAAGGTACCACCTCAGGATTGAAGAAGAAAGTAAGTCAGCTGGTATAAATCCAAAAAGTATTTATTATTACATCCAAGGAATATGGAGCCCACAGCAGCATGTCAGAGATGCACAACAGCCAGGCAGGAATTGACCTAACTGACCTGGACACTGTATAAATAAAGCTCTATTCATTTGAATGGAAACATGCATCGGCGCGCAGATCATAGGCATCTGCGCGCTGATGCAAGTTTCAAAGGAAAACAGAACATAAGAAACATTTCCATTCTGGTGCACGCGGTATGCTGGATGCGAGAGCGGTGAAGAATAAAGAACACCGCTCATGCGCGTGCACGAGCAGAGCGCGAGAACGTTCACAATAATCAAAGAAGCACAGTACAACACCTTCCCCTTTACAAAATAAACAAAGAAAAAAGGAGTAAATACGGGTGGAGACCGTGAATACCAACAATAAATGGATCAGTCCAAATAAAAATCTTTATATTTTGTAGGCATACCCATATTTAGTGCAAATCTGTGCGAAACAGAAGAGGAAACTTCTTCTTCTAAACTGTCACCAATGGGAAGTAAAGAAGTAGACCTAGCCAAGCTTGTACCAACACCTTTGATTTCAAGACAAGGGTTGCTAGAACTTGGACCAGTAGAGTCAGACCCAGAGAAATCCAAAAAGTCAGAATCCTCCTTTTTCTTTATGCGAGAAATTTTTAATGCTTGCTCCTTAGATACCTTCACCAAATCCCTTTTACTCCACCAGCCTTTGCCTTTTAAAAATGCAGATCCTTTGGAAACTCTTTCAACCACTACAGGAAGAGACCATTTGGATTCTCCTTTCTTCACTTTTTTGGAATCTTTATTAACACAAATTCACCAACCTTCAAATCACTCACACGGACCCTATGTCTGCGATCAAAAGCCAACTTGGACTGCACTTGTTTTTTAGCAACCCGAGCAGCTACACCTTCCAACCACTGATGAGATCCTTGTTTGTTCATGTTCCTGACCCAGTCAGGACAAAATGAACATCTGGGTAACCTTTTCCTCAACAAAAGAAAAGGAGAAACACCAGTCGTGCTGTGAGGGGTAAGTAAGCACGACCAAAGTTTTTTTGTCAAAAATCCTTTGGCATCCCAACCCATCGTTAATGCCATCTGGATACCCTCTTTGAGAAAGCGATTCATTCGCTCAACCAGACCATTGACAGAAGGTGAGTAAAAAGC
Organism: Calotriton arnoldi; assembly: GCA_963921515.1. NCBI lineage: Eukaryota > Metazoa > Chordata > Amphibia > Caudata > Salamandridae > Calotriton > Calotriton arnoldi. The sequence goes on along the minus strand of CAWUFW010002560.1, from coordinate 1,123,647 downwards.
TATAGTTAAATGTCTGATACAATGTTCATCCAAAAATGCACACATCCTTTTCGAAACAAAATGTGTGCCATTGTCAGAGACCAATACTTTAGGTACCCCTTCAATAAAAAATACGCTGCTTAAAAACCCAATGACTGACTCAGTGTCAAGATGAGATGTAAACTTGAAATAAACCCACTTGCTGAAGTAATCTATAACCACCATAAGAAAACGTTGTCCCGAAGGTAACAGTTCAAAGGGGCCTGCGAAATCCAGAGCAGTCTTACTCCAAGTTTCTTCTGGCAACGGAACAGGCATAAGAGGTGTCTCATGTTTCTTCAAGTGCTTGTCAGACACCAAGCAGGTTGAACAATCCTCTACAATTTTTCAACCTGCGCCTCCAAAGAAGGCCACCAAAAAAATTGTTTCAAAGACTTGCAAGTGCTGGAGACCCCTAAATGACTACCATGAGCCTCCTTGATGAGAGACAATCTGAGGGAAGAGGGCGGCACACAACGATCTCGTCTCACCAACACTCCAACCAGAGCCAACTCATCAGCCACTTGTATATAAGGTCCCAAGGGAGACTCCATGCATCTCACTTTAGGCCAAACCTTTTTCAAAAAACCCACCACAGTAACCAAAACAGGATCCAAAGCAGAGGCCTTCAGCCATTCTTCATGCGAAACAGAAGCAGAATTGGAAACAACCTCATCCACTAGTGCAACCACACATTCCTCACAAATGATTTCTTCCTCAGAATCATCCTGAATGGGCAGTCTGGAAAGATCAATCAATCAATCACGGCATTTATAGAGCGCGCTACTCACCCGGGAGGGTCTCAAGGTGCTGGGGGAGGGGGTAAGTTACTGCTCGAACAGCCAGGTCTTGAGCTGTTTCCTGAAGGAGAGATGGTCCTGGGTTCGCCGAAGGTGAGTGGGGAGGGAGTTCCAGGTCTTGGCTGCCAGGTAGGAGAAGGATCTTCCTCCGGCGGTGGCTCTGCGGATGCGTGGTACGGTGGCGAGGGCGTGGCTGGTTGATCGTAGCTGGCGGGTGGGCGTGTAGAAGGTCATGCGGTCGTTGAGGTACTTTGGGCCCAGGTCGTGGAGGGCCTTGTGTGCGTGGGTGAGGAGTCTGAACGTGATTCTCTTGCTGACGGGGAGCCAGTGCAGGTCTCTCAGGTGTCCGGTGATGTGGCTGTGTCGGGGGATGTCCAGGATGAGTCGTGCGGAGGCGTTCTGGATGCGCTGGAGTCTTTTTGAAGTTTGGCTGTGGTTCCGGCGTAGAGGGTGTTCCCATAGTCCAGTCGGCTGGTGACGAGTGCCTGGGTGACGGTTTTCCTGGTTTCAGTGGGGATCCATCTGAAGATCTTGCGGAGCATGCGCAGGGTGTTGAAGCACGAAGATGAGACGGCGTTGACTTGTCTGGTCATCGACAGGGAGGAGTCCAGGATGAAGCCCAGGTTGCGTGCGTGGTCCGTTGGCTTGGGCGCGGTGCCCAGGGCCGGGGGCCACCAAGAGTCGTCCCAGGCGGAGGGTGATGAGCCCAGGATGAGGACTTCCGTCTTGTCTGAGTTCAGTTTAAGGCGGCTGTTCCTCATCCAGTCGGCGACGTCTCTCATCCCGTCGTGTAGGTTGGCTCTGGCGGTGGTGGGGTCGTTGGTGAGGGAGAGGATCAGCTGGGTGTCGTCGGCGTAGGAGATGATGTTGAGGTTGTGTTGGCGTGCGATGGCTGCGAGGGGGCTCATGTAGACGTTGAAGAGGGTTGGACTGAGTGAAGATCCTTGTGGAACGCCGCAGATGACTTCGGTGGCCTTGGATCTGAACGGGGGAGGCGGACTCTCTGGGTTCTTCCGGCGAGGAACGAGATGATCCATTCCAGTGCTTTCTCTCGGATTCCGATGTTGCTGAGGCGCTTCACTAGGGTGCGGTGGCAGACGGTGTCGAACGCCGCGGAGAGGTCCAAGAGGATGAGGGCTGCTGTTTCCCCGTTGTCGGTTAGGGTTCTGATGTCGTCGGTGGCTGCGATAAGGGCGGTCTCGGTGCTGTGGTTGGCCCGAAACCCGGACTGCGAGGGGTCGAGGGATCCATTCGTCTCGAGGAAGGCGGCAAGCTGTCTGTTGACGGTCTTCTCGATGACTTTGGCCGGAAACGGAAGGAGCGAGATGGGACGGTAGTTCTTGAGGTCGGTGGGGTCCGCCGTTGGTTTCTTCAGGAGGGCGGTAAGCTCGGCGTGCTTCCAGCTCTCCGGGAAGGTGGCGGTGTGGAAGGAGGAGTTGATGATGTCCCGGAGATGGGGTGCGACAGTCAGCTCTGACATTTTTCCCACCCGGAATGTATTTTAAAGTGAAATTGAGTTCTTGCAATCTGGATAATAACCTTACCAAGCGAGAAGAAGCCTTTCCAGAGCCGTTGCCATTCAACAAATGTAACAAAGGTCTGTGATCAGTGAACATGGTGAAATGTTGTCCCCATAAAAACATTTTAAACTTTTCCACAGCCCATGAACATGCTAATGCCTCACGCTCTATGGTGCTGTAACGTGATTCCGCAGTGGAGAGAGAGAGCGAGGCAAAGGCAACTGTGCGCTCTTTGCCCTGAATAATTTGTGACGGAACCGCACCCAGACCAATTTGACTGGCATCCACAGTCAGGATGCACTCCTTATCAGACTGAAAAGGAGAAAGTGCAGGCGCTGAAATGATTAGATTTTTTACAGCTTCAAAGGTAACCTGTATGTAGTCATTCCAAATTAACTTTACACCCTTCTTTAGCAACTCTCTCAACGGTTGCACGATAAAGGAATACCCATCCACAAACCTTGAGTAATATTCACTCGAACCCAAAAATGAGTGAAGGGAATCCTTATCTCTGGGAATGGGAGCATCTTGAATAGCTTTGATCAATGAAAGTTTTGGCAAAATCCCTTTTGCACTTAGAGAATGACCTAAATAATCAAACTCCTGTACATTGAATTGACATTTGTCCAATCTTAGAGTAATACCAAACTCAGTGAACTTGCCAAGAACCTGGCGCAGGACGGCATCATGCTCAGCCAGTGTTTTAGCAAAGATGAGAACATCATCCTGGTAGGCCTGCACCCCAGTGATACCCTCCAGGATAGTGTCCATCAGTCTCTGAAAAACACTGGCGGCAGAAGCCAGTCCAAAAGGAAGTCTGGAAAAACTTGTAAGCCCCAAAAGGCATAACAAATGTGGTAAATAGTTGAGAGTCAGGCTGGAGAGGAATTTGGTGATGCGCTGAGTTTAAATCCAGCAGGGAAAAGTACCGCGTACCACCATTTTTGGCTAACAACTCCTGAATTTTAGGTAATGGGTGGCTCTCAACAACAATGCATTTGTTAAGGCTGCGCAAGTCTGCACATAATCTAATACTCTTGTCTTTCTTGCGTACGATAACTATGGGACTGACCCATTCTGACGCTTCCGCCTTAATAATCACACCTTCAGATAACATCTTTTCAAGCAAGGACTTAAGCTCATCTCTGATGTTCAATGGAACAGGACGAACTTTATGAGCTACAGGATTAGAACTTTTCTTTAACACAATAGTATGTAAATAATTTTTCACACAACCCAAAGAGTCATTAAACACAGCAGGAAATCTTTTTCTCCATAATGCAATACCAGAATAATCAAGAGAATAAACCGGGGCAACAGGAAAATCATGGGTCCTGACTGGGGCATCACCACCAGGAACCAAATAAATTCCTAACTTGGTCAGATCCTTCCAACCAACGATAGATTTGCCCTTTCTTGCAACATAAATCTTAGTTTGTAAAGTCCTACCTGGACAAGTAATGAGATTATAGAAAAATCCTACCATATCAATTTCTTGTTCCTCTTAGGCTTTGGGACGTACATCAGAACCATGCAAATGTGCCCCATCACCCCACTTAGAATAAAATAAAACATCAGGAATAATGGTGATGGGAGCACCAGAGTCACACATCATGTCCAGAGTGAGAATCCCATCTATAGCTACTTGGCAAATGGGATCCTTAATTTCTGCATCAGAAATGTGCAAGACATCAAGACTAAGTACTAAATTGTATAAATCCAATGCCTCAGTGTCCAAGGGTGCTTCCAAACTATTAACTGTAGTCTGATTTTTGCCCATCCTACATACAGTGTGGAAATGACCAATCTTTTTACATTTCACACAACGTTTCCCAACAGCTGGACACTGTGGTGAATTACCTATATGAGATTTTGACCCACACCTGAAACAAGAGGTAGCAGTTTTGCTAACAGACTTAGTAAATTTGTTTATAGATTTTACAACATTGACATCCACCTCATTATCAACAATGTGCACTGGAGTAGAAGTAATCATTTCCTGACCCATAACCCTAGAAGACTCAATGGAGCGTTCTATGCTTTTAGCAACTGTTAACACTTCACTAAGAGATGGGTCTCTAAAACACAGCAACTTTTCCTGTATTTTCTTAGATGAACAGCCATAGACAAACTGATCGCATAAATAAATATCCAATGAAGGACCAAAATTGCAGTTGGTAGCTAAGTATCTCAAAACAGACAAATAATCCTCCATGGACTCATCACTGCTTTGTCTTCTCTTGACAAAATTGTAGCATTCTAGAAGAATGCTTGGCTCATCACTGAATTTCTTTTGAAGACGAGCTTTCGCTTCCAGAAAAACATCACTCATCCTCCTCATCAATGGGTGGAGGTATTCTGTGCAGATTGTCAAAAACTTGTTGCCCTTCACGACCCAAATGACTGAAGAGAATAGCTGCTTTCCGTTTAGGAACATATTCATCAGCACCAACAGCAATTAAATAGTTTTCAAAGGCTCTGATCCAAAGCATCCACTTCACAGGGAGCTTTCCAGGCCGATCAAGAAATAGAGCCAGTTGAGCCAAAGCTTTGGGAGCAGAATTAGCAGCAGCGATAAATATGGTAGAGACCAGTAGTGGTTAAAGGCACAAATGAGGAGAGAAGCAGGAAGTAAAAGCAGCCTACTCACCAAGGTGTGCCTGTCACCGTTGTAGACAGGCAAGCGATTTCCAGGATATCCAAGAGTAAGCTGCCAAGCCTGGGTGAATTCTTATCAGAGGTCCCAAAAGCGCTTCTGAAGATGCAGCAAATAACCCCTTGAGCTGGAGGTGCAGCTCAAAGTAAGGTCATCAAAATCCAGAGGCAAAAGACCCTTTAGTGCGGTGCACAGAAAACAGCACTGTTGAATTTGCAGTAACTCAATCCTTGAATTGAGAAAGCAGCTCCAGATGTAGAGTAAAATCCAAAGACCAGGAACAGTTTGCAGCAGTGCACTGAAAACATCAAACATGCCTCAATCCACTGACACCAAGAAGTAGGTGTAGCGTTTTGACATGAAGTAAGTGTCAATATTGAAGAAGATCTGTGGGCTCCCTGAAGCGTGTTTTAGTTCCTAATAGTCGCCAAAATGTGGTACAGGGATCCAGGCAGAAAGGTACCACCTCAGCAATGAAGAAAAAAGTAAGTCAGCTGGTATAAATCCAAAAAGTATTTATTATTACATCCAAGGAATATGGAGCCCACAGCAGCATGTCAGAGATGCACAACAGCCAGGCAGGAACTGACCTAACTGACCTGGACACTGTATAAATAAAGCTCTATTCATTTGAATGGAAACATGCATCCACGCGCAGATCAAAGGCATCTGCGTGCTGATGCAAGTTTCAAAGGAAAATAGAACATAGGAAACATTTCCATTCTGGCGCAGGCGGTATGCTGGAAGCGAGAGCGGTGAAGAATAAAGAACACCGCTCACGTGCGTGCACGAGCAGAGCGCGAGAACATTCACAATACTCAAAGAAGCACAGTACAACAGCATACTTACTTATTTTTTAACTGCTTCCTAAGGCATCTCAAGACATGTTCATTCATAACTCTGTTTTAGCTGCGATGCGCAGTATCCCTTGACCAATCAGCAGGGGCCTGCAGACAGGCCTTGCTGCACGCTGTCCATGTTTAGTAATACACACACTGCTGATGCCAGCAGGACGGTGTTTGTGTCAGAGGAGGACTACTTCAGCGCAGATCCCTTACCAGAACGTCCTCTTTGCCGGCTTTACAATTTTTTACATCAGTATGCTACATCTGGCTTTTTGAACTTTCCTGGTTACATAACCCCCAAAAAATGTAATTTATATTTTTAACTATGGATATTTCAGTCTACCTTAATGCTATGTTCATTTATGTGGTGCCCAAAATCCTGCTTTTTAAAGTGTTTGGCTGAGGGGGTAAAAGTAAATTGTTTTGGTCCTAAAATCAGCATTACTGATGAGTTAAAGCAACAATTTGGAGTCAAAGCGGAGCCCTTTCTGTATCTTTGGAATGGCATTACAGTGTATTTTGAAGATGACGGCTTTATTTAAGTGTTTGATTAGGGAAAAAGCCATTACAATGCAACTTTTTTTGCCTTAGTGTGTCGAGATAACACTCGCTTCTTTGTCGAAACAAAGATTTTGGGCCATATCAGCAACAGACGGCGATAAATATCGCAAAGCGCGCTTAGCGCTTTTTTATTTATCGCCGGCTATCGCTGGAATTTATCGCCCGGTCAGCGCGTTATTAACAACGCGTTTCTCCAGGGCGATAAAATTCCAGCGATAGCGGCGTTGTAGGAGGGGATATCGCCGGAAATCCAGCGAAAAGTCCACAGGAATGGCGATAACGTTGTTGATAGGCCAAGGTGCACTCAGCCTGACGATCCACCTGCCATTGGATAATGCAGGTAAGTCAGGTTTTCAGCAGACGTTAGTTTTCGGCGTAAACCGCAGTTAGCGCAGATTTTAAAATCGCTAACCGTGTTGTGGGCCACCTTGTAAATATTGCGATGTGCACATAGCGATAATTTACATGGTATTCCGTGAGGGGTACGCCCAGTGACGCCCACTTTGCATCTCATTAGAGATGCAGAGCGAGGCGTCGGGAAAACGGCTGCTAACATGCGCTAATGCATGTTAGCACCGCCTTGTAAATAGGGCGAAAATATTATCTCCGCTTTTTTGGCTTTTAAAGCCAAAAAAGCGGAGATAAGGCCCTTGATAATATGCCCCTTTGTTTGGTCTGGAGGGGATAAACCGTACCCAAAGGCAGGTCAAATACTAGAAGACTATTGTCGCTGTCTGCGAAAGTTCCTGAGTTTCTATATTTGTTTTTTTAGCGAGCACAGGAGGTGGGAGGTAGAGACGTGCCCACGAGGCCTTCTCACGGTTTGGCATGGCTGTTACACCTTTTGTAACCTGAACGATAGATGCATTCCTAAACATGCAACAATCCTTTGCCAGCCCTCTGGGGTAAGCTGGGTAAATGGTTTGTAAGAGACATGGGGCCCGATTCACAAAAGGAATCTGAGACAAAATCCTAACTTTACGACTTTCGGTATTCACAAAGGGCATTTAGGAGTAGTAAAGTTAGGATTTTGTCTCAGATTCCTTTTGTGAATCGGGCCCATGAGCACCAAAACACTGACCTGCAGCACGTTACGTCATGGAGGGACACCTAGCCACATGTCACTTCAAAGCAGACTTTCAATGTGGTGCAAAAATAAAAAACCGTTATTAAATGGCTCACCTTAGAATGGGGAATAATACCCACCCACCAGTGTGTTATCCCTCATTCCGACGTGCAGAAAAGCGAACTTGAGACTGAGTGCAATTTGCTTACCTGGTCAATACTAATCCGTGTTGGCTTTGAATTGCTTCTATGCAGATGTACTGTATAGTTAAAAAAAACACACACACACAGCGCGTCATTAAATGCAGCTTCATGCAATGACCTATTTTAAGATCATAGCTGGAGAAAGGAAGAGTGAGTGAAAGTCAGCCTTTGCACTTTGTTATTATACTTTTTTATCAGTCGTATGCTTGATTATCTGCCAGCATTCAAAATCATTATTCGTTTGCTGGTGTGCAATACCTCTCACAGGTTTCAGCTACTGCACCCTTTGTAATGTGAGCACCTCACTGTTTGCTTTCTGCTTCACTCCCGACTGTAATTAGGATGGTGACATTTGTTAAATTGGTATGTGCAACACAGCAAGTGGTGAGAAAACGTGGACAGATGGGCCAAAAATGATAAAATGCCTGTGTTTCTCTGATGTTTGAAGGCTGGCATAGGATAATGGCTTATTATAAATGGATCTCCCAATCAGGCTGTTTCTCAGTAAATAACCGGCGTTGCTGTGCCTCTGCTTGATGTTACTTGGAAGGACGGGTTGTCCTACTGTTCAAGGATGCCTTCCTTCCTCCCTTTACTTGCCCTGTAATGCTGCCCATTGGCCGAGGATAGTAGATACGCAGGCCTACAGGCAGAAGTTAAGACATTGTAACCTATGTAGTAGCACCTGAGCTCTTACCTCTTGACTCTTCGTTATCAACGTCACTGGTACTTGTGCCCTCCGTCTCATCAACACCTTTTTCACCTGAACAACAATAGAACCAGGGAAAACATGTGGATGGACCGAGGCACCAAGAAGAGGGCTTCGGATCTTTCAAAGAATAGTGGGGCTAAGGCCAAAAAGAACTAGCCTCCTACCACATCCATGCCTTGCTTGCAATCTAACCCAATAATGGGAGCAGGGTAGATCTCCTTCGGAACAGTTTCTGACTTGTTTGTCCGATTGTGTAATTTTTGTCTCGAAATACCATTCCCTACTAACAATGACTGTGAACTTGGGAGTAAATGTTGTGATGGTAACACATGCCAGCTCAAGGAAGCAAGTGCCTCTGGGGCCTAGTAAGTATTGAGCTAGCATGAAGGATGAAGACAAGAAGCTAGCAGCAAGCATACGTGACCAACCTTCTGTGATCAGGGCAGCACTGCTCCTGCATGTGCACATTGCCAGCAGGGCTAGAATTTGAAGCAAGGCATACCTTGACTGTGGTTCCCACGACTCGAGATCATCCTTATTTGGGAACAGGAGAGGCGTGTTTGGTGCAAACCCCTGCTCAGATTGTGACCTCCTAAAGATTAGTAAGAGAGACGACATTTGGGCTATAAAAGGGTTGTGTATGATCTGGTAAAACTGATTGATCCTTCTAGATATGTCGCACATTTGATGTAAATGTACTTTAAAAAGTTGCACCTCTATGGCTCATCTCACCAAATTTGACTGCTGTTCCAACAGGTATTTAATTGGTATGTTGCACTATCACTCATTTGGCCTGGTCTCTACTTTAGATAACTCTGTGTATAGCCTTCATGGTTTTGACCATTTGAAATGCTGGTTCTGCTGTGATTATACTCATTGTGGTCAGCACACACAGGCCTTCACTGCACCTTTAGCTCGGTTGGTGCTATGGAGATGTCTACAAGCATGCAAGAAACCAAAAGGCCTCCTACCAAGTGGTAGTGAATGCTATGGTGCAGGTGGCAACACACACTGAAACTTCTAACAGAAGATATTAGATGGACCACCTTGCATACATCTAACACAGCAATGATATGCTATATAGTTGCCTGTTACCATGCTTACAGCAGCACTTGCCACCATGACGTTCTACTCACTAACATCCTACAGAACACATTGGACGGAATTTCGAGCACACATCCTACATGGCCCATGTATGCTATGTAGTTTGACTATTGCCATACTAAACAGAACCTTCCACCTGGACCCCAAAATACTGGCAACACAACATCTTTCTTATCACATTTATTTGCCTTTCTTAAATGGAACATTCTAGAAATGCCTCCAAATACCCGGATGTGCCAAAACAGTACCAAAACTGTATAGTTGACAAAGCTGTGGCACCTCAACAGCGCTCCCACACCACACCAACAAACATCTTAGAAACACTTCAGGTAAAGTTGTCTGAAACAAACCATGCCCTCATACATTAACATAGCCTCATAATTATCTACTGGGAGTGTGAGCTGTGAGGCACAGATAGTTGTCCATTGCTCGACCCGAACAAAGGGGGTAATTTGGATGGCGGGCGGACTTTAGTCCACCCGCCACCCTAGCGGTGCTGGGACCGGCCGTCAGACGTGCGGCGGTCCCGCACCGCTGATTAGGATGCGACCGCCACCCTGGCGGTCGCATTCCGCAATTTTGACATTGCGGCGGGTGCTGCTTACAGCAGCACCCGCCGCAATTCCAATTTGCCATGTTGTGCATTGCCATGCACAACGTGGCAGGCACCGCGCGGTGCCTGCCACCTTGTGCGTGGCAATGTAGGGGGGTACCATAGGTACCCCCCAAGTGCAGCCCCCCACACCCCCAACCCTTCCCTGGGGCCCGCAACGTGCCCCCAAAGCGATTCCCCGCCAGCCTTTCCATGGCGGCATCGCCGCCATGGAAAGGCCTTAAAAACAATACATCCTAATATGGATGAGGGTGCCTGCTAGGCACCGCCACGATATTAGGCCCCAGCTCTGCCCGGCCGGCAATCGGAACGATTGCCGACCGGCGGAAAAGCGGCAGACGCACTTTGCGTCTGCCGCTGTACCCCCCGCCATTATAATATGGCGGGGGGTAAATCGGGTGGAGATGGCGGGTGGATCGCCACCGCCTGTCCGGCGATGGCGATCCGCACGCCATCCTAATCACCCCCTAAATGTCCTCTGACCACCCAAACCAGTGGAAAAAAACCCAGAAAAGTATTTTGACATACCCATCCATCCACATAAGACTCATTTCTAAACTAAACATTGAATCAACTCACCACTAAGCCTACTCAACCAAACACCAATAGACATGGTTGATTGATGGCCTTGCCAGATCTGCATGAAAGGGTATCCAGACAGACAATCGGCTTCAATGTTATAACAATGCAGGTTAGCTCTATACAATGTGACTAACGTAACATGTCCCCATGCGTGGTCTGGTTTGTGTTACTTTGGTTAATCACAGGTTTGAGAAGCAGATCTTATCAACCCCTCCCATACAGTAGCCACAGGTCCCATTGGTTAGGAACAGGAATAACATATTGGAATAGGAGTGTGAGAATTCTCCTAAATGTGATCATTTTACTTTCCAGCCTTCCCATATGTTAAAGAAGGCTGGAGGAACACTTGTTCACTTCTGTCATTGAAAGATAGCAACATTAAGAAGAATACCAAATACTTTGACTTTCACAGCCTATTAGCTCAATGACTTGTTGGACAAGGATTAGATAGTGGTTTTGCTGTTTGCCACCTTCTGCCTCCCAGATAGATTGTTTCTCAAGTTGGGCAACAATGACCTCTTCCTTTCTATCCAGTTTTTAGGTCGAGCCTGGGCAGCGCATGCGCTGCTGCGAGGCATGCAGTAGTGGAGTATGGCTTTGAAGCCCCACCCACTTTCCGCCCATATTTTTGATTGGCTTGTGTCATTGTCCTTCGTAAACGCTGGCTTCCGAGTCGTTATTAGGCTTGTTAGTCCCTCCTTTGTCCCGCCTTGTATGCATTTGTTACCTCACATAACGACTGGACCTTTTACTGGTGTTGTTACATGGTCTGCTTTATAAGTCGGTGAGCACTATTTTATTTAATGCTCTTCCCCTATTCCACCCACTACCTCGCAGCACGCCGCCCGCTTTTATTTTTTTACTAATGGCGGTCCGCTTTAACTATAGCGGCCGCGTTTTTTAATTTATTTATTTTAGCAGCGCGGTCTGCATTTAGCAGCCGCACTTATTTATTCATTTTGTTAACTAGCGCCCATGCGGCGCTTTCACATTCATAGAGGCCGTGCCCCTTTCTTTACACAAACCACATCTAAAGAAAGGGGCGTGTCCAACATTAAAGTGAAAGAGCAGCATGGGCACTTTTACCAACAAAAAAACATATGTTTGTCAACTTGACAAACAGATGCTTTTTTTTTGTCAAAGCCCCCATGACGCGGTTTCACTTTAATGTCAGACACGCCCCTTTCTTTAGACGCGGCTTGTCTAAACAAAGGGGCGCGGCCTTCATGAATGTGAAAGCGCTAGTAAAGCGCTAGTAAAAAAAAAAATATTTGCAATGCAATAGGTCTCTCATTTGCGAGAGTTTAAGGTATTGCATTGCCAATAGTTTAAACTCTTGTTAATGTGAGACCTATTGCATTGCAAATGCTTGTTTTTGTTGCAGTTTTATATAGCGCAAACTCGACCCATAGCACCAGTTGTATTACAGATGGTCACATTCATTTTTTTGTTTTTTTAGGCACGGGGAGATTAAGGGCCATATGTATCAAGCCCATTTCCTGTTCGCAAACGGGCCGATTCTCAGAATCGGCCCGTTTGCGAACGGGAACAAGCCTTTTGGGATGTATCATCCCAAAAGGCATTCGCAAAATAGAGAATCGCAAAAATTGCAATTCTCTATTTTGCGAATGCATTTAAGGAATAGCAAATTGCGATTCCTTAAATGAAATGTATGAAGCACCTAAGTTGTGCGATTATGGCTTAAGGAATCGCAAATTACCACCAACTACAGGTTGGTGGTAACTTGCGATTTCTTTTTGAAATGCATTTTTTTGCATTTTTCAAAGTGGCATGTGGCGCACATACATTCCCTTAGGGCATGTATGTGCGCCACATGTGCACCCATGCTCATTTCAGGGGTGCAACAGGGTGTCCTTTGGACACCCTTGCAACCTTGAAATTGCATTCTCAATTTGCGATTCTCGAATTGCTAATCGCAAATTGAGAATGTCCTCCCATTCATTCCTATGGGCCTCTAGGCCCATAGGAATGAATGGGGAGGGTTTCCTTAACTGCGATTCGCAATTTGCAAATCGCAATTAAGGAATATGTAGGATTCGCAAATTTTCTTGCGAATCCTACATACATCTCGTTTGCGATTCTCAAATAGCGATTCTCAAAAATTCGCTATTTGAGAATCGCAAACACAAACTTTGATACATATGGCCCTAAGTGATTTGCCCAGAATCACAGGATGTTTGAGCCTCCCGCCAGACTCGAATCTGGTTCCCAAGCTTCAAAGTCAGCCGTTAAGCCAGAGCAATGCATTGTAGCTCAAACTCGAGTGCAGAGGGCGCACTACGTAAGCCATAAAATATCCATATAACCGGATCACACTCAAAAAGTGCAGACGCAAAGAAAATTATTCCTGAAAGTCAAACAGAAACTTAGAGCAATGAACTTGAAATATATGCTGCTATATCCGGCACATCTGAGAGTGGTGGCCAGTGGCAAATCACACTTCTTTGAATGATTATTGTTATGTCATGCTTGTGTCTCCTGACAACTGTTGCTGTGTTCCAGTGCAACATGTGGCTTCTACTTCTGGATCTCGAATCTAGCCAGATTCAAGGAGTGGAGAGACACAGTTGCAGAGGATCTAAGGGAGCTCCCAGGGGCCGTTCCTGTATACTAATAAAGAAGACTTATTATACCCTGCGTGTCTTTTCTTCTCAAAAATAGCGACGAGGATGGGATCCAGCTAACAGAACAGTACGTACATCTGGAATAATTTTTACACTTTCACAAGAAGAAACTGGGGAAAATAATTCTGTTTGCGGCCACTGAAGCTCAAATTAAATGGAAAGTTGCTGAGAAGCAGTGTGCACGACAAATCATGGTGAGCTGTGGACGTGTATATTTTGACAATGATCGGAGGGAACATTTGGTAGCAGATGGTACTGCTTGTTTACATTCAAGTGTCCGGTGAGAGCCACGAGGAGCTATGTGGAAATCAGCGGTGAGGAGCGCGCACCTAGCCTAGCATGTGCACTTATTTGGAGTCCAGGTACATGTTTTGTTTTAAGTGCGGCATTCAGGTGAGCGGGTTGAGGAATTCCGCGTGTTGGATAGTGGAAGTCATTGTGCCTGACGGAGAGGAAGAACACCACTGTTACAAGAGGGAGAATGTCGCTGTGACATCTCAATGAGCGTTGTGGTATCTAAGCAACACTGGTACACAGCACGTGTGTCCAAACGTAGTTCTGATGCAGATAAAATATGTGGCAACGTAACAAGCTTGCAATGTTAGTGATAGGAACGATGTTAAAAGAAAACAAAATGTGATCAAGAAAAGAATATGTTTCAGGTGTGGTAGTGAAAGACATACTGCAGAGGCAACTAATTGCCCTACCATCAAAAGCAAATGCTTTAAACCTAATAGGTCAGGGTATTTTGCTAGAGTATGCAGGATGAATGATTCTAGGAGAGTAAAAGATTATGTAAATGTGGTAAGAGACATGGAAATGAAATCTCGATTTGGAGATTATGATTATAGTGATCAAGAAGAAATAGAGGTGGGGGCGGAGCTTGCCTGACACCAATATGGCCGCAGCCTGAGCGAGCTCCGGCGACCGCCCGTAATATCCTTCAAGAATTGACTGCATCCATGCACTGAAACACACGATAAGCAGTGCGAAGGGTGTCGCTATGTGGGGAGAGCCAATCCTGCGAGTCCGGCGGCCCTGCGAGGTCCCCACACTCGGCGCCATCGAAGGAAGATTGCGGCCTACCTGTGGGTGACGGAGGAGGGCTCTGCAGAGGAGGCGCCGCGACCGTCTCATAGGGCCTGGATCTCAGAAAGACTGCCTTGGCATGCGAGAAAGAACACATCGGGTGCCGAGCCTCGGAGTGTGACGCTGCGGTACGGTGTCGTTATACCGTGGCCGCAAACTGCATGGACCAGAGGTTCCCGGGGCCGGTGCACAGGATTGCTGCGGTGTGCTGGTGAGTTCGCGGCGAAACACAGCAAGAAGTCGGCCCAGGCAACGATAGTCGTCTGCCCTGCGGGCAGATTGAAAGGAACACCAGGCGCGTGCCTTTGCCCAGCCGGAGACAAGTGGACCGGCCCCGGACGCCAGTGCTCGGGCCAGTCGTGCGTTGGCGCGGGTGGGCTGACTATATAGTGGGTCTGGGCCCCCCCCCCCCCGGCGCGGCACGACGCGGCTCGAGTGAAGATCGAGCCGTTTGGGGTGCATGCAGGCCTCCAAAGACCAGGCAAGTGGGGCAGAAGGCAGAGGCAGCGCCTTCAAATAGCGACGTAAGCGGGGCCTACCGCAGTGTGTGCTACAGATGTGGCGTTGGGCTGGCTGTTTCGAACAGCGTACGGGGCCCCCAGCATAGCCGAAGCGTACCTCAGTGGTGGGGCACTGTCATATCCAAGGGGCCCGCGGCTGTACAATAGCGCTTGGCATTGCCGGCATCAGACAGACCTCATAATCAGGCAACTGCTGGGTAAGTCGGCCAGAGTTAGAGAAGAGGACCTAGCCCCTATGCCCGCTGAACAAGGGAGTGAGACCGCCGAATCAGGGGACGATATACGCCACATCTTAGCAGCTATGCAGCAGAGCCTGGCCTCAATTGACGGTAAGATAGACTCCTTGTCATACCACCTGGATCATATGTCAGAGCGAGTGGATAAACATGCCGAAAGGCAAGATATGGTGGAGCGCAGGATATCAGAGGCGGAAGATGCGCAAGTTGAGACAGGGGCTGCTCAGAAACAAATGGGTAAACTAATGTCAGCACTGCGCGACAAAGCTGAGGACTTGGAGGCACGCTCTAGGCGCAATATTGTGCATATTTTGGGCCTGCCTGAAACAACAGTGACTGGCAAGATGGAGCTATTCACATTGCAACTCCTGGTGACATTATTGGGACGTGAAATATTCTCGTCGGTGTTTATCGTGGAGCGCGCTCATCGCTCGCTATGCCCAAACCCACCCCCCGGTTCGCCCCCTCCCCCCTGATTGCGAGAATACTAAACTACAGGGATGCTGCATTAAGACGAGCCAGGGAGTTAAAAGTGCTCAAATATGAGGGGTCTGAACTGGCTCTCTTTCCAGACTTCACCCCGCAAGTGCAGGAGGCGCGCAAGCAATTTGGGCCCATGAAAGCACACTAAGAGAGCTACAGCTTGAATACGCAATGCTTTACCCGGCGAGGCTCAGGGTGAACTTCGATGGCAGGACAAAAATATACAGCGACCCCAAACAGCTGCAGCAGGATCTTAAAAAGCACAGCAAAGATAAACAACATAAACCCGCACAATAGCCTGCGGCAGCAGGAGGCACCGCGCAGATGTTAGAATAACAGGTCTGATAAAAACTGTGTACCTTAACCCACTAAGCAACAGATATGTTACAAACAGACACAACAATTATAGCGGACAATTAATCATACAGGTGCCCACCAAATTCATGTCGGATGTGCGGAACACACTCCTCAATGACTAATAAAATGAATAAGTACTGCATTCTATATATCTATCTGGGAAACCATTTGCCTGGACAGACATTCAACGTATGGTCGGTCATAGGCCGTCAGATAACACCGTTAGTCCAGTAACCACTGCCCCCCAAGTGTATCACACATTCGGTAGTGTTTTTTGGGTAGTTTTTTTGGGGGGTGGGGGGGGTTTGTTCTTGAGGGGAGAGGGGTTAATTATGATGTTACAGGTGTGCCATGTCGTACTGTTTGGGATATGGTCGTGAGAGGGTGGGTGGAGTTATTTTAGTTCAGCAGTCAGCAAGCAGCAATTGTTTTATCTCGCAGAACTGTGCACGACATGTTACTCGGTCACACACTATAAATATCATGCACCACTATATACATGTAAACTGTACTCACGATGCAGGCTGCTAATGCTAGTGCCCACATAAAATTCATGTCTTGGAATGTGAGGGGCCTCAATGACCACAGGAAAATTCGTAAGGTAGTGGCCTATTTGCATAGACATCATGTGGATGTGGCCATACTTCAGGAAACTCACCTAACCCCACGCTCCGGGCTGTTGACCCCCAAGAGACTAAAAGGTTTGTGCGTGGCAGCCGGATTCTCTTCACATGCCAGAGGGGTATTGATTTGGGTACGCAGAAATTCAGGGCTGCAGCTACAAGAGGTGGAGGTCGACACGGGTGGTAGGTGCGTGTTAGCCAGATCTCGCAAAGACAGTTTTAATGTGTTGCTGGTCGGTGTATATGGGCCGAATCACGATGTCCTGCAATTTTATCATTCGCTACATGGCAAGATTATGAGCCACTCACATATGCCAATACTCTGGGGGGGTGACTTTAATTGTATACAGAATCCAGATTTAGACAGGTCGAAAGGTGCCCTTAGACAACCGTCACGAGTTGCTAGAGCCATAGCTAGTATTGCAGAAGCGGAGGGTCTCTCAGACGTATGGCGGCACCGTTCTCCCCTGGGCAGAGAATATACACACTATTCTTCAGTACACAATACGCATACTAGAATAGACTATTGGTTTGCATCACGTGAGCTGCTCCCCTTGATAGGGGACTGCGTGCACTTGGCGCGCACGCTATCAGATCACTCACCGGTCATGATGTGTATATCACTCAGTAATATGCATTGTAGAGAGCACACATGGTGATTCCCGCAGTACTCATTACTAGACCCTGTCTTTCGGGATGAACTGGGCAAGGCAATTGACAAATGTTTTGCCACAAACTTGGGTAGTGTACCCACAATGTGCACCATTTGGGAGACATTTAAAATCTATATCAGGGGTATGACGATCTCCAAGCACGCTGGGGTCCTCAAATCGATCCGAACACAACTACAGAAGGTAGAGACTACGCTTAAAACATTAGAGAGGCAACTTCAGGTAAGTGTGGATCCTAAGCTACTTTCACAAATTAGGGCGCAAATAGACGAATTTAATGAGCTTGCAGACGCTGAAGTCAAGCACTTAGGGAAATATGCCACAGCCAGGGTGTATGCCGAGGGTGATATGCCCAGTGCTACGCTGGCAGCGCTAGTAAGACCCACCAGGAGTGACAGTGATATCTCACATATACACACTGAACAAGGAGAATTGGTAAGTAGTACGCCCAATATAGTGGAGGCCTTTAGCAATTACAACACAAAATTATACACCTCGCGAGAGCCCACAGCAACAGAGTCAGACGAAGAGTATCTTGCCCACATTGCGATGAAATGGCTGGAGAACACAGACCGGGAAAGGCTTATGGCCCCTCTCTGTCCAACTGAAATTTTGGCAGCATTGAAGGATATGCCCAATGAGAAGACTCCAGGATCGGATGGCCTAACCGTGACCTTTTACAAAGCATATCAGGACAGGCTCATGCCCCACTTAATGAATCTCTTTGAAGAGATGGCAAAAGAGGGAATAATGCCACCCCTGATGCGGGAGGCAACCCTGATTACTCTATTAAAACCGGGGAAACAACCAGACCAATGTTCCTCCAACAGACCTTTAGCTCTACTCAACACAGATGCTAAACTGTTCGCCAAGATCTTGGCGTACAGGCTGGCACCCTTGCTTCCGAAATTGGTGGGGCTAGAGCAGACAGGTTTTGTGCCAGGGTGTTCTCTAACATGTAATTTGAGAACCCTTTTTGGAACCATTGCAAGAATCGACCCGTATGTCAAAGCCGCTGCCCTTTTTTTAGATATTGAGAAGGCATTCGACTCAGTAGAGTGGCGGTTCTTATATGCAGTTCTAAGGAGGGTGGGAGTGGGTGACGTTTTCTTGAAATTGGTGAAAGTTCTATATGCTAAGCCTTTGGCGCGAGGGCGGGTTAATGGAACATTTTCACAACCAATGGCCATTACCAGAGGCACGAGACAGGGTTGCCCCCTTTCCCCCCTCCTGTATGCATTCGTGGCGGAACCCCTTGCATGTGCTATGCACGAATACCACGCGCACAGAGGTATACGGCCCCCATATTACAACCGGGTCATCGCTGCGTATGCGGATGACACATTGCTGTATATACGTAATCCCGAGCACAATCTTAAACCCATGTTACAAGAGGTTGAGCGATTTGGACAACACTCAGGCTTACTCATTAATTGGCATAAATCGACAATATTTCCTCTCCACAACAGTAACTAACCTTGTCCATACTGAGTACCCCATTGAATGGACCTCCGACCCAGTAAGATATCTGGGCATAAAGAAACACACTGACCCCGAAGTAGTAGTGACCTAAAATTATGGGTGCGCAGTACAAAAACTGACAGAATCGATTGATAAGTGGATCAGACTTCCATTGTCCTTTATAGGCCGCATCGCATTAATGAAAATGGTAGTTCTCACGCGATTCATTTTTCTCTTCGCAAACATCCCCATCATAATGCCTAAATCATTTTTCCAGAACCTACGCACTCTTATGACGTGGCTCGCCTGGGTCGGGAAGCAGCCCCGGATTAAATGGGATAGCTCAATAAAACCGTACTCAGAAGGCGGGTTGAATGCTCCAGATCTAGAGAGGTACTACAGGGCCGCACAAATGCTACACACACACTACAGGATACATGGACCACATAACCTACCGCAGCTATATATAGAAAGAAACATGGTCAGCCCTACCCCGTTACTGAAAATACTAGTTAGTGGATCGCTGGGGAGGCCCCGCACCATAGACCCTGTTGAGTGTACAGGGTCTCAAATAAAGAAAATAACAGCGACCCAACTGCTTGGGTCTGTATACTCTCTCAAACTCCCGACTGCGTGGTGCGACTGGTTCCCGCTGTGCAGTGATGGGGCAGTAATACAAATACTCCACACATTACACAGAGAGCAGATAGGGGATCTCTTCCTGGATGGAACAGTGAAAACGTAGGACAAAGTGATTACACAGGCACCTCGAGTGACAACTCTAGATGCTTACCAGTACCACAGGGTGGGCCAGGTGCTGCACGCGACACTAGGAGCGGACATCACAGAACCAAAAGAGATGAAGTCATTGACATATCTTCTGCAGTCCCAATCTCCGCAATGCGGTATCACAATACTTTATGCTCTCACAAAGGAGCACAATACTCCGATACTAAACAAATCCCAACAGGAATGGCAAGAAGAATTGGGCATAGAAATCACAGAGGCACTGTGGACTCACTGCTTCACTAACACGAAGTCCATCTCACAGAACGGCAGGCACAGGTTAATCCACTATAAATATCTCCACAGAGTATATTACACTCTGGCTCGTTTATATAAGTATGGTTTGAGAGACGACAATAGGTGCATGAGATGCAAGGCGGCAAGAGCAAACTTCCCACACTTGGCATGGGAATGCCCCGGGGTCTGCGTGTTTTGGAGCGAGGTGTTTGCTGCCTTAACAGAGATGTTGGAGCTGCCACTGCCAGAGACACCATTAGTTGCGCTCCTAGAATATGATAAGGAGATACACAAGTCAGGCCGCAAGTTGGCTGCTATCGGCCTACTAATAGCGAAGCGTAGGATTGCAATGAGATGGATTCGCGGTGCACTACCTAAACTGGCAGATTGGCACACGGACCTGGCCTATTGTTCCACACAGTCAGATAATTATAATGCATTACTGCCCGCCGGATGTCGTCCCAAGAATGTATGGGGGCCATACGAGACATACTTGGTGAAGAAAGCTGCCGAGGTCACAGCACAGGAGGGGCAAGACAGAGCGGGTATTGGCTGAAATATAACTTGCACCAGTAAAATGTTCACTCATTGCAGGGTCTAAGGGTACAGTACTCTGGGTGCAGAAGGGGGAGATTATAACTTTGTGGTTGATGTTATTATACCAAAAACATAAATGATGGGAATGCACCTGGAATCACAAATGGCTTGTGAGTGTGCACCGTTGGACATAAGACAGTGTTTGCACAGATGATAATGTATCTTATATACTGATTGTATGGCTATAATGACTTTAAAATATAAATAAAGTAAAAAAAAAACTTTTTTTAAATAGAGGTACTAATGGTCAATGAAACAGTGGGACAACCGTATACAGTCTCAGTGATGAGTGGGGAAAATTATCATCCACCAAAATGTTGCATTAAAGTGACTTTTATGCGGGTCTTCCTGAGGAAGACCCGCAGGCCGAGGCCCTAAATAGCTCTCCCCTTGCCACAAGTCGGGTTGAAACGTCGACGCCCACACCTTACAAACCTGGACCAAAAAGCCCCCCTGCCCTACCGTGCAAAAAGACGATATATTTCTATTCATTGAAATATGTAAATAATGGTTGTATAAAATTGTTCTATTGTGGCTAGGCTTATTCAGACTGACAATTTGTTATCAGTCCAACCTGTGAACTGTTTTAACCTTCTTCCCTGAGCACCCTTTTGGAATATTTTCCATCTTTCACTTGAGCACATTTTCTTGCACGTTCCCTTGGAGCAACCTTCCCTCTATTAATTCTATACAATTCCTCAAATGCAGTAAGATACCACTGCCAGTCTAACTATGAGAAGATAAAAGCACTTGTGTTTTTTGACAATCCCTTGGTTGTTGCACATTATTAAATTGTTTGGTTTTGATTACCTAGAGCTGACAAGTTTGCGTGCTCAGATTTGCTTTAAAATCAATAGAGATTAGACTTACACTTTCTGAAATTAAGGTTTAGGACCATTGTTTTTGTATATCGACTAACACCCAGGTCCAAGACTTGAACTGGGTCATCCCATTTTGATAATGGCTGCATTAAAGTGACTGGAGTGAAAGTACAGGTTTGGGCGGATTCATGCTCACCTTTCACTATTATAGATAAGGTTACCTGGGAAAGGGTGAATGTTTCTGAATTGCATTCTAAAGATGTTGAACCAGAAGGATATTGTGGGGACAAACTGCCTATACTTGGTTATTTTATTACAAATCTTGAATTCCAAAACAGCCATGCGTGTGGCAAGGTGTACATTGTTGGGAAAGGGAGGTCACTTTCATGCTGGAAGAAACAACGGGCATTGGGCATCGTTCTGGATCCTTATCATCCACGACAGGTTTTGCTAACCCAAAGTGATGGAGGGTTAATTAACCAGTTTCCCAAATTGTTTAGTGAGGAACTAGGCTGTCTGAGAAAATTCATACATACGATTATTCTAAAAGAAAATGCTAAACCTATGGTGCCCAAAGTGCGGAATGTACCTTCAGCTTTGAGGGGTGCACTTAAGAAGAAGTTGTGAAGACTGTGTGAAAATGGTGTTATAGAACCCATTGAGGCTTCTGAGTGGCCAGCCCATCGTTATCGCTAAAAACCCCAATGGCAGTATCCACATGTGTGTGGACTTGAGAGAAATGCATAAGGGTAGATCGTCATCCCCTGCCTCGTATTAATGAGATGTTGGTGGGTGTATCTGGGGGTAGGTATTTTACCACTTTATTTATCAAATACCTACCACCAGGATGCTGTTGCATGCAGTATCCAGGCATTTAACATAATTCATCACGCCAGAGGGGCCGTTCCAGTTTGTTCGTATGTCATTTGATTTGGCATCTGCATCCGCAGTATTCCAGAGAGTTATGCAGAGCATTGTGGGGGACATGACTAAAGTTTTAGTATTTAAGGATGATGTTTTGGTGTGGGGTAAAGCCATGGCTCAGCATGATAAGATTCTCAGAGAGGTACTAAGCAGATTGGAGAAAGCTGGTGTTACTATTGGTTTAGAAAAATGCAAGTTTGGTCAGACAGAAGTGGAATACCTGGGACATACTTTGACATTTAATGGGGTCAAACCCAAACACAATTTAGTAGAGGCCATAGAGATGGCCCCAGCCCCACAAGATAAGGACCAGCTATGATCATGTTTAGGTTTGGCAGAATATTATGCCAAATGTGTACATCATTTTCCTGAGAGAGTGCTTACATTACGAGATTTGATGAAAAAGGGTGTTGCATATTCAAGGACAGAAGAGTGTCAGAAAGCCTTTGATGCAATAAAGAAGGCAATTGTGAAAGCTGTGACACGAATATCATTTAATCCCACAAATAAAACTACTGTTGTCACCGATGCCAGTGGTTAGGGACTCGGAGCGGTTTTGATGCAAGAACATGAAGGGAAGAAAAGGGTCGTAGAATTTGCATCTGACTCTAAAAGGTGCTGAGAAAACGGTAAGCAGACATAATATCGAGTTTTTATTTTCGAAGTACAAAAATATTGAGTTGGAATTATCGAAGGGACAGAATATCGACATTAAGAATATCGGTGACCAGAATATCGACATGAAGGTAAGAAATATCGTTTTTTTAATATCGAACTCAGTAATATCGTTTGTCATAATATCGTTGTTAATATCGATATTTATATTAGTGTTCTGTATTTTAGTATGTATGTTAATAGTATGTGATCTAATGTTTTTTGTATAAGGGTATCTGTTTTTTTAATGTATTTGTGAAATTTTTAGAAGTTATTTATTTTATGTAAATAAAATTTTGCGTATTTTTGGTCTGTAGCGGGTTGTGGATTTATAGGGGAATAGGGTGGGAAGTAATTTAATTTTAATAAAGTAATCAATAATTTTTATTGATTATTATTTATAATTAATTTGTCATTAATTAAATATTAATTGGTTATTCAATTTTATTAATTGATTAGTTAATTACTTAATTAAATTGTGCTTTTTTTTTTAGGAGCGGGTTGTGGGTTTATAGGGGAATAGGGTGGGAAGTATTTTAATTATAAAAATTAATAAATAGTTTTGATTAATTAATATTTATGTATTTAATATTTTATATTGTTAATTGTGGTAATTAATTAATTATTAATTAGTTATTCATTGGTTAATTATTAATAATTAATTGGTAAATATTTTAATTGGGGTTTTTTTAGGAGCAGGTCATGGGTTTAAAGGGGAATAGGGTTGGAAGTATTTTAATTATAATTAATTAATTAATAATTTTGATTAATTAATATTTATGTACTTAATATTTTATATTGTTAATTGTGGTAATTAATTAATTATGAATTAGTTATTAATTGGTTGTTAATTATGAATAATTAATTGATAAATATCTTAATTTTTTTTTTTTTTAGGAGAGGGTTGTGGGTTTATAGGGGAATAGGGTGGGAATTAATTTAATTAGAATTAATTAATTAGAAAAAAATATTAATTAATATCTATGTATTTAATATTTTATATTGTTCATTGCTGTAATTAATTTGATATTAATTAGTTATTAATTTGTTGCTAATTATTAATAATTAATTGGTAAATATTTTAATTCTGTTATTTTTTAGGAGCGGGTTGTGGGTTGATAGGGGAGTAGGCTGGGAAGTAATTTAATTTTAATATTTTTTTTTTTATTGTTTATTATAATGGAGTGATGATAGTAATTTTTACATCTACGCTATCTAACACTTTCTTTAATGTTGCACTCCCTGAAGTGGGAATAGTAAATTATTCCCCTCCGCTATCCAATACTTTCCCTACTGTTGTACTTGCTGGAGTGGGAATAGTAAATTATTCCCCTCCGCTATCCAACACTTTCCCTACTGTTCCACTCGCTGGAGTGGGAATAGTAATTTTATCCACTCCGCTATCCAACACTTTCCCTACTGTTGCACTCTCTGGAGTGGGAATAGTAATTTTTACCCCTCCGCTATCCAATACTTTCTTTAATGTTGCATCCCTGAAGTGGGAATAGTAAATTATTCCCCTCCGCTATCCCACACTTTCCCTACTGTTGTACTTGCTAGAGTGGGAATAGTAAATTATTCCCCTCCGCTATCCCACACTTTCCCTACTGTTGCACTTGCTGGAGTGGGAATAGTAATTTTATCAACTCCGCTATCCAACACTTTCCCTAGTGTTGCACTCTTTTTGGAGTGGGAATAGTAAATTATTCACATATGCTATCCAACACTTTCCCTACTGTTGTACTTGCTGGAGTGGGAATAGTAAATTGTTCCCCTCCGCTATCCAACACTTTCCCTACTATTGCCCTTGCTGGAGTGGGAATAGTAATTTTAAACCTACGCTATCCAACACTTTCTTTAATGTTGCACACCCTGGAGTGGGAATAGTAAATAATTTCCCTCCGCTATCCAATAGTTTCCCTACTGTTGCACTCCATGGAGTGGGAATAGTAATTTTTACCCCTCCGCTATCCAACACTTTTCTTAATGTTGCACTCCCTGGAGTGGGAATAGTAAATAATTTCCCTCTGCTATCCAATAGTTTCCCTACTGTTGCACTCCATGGAGTGGGAATAGTAATTTTTACCCCTCCGCTATCCAACACTTTTCTTAATGTTGCACTCCCTGAAGTGGGAATATTAAATTATTCACATATGCTATCCAACACTTTCCCTACTGTTTTATTTGCTGGAGTGGGAATAGTAAATTATTCCCCTCCGCTATCCAACACTTTCCTTACTGTAGCTTTTTCAGGAGTGGGAATAGTTCCATCCGCTATCCAACACTTTCCCTACTGTTGCACTCCCTGGAGTGGGAATAGTAATTTTATCCTCTCCGCTATCCAAATGTTTCTCTACTGTTCCTGTTAATGTAGTGTGAAATGTATTTGTAAAAGATTAAAAATATTTAATTTTTTTTAATTATTATATTAATATTGTATTTTTATTTTATATTTACTGGTATATGTATATATATGTATTTATAATGTTTAGTATGTTTCTAACATTTTATAATTTATTATAATATGTATTTTTTAATATTATAAAGTAAATGTATATATTATATTTTATATATATATGTATGTTTAATTTTTATTAAAATTATATTTATTATTTATAATTTTAAACATTTTCTAATAATTCTAACTATGGGGCCTATTACGATGGCGGGCGGACATAGTCCGCCCGCCACCGTAACAGAGCGCGGGACCGCCCGCCGATGCTGCGGCGGTCCCGCCATGCACATTAGGATGCGCCCGCCACACTGGCGGGCGCATCCTGGGCCATATACATTGCGGGTGGATCTGCTGGCTGCAGACCCACTCGCAATGTATACAGACAGTGCGAAGCATTGCCATGCACTACATGGCAGGCACCACTTGGTGCCTGCCACGTAGTGCAGTGCAATGACGGGAGTACCATAGGTACCCCCATGTGCATCCCCCACCCCCCAACACCCTGGGGGCCCACAACGGGCCCCCATATGCAGGAACCGCATGCCTTTCCATGGTGGCAACGCCGCCATGGAAAGGCGATTCACCGCCTGATTCATAATATGGATGGCGGTGTCTTGCAGACACCGCCACCATGTTATGCCCTTTTTCCGCCCGGTCGACGAGTCGACCGGCGGACCCCCCAGCCATACTAATATGGCGGGGGGTCAATCAGGCAAGGATGGTGGGCGGATTGCCCCCGCCGGGCCAGCGGTGGCTACCGCCGGACCGGCGGGGGCGATCCGCCCGTCATCCTAATGGGCCCCTTTGTTTTTTTAATTATATGTATTATTTACTTTATTTTACATTATTTTTTAGACATTTAAAAAAACGATATTTTTAACAACGATATTTTAGTTTCGATATTTTTGTACTCACCATAATGTAGATAGGACTTCGATATTCTGGACATCGATATTTCGGCTCCGATATTTTTGTCGTCGATATTTCTGTAGTCGATATTTTGTCAGAGAAAACATATTCACTTGTGGAGAAGGAAGCTCTGACATGTTGGTGGGGGTACAACACTTCTATATTTTTGTATGTGGTATACAGTTTGAGCTAGGGACAGATCACAAGCCCTTAGTTGATTTGTTCTCCACTGCTGGTGAGGCAAAAGCTACATCACGCATTGCGAAGTGGTTACATAGCTTGCAGGAATATGATTTCTCAGTGACGTATGTTCCGGGGGTAAGAAACATAAATGCAGACTGAATGTCCAAGTTGCCTCTGGAGAATGAGAATGTGGTAGGAAGATGAGAAGACCGTTGCAGAAATATCTGAGGTGTGTCATGCCATCTAGGAAACTGAATGGAAGATGCTATGGCTGCAGATCTTGTGCTAATAAAGGTGAAGAATATGTTACCCAAAATTTTGGGTTGGAAATTAGCTAAGGAATTAATCTTGTAGTAGAATGTCTGGGAAGAGTTGTCTGAGGTGAATGGGATTGTAAGAAGAGGAGATAAATCGGTGCTACCGCAAATGCTACGTTGTAGATTGGTTCAGTCTAATGCATGAAGGGCATGGTAGATTGTCAGCAGTGAAGAGGAAGGTTAGAATGGATTTCTGGTGGCCGAAGATGGACAGGCAAATTAAAAGGTATGTTAGGGAAAAGTGTGCAATTGACAATGACAAACAACATCTGTTGGAGAACACAGGTGAAAGAAATGTTATGGAATTACAGAACAACTCCCCATTTTTTTTGTTAGTTGAAAGGAAGGGTACCTTGTACTGTGGCTTTCCCCGCGTGGATTGCGAGGTATGGTCAGAAGAAGATACAGAATGAAAATTTGTGTGAGAGAGTGAAGAGTTATCAATCACATTACAAATAGAGACATAATGAGAAGGTGATTAAAGTGGACAGAAAGTTTGAGGAAGGTGCATTGGTGAGAGTATGTTCCGGAAATTTAGTCAAAAAGGGATGCTCCAAATTATCTGATCCAAAAAGAGTGATGAAAGCATGGGGAAATTTATTGTTATTACCTGATGGCAAATGGTGGAATGCCAGGAGAGTAGTACAATGTTCCCAAGTGGAGGACAATGAATGGGTGAAAAACAGAAGGGTGTCAAGAGAGCAAGATTGAAAATAGTAAGAGGGAACCGAGCAGGCTTTCCAGAGAAAAACCGGTGTGGCATAAGGATTATGAGTGTAATTAAAAAAAGTTTAAATTGTCATTACTTTAGAATTGCAAATAGAATTTAAAACGTTGAATCTTAATGTTATAATGCAATTATCTTATTTAGTTGGTTAAGGAAGGGAGATATGTTATATTCTGGTATTGTTATGTCATGCTTGTGTCTCCTGGCGACTGTTGCTGTGTTTCAATGCAACATGTGGCTTCTACTTCTGGATCTGGACTCTAGCCAGATTCAAGGAGTGGAGAGACACGGTTGCAGAAGATCTCAGAGAGCTCCCAGGGACCGTTCCTGTATACTAATGAAGAAGACTTATTATATCCTGTGTGTCCTGTCTTCTCAAAAACGAGGAGATCTGGGGTAGTCTGGAGATGTGGGTCAAAGTCACACCTAGGGGGGGCAGGCAGATTGAATGGCTGCAACGGACGTTATGGGACTGCAGAGAGTTAGGGAGCGCCTATCACAGTTGAGTCCGGAGAGGGTGGACTAGTGGATATCCCTGCACATTGTGATTCAAGATAACTGCACCATGGGAGCATAAGTTAGGGACACAGCAATGGCAGAGGTGTGCGAGGGGCGAGCATCTTCCACACTCACTGCAGAGACGGAGGGGAGACTGAGCTTGACTATGAGGTGGTACTGAAGTCTAGGTCCTTCCCTGCTGTCTCTCCAACCTTGCCACAGACGCTGAGACAGGAAATGAAGACCCTCACGTCCTCCTCGGGGAGATGTTTGGTGTTTTCACTGGAGGGCTCGGGGGGGAAGGGATGACCTGAGCAGACTATTGGGCCAAGGAACAGGAACAAAACACTCAGCTTTGGCAAATGAAGTGTGGTATGCTCAGGCACATGAATTGGGACACATGCTTCCTTTTACGGGAGTTGGGCAGCTAAAGAACAGTCCTCGCCACTTCTCCTTGTCCGGTTGTCCGGCCAGAGTGGCTTTGGGGGGGGGGGGGGGACAGTTCTCCTGCATAAGACGTTGACGACCTGTACTAAGTTTCATATGACATGTTGGGGGTGCCCAGATTGTTTTTTACCTTTATTCTTTTTTTGCTGGTTCCAACATTAGGGTGGTGCGCTGGACGTTTTTTCCAGACAGAACATGAGGGTAAGCAATGGTTGTTGTTGTTTCAGGTTATGCTATGGTTGCCCTGAGCGGTTGGGGGGCATTACTGTGTTCTTGGCTTTGTCGGGGCATCGCTGTGCATGCAGCGGTATGTCGCACTGCTACTTCTTCTCAGACTTCTCTGACTTGGCTCCCGGCCTAGCCACATTAGGAGTGCCTGTGTGGTTGGGGGCCGGCACATACTGGGGAGCAGATTATGGCCGACCAATAGTGCAATAGTTATAGAATGATTAACTGGAGCATTAGGCCCTTTGGGGAGTGACCAATTGCCATATAGTACTATCCTTCCTGAAGCAACAGAACATTGACATTGCATGCTTACAGAAGACACACCTAAATGACACGGAGGCAGCCAAGGTGGCAAAGAAAAGGAGGGGTCAAATGTATTCTGCAACCTTATCAACCTATGTTAGAGGCATCTCAGTTCAGATTTCTCTGGAGGTGCCCTTTGCTCTTGCCTACTCAGAAGCAGACGTGAAAGGGCGGTATGTCCCTAAACAGGGCACTCAAGATGAAAGAGAAGTGAGCATGGTCAACACATACACCCCTAACATAGACAACACATTTTATATTTATACAGTACCAGACCTCCTGTCGAACTGTGATGATGACCCCATCCTTTTGGTGGGGGATTTTAACTGTGTCCTAGGTCACTCCCTTGACAGGCTCCCACAGAGGCTTTCACAAAGCCAGGGATGTTGATGGCACTCAGAGAGATAATGGATAATCTGTGATACATAGACAGCTGGAGGATGCTGCAGCCAGGCTCATCTGAGTATACCTGCCATTCTTTGACACATAACACATATACCTGTTTGAGTAATCGTGTTGGTGGTTGACCAGGGTGTACGCCCTAGTCAAGCAACAGCCACAATCCCTTGCAGGGTGAACCACAAAAAGTCACTAAATTAACCTGTGCTTAACCCTGGCACAAAAAGCAGTCAGGCTTAACTTAGAGGTGATGTGTAAACTATCTATGCAGTACACAAACAGTTATAAAGCGAAAACACAACACACGACAAATCCTGAAACTAATTTAGGAGAATAGAGTACATTTTATTGAATTATTTGATACTAAAACAACAAAAATCCAATCAGTAGAACCAGAGTTATGATTTTTTTAATGTTTTTACTAAAAATAGCACCTAAAAGATCAAAGCGCCAACCACGGACATCTAGTGGCGTAAGGCCAGGTTAAAATCGAAAAATATGGCTGACCCCAATGGAGCGTTGATCGGACACAAGAAGTGTATTGTGCCCAGTCAGTGCTTACATTCGGACTTAGAAGAAATTCTTAGACAAAGTGCCTGAGAAGGTAAAGTTACGTGTTGCAAGGCTGCAGGAGGTGTTTGAGGAGGGAGCATTGTCGTCGGATAGTCTTTGGTCGAAGCCACGTTGAAGATTTCTTCGTTCAGACTTAGCTTCTGAAAAAGAAGTCGAAAATCTCCATCGGGATGAGGCGGAGGGCAGTAGCTGAAGACAGCTCCACCAGGCCGGGTACCCCTTTGGCGAAGGACCACTAAAAACAATTTACTGCGGCAGAGACGATTGTAGTCGGAGAAGCCGCAAAGTCAATCTGACTGGTGATGCACCTTGGGCGGATAGGCAAGCAGGTTGGTCTCAGACTCTTCCTGGTTCTCAGAACAGTTTTTGGCCAAAAGTTTTTTAAGTCCTCATTTTTGGATTTTGGCCATCTGGGCACCTTTAGCACCACAACCAAGGGTACGGGACTGGTCAGAGACCTCTTGGGGATTCAAGACTCACTCATGCTGAGTCCAGGTGCGCGTTCAAGTTGGTGTGAGCCTTTTGTGTCCCTATGGCTCTGAACAGGAGGCCAGCAAACTAGCCTTTGGAGTCACTCTGGTAGTCTTGGGTTCAGGTGAAGATACAGGTCTCAAGAGCAGGGCTGGCATCTGAGAGTTCATGGTAGGCTTCAGGCAGCAAAGCAGTCTTGCAAAGTACACAGCAGGTCACAGCAGCAGGCTGTCCTCGGAGAGTCCTTTCGCAGGTGCATCGCCGCTCTTCTCCTCCTCACCAGCACAGACTCCCAGAATCCCCTGCAGCCAATCCTGACGCTGCTCTCATTCATGAGAGCAGCGTCAGGATGGGAATGAGCGCCATTGTGTTGCACTCCCAGAGAGACTGGGAGCCTGTGACTGTTGTCTCCAACCCAGCAATGAAGCTGGGGTTGGAGACATCTTCAGTACGCATGACGCTTTGTCTGGCCTGAGACGGCTGGCCAAACCATCATGCGCACTGATCACAGTGCACTCCCTCTGCGACTGACCCCCCCCACCCCTGCAATGGCCCTGCCCCCAACAGTCGCACAGGAGAGAAAATTAAAATGATAATAAACCTGGCTTATTATAATTTTATTTTTCAATTTTTGCTGCTGCTGGTGGTGGGGGGGGGAGACTCTGCCATTGAGGCACACATAATCCCTCTATTGTGTGACCGTCTGGGAGGTATTCACAAAGTCTAACTGTCAGCTACACCCAGTCATGTGACCCAAGACAGGCTGCAGGCACAAAGGGCTAAGGGCAGGGAAATGCCAACTTTCTAAAAGTGGCATTTTCAAAATAGTCATGAAAAACCCAACTTTACCATTAAAGAGGGTTTATCATTACAGTTTCATTGATACCAAACATGACATAGCTACCAGCTCCCAATTGAAAATTACAGCTTATTAAATGTAATAAGTAATCTTCAATGTTATCAAATTGGAGGAGTAGGTCTCACAGTAGCGAAAAATAAATGGAGGAGCTTTTCACTACCAGGACAAGTAAAACTTAAAACTACATGCCCAACCTTTTAATCACAATGCACCCTGCCCTATGGGCTACCTGGGGCCTACTTTAGGTGTGATTTATATGCAATATAAGAGGAGTTTAAGGCTTGGCAAGGGGGATATATTGCCAAGTCAACTTGGCAGTTTAAAACATTCAGGTTGCATTGGCAGGTCTGGAGCGTGTTTTAAGGTGCTACTGAAGTGGGTGCCACAATAAGTGCTCCAGGCTCACTGGTACCATTTAATTTACAGGCCCTGGGTATATGGTATACTACTCTTCAAGGGACTTATAAGTAAACTAAATATGCCAATTAGGTATAAGCTTTAGGGAAGCTAGCACAAACACTTGGTGCACTTTACCACTGTTAACCAGTGCTAGAGTACTAAAACTATCAAAAACGAATTTCAGCACAAAAATGGAGGTAAGTAGGCAAAAAGTTTGGGGGAAGACCACCCTAAGGCTGACAGGTTTAACAGCCGTCTGGATTGGAGATTGGTGGCAGGCTTGCCCTTTGGCGGCGTAGCACCGAGGCAGATTCTGTTCAGATCACTCCCCTTTGTATCTTGAGTGGGGCTGGAGGGAGACATGGGGGATGGAGGAGCCGGGAGACTGTTCCAAGAGATGCTGACGGACGAGATTTGCAGGGATGTGCTTTCGGTGATGCTTACCACATACATGGAAACTAACTGGGAGACGACAGCGACAAGGGCTATAGAGTGGGAGGCTATGAAAGCCATGCTCCAAGGGGAGGATATGAGAAAGGCATATGAGGTAAAACAACACCTCCATAGGGAACTGGCGAAGCAAGCAACATTACTGGCAGATTGTCAGAGACTGGAGGGTGAATATGCCGATGAGTGCCTGGAGGCAGCGGAGACGAGACGTCAAGCTATGGCCAGACTAGATAAATTCACACTAAAGAATTATCGGCAAAGACTGCACAGGGTGGGGGGGACAACCAGGAAGACTCCTGGCATTGATATTAAGGAGGGAAAATGAAATCTCCCCTATCTTGCAACTTACGGGCCCAGACAGAACCTCTACTCATTCCAATGCTGCGGTTCTGGAGATGTTTTGGGACCACCTGGTCCATATTTAACTGGAGTCAGGTACAGGCTCAGCGGCAGCCGCCTGGACATACCTGGCGTCTGTGGATCTGGCCGAGTCCCAAAAGACATGTGAGATGTGCTGGAGGCTGAGATTACACCAGACAATCTGTGGGAAACAGTTGGCTCTCTGCTCTGGGAGGTGATGGCTTTCTGGCTGAGCTGTATCAGACTTTTGCCCTGATGCTCGTGCAGCAGCTGCTGGCGGTATATGTGGAGGAAAAGCAAAATGGAATATTACCTCCCACCATGAAGGAAGTAAATATCTGCATCATGAGAAAGACGGAAGGTGGCGCAACGGACCCTTCCGCCTACAGGCCCCTACCGATAATTAATACTGACACCAAGGTCCTATGCAAGATGCTGTATGACAAGTTGCAGGCTGTTGGTTCATGAGGACAAATGCAGGCTCATCCCGGGGCATAGCACAGCCATGAACCTCAGCAGGCTCAAGCATGTGCTACCTGAAGTGAGGGGGAGAGATGAGGAGCAGGCACTGGTGTCGGTGGCTCTGGAATAGGCCTTCAACACTCTGGGCTGGGCATATCTCATGGAGGTACTGAGTGCCCTGGGCCTTGTGTTCTTCATTTATGGATAGATTAGGCTACTCTAAATGGAGCCGAGAGCCAGGATCCGGGTGGGGTGGGCAGTCACTGACAGTTGGAACAGTGGCAGGGGTACCCTACAGAGGGGTCTTCTCTCACCTTTGCTTTTTTCCCCTGGCCCTGGATCCACTGGTCATCAGGATGAGGCATGACACGAGAGACTGGGGGCTTACGATAGGGCAGACAACGTATATATTCTCCCTACACGCAGATGATGACCAGTTTTATGTTCACTCCCCGCAAATGTTGCTGGTACAATTGTTGGCCCACTTAGATG
This sequence comes from Calotriton arnoldi, assembly GCA_963921515.1. Lineage (NCBI taxonomy): Eukaryota > Metazoa > Chordata > Amphibia > Caudata > Salamandridae > Calotriton > Calotriton arnoldi. The sequence continues at coordinate 1,090,330 of CAWUFW010002560.1, read as the reverse complement.
ACTTTGAAGCAGTAATGGTCTTGCAGGTGAACAGACTGAAGACAATACTCTTCCCGCTGGGCTCATTGCTCGGGGTCTCACTGGCACAGCTCCCAGATCTGGGCATTCAGTGGGATACCAACAGATTTCATTATGTGGGTATTATGGTTGCCCCAAGAGAGGAGAAGCAGAATCAATATAACATGGGAAAGGTCCTGGACAGTCTGACGGCATTGATTACATTCTGGAATACTCTCCCAATATCAGTAATGGGAAGGGTGGCTATTGCAAAGATGGTCCTCCTGCCCCAGTGTTTGTATTTTCTACAAAATTCACTCTGCCCACTGAAACCCACAGTGTTTAAACATCTGAATGGTCTTGATGGTCTCACTTCTGTGGGTCGGGATGAGTAGTGGAGTGGCAATGGGTACACTGACCTGGTGATCTCCAACCTCCCGCAAGCTTCAAGTCGATGCCTGCAGCCTCAACCTGAAGGGTTCCCCCAACCGGAGCTGGTAAGAAGATGACAAAAGACACCCCTGCACCCTATGCCCCACGGACTTGGGTGGCTCCACCCACGGTGTCCAGGCATCCCCCAAGGACCCAACTTACCACTCCAGCCGGTGGTTGCCTTCAGGAAGCCTCCCTGCCTGAGCCTGAAGCATCTTTTCTGAACTGGAGATCTTCATTGGAATCTACAGGGTCCCCGACACCTCTTTGGCACTCGGAACCCGGCTGCCCCTGTGCTACTGGTGGTGCAGCTCCTGTGCTGATTGTTGGCACCTGCAGTGCTGATCTTAAACCTAGGAGCTTTGCTCCCACACCCAAGTGGCCTGCTCCCAAGCAGCCCCTGACCGAAGGCCCCCATAGCCCCATTGGCTAACATTGGTCCCCTGCACTCTGCACCCGGCCGCCCCAGTGCAGCTGGTGGTGCGAATTGAGTGGCTACTTAGACCTTGGGGAACTTTGGTCCTACCCGCCAAAACTCCCACCTGTAAATCGTTTACTTACCTGCGAACCAATAACCATCTTTTCTCCATAGGAACCAATGTTGTGATGTTTTGTTCCTAAAAATGTTCTGTCGAGTTAACTTTTGTATGAAAGAAAAAGTAACTATATTGCAAACCTGAAAAAGTCTTTCTTACCTTGTATTGCAGGGTCCACAGAGTGATATTTAGGCATATCACCCCGAGTAGTCAATGTAATCCAAAAATAAAGCAAAAGTAATCAAAAGTAATTACTGTGTAATTTATTTATTTAAACTTTTTTTATTGGATTTTAAGTCCGTACAGAAAGAAAGATTGGCAAAATACAGTGGAGTTGCAAATAAAATAAGGAAAGGGGAAACAATAAAATGAACATACAGGGGTAAATAATATTACCGTCATGATAATATCAGTATGTACCACATTAATGACTAATACATTCAAGATTAACTAACAAGAATCCATATTGCAATCAAAAACACAGGCTAGAGGGACACCTATTAATTGCTGGACCATCATGGAAAAAGGACCTGGAGGGGAGCCGGGCCACATTCATCTGTCGTCTATATGGAGACCACTGGGGTTGTGTATCTGCAGCGTAAAGAAGAGATCAATCGGTCTAAGTGGCAAGCGCGTCTCGTTTTCGGATAGTGCATACATCAATGTATCTCAGTAGGCTACTACTAAGGTGCAGCCTGATCAGCCAGGTCCATCTGGATGTGTCAATAGATAGGCTCACAGTGGTTGCCATATATTTTTTGGTCTGGCAGTGTGTGGTTGTGACTTGGCATACGTGTCACAAGTGGTGTCACAATACATTAAATCACGAACCATGCCTTGACTGTTGGAACAATAGATCCCCCCAGTGTAACGAGATCTGTCTTTTAGCAAGGAACTGCGCAATTTCAGCGAACCTCCTCACCCCTGTGGGCAATGCTTTCACATAGCCCAGCAGGGCCAGCAGTGGGGTTAGGCGCAATTCTGTTTCAACCATCTAGCTTAGATAGCGAAAGATCTCCTGACAATATGCCAGTATAGGCGTGCAGCTCCATGCCAGATGTGAAAAGTCAACATTATCTGTTATGCATTTAGGGCATCCAGGTGACCTGCTAGGGTCTATCTTCGCCAGCAGGCATGGCGTGACATAAGCTCTGTGAAGATATTTAAAATGTATTAATTTATGGCGATGGTTACCTGATATGTAACGTGTTTGTTCGCAGCAGTAATACCATGTCTGATCTGGCAAGGAATAGCCCAAATCTTTTTCCCATGCCGCCCGTGATCCCGACGGTCGAAGTGAGAGTGATAGATGATAGAGGCGGGAGACAAGGTGCGACCCTCTAGCCAATGTAATAGTCAGTGTAAGAGGGGCGAAGTCTGCAGGTTCCTCCGGGGGGGTTAGGAGCCTCGCGCTTATCGATTTAATCAATCTATGTAAAACAAATCTGTCCATATAAGGCACATCCTGCCCCGTCAATATGTCCGCCACAGTTCATAGCTGCCCGTCACGGAAAAGATCTCCCAATGTACACAAGTTATATTTCGTTAGGGTACGTTTAGTAAGTGTTTCGGTAGTAGGGGGTAGCCCTGGTCGCGCAGTGGAATATGGGGGGAATAAAGAGAGTCAGCTTTCAAGTAGTGTTGTAACTTACCCTAGATCCAGTAGGTAGTTTGCAGCATTAGTATCTCAGATGGTGTCCTGGGGAGGCCTTTAGGTATGATTGAGGACAGCGGACATGGGTGGGCCGGTGACCATTCTGGTTTCAGATATTGTAGCCTGGCGTCAGGGTGATACCAAAAATACGCGTAGTGTATTTGTGCAACTAAATAGTATAGGTAAAAGTCGGGGACACCAAAACCCCCTCGTCGATATGGCATAGTTAGCGTACACCAGAAGATACGCAAACCAGTCTTATTAGCATGCCTCGGAGCGTGTCAAAGAACTTAGTTGTAAGGGCAATGGGAATGTTTAAAAACAGATAGAGAAATTGAGGCACTACCCCCATTTTGATAATGGCAATTCTGCCAGCAATTGAAAGAGGAAGCTTAATTCAGCGTTCTATTTGTGCTCCCAATTTATCTATAGCTGGCCAGTAATTAAGACGAATTACCTCCGGAGCACTCCGATATAAAAAAATGCCCAGATATCGGGGGAGGTCCGTACACCAACGCAACGGGAACTTTGTAATAAATGGGGTTGTGGCCTCCGTTAATGGAAAGATCTCTGATTTGCTCCAATTTATAGTGAGCCTGGAATTGACTCCAAAACACATAATCTCCCGGAGCAGAGGAGAAAGGTTAATAGAAGGGTCCCGCACGAACAGCAATACGTCATCAGCATAAAACGAGGCCAACAATGGGCCGCGATGGAATCTCAACCCACGTTGCAGATGTCACTCCTGGAGGTGCAGCGTAAGTGGATCCATAGCAATTATGAACAATAGGGGCGATAGGGGGCATCCCTGTCTGGTGCACCGGGACAGTGTAAATTGTTCAGTCAAGTTGTCGTTTACCCTCAGTCAGGCCAATGGGCCTGTATATAGCAGTCGGACAAGCTCCGAAAAGCTTGCAGGAATTCCCAATTTTCCCAACGTGACATGTAAAGGTCCTCTCCAGCGAGTCGAACGCATTCTCTGCGTCCAACAGCACCGCAGCAGAAGGAAGTTGCAGACTGATTTGGTTGAGCACAGCAAATACCGCGCGAAGATTCACAGAGGTGGATTTGTTTGGGACAAAGCCCGTTTGAAATGGGAAAATTATCATATCTACCAGCAGTGAGAGACGTGTGGCAAGGATCTTGGCTAAAATTTTAAAGTCCTGGTTAAGCAGGGACATCGGTCTGTAGGAGGCACACCAATGTGGGGGGGGGGCTTATTGGATTTTAACAGAAGCGTTATCACCGCCTCTCACATTGTAGGGGGGAGGGACCCCACCTCCAACGACTCCACACATACCTCTAGCAGATGGAGAACCAGCAGGTCTTTGTACGTTTTATAGAAAGTGCCTGTCAATCCGTCCATGCCAGGGGCACGAGTGCCCTCAAGATCATCAATGGCTTGTGAAACCTCTTCCGCTATAATGGGTGAGGCAAGGAACTGACACTGTGCAACATCTAGCCATACCATAGCCACCTCAGCGAGGTATTCAGCAAGTGCACAGTCCGCAGGGGGCGATCGCGAGGCATATAAATGGGTATAATAGGCGAAGAAGGCGGATGTGATATCCTCTCTTCGCGTAAGCATCGTACCATCGTCTAGGTCTAAATCTGTGATAAAGGAGATTTGGTATTGGGGACGGAGCAGCCTAGCTAGTGTCCGACCGGGCCTTTCGCCCTCTCCATAAACTCGAGCCTGGGCATATTTGCCTATGTAGTTCACCTTGCGCGCTGCTAGGTCACTAAATTCCGAGAGGAGCGTCGCTCGCCGATGCAGCATATGGGGGAGTCGCCAGCCTGAGTTTGCACTTCTATTTTCCGGAGTGTGTCTTCGATAGTTGTAAGCTCCGACGGATGGAACGCAGCACCCCAGCCTGCTTGGAGATACAAATCTCTCTGATGTAGACTATGAAAGCTTACCAGATGGTAGCCTGTCTCTGTACTGTGCCCGTGTTTAATTGGAAATATTCAGTGATGGCTTCTTTAACTTCGCAGTGAAAAACCTCATCATGTATTGCCTCGTTGGGGAACCGCCAGTCTGCGCGACGGTGCGCAGCACTGGGAATATGGAGGGTTAAGAGAACTGGAGAGTGATCGGATAAGGTGCGCGGGAAATGTTAGACTGTTTCGACAGCAGTAGATAAAAGCCAATGATCTATCGGCGACCAAGTGCAGTGTGGTGCACAATAAAAGGAATATTCCTTAGTGGTAGGGTTACGGACACGCCAGACATCTGCCAAAAGAAAAGTTTGCATAAAGCAGGTGAGTGCACTCATTGAGTGTGGTTTGGCAATCTGGCCTGTGCTTTTGTGTCTAACTGCAGGTCAAGTGTAAGATTAAAGTCACCCCCCCATTAGTATTGTGCCTGCTGATAGCTGAGTGATGTGTGCCATAACGTTGGGAAAGAAATCAGTTGAGTCAATATTCGGGGAGTAGACATTGACCAATATAAGGGACTCAGACCCCAGATCTCCAGCCTCCAAGAGGTACCGACCATCAGGGTCAGCAACCACCTTACTCATTTTAAAAGGAACCAATCTGTGGATGAGGATACATACCCCCATAGAAAAGGTACTGTAGCTGGCAAAGAAGCGGTTATCTCCCCACTGTGCTGCAAAGCGATTAACAGTGTGTGGTGCATAATGAGTCTCCTGCAAGTAGGCTACTTGAAAAGAATGTCGGGCCAAGTAGGCTAGTACCTGCCGCCCTTTTCGGGGATTAGAAAGTCCCCTTACGTTCCACGTGATACATTTCAATGGAAGCATCCCAGTATTGCCGGTAAACCAGGTAATTTAAACCATAAAATAAATATAGATATTCGATAACATGAAGGATACATGCATGTAAGTTCAGAAGTACACATAATCCCCTGTATAAGTGGAGTACTAAGAAAAACAACTTGAAACATAAACTCCCCCAGTTCCCACCCTTCCACCCACATCGGATAAGAAACCACAAATATCTGGTGAATCCCTCCATCAACCCCGAAAAGATAACTGCTAATGCAAACTTTAGGCGAACTCCTAGGGGGTAGGCAACGCTCACATGGGAGCGCCAGCAATGCAGTTTATGTGTTTTGTCTAATCATAGTGCAGCCAATAAAAGTTCGTTGAATGGGGTGCATCCCCACAGGCCCAGGGAGCAACAGCTGAGGACTCGTTATTCCAGAACAATCAAGGGTTCAAGATTCATAGTGTCTGGAGCACCAATATGAGAAGTAGAGAGAGAGCCAACAAAAGTGCGGTCACGAATCCACCATTTCTGACGGAGAGGAAGCCATCTCGCCACTCTCTGCACCGGATGCACGCTCCAATCTGTGCCGCTTCCAGAAGTCGGAGTCCTCCGCCGGGGTGTCAAAAACATGCGATTTGCCATTCACCTGGATGCGAATTTACGCTGGATCCAGCATGACATAGCGCACATTTGCCTTTTGAAGCATGCGTTTGATATCTGTAAACTTCCGCCGCGCCTCCTGTACCACCGGCGTGAAGTCCAGGAAAAAGGACAGCGCCATCCCTTGGTATGTGATGGTTCCCTTGTCATGGGCCAAATGGAGGGCAACATCACAGTAATGGTACTTAAGCAAGCGGGCGATTATCAATCAAGGAGGTGTGCCAGGCGCTGGTCTAGGAGCCAGTGATCTATGCGCCCTCTCTACAGCAAAGGTCGAAGAGAAAGCCTCCACCCCAAATATCTCTGTGAAGAGCCACTCCACATAGACATTCATGTGATCCGTGTTGGTCGTTTCCGGCACACCTGCAATTCGGATATTATTCCGGCGCGACCGCGCCTCCAAATCCTCCGCTTTAGAGGCCACCTCCTTGAGAAGACGCTCAGCTCTCTCAAGCCTCTTAATGGTGTTGGGTTGTGCGTCCTCTAGGCTCGATATTCTTTGCTCTGCGGCATCAATGCGAGTCCCTTGTTGCTCAATACAAGTATGCACATCCTCCAATCGGGCTGCCATGGTATCCAGGCACGCATCGATTGATTTCAAACCAGCCCACAGTTCCGCCATTATTGCCGCCGTCCCCTCCAATGGGGGGGACCCACGCCCCAGACGATTCATCATTTTCTGCGCTGCGAGGGGTCCTGGTTGCATCAAACGTGAATTGACGCTGTTTGGGATCGCTGCATCCCATCTCGAGGCTCTGTGACACTATTTGGTAGGAGTCAGCCCGAGTGGTCGCGATATGATTAGGCCACATTATTAAGCACTCCCCACAGTCGAAGTTTGCGGTAGGGGGGAAGTGCCACTGATCTGGTATAGCTGTGGACAGCCACCAGGCCCCACCGCCAGCAGCAACAACCAGGGAAGCACAGCAGGGTGCAGACAGCGAGTGCCTCGCGTCCAGGGACAGCAACTCACTCCGCAGCTGTCAGGCCCCACACAGTCTCACCGCTCCCAGGTCTCGGATCACAGCACCGATGGGCCTCTCCTATGCGAGAGAGGGAAACAGGAGCCCCCACCTGCTCAGTCATGCATTGGGTTCTCTTCTGCACAGCAGGAATACCCGAACCATGGGCCGAAGCATGGCCGAGATCCGGTCGCAGCTCAAAAAGGCCAAGACACATTGCGGGAGTATATATAAAACAAGCATTTGCAATGCAATAGGTCTCGCATTTACGCAAGTTTGAGCTATTGGCATTGTAAATAACAATGCCTTTTATTTATGTTTTGGTTTTTAAAACATAAATAAAAGGCAGTGTCATTTACAATGCCAATAGCATAAACTTGCGTAAATGCGAGACCTATTGCATTGCAAATGCTTGTTTCAGTGTCATAATTACAGAACTGAAGCATTTTTAATGTTTTACACATCGAAGCCATAGTTGTTGCCTATTTATCTTATGCAACTAAACAATCATTCACAAAGCCAATAGCCCTGGCTTGTTGTAGCTGTAATGTTACTGGTCGTATTATATATGTGGAGGCAATGACAGAAGTAGCAAAATACCAGTCGGGCGGCAAGCTATGCTAAGCACAGATTTTTAGCTAATGTGTTTTTAAGCCACGCCCTAATTACATTAGCCATCCCCTTTAGAGAGACACCCCCCCCAAGTTTTTTCATCACACTTAAAGCCCAGCCATATGTAAATATTATTTGTGCACCTACTTCCAACTCATGCAGTGTAGATCAAATTAAATGTCTTTCTTCCAGTCAAGCAACCAGTCAGAGTGCCACGGATGGCAGAGGCAAAATGCATGATGACAACATATTAATATGCGTGTGCTAGCAGCTGTCGGGCACTGGGGTTAAAATCAACAATGGCATACCTCAGTGTGCCCCTTGGGAATTCTGTACAGTGTTCTAGATACAGTGTGAAAAGCCGCGCCACACATTCCGGCAGACCCTTCTCTGAACGCGGATACCTCTCTAGGGCATACTCCGGGGGGCCCGGCCGTATCGAATAGCAAGAGTGCGCGCGCCGTGATCTTGGGGCTGGCCACGCGTTTCAGCCGGCTTCACACCTGGCCCTGCTCCTCAGGGCGCCACCAAGGCACCAGCGGACTCCCCGAAAACAAACGGGCTTCATGTTCGTCAGTCGTAGAATGGCGGGTGAGAGAAGAGCATCGTTGTTTCCTTGTAGTGTGTGGAGATGTCACCCACTCAACCTGTATGTCATGTTTGCATTATATGTTTACATTGTTAGTTCACTTCATTAGCGCCATTTTAGGTCCTGGCAAATGAAGCTACGCACTTAAACTGCTGGCATTTGGGTCGCTCACTTGTGGCCATGGCTGGGTCATATCGAGGATTTCCTTTCTACATCTTACTTCCCTGTGCCACAGACATCAGTGGTCTAGGGTGACCAACTTTCTCTGTGTCATTAGAGACACTGATTCCTGCTTTGAATTTTTGTGTGATAACCTGATGCATTCTGGGCGTTGTAGTCTTGCTTTGCTTCCATTCAAACGAAGTAAAAGCAGCACTCCTGAAGTCAGTAATTTTAAGTGAAAAGTTGAGGACTAGGGACAGTGTCCTTAATGACCTTGAGTTTGATGATTCCCTGCATAGTGATCTGTTCTTTAGGTAGTACCCGTGAAGAAGCCTGCAGGAGCCTGCTGCAGCAGTGCGCCAGGTAATCTCGTACAACTGTGAGCAGACTGAACGCAGACATACAAATGCCTTCAGACTAGCGTGATATTGTAGGGAAGTGCACAATCATATAGCACCACAAGGCAGCCTTATGCACCTTGTAGACGCAAAGTTACCAGCTTAGGGGCATATTATCAAGGGCCGGCGATAAATATCGCAAAGCGCGCTTAGCGCTTGCATATTTATCGCCGGCTATCTCTGGAATTTATCGCCCGGTTAGCGCGTTATTAACAACGCGCATCGCCGAGGCGATAAAAATGTCAGAGATAGCGTGGATATCGCCGTTTTCCATGGGAAAACGGCGATTGAAAACGGCGATATCCTAGATGATAGGGCCTGTGGTCTTAGCCACAGAATCCACCCCCCATGTTAAGTATGCCTTAGTCAGGAATTTAACAGACGTTAAATTCCTGCGTTAAGGCATACTTAACGCGATTAAAATAATCGCTTCCCCGCATTGTAAATATCGCGAAGCTGCCTTCGCGATATTTACCCTTGTTGTTTCCACAGACACGCCTACTTTGCATCTCATTATCGATGCGAAGTCAGGCGTGCTGGAAGCGGGAGCAAAATCAGCAAAACACGCGATAGCGTGTCTTTGCTGATAAGGCGATATAATTATCGCCGCTTTTCGGCCGAAAACGGCCGCAAAAGCGGCGATAATTGTTTATCGCCGCCTTGTTAATATGCCCCTTAATTAGTAATTCCGCGGAGAGACCTAAATTAAGCCGTGCATTAACGAATTCGTGTGGAATCTGCACTTATTGCTGAATCTATGCCCGTGCCATACCAAATAAACACAAGTTACCCCTGGCCAGTTTCAGCCCACATGGGGATCTTTAGTAGTGTGTAGTATGAGTACTGTGCTAGAGTGAGCACAAGACCCACGTCAAGCATAACCGTCACATTTAGGGCATCACACTGAGAAAAACAGGCGAAAAAAAGCTGAAACCGGTCCGAGTTCTTGGGTTCCCGCTCAGATAACACCTGGCTTGGCAGTTCGGGTTGGACTGCTCCTATTAGAGCACGACCAGGACTGATTTGCATATGGCTGGTTCCTGTCTGAGGTGCATGGTGGACAAAAAAACATGGACTGGAATACGATCCGAGTAATTCCCAGTGATAGAGATCAATTCAAGCTTTCCACCTTTTATTTTTTTGTTTTTCTTAATTAATATATGGTACATCACAAACTGAATTGTTTTTTAGACGCAGATAATGGGTGTTCTCATTATCCACCCTGATCGGACTCATTATTTGCACCTTAAAAGTATAAAATGCTGATCCCACCCGCGTCCTTGCGACTGCGCACAGATGTTAGGTGCAGCAGGTGCTCAACCCACCGAACTACCGTGCCGGATTAAAGAGTTTCCCAATTACATATCGAATGGCGATGTTACTTGGTTTTATTAGCTGTGTGGATACTTCTTAACTTTGATCTTTATCCCCGTGTCTTTGCACTATGCTCCTAGCACCAGCTCCTGTCTTTACCGAGTTCTGTTACAGCTTTGCACGAACAGACAGAGCGACTGAGCAAACAGCGAAGCTAAGTCAACAAAAAAAACTTTTTATTTTAAGTGTTCACGGGTGCCAACTGTGCCCCGGTGTCTGACACACCTGTCCATTCACTTGCCAAGCTCGCCCAGCGATTCTTTCGTGAGTTTGAGACCCGTTCCAACTTCGTTGGGAGAACTCTAAAGCCTTTCACACCTGTTTCTTCTTTTTTACTTTGATTTGAATAAAAGAAAATGTACAAAGGCATCACGTGTTTTCCACAGCTGGTAAAATGAAGGCTCCTCGGAAGGTAGCGAGCATCTGCAGTAACAAGCACTGGCCCGGGCACTGTCACAAGACGCTCGTGAACGAATCCTCAGACGGCGCAGGCTGTACAGCCAAGACAGCGGCAAGTCGGCACATGCAAACATAGGCGTGGAGAATCTGGCACAGGCAGCGTTCTACCTTCAGCGCGTGAGCGACAGCCGCCTGTTCGCACTTCTGGTGCTAAAGAACCAGAAAAAAAGCAGCACAAATATTTCCCTAGCTGCGCTTAACCCCTTCGCTGCTAGGCCTTTTCCCCCCCTGTGCTCAGCCTTTTTTGGGCTATTTGGGGTAGTGCGCGCTTAGGCCCCTGTAACTTTTTGACCACATAAGGTATCCACGCCAAATTTGCGTCCTTTTTTTCTAACATCATGGGGATTGTAAAGGTATCCAGGGTTTGTGGATTCCCTTGGAGGGGACCCAGAAATTAGCCAAAATACAGCTAAATTTTGTTTTTTGGGGGAAAAATGCGAAAAAAGGGCTACAGATGAAAGCGTCTTGTTTTTCCCTGCAAATGGCATCAAAAAGGGGTTGTGGTGCTGAAATCACCATCTTCCCAGCTTTCAGGGACAAGCAGACTTTTGTCAGAAAACCAACTTTTTTTACACAGTTTGGGCATTTTTCTGGGACATAGCCTATTTTTGCTATTTTTTGTGCTTTCAACCTCCTTCTAGTTAATGGTAGAAATGGGTATGAAACCAATAATGGATCCTGGAAAGCCATACATTTCTGAAAAGTAGACAAAATTCTGAATTCAGCAAGGGGTCATTTGTGTAGATCCTTAAAGTTTTCCTTATAGAAACTAACAGTTAAATGAAGGAAAATTGAAAATTAGTTGAAAAAAACAGCCATTTGTGTCAACGTTTTCACCTGTAACTTCTTCTAATTATGGCAGCTATTTGAAAGCAATATACCGTTATATCCGCTGGACCTTTCTGGTTGTGGGGATATATAGGACTTGTAGGTTCACCAAGAACCCGACGAACCCAGAGCCAATAACTGAGCAGCGTCTTGCAATGGTTTTTTATTATGTACTGGGTATATAGCAATTATTTTGGGAAAATGTATACATGGAAAAATTGTTATGAAAGACACCTATGTATTTCTGAAATGGGAACAAAATTTAGATTTTAGAAACAGTAGATATTTGCACATTTCCGAAATTGGGAGTACCCATACTAGCATGAGAATTATAGGTCATTTTTCAAAATGACTTATTTTTTACACATTGTCTTTAATTTGGAAGGCTGAAATGCATCGAAAGTCAATAGGTAATAACAGTTGCTCTACAATTCTGTGTTACCCTAAGTCTCCCGATAAAAATGGTACCTCACTTGTGTGGGTAGGCCTTGTGCCCACAACAGAAAATGGCTGAAAATGCAACTTGGACCTACCACATTTTCACAATGAAAAATTACCCTTTTTTTGCAAAGTGCCTAGCTGTAGTTTTTGAACCCTAGCTCTGCCGGCACTTAGGGAAACCTAGCAAACCTATACATTTTTGAAAAGTAGACACCCAGGGGAATCCAGGATGGGGTGACTTGACTGGCTCTCACCAGGTTCTGTTACCCAGAATCCTTTGCAAACCTAAGAATTGGCAAAAAAAGCAAATTTTCCTCACTTTTCTGTGGTGGAAAGTTCTGGAATCTGCGTGGATCCACAAAATTCCACCCACCCCGCGTTCCCCAAGGTCTTCCAAAAACAATGGTACCTCACTTGTGTGGGTAGGCCTAGTGCCCGCGACAGGAAGCAGCGCAAAACGCAACGTGGACGCACCACATTTTCACAGTGAAAAATTACCCTTTTTTGCAAAGTGCCTAGCTGTAGTTTTTGAACCCTAGCTCTGCCGGCACTTAGGGAAACCTAGCAAACCTATAAATTTTTGAAAAGTAGACACCCAGGGGAATCCAGGATGGGGTGACTTGACTGGCTCTCACCAGGTTCTGTTACCCAGAATCCCTTGCAAACCTAAAAATTGGCAAAAAAAGAAAATTTTCCTCACTTTTCTGTGGTGGAAAGTTCTGGAATCTGCGTGGATCCACAAAATTCCACCCACCCCACGTTCCCCAAGGTCTTCCGAAAACAATGGTACCTCACTTGTGTGGGTAGGCCTAGTGCCCGCGACACGAAGCAGCGCAAACGCAACGTGGACGCACCACATTTTCACAGTGAAAAATGACCCTTTTTTTGCAAAGTGCCTAGCTGTAGTTTTTGAACCCTAGCTCTGCCGGCACTTAGGGAAACCTAGCAAACCTATACATTTTTGAAAAGTAGACACCCAGGGAATCCAGGATGGGGTGACTTGACTGGCTCTCACCAGGTTCTGTTACCCAGAATCCCTTGCAAACCTAAAAAAGTGGCAAAAAACCCACATTTTCCTCACTTTTCTGTGGTGGAAAGTTCTGGAATCTGCGTGGATCCACAAAATTCCACCCACCCCGTGTTTCCCAAGGTCTTCCAAAAACAATGGTACCTCACTTGTGTGGGTAGGCCTAGTGCACGCGACAGGAAGCAGCGCAAAACGCAACGTGGACGCACCACATTTTCACAGTGAAAAATTACCCTTTTTTGCAAAGTGCCTAGCTGTAGTTTTTGAACCCTAGCTCTGCCGGCACTTAGGAAACCTAGCAAACCTATACATTTTTGAAAAGTAGACACCCATGGGAATCCAGGATGGGGTGACTTGACTGGCTGTCACCAGGTTCTGTTACCCAGAATCCCTTGCAAACCTAAAAAATTGGCAAAAAAAACACATTTTCCTCACATTTCTGTGGTGGAAAGTTCTGGAATCTATGTGGATCCACAAAATTCCACCCACCCCGCGTTCCCCAAGGTCTTCCAAAAGAAATGGTACCTCACTTGTGTGGGTAGGCCTAGTGCCCGCGACAGGAAGCAGCGCAAAACGCAACGTGGACGCACCACATTTTCACAGTGAAAAATGACCCTTTTTTTGCAAAGTGCCTAGCTGTAGTTTTTGAACCCTAGCTCTGCCGGCACTTAGGGAAACCTAGCAAACCTATACATTTTTGAAAAGTAGACACCCAGGGGAATCCAGGATGGGGTGACTTGACTGGCTCTCACCAGGTTATGTTACCCAGAATCCCTTGCAAACCTTAAACATTGGCAAAAAAAAGACATTTTCCTCACATTTCTGTGGTGGAAAGTTCTGGAATCTGCGTGGATCCACAAAATTCCACCCACCCCACGTTCCCCAAGGTCTTCCGAAAACAATGGTACCTCACTTGTGTGGGTAGGCCTAGTGCCCGCGACACGAAGCAGCGCAAAACGCAACGTGGACGCACCACATTTTCACAGTGAAAAATGACCCTTTTTTTGCAAAGTGCCTAGCTGTAGTTTTTGAACCCTAGCTCTGCCGGCACTTAGGGAAACCTAGCAAACCTATACATTTTTGAAAAGTAGACACCCAGGGGAATCCAGGATGGGGTGACTTGACTGGCTCTCACCAGGTTCTGTTACCCAGAATCCCTTGCAAACCTAAAAAAGTGGCAAAAAACCCACATTTTCCTCACTTTTCTGTGGTGGAAAGTTCTGGAATCTGCGTGGATCCACAAGATTCCACCCACCCCGTGTTTCCCAAGGTCTTCCAAAAACAATGGTACCTCACTTGTGTGGGTAGGCCTAGTGCACGCGACAGGAAGCAGCGCAAAACGCAACGTGGACGCACCACATTTTCACAGTGAAAAATTACCCTTTTTTTGCAAAGTGCCTAGCTGTAGTTTTTGAACCCTAGCTCTGCCGGCACTTAGGGAAACCTAGCAAACCTATACATTTTTGAAAAGTAGACACCCATGGGAATCCAGGATGGGGTGACTTGACTGGCTGTCACCAGGTTCTGTTACCCAGAATCCCTTGCAAACCTAAAAAATTGGCAAAAAAAACCACATTTTCCTCACTTTTCTGTGGTGGAAAGTTCTGGAATCTGCGTGGATCCACAAAACTCCACCCACCCCGCATTCCCCAAGGTCTTCCGAAAAAAATGGTACCTCACTTCTGTGGGTAGGCCTAGTGCCCGCGACAGGAAGCAGTGTAAAACGCAACGTGGACGCACCACATTTTCACAGTGAAAAATTACCCTTTTTTTGCAAAGTGCCTAGCTGTAGTTTTTGAACCCTAGCTCTGCCGGCACTTAGGGAAACCAAGCAAACCTATACATTTTTGAAAAGTAGACACCCACGGGAATCCAGGATGGGGTGACTTGACTGGCTCTCACCAGGTTCTGTTACCCAGAATCCCTTGCAAACCTAAAAAATTGGCAAAAAAAACAAATTTTCCTCACATTTCTGTGGTGGAAAGTTCTGGAATCTATGTGGATCCACAAAATTCCACCCACCCCGCGTTCCCCAAGGTCTTCCAAAAGAAATGGTACCTCACTTGTGTGGGTAGGCCTAGTGCCCGCGACAGGAAGCAGCGCAAAACGCAACGTGGACGCACCACATTTTCACAGTGAAAAATGACCCTTTTTTTGCAAAGTGCCTAGCTGTAGTTTTTGAACCCTAGCTCTGCCGGCACTTAGGGAAACCTAGCAAACCTATACATTTTTGAAAAGTAGACACCCAGGGGAATCCAGGATGGGGTGACTTGACTGGCTCTCACCAGGTTATGTTACCCAGAATCCCTTGCAAACCTTAAACATTGGCAAAAAAAAGACATTTTCCTCACATTTCTGTGGTGGAAAGTTCTGGAATCTGCGTGGATCCACAAAATTCCCTTGCACCCCGCGTTCCCCAAGGTTTTCCGAAAAAAATGATACCTCACTTGTGTGGGTAGGCCTAGTGCCCGCGACAGGAAGCAGCGCAAAACGCAACGTGGACGCACCACATTTTCACAGTGAAAAATGACCCTTTTTTTGCAAAGTGTCTAGCTGTAGTTTTTTAACCCTAGCTCTGCCGGCACTTAGGGAAACCTAGCAAACCCATACATTTTTGAAAAGTAGACACCCAGGGGAATCCAGGATGGGGTGACTTGACTGGCTCTCACCAGGTTCTGTTACCCAGAATCCCTTGCAAACCTAAAAAATTGGCAAAAAAACCACATTTTTGCTCAATTTTCTGTGGTGGAAAGTTCTGGAATCTGCGTGGATCCACAAAATTCCACCCACCCCGCGTTCCCCAAGGTCTTCCGAAGAAAATGGTACCTCACTTGTGTGGGTAGGCCTAGTGCCCGTGACAGGAAGCAGCACAAAACGCAACGTGGACGCACCACATTTTCACAGTGAAAAATGACCCTTTTTTTGCAAAGTGCCTAGCTGTAGTTTTTGAACCCTAGCTCTGCCGGCACTTAGGGAAACCTAGCAAACCTATACATTTTTGAAAAGTAGACACCCAGGGGAATCCATGATGGGGTGACTTGACTGGCTCTCACCAGGTTCTGTTACCCAGAATCCCTTGCAAACCTTAACAATTGGCAAAACAAAAAAGTTTTCCTCACTTTTCTGTGGTGGAAAGTTCTGGAAGCTGCGTGGATCCACAAAATTCCACCCACCCCACGTTCCCCAAGGTCTTCCGAAAAAAATGGTACCTCACTTGTGTGGGTAGGCCTAGTGCCCGCGACAGGAAGCAGCGCAAAACGCAACGTGGACGCACCACATTTTCACAGTGAAAAATGACCCTTTTTTTGCAGAGTGCCTAGCTGTCGTTTTTGAACCCTAGCTCTGCCGGCACCTAGGGAAACCTACCAAACCCACACTTTTCTGAAAAGTAGACACCTGGGGGATTCCAGGGAGGTGTGGCTTGCGTGGATCCCCCAACGTTTTCTTACCCAGAATCCCCTGCAAACCTGGCATTTTGCTGAAAAAAATCACTTTTTTCACACATTTGTGTGTGGTAAAGTTGTGGCATCACCGGGCTGACACAAATTTCTTACCACCCAGCGTTCCCCAGGTCTCCCGATAAAAATGGTGCCTCACTCGGGTGGGAGGCCCAAGTACCCGCGACAGGCAAGGGCCCACAACGTATTGAGGCGACCTCAAAATGGCCTATCACAAAACGACCTGGTTTTGCAAGGGGGTCCCATGACGTTTTGGCCCGGGGCTCGGCGGCCACCTAGGGAAACCTACCAAACCCACACATTCCTGAAAAGTAGACACCTGGGGGATTCCAGGGAGGTATGGCTTGCGTGGATCCCCCACCGTTTTCTTACCCAGAATCCCCTGCAAACCTGACATTTTGCTGAAAAAAATCACTTTTTTCACACATTTGTGTGTGGTAAAGTTGTGGCATCACGGGGCAGACACAAATTTCCTACCACCCAGCATTCCCCCAGGTCTCCCGATAAAAATGGTGCCTCACTCGGGTGGGAGGCCCAAGTACCCGCGACAGGCAAGGGCCCACAACGTATTGAGGCGACCTCAAAATGGCCTATCACAAAACGACCTGGTTTTGCAAGGGGGTCCCATGACATTTTGGCCCGGGGCTCGGCGGCCACCGGGGGAAACCTACCAAACCAACACATTTCTGAAAAGTAGACACCTGGGGGATTCCAGGGAGGTGTGGCTTGCGTGGATCCCCCAACGTTTTCTTACCCAGAATCCCCTGCAAACCTGACATTTTGCTGAAAAAAATCACTTTTTTCACACATTTGTGTGTGGTAAAGTTGTGGCATCACGGGTCTGACACAAATTTCCTACCGCCCAGCGTTCCCCCAGGTCTCCCGATAAAAATAGTGCCTCACTCGGGTGGGAGGCCCAAGTACCCGCAACAGGCAAGGGCCCACAACGTATTGAGGTGACCTCAAAATGGCCTATCACAAAACGACCTGGTTTTGCAAGGGGGGTCCCATGACGTTTTGGCCCGGGGCTCGGCGGCCACCTAGGGAAACCTGCCAAACCAACACATTTCTGAAAAGTAGACACCCGGGGGTATTCCAGGGAGGTATGGCTTGCGTGGATCCCCCAACGTTTTCTTACCCAGAATCCCCTGCAAACCTGACATTTTGCTGAAAAAATCACTTTTTTCAAAAGAATTTGTGTGGTAACGTTGTGGCATCACGGGGCTGACACAAATTTCCTACCACCCAGCGTTCCCCCAGGTCTCCCGATACAAATGGTGCCTCACTCGGGTGGGAGGCCCAAGTACCCGCGACAGGCAAGGGCCCACAACGTATTGAGGTGACCTCAAAATGGCCTATCACAAAACGACCTGGTTTTGCAACGGGGTCCCATGACGTTTTGGCCCGGGGCTCGGCGGCCACCTAGGGAAACCTACCAAACCCACACATTTCTGAAAAGTAGACACCCGGGGATTCCAGGGAGGTATGGCTTGCGTGGATCCCCCAACGTTTTCTTACCCAGAATCCCCTGCAAACCTGACATTTTGCTGAAAAAATCACTTTTTCACACATTTTTGAGTGGTAAAGTTGTGGCATCACGGGACCGACACAAATTTCTTACCACCCAGCGTTCCCCCAGGTCTCCCGATAAACATGGTGCCTCACTCGGGTGGGAGGCCCAAGTACCCGCGACAGGCAAGGGCCCACAACGTATTGAGGCGACCTCAAAATGGCCTATCACAAAACGACCTGGTTTTGCAAGGGGGTCCCATGACGTTTTGGCCGGGGCTCGGCGGCCACCTAGGAAACCTACTAAACCCACACATTTCTGAAAAGTAGACACCCGGGGATTCCAGGGAGGTATGGCTTGCGTGGATCCCCCAACGTTTTCTTACCCAGAATCCCCTGCAAACCTGACATTTTGCTGAAAAAAAATCACTTTTTTCACACATTTTTGTGTGGTAAAGTTGTGGCATCGCCGGGCTGACACAAATTTCCTACCACCCAGCGTTCCCCCAGGTCTCCCGATAAAAATGGTGCCTCACTCGGGTGGGAGGCCCAAGTACCCGCGACAGGCAAGGGCCCACAACGTATTGAGGCGACCTCAAAATGGCCTATCACAAAACGACCTGGTTTTGCAAGGGGGGTTCCATGATGTTTTGGCCCGGGGCTCGACGGCCACCTAGGGAAACCTACCAAACCCACACATTTCTGTAAAGTAGACACCCGGGGGATTCCAGGGAGGTATGGCTTGCGTGGATCCCCAACGTTTTCTTACCCAGAATCCTCTGCAAACCTGACATTTTGCTGAAAAAATCACTTTTTTCACACATTTTTGTGTGGTAAAGTTGTGGCATCGCCGGGCTGACACAAATTTCCTACCACCCAGCGTTCCCCCAGGTCTCCCGATAAAAATGGTGCCTCACTCGGGTGGGAGGCCCAAGTACCCGCGACAGGCAAGGGCCCACAACATTTTGTGATAGGCAATTTTAATGTCGCCTCAATACGTTGTGGGCCCTTGTCTGTCGCGGGTACTTGGGCCTCCCACCCGAGTGAGGCACCATTTTTATCGGGAGACCTGGGGACGCTGGGTGGTAGGAAATTTGTGTCAGCCCTGTGATGCCACAACTTACCACACAAAAATGTGTGAAAAAAGTGAGTTTTTCAGCAAAATGTCAGGTTTGCAGGGGATTCTGGGTAAGAAAACGTTGGGGGATCCACGCAATCCATACCTACCTGGAATCCCTGGGTGTCTACTTTTCAGAAATGTGTGGGTTTGGTAGGTTTCCTAGGTGGCCGCCGAGCCCCAGGCCAAAACGTCATGGGACCCCCTTGCAAAACCAGGTCGTTTTGTGAAAGGCCATTTTGAGGTCGCCTCAATACGTTGTGGGCCCTTTCCTGTCACGTGTACTAGGCCTCCTCCCGAGTGAGGCACCATTTTATCGGGAGACCTGGGGGACGCTGGGTGGTAGGAAATTTGTGTCTGCCCCGCGATGCCACAACTTTACCACACAAAAATGTGTGAAAAAACTGATTTTGTCAGCAAAATGTGAGGTTTGCAGGGGATTCTGGGTAAGAAAACGTTGGGGATCCACGCAAGCCATACCTCCCTGGAATCCCCCGGTGTCTACTTTTCAGAAATGTGTGGGTTCGGTAGGTTTCCTAGGTGGCCGCCGAGCCCGGGCCAAGACGTCATGGGACCCCTTGCAAAACCAGGTCGTTTTGTGATAGGCCATTTTGAGGTCGCCTCAATACGTTGTGGGCCCTTTCCTGTCGCGGGTACTTGGGCCTCCCACCCGAGTGAGGCACCATTTTTATCGGGAGACCTGGGGGGACGCTGGGTAGTAGGAAATGTGTGTCTGCCCTGTGATGCCACAATTTTACCACACACAAATGTGTGAAAAAGTGATTTTTCAGCAAAATATCAGGTTTGCAGGAGATTCTGGGTAAGAAAACGTTGGGTGATCCACGCAAGCCATACCTCCTGGAATTCCCGGGTGTCTACTTTTCAGAAATGTGTGGGTTTGGTAGGTTTCCCTAGGTGGCCGCCGAGCCCCAGGCCAAAACGTCATGGGACCCCCCTTGCAAATCCAGGTCGTTTTGTGATAGGCCATTTTGAGGTCGCCTCAATACGTTGTGGGCCCTTGCCTGTCGCGGGTACTTGGGCCTCCCACCCGAGTGAGGCACCATTTTTATCGGGAGACCTGGGGGGACGCTGGGTGGTAGGAAATTTGAGTCTGCCCCGCGATGCCACAACTTTACCACACAAAAATGTGTGAAAAAGTGATTTTTCAGCAAAATGTCAGGTTTGCAGGGGATTCTGGGTAAGAAAACGTTGGGGATCCACGCAAGCCATACCTCTCTGGAATTCCTCGGTGTCTACTTTTCAGAAATGTGTGGGTTTGGTAGGTTTCCCTAGGTGGCCGCCGAGCCCCAGGCCAAAGCGTCATGGGACCTCCCTTGCAAAACCAGGTCATTTTGGGAAAGGCCATTTTGAGGTCGCCTCAATACGTTGTGGGCCCTTGCCTGTCGCGGGTACTTGGGCCTCCCACCGAGTGAGGCACCATTTTATCGGGAGACCTGGGGGACGCTGGGTGGTAGGAAATTTGTGTCTGCCCCGTGATGCCACAACTTTACCACACAGAAATGTGTGAAAAAGTGATTTTTTCAGCAAAATATCAGGTTTGCAGGGGATTCTGGGTAAGAAACGTTGGGGATCCACGCAAGCCATACCTCCCTGGAATCCCCGGGTGTCTACTTTTCAGAAATGTGTGGGTTTGGTAGGTTTCCCCGGTGGCCGCCGAGCCCGGCCAAGAACCCAGGTGACCCCCTTGCAAAACCAGGTTGTTTTGAGATAAGGTGTTGTTTATTTCTGCAGCGTGAAAATTTTGGCACAATATTGCAAGGAAAATGTGACAGACATTTTGAGGTTTGCAGGACATTGTGGGTAACATAACTTGTTGGGATCCACAAGAGAGATAGCACCATGTACTCCCATGGGTGTTTCGTTTACGACAATATCTACAGTTGGTAGGTTATTCTTAGATGGAATGTACACCTTGGCAGACAGACTAAAAAGACAAAGATTACTGCACAGCCATCTATTCCTCAAGCACACATGCATACTGGTTGGATTTGGCACGAGGGCAAGTGATGGTTCAGTATATACAATTTTATTAACAAGAGATTTCACAAAAATGAAATGCACTGTCAATAATTGAAAGGACAAAAAACTGAACCAGTGACTCGCAGCTCGTGAGCTGTAAAGCCACGTCAAGGCCCCAACCGCTTTACAGGCCATTCACACACCTTTCATACGCGATACACACAAGACCATTCACACCACCAGGCACGAAACAAACACATTACAACATTCACAAAAAGGGACAAGGTACACCCTGCTTGAGAAAGACAAAAAAATATATTACTGCACAGCCATCTAATCCTCAAGCACACACACATACTGGTTGGATTTGGCACGAGGGTGAGTGATGGTTCAGTATATACAATTGTATTAACAAGTAATTTCACAAAAATGAAATGCACTGTTAATAATTGAAAGGACGAGAAACTGAACCATTGACTCACAGCTCGTGAGCTGTAAAGCCACGACAAGGCACCAACCTCTTTACAGGCCATTCATACACCTTTCATACGTGTGACACATACAAAACCATTCACACCACCAGCCGCGGGCCCATCACATTACAACACTCACACCAGCAGACAGCGCCATTCAAGGGCCCATCACTTTCACACGCCCACATTCCTAACACAGCAACCACACAAGCTGATGGATTGCGTGGAGTGTCGCTCGGCTAGCAGTGTGTGTAGTGACCAGCAGCAAGTCACTACTCACACACTGCCAGCCGAGCGCCAGTCCACGCACACCGCCAGCCAAGCGCCACTCCACGCACACCGCCAGCCAAGCGCCACTCCACGCACACCGCCAGCCAGGTGCCACTCCACGCACTCCGCCAGCCAAGCGCCACTCCACGCACACCGCCAGCCAAGCGCCATTCCACACACACCGCCAGCCAAGAGCCACTCCACGCACACCGCCAGCCAAGAGCCACTCCACGCACACCGCCAGCCAAGCACCACTCCACGCACACCACCAGCCAAGCGCCACTCCACGCACACCGCCAGCCAAGCGCCACTCCACGCACACCGCCAGCCAAGCGCCACTCCACGCACACCGCCAGCCAAGCGCCACTCCACGCACACCGCCAGCCAAGAGCCACTCTACACACACCGCCAGCCAAGAGCCACTCCACGCACACCGCCAGCCAAGAGCCACTCCACGCACACCGCCAGCCAAGCGCCACTCCACGCACACCGCCAGCCAAGCACCAGCCTACACACACCACCATCACATTTAGGATTTTTTTATACAAAAAAGAAAACACAAACAAATTGCAAATAGATACAAATCTACTAACACAAAATCAGAAACTAAATACATTGCACTAATGCCAACCTTGAAACCGAACGACAATTCTTAAACATTACAGACCAGGCAGTTCACTTTACCACTCATGGTTGCTCCCAATAATTCTTTTGCTTGTGGTACGCTCTATAACAAGCAGGTACACACAGCCCAGGGTTAGAAGGACACTCAGGGCAGTACATACGAGTCTCCTTCCGCATACCTCTTCGCCAACAGACTCTACATCTCCTAGTGGGAAAGTCTTTTGAGGGTGTAGGAGGAATGTGATCAGGAAAGTGGCGATCTTTCAATCGAACCACATCCTCCACCACTCCAACTCTAGGAACACTTGCCTGTTCCACAACAACAAAGCTGCCTATGACAGACTCCTGAAACTGAACAAAAGTCAACTTTGACGCAGGAGAACACTCCTTGAACACAACAAAAGCATTGAAAGTTGCTAAATTGAAGAGATGGATGGCCAACTTCTTATACCAAATGTAAGCCTTACGAATAGCAGTGTAAGGTTCCAACCTCTGATCTACTCTATCAACACCACCCATGTGCTTATTGTAGTCTAAAATGCACACAGGTTTGCGCACTTCAGCAATCTGACCCCAAACAGCCACAGGTGAAGTACTCTCATCATGGATGGTAGTCAGCATGTACACATCCCTCCTGTCCACAAATTTCACAGCTAGTAGTTCATCACTACGCAAGGAACTGCACTGTCCCCTCTGAAGTTTTTTGCAAACAAGCTCTTTTGGATAACCTTTACGGTTAGAGCGGATTGTGCCACAAGCAAAAGTGTCCACTTTGAACAATTCCTTAAACAATTGCACAGCAGTGTAGAAGTTATCAAGGTACAAATGGTGGCCTCTGTTAAACAGTCCTCTAGCAAGATCCCACACAATTTTCTCTGAAACTCCAAAAGTGGACGGACAACCAGGGGGTCAATAGTGGAATCCCTACCAGTGTACACACGGAAATTAAAAACATATCCTGTCCTACTCTCAGACAACATATACAGCTTAATTCCATAGCGTGCCCTCTTGCTAGGAATGTACTGCCTAAAAACCAAACGGCCCTTGAACAGGACCAAAGACTCATCAATAGATATTTCTTTCCCTGGAGTATAGATCTCTGAAAATCGATCTACAAAGTGATCAAGAACAGGCCGAATCTTAAAAAGACGGTCACATTCAGGGTGATCTCGTGGCAACACCAAAGCATTATCAACAAAATTGGATCAACCCAGAGTCCAGCACTTCCAGTAGGAAGCCTAGCAGCCCCAGGCTGCAATCCAGATGCCTCTTGCACCATCGGCACAGTAGTATCCTCCTCTAAAACAGGCACTTCATCCGCACTGAGAGTAGATTCATCCACACCGAGAGTAGCTTCATCTGCACTGAGAGTACCTTCATCATCCGATGATTCCATGTGGAGAGATAACTCACTGCCTGAATCTTCCCCTCCCTCCTCTCCCTCAGACGCACTGTCAGTCTCATAATCCTGCTCAGAGGAAGATTCAAGAAGCAAACCAACCACCTGCTGAGCAGTCATTCTACGGCTAGCCATAATGCTTACTAATAAAGGTTACTTGTCAAACAAGTCAACAACAACAAACCCTTTGTAAAAAAAGAAATAAACAAAATGTAGCTTTATCACAAAGACCTATATACTCCAACACTATACCACTCACGTGACAGAAGCAGCTAGACTCACCACCACCTACTCTGCACAGACACAGTGAAGATCAACAATATCCCACTAAAAAAGAAGAAAAAAAAAATTACACATAAGACAATGCAGAACACATCGCAAAGAATTTCATGCTCTGAACACTAACAAATATGCTGCCATTATGACACCACTTACAAAAAAATTCATTCATGCATGACAATAATACTCATTTGGAGTAAACACAACAAAAATATTTTTCTTACCAAATAAATGCAATTACGCAAAACTGCAGAACAACCACTGCTGAAACCGCAAACAGGAATCAAAAGCTTTACACTAGAATAAAAAGGAGAAAAAAACATTACAATCACATATGCAAATAATGCACCAGTCCACACACAATCCACCAGCCAAGCTAAGGTGTAGGTGGGCCGAAGAGTATAAATAAAATATTCACCCCCGTAAAGGGGAGCAACCCTTGCCCTTTTGGCCACTCCCCAACACAAAAATTAAAAAACCCTGGTGTTTAGTGGCTTCTGCCCTCCTTGGGGGCAGATGGGCCTAAAAACATACTGCTATTCTGCCACCCAAAGAGGGCAGAAATGGCCACAATCATCCTCCCATAAAGGGGAGCGACCCTTGCCCAAGGGGCCGCTCCCCAACATAAAAAAAACCCTGGTGGCCTAGTGGACCTACAAAAAAACAAATCAGCCGATCTGCCCCTCAGGATGGCAGAAACGGCCAAATTAATGCTCCCCAAAGGGGAGCAACCCTTGCCCAAGGGGCCACTCCCCAAAAACAAATCCCTGGTGGTCTAGTGGGCCAAATATAAAAAAAATGGCGACATCTGCCCCCCCATGGGGGCAGACAGCCACAAACAATGCCCCCAAGGGGGAGCAACCCTTGCCCAAGGGGCCACTCCCCACAAAAAATCCCTGGTGGCCTAGTGGCCATACAAAAAAATCAGCCGATCTGCCCACCCAGGGGGCAGAAATGGCCAAATTAATGCTCCCCATAGGGGAGCGACCCTTGCCCAAGGGGCCACTCCCCTCAAACAAATCCCTGGTGGTCTAGTGGGCCCAATTTTTTTTAAAACATGGCGATCTGCCCTCCTGGGGGCAGACACAGCCACAAATATTGCCCCCAAAGGAGAGTGACCCTTGCCCAAGGGGTCACTCTCCACAAATACATACCTGGGGATCTAGTGGGCACTATTTGGCCGATCTGCCCCCCCCATGGGGGCAGACAGCCACAAACAATGCCCCCAAAGGGGAGTGACCCTTGCCCAAGGGGCCACTCCCCACCGTTTTTCCCTGGTGGTCTAGTGGGCTGCAATATGAAAACTGCCCCCCCCAGGGGGCAGAGCACCAAAACATATGGCCCCCAAAAGGGAGCGACCCTTGCCCAAGGGGCCACTCCCCACCATTTTTCCCTGGTGGTCTAGTGGGCTGCAATATGAAAACTGCCCCCCCAAGGGGGCAGAGCACCAAAACATATGGCCCCCAAAAGGGGAGCGACCCTTGCCCAAGGGGCCACTCCCCACCGTTTTTCCCTGGTGGTCTAGTGGGCTGCAATATGAAAAACTGCCCCCCCCAGGGGGCCAGAGCACCAAAACATATGGCCCCCAAAAGGGGAGCGACCCTTGCCCAAGGGGCCGCTCCCCCAAACAGTATTTTCAATTTAAATAAAAAATAAAAAAAATCCCTGGTGTCTAGTGGGCATTCCTGCTGCACGATCGCATAATCGTGCAGCAGAAATGCACAAAAGAGGCCTCTTTTTTTTTTGAAACCCCCCCTCCCCGGAGCCAAAACTCACCTTAATTCTCCGACGCGCTGGAAGCAAATGGCTTCCAGCGCGTCGGGGAAGAAAGGGAAACCCCCCAATGACGTCAGCGCGCCTCGCCTTCCCCCAAAAAAAAACAACGATCGGATTCCAACGGGGGGAGCGCCAGCGCTTCCCCCGTGGGTGGGTCTTATGACGAGCTGGACTCGTCATGAGCACACGGCCACTGTGTGCCATGACGAGTCCAGCTCGTCATAAGCATGGAAGGGGTTAAAGGCACCTTCCTCGAGACTCCTCTCCCCCACACCCTCCAAATTAGCAGCGTGCAATACGTTCAAACATTTTGGTGACTCACTTAGCAAGAAAGCAAAGGCGCTGGCGTTATGTCGTCTGTGCGCAATGAGGATGTGAATTCAGTCTCCTGACGAAATCGCGGTCCAGAAACCTAATTGTATTCTTGTGTGGGGGCCCGACACCGAACCCACCGGTAAACAAGCTGTCGCCATTGCGCAAAGGCGGCCACTTGTTTAGATCTGCATCGCGCTTTCACTTTACAATAGCTGCTGCCCCACACTGCACTCGCGGAGTGGGGAGGCATCTATTGTTCAAATGAAAGCGCGATGCAAAAATAAAACACGCAGCTGCCATTACAAAAGCCGAATGAAAAAAAAAGAGCGCTTACGGACTAATAAAGGAGACCGTGTAACGCCGCAAGCAAACGATCGAGTCCGGATGGGCCGTCCAAAAAGGGGACAGGGCGGTAACAAAGAAGCCTCATTTTCAATCACAAGCCAACGTTTAGCATAAACGATGACGCCAGCCAATGAGAATGATGGGCGGGGCTTCAACTCCCCTTCTAAAATCTCCTTGATTACAATAAGCCTTGCAGAGCGAGCAGCGCATGCGCGCTGCAACGCAGGTCTGCGAGACCTAAAAAAGGAAGGAACTCACCGCAGCCCTCGCCGATCGCGATCGGAGCAGCGCGGTCACTGACCCAGTAATCACGCACACTCAGGAGCCCTCCAGGTCCCCTGGGCCCTCCATCAATTTGGCAGCCCCAGCCCTTGCGTAGCTGGCACCGCCGCACGGCACACACGCGGCCCTGCCCTCAGGCTCGGGCCGTAGCTCCCTCTGCGCTGGTCTCAAGCGGCTCTCAAGAGGTTCGAGCCGCCCACTGCTCCAGAGGCGCCGATACTCTCAGCTATTGTCGCTAGGACACCAGTGTAGCGACGGAAGGCTGCATGTAGTTGCTTATAGCTCCGGAGCTTCGCGGTCAAGCGGCCATCATGGTGCTCGACCTGGCCATGTCACCTCCCAATTACTGTGTAATTCAAACAGTTTTTAAAGCATATACAAACCTGTAATGATTGCAAATCCATTCCCAATTACATTACCTTGTAAAGTTTTACAATTGCAAGTACATTTTACATGCATGTGCCAAGTCCTGCTTGGTTCTAGCAATAAAACATAAGTATACCTTTTTAATACTTAGCCAATTGGTCTGGATTCTGTATATGAGTGTGTGTAATCAGTTCTTGATTGAGTGAATACAATAAATGCTTAACACACCCTCCTAATAAGCCTAAATGCTTGCCCACACTACCACAAAGAGAGCTGTTAGTACTTATCTAATTTAGCCTCTGCTATACCTTTGGGGACTCCCTGGACTCTGCACGCACTATACCTTACTTTGGTATAGTATATACAGAGCCAGCTTCCTATAGGGGGTCTGGCACTCCTGGATTTTGAGCTATATTACTCAGCGGTGCATATTCAGTAGAATGCCAAATTGCTTTTGGAAAACGACAATTGGTAAAAGCGACTTTTGAGGGAACGCATGGGTATGCTGCGCTGGCAACGCTGCTTCTGAAAGGGGGTGGACTGGACACAGGGATCCCATATGTGATTCGGCAGACGGCTAAGGGATGGGAGAGAGTGATGAAGAAGGTACTTCAGAGACTGCCCTTTGATAGGAAACTGAACATTTGGGACTTGGCGCCCATCCGGGAGATTGAAATTACGATGTTGATGGCTGCCTGGAGGGATGGAGGATGTATGAGGGTGGGTGACTTGTACCCAGGGGAGTCTTTTATTGCTTACATTTCCAGAAGCTAGAGAAACGTTCTGACAGGGAGCGGGCCAATCTCTTCAATACGCCAAGCTGGCCAGTATGGCGAGGGAGATATGGAATGGCTTCCAAGACGCACCAGCATGGTCCATGGTGATGGAGAGTATTCTGCAGTTGGGTTTGGGTAGACATGTGTTCACTCAGATGGGACCTACAGGGACCTACAATTTGAAAAAAAGGAAGCCCACTCTGAGGGCGAGATTGGCTTGGTATATAGAGTTGGGCGGTCAACTTTCTGACAGAGAATGGGTGACGACTTGCTCTTTGGTAAAAGGGGTGTCTTGTAATTCACACTTCAAGCAGATTTACTTCAATGTTTTGCACCGCACCTACCTTATGCCAATCACACCAAGCAAAATATACCAAGTTAAGTCGGCAGGCTGCCTCAGATGCCATTCCCCTGGGGCCACATTCTGACATTTAGCCTTGTTGTGCCCGGGGATGGCTCACTTTTGGACGCTGGTTGTAGACAGGCGGGTTGAGGGCACGAAATGTGGCTGGCACCCTCACCACAACAATGCCTGCTGGGCATCGTGGAGAGGCCCTGGGTGAAGGAGATGGAATATACGTTTTTACCATTGGCCCTTGTGTTGGCCAAATGATAAGTGGCCGTTGGTTAAACGGGGACCAGGGACCTCAGCTGCGAGATGTGGGTAAGGGACGTGACAGAGTGGGCTCTAGCAGAAGAAATACATCTCAGGAGGGCTAGATGGGAGGACAACTTCTTAGAAGACCAGGAGGTATGGGCAGGGATCAGCTGTTATTTTCTTAGCTTCGGGGAGGAAGGAGTAGACTGATGGGGCTGCATTCCACTGGTTGAAGGATTACACACAGTTAAGCTCTGCATGGGGGAGAGCTTCGGATGGATCTCTCAGGTCTGCATACCTGGGCAGATGGGTTGGGGGGTCCCTTCTCTTTTTTTTGATAAACAAATTTTTATTGATTTTAAACCACCATGAATGGCAAAAATAAAACAATTGACACACATTAATCACAATACAGGAGAAGAATCGACATTTACACAAAACAGCGACTCTCAAGTCATACATCATATTTGAAGAAAGCACTAATAAGTTTACTCCTGACTGACAATTTCAAATGGATTGACACAACCATTTCCCCCACACCTGTCCATGTTTGTGGAGGCAGCCCCTTGCCTCACAGACCACAAGCTCCTGCTGTGCGCACTAATCCACCCCTCGCCGCCAGTCTGTCATGGTGGGAGGAGCAGAGGACATCCAGCGAGCAACTATATCATGCTTAGCAATAAGGAGAGCTGTACCCAGAAATGATCGCTCAGCTCTTGTGCCTCCAGAGCCCTCAAACACACCCAACAGTAACAACAGGGGGCGATGGGGGACCTCCCACCCAAGGACGTCTCATAAATCCCAGGTCACCCTGGTCCAGTAGTTGACAATCACAGAGCGGACCATACCATGTGGTAAAAATCTGCCGGATCCACACCACAACGGGGTCAGGAGGCCCGTTCGGTACATTCGGATTGGAGAGAGATAAGCGTAGTAAAGGTAATATATTTGAACCAACCGCAGACAGGTGGAAATAGTGAGCTCCCTCTGGGCCATCAGGGCTTCACGCCAATCCTCATCTTCAATTGGACCCAGCCAACCCTCCCATCGGAGTCGAAGATGCTGCAGTGTACCGGGGGAGTTGATTATCAGGGTACGATAGATTTGGGAAATTACGCCACGGCCTATGTCACCCATAAGAAGTTTGGCCTCAAGAGGGTTAAATTCAGGCAAGGAGTCAGATCCCAAGACATGGGCTTGAAGGGCATGTCGGATTTGAAGATATTTGTAAAATTAAGTGTTTGCCAGGGTATATGTAGCCAGAAGGTCCTGAAAGGAACGTATCTGCGTCCCGGACCAGATGTCTCCCAATTGAGTGATGCCGATGAGATCCAAGGTTTTAAAGCCCTGAAGTTTCGCCGCCTCCCCCAACCACGTGCCATGCCAGAGAGGTGACTGCTGCGTAAGTTTGCCATCCAATTGCACGTGTCTAAGTGCAGCTCTCCAGGCTAGGAACACCACTTTAGTTACTTGAGGCATAGTGGAAGGGAGTGGAGAGCCATAAAGCAGGGCCGGAAAACCCAGCAGGGATAATTCTAGTCGATAAGCAAGGTCAGACCATCCCCAATTGAACCAATCGCATATAACAAGAAGGTGGGAAATCAAATAATAAAGATACAGATGAGTCATCCCCAAACCACCGTCGTAGGGACCCCATTGACAGTGCACGAAAGCAAGACGGGGTCGAGACCCATGCCACAAAAACATTGTGGACGTCCCATCTAGAGCTCAAAGCCACGTCTGTGGTAGGTGGATTGGTAAATTTTGAAAGAGGTACAGAAACCTTGGAAGAATCATCTTTTTATATAGGGCTATGCACCCCATAACATTCAGGGGAAGTGTTTGCCATCTAATCAGGTCAGACTTGGCACTCTGAACCAGGGGCTGGAGGTTAAGGGCCCAGGTGAGTTCCGGGTATAAAATGGCCCAGATGCCTAAATATTTAAAACTGAGTCCATGAAGAGGAATTACCGTCTGCCAGTCAAAGCAGTCTCCAGATGAGGCCAAGGAGACCAACACAGATTTAGAGGGATTCATACTGAGGCTGACTCGAAACATTGATGAAGACAACGGGGCCACTCGTAGCGGGGTGCACCAGATATAAAAGGATGTCATCCACATATAGAGCTATGTGGTCCTCCTGATCAGCACTCCAGCTCCAACCCAGGAACTGGACATCCGCACAAACAAGCCGAGCCAAAGGCTCAATTGCAAGTACAAAAAGGAGGAGGGACAGGGGGTAGCCCTGCCCAGTCCTCTGCCCTATGTGGAAGGGTGCAGAGAGGACCCCGTTAATCTGGACCAGTGCGGTAGGATTGGAGTGTAGAGCACGGACCATTCCACTAAATCGAGGCCCTACGCTGGCCAGCAAGAGCACTAATTGAAGGTAGCCCCAGTCCACAGCATCAAAGACTTTATTAAAGTCGATAAAACGGAGAGCCAGATCCTGTGGTAAGCGATGACGGTAAGCCACGGCCACGTGAAGCTGACGGAGGCAGTGCCCTGTGCCGCGGGCCGGCAGAAAGCCACATTGATCTGGGTGGACCAAGGTGGCAAGGACGTGCTAAGCTGGTTAGCCAGCATGGTGGCAAAACTTTTTACCTCTCAATTAAGGAGTGATATTGGATGGTAGTCCCTACATGATGTGGAAGGGGGTTGCGACTTAGGGATCACCGCTATAGTGGCCAAGTCCATTTCTGGAAGGAAGGCGCCCGTGAGGCACACCTCCTTGTACAGGGACAGCAGGTGAGGAGTCACTGTTTCACGAAATGTAGTAAAGTATTCCGTTGGGAAACGTCTGGTCCAGGGGTTTTCCCTGATGCCAACTCAGACAGGACCTCCCCAACCTCCTCAGCTGTAAAGGGTTCATTCAGCATTCGAGTTTCAGCAGGAGACAAGCGAGGGAGAGGGGCCGCAGCAAGAAACCGATCTGAGAAACTCGGATCTCCCAACATGGTAGCTGTATTCAAGTGTTTATAATAACAAGCAAAAACCTGCACGATCTCCGAAATGGCAAGAGCGACCACTGCCATCTATAATTTCAGGAATAATTATATTCATTTGCTGGCGAGAGGCCAGCCAGTACAGTAGTTTCTCATTTTTACCCCCTCAACCATGAATCCGGGCAGTTGTGGCCCGCCAGAGATGTTTGGCAGCCTCAAGGGAATGATGACGGATTTCCTTATAAAAAAGACCCTGTTGTTGGGAGATGTTCTCCTGGGGATCAGATGCTAGGCGCATCTCCAAGAGAAGGGCACGGGCCTCTAACTGAGTGACATGGGAGGAGGAAGCGCGCTCCTGTGCCCTAAAACATCCCCCAGGGAAACCCTGTATAGTCGCCTTGCTGGCGGCCCACATACTGCCCACCTTTGCCACTGATCCCACATTATGATGGAAGTAAGCTTGGACTTCAGCGCTAAGGTCTTGAGTAAAGGTTTTATTCTGAAGATACCAAGCATTAAGACGCCATATGGGGCGCAAGCTGGGTTTGAAAGGTCCAAGCCAAAGAAGGAGTGGGGAATGATTAGTTATACTTTGGGGTAATATTTGAATTTGTGACAGTGCTTGGAAATCAGTGGCAGGTAAAAAGACCAAGTCTATGAGTGATTGAGTGTGATAGGCAGCAGAATTATTTGTAAATTGGCCAAGTCTCGAGTGCCATACCCGAGGGCAACGCACCCTGATACGGATAGAGTTGATGAGAGGCCCGATTATATCAATCTCTGGGTTGGGCAAAGCATTGATGTCACTCTCTAGTAATGTAAGACCCTGTGGTATGTTCAGAAGGAGCTTAGAAAGGTCCCAGAGGCAAACATTAAGGACTGCAGGTGATGAATTGACACATATTAAAGTAAACACCTGACCTTTCAAGGCAAGAAAGCGGCCCTGCTGGTCTCGTGTTACTTGGGAAACAGTAAGAGAAAAGAAACGTCGCAGGAAGATAGCAACTCCTCGGGACCCACGTATACCCTATCATACCCCTAACATGCTAGGAAGGGGCATTGATCCCTCAACAGGTGAGTTTCCTGAAGCAGAAGAACCTCGGGGAGGTGGCAGTGAGCGAAGGCAAGAACTGCAGCCTGTTTCAGTCAGTCCAGAAGACCATTAACATTCCAAGGCAGTACTCGTAAGTTCACCATTATGGGGGGTCGGGTGTAATCAGAAGCAATGGACGGGTTAGGGAAGGGGCCTGTCGGGCCCCAACAGAGGAGCAGGGAGCATGGCAGCAAGGCACCATATGAAGTCATGACTAGAAAATCGCAGCTGTGAAAACTGTGACGTGTGTCAAAACCTGAAAAGGAAAATGAGAAATAAACATACATACAATGCATATTAACATTCTAAAACATCATCAACCTGTAAAGAAACCCCCTCCCCTCAACTCCCACCCCACCCCACACTTCTGAACCAGAAGTATCTGTCACCCTAAGTAAAAAATCCCATTAGGAAAAACAATATACACAACATTTTAGAATCATCAAAGGAAAGAACCCCATCTCCATAAAGGATAAGACGGTAGCTGTCATTCTGTCCGGTGGAAGCATCAATAGATCAATAGGGAAAGACTGACAAACAGCTCGACAGCCGAGCGAGGAACATAGGTAATGAACAAGCAAAAGTGAAGCCACTTGTCCATCAAGGATCCAGCATCAGTGAAATCTTAGGACTGCGAGAGAGATCAGTATCTGTATGGGAGGCTGCTGGTGCGGGCAATGGCAAGTTCGGACGCCCATTTACATCTAGTCCCCCCCTTCCTCCCCCTCAAAGGTGGGATGCGAAACAGGTAAAGATGGTGATAATGGCTGCATCCAAAGGGATCACCCAACTCCTCTGGACCGACCACCGCTGCATCCATTTCACCTTCCAGAAACCCACCACACACCACCGCACCCAACAGATCCCACGCCTGTGCTGGAGCAAAGTCACCGAAGACCAACTACGGGCAACCCTCGCTCTCAGCCCTCCCTCCGACCCATCCAACACCGACGACGCTGCCTGCAACCTCAGACGATGGATGGACGACTGTGCCAACACCCTCGCCCCGCTGAAAAAACTCACCTACAGTGACACCACCAAAAGAGCCTGCTGGTTCACCTCGGAACTCCTAGCTTCCAAGCGTACCTGCCGGAAACTAGAGAAGAAATGGCACAGTGATAAGACACCGGACAGCCACGCAGCCCACAAAGACGCCATCCGTAACCACCACCACCACCTCATCAAGTCCGCCAAGAGAATCTCCTTCAAAGACCTCCTCGACAACAACGCACACAACAGCAAGGAGCTTTTCAACATCGTGAAGGAACTCTCCAACCCCAGCTCCAACACCAACGACATCCCGCCGTCGCAACCCCTGTGCGATTCCCTCGCCACCTTCTTCCACCGCAAGATCGCCGACATC
Organism: Calotriton arnoldi; assembly: GCA_963921515.1. Taxonomy (NCBI): domain Eukaryota; kingdom Metazoa; phylum Chordata; class Amphibia; order Caudata; family Salamandridae; genus Calotriton; species Calotriton arnoldi. Next base: position 1,056,501 of record CAWUFW010002560.1, on the reverse strand, counting down.
CACGACAGCTTCAACACCCAGACAGCCCCAACTAAGATCGATGCACCAGACCCGCCGCACACCATCGACCACGACCCCCTGCCAGCCTGGGCCAGCGTGAACATCGAGGACACCATCAAGACCATGAGCACAATACACTCCGGCTCCCCGTCAGACCCTTTCCCGCACCACATCTTCAACAAAGCCAGCAGCTCCATCGCACCCCACCTGTGCAACATCATCAATCTCTCCTTCGAGACAGCGACCTTCCCAGAGAGCTGGAAACACGCAGAGATCAACGCCCTACTCAAAAACCCAAGGCGGACCCGAGAGACCTCAAGAACTTCCGGCCCATCTCCCTGCTTCCGTTCCCAGCCAAGGTCATCGAGAAGATCGTCAACAAACAGCTAACCCGATACCTCGAAGAAAACAGCATCCTGGACCCATCCCAATCGGGGTTCCGCAGCAACCACAGCACTGAGACTGCCCTCATCGCCGCCACCGACGACATCAAGATCCTGCTGGACAACGGTGAGACCGCAGCCCTCATCCTGCTGGACCTCTCCGCCGCCTTCGACACTGTCTGCCACCGCACTCTACGCGCACGCCTCCACGACGCAGGGATCCGAGACAAGGCCCTGGAATGGGCCACCTCCTTCCTCGCCGGCAGAACCCAGAGAGTCCGCCTCCCACCATTCCGATCCGAAGCCTCCGAGATCATCTGCGGCGTACCCCAGGGATCGTCCCTCAGCCCAACACTGTTCAACATCTACATGGCCCCGCTCGCACGCATCGCCAGACAGCACGACCTCAACATAATCTCCTACGCCGACGACACTCAACTGATCCTCTCCCTCACCAAGGACCCCTCGCTGCCAAATCCAACCTCCATGAAGGAATGAAGGCCGTCGCCGATTGGATGAAGATCAGCCGACTAAAACTGAACACGGAGAAGACAGAGGTCCTCATCCTCGGCTCCAACCCCTCAGCCTGGGACGACTCCTGGTGGCCAACGACGCTGGGAGCAGCCCCGACACCCACCGACCACGCACGCAACCTGGGAGTCATCCTCGACTGAACGATCTCCATGGCCAAGCAAGTCAACGCAGTCTCATCCTCCTGCTTCAACACCCTCCGCATGCTTCGCAAGATCTACAGGTGGATCCCGACAGACACAAGAAGAACAGTCACCCAGGCCCTCGTCAGCAGCAGACTTGACTATGGGAACGCCTCTACGCGGGAGCCCCGGCCAAGCTCATCAAGCGACTGCAACGCATACAAAACGCCTCCGCACGCCTGATCCTCGCTGTACCACGCCACAGCCACATCACCCCCACCTGAGGAACCTGCACTGGCTCCCCGTCGACAGGAGAATCTCCTTCAAACTCCTCATCCACGCACACAAGGCACTCCACAAGACTGGCCCAGCCTACCTCAACAGACGACTCTCTTCTACGTCCCCAACCGCCAACTCCGCTCCGCCGACCTCTCCCTCGCCACCGTCCTCGCATTCGAGGAACCACCACCGGCGGCAGATCCTTCTCCCACCTCGCCGCCAAGACCTGGAACACCCTTCCACTAAGCCTACGACAGACCCAAGACCTGCTGACCTTCAGGAGGCTACTCAAGACCTGGTTGTTCGACCAGTAGCAGCACCCCCCCCTTTTTGTTCCCCAGCGCCTTGAGACCCTCGCGGGTAAGTAGTGCGCTTTACAAATTCTGTGATTGATTGATTGAACTGGCTGTTTTCCTTCGCCTCTGGAAACGAGTGGGGTTTAGGTGGCAATGCCAGATCCCGCAAGGCATCAGAGTCCAGTTGGCGCGACAAGTAGGCAGTTGAGCGGCCGAGCGAGTGGTCCTCAGTAAGCCACTGCCGAGCTGACTCAGGATCATCAAAGAAGTGTCACTTATTAGCATGAATAACATGGAGTCGAGCCGGAAATAGCAGACCGTACCGAAGTCCCACGGCCCCGACTTTCTGCTTTACCTCTGTGTAGGAACGCTGCCGCTGTTGCACCTCTCGTGTGTAGTCCAGGAAGAGGAGAACTTTGGCGTCACCACATCGGCGTTCCGATTGTATCCGAGCCTCTCTAAGGATGGCATCTCTATCCCTATAGTTAAGGATACTAGCAATAATCGGTGTGGGGTAGGCTCCAGGTGGGGGTTTGGGAGTAAGCGCTCGGTGCGTCCTTTCTATGGCAAACCAGGAGGACAAGAGCACAGAGGGCATCCAGGATTTAATCCATTGCTCAAAAAAGTCTGCTACCATTTAAGGCGCACTGCCCTTCGTACCCTCTTGATCGCCAATGAGGCACACATTATTCTGCCGAGAGCGGTTTTCCACATCCTCAGTGTGCCTATGGAGCTCCGTCGTCCGAGAGAGAAAAGTCAAGACCTGGGCCTTGAGAAAGGAGACGTCATCTTCAACTGTGGAGATTTGCAATTCAGCTTCTGTAATGTATGCAGTGGCATTCCGAATGTACTGGCGAAGCAACGCCATGTCCATTCATACCTCTTCGATTTTCGTCTCCACAACGGCCTGTGAGGTCTGGATAGCTTGAAGGATAGTGGTGAGGTCATTGGGTGGAAAAACAGATTTATTGCCCTCGGATGGGCTTGTCGGTAAATTGGCGGGGCCAGTGGTGTATTGGTCTATGTGAGTCTGCAATGTAGCAGATCGGGTAGGTCTATCCTTGCCTATTGCAGTGGGATCGCTGATTGCCAAGGCCCCACACTGGAGAGGAATCGCCCCGCTTGCCACAGAAACGCAGCTGCACGAGCAGCCGACCCCCTGGGTGGGAAGCTCTTTTCCCGCAGCAGATGACGCTGAAGGCGATCAGGGGCCAAGCATCTCCACAGATCACTCCGCTGGCATACCAGGAGCCAGCACCCCAAAGCAGGACACCAGAACCCAGGAGACAATGATGGTGCAACAGCGCAGTTCACCCTAGAATGGGACAGTGACTCAGGGAGAGGTAAGCAGGTCCAGCACAGCCAACAGATCACTCAAATAAGTACAGGAGTGCAGCAACAAAGAGCAGCTGAGCCGCTCCCACCTCCCAAGGCCACAATATGGCAGTTCTCAGCCGGGGAGCCGCACCGACGATGAGCACCACAAAGGCCAGAGGTCCAGGAGCTCAATGAAGTGCGAAGGAGCCCCAGGCAACAGGAGCTGGAAGGGGTGTATCACCAAAGGCCCGAACTTCTCACCCACCTAGCGCACCCCACCCGGCAAAGCTGATGGCAGGAGAGCGGTCCCCGGAAGGGAGGCCCTCTCTAAAGTAGCAAACTCAGCCACAATCCCGCACTGAGCCATGAATGCCAGCGGGTCACACGGGGAGAGCCCAGTTAAGCACCCAATATGAATGCGCTGGAGCGCCCCCTCCAAATGGTGTACGACCTGCAGTGGGAGGCAGAAGAGATCAAGGCGGGCCAAAGCACCGTAACTCAGCGCCGGGCCAGGCGTGGGACGAAACCAGTCAAAGGGCCAACAGCAAAGGCCCAGTGCTCACAACAGGCCACAGACTCCAGTCACCACGGGGAACCCGCAGGGCGCTGCTGCCTACTTTGAAAGACCAGGTGTGAAGAAAAGGAACAGTGTCCCAGATCAGCCGTCCAGACATGCGTCGCAAGGCCGAGGGAGAGTGCAGCTGGAAGGCCTCCTATGGGGCCGGGTCGGGCCAGGCAGCAGGGGCCGCGGCAATGCGGCGAGTCCTCTGATCTTCTGGACAGAGACCCGCTCTCTCTCCCCGCAGCTCCGCTTCACCGTCGCTGCCTTTCGCTGCTGCCGCCTGATTCGATCAGGGTTCGAGACTGCTCTCGACCCGCTCTCTGACTGCCCCGGTATTGTGCCCTTGTTGCCTGCCTTGTGTTTTGTGCCCGTTTCCAGCATTTTTCCAGCTTTTTGTCTTTCGTAGCTTTTGGCATCTGTATTTTGAGGATTGTTGTTACCCTTAGCCCTTGCCCCGCCGAGGCCCCTCCCCCCTGCCGCTTCCTGCCTACCAGCTGCGATTTCCCTCCCTCCTCCCCTATTTAATGGCGGCCGCTGCGCGGATGATCGAATGAGTCCTCTGACTTTCTGGACAGAGACCCGCTCTCTCCCCCCTCAGCTCCGCTTCACCGTCGCTGCCTTTCGCTACTGCCACCTGATTCGATCAGGGTTCGAGACTGCTCTCGACCCGCTCTCTGACTGCCCCGGTATTGTGCCCTTGTTGCCTGCCTTGTGTTTTGTGCCCGTTTCCAGCATTTTTCCAGCTTTTTGTCTTTTGTAGCTTTTGGCATCTGTATTTTGAGGATTGTTGTTCCCCTTAGCCCTTGCCCCGCCGAGGCCCCTCCCCCCTGCCGCTTCCCGCCTCCCAGTTCCTTTTTCCCTCCCTCCTCCCCTATTTAATGGCGGCCGCTGTGCAGCCGCGCCGCTGGCGTGCCAAAGGCAAGCCTGTCTGCGCCCGTCCGCGACCCGACTGCGACCAGCGCCAGGGACCCTGGACCTCCCACCACCCACCGCTACGACTCAGCCACGGAAGAAACAACAACTGCCAACAGGCCGCGCCGAACACGATACACGGCCAGTTCTCCTTCCACCACTGCCGACAGACCTTCACCACCACCCCGGTCGCCAACACCCCCGGCGCCCTAAGATGCATCCTCCTCAACGTGCGCTCCATGCACAGGCACGCCGTGGAGATCTGGAACCTCCTGGACTCGCTCTCACCCGACGTCACCTTCTTCACGGAATCCTGGACCAACGCTTCCTCCGGCCCCGACATGGCCATCGCCATCCCGGACGGATACAAGATCCAGAGGAAGGACTGCCCCAACCACCCAGGAGGAGGCCTCGCCATCGCGCACAAAAACTCCCTCCGCCTCACCACCTTCAGCAAAACCTTCCCCGCCGCCGAACACCTACACTTCCAAGTCCAGACCAGCCCAAACTCCACACTCCGCGGCACCCTCGCCTACAGACTCCCCGGCCCCTGGGCCCTCTTCGCCGACACATCACCGACCTCATCCCACCCCACGACATCGTCACCATGGACTACATACTCATCGGAGACCTGAACTTCCCCCTCGACAACCTCAGCGACCCCAACTCCGCCACCCTCCTTGACAATCTTGCCAACATCGGACTAAAACAACTCGTCACCACACCGACCCACAAGGCTGATCACACCCTCGACCCCATCTTCGCCGGAGGAAATATCGTCCACTTCAGTCACACCACGCAACCCCCATGGACCGACCACCACTGCGTCAACTTCCTCGTCGACAAACCCAAGCCACCCAAACCCGCTCCACGCCCCCCACAAAGAAACTGGAGCAGTCACAGAGGAGCAACTCAACTCCACCCTCAACCGCAACACCCCCACTGCTGCAACGGACGCCAACCTCGCAGCCAGGGAACTCCACACCTGGATCTCCAACTGCACAGACAAGCTCGCCCCGCTACGCAACACCGACAAGCAGCGCCCTAGGAAAGCCGCCTGGTTCACCACCGACCTCCAAGAAGCCAGGCGCACCTGCAGACGCCTGGAGAAGGACCTGAGAAATAGCAAGACACCGGAAAACTACACCACCTACAAGAACGCCATGATGGAATACCACCAACGCATAAGAACCACCAAGAGAACCTTCATTCACATCAAAATCCTCGTCCACACCAGCAATGCCAAGGAATTCTTCAGAGTCATCCAGGAATTCACCAAGCCCCACACCGAAGCCACGGACATCACCCCCTCCCAGGGCCTCTGCGACAAGCTCCGATCCTACTTCCACCTGAAGATCAAAAAACTCTACAACAACTTCACCGACCACACACCAGACTCCACAGCCACCCCGCCCTCTGGCAACGCCAGCCAACCCACTATCTCCTTCTGGACCCTGGTGACGACCGAAGAGACCGCATCAACCATGAAAGGCATCCATTCAGGGGCTCCCACTGACGCCTGCCCACCACACATCTACCACAGAGCCACCACCGCCATCGCACCCAAACTACAACGCACCATCAACACCACCTTCGAGACCGGCACTTTCCCCGAAGCCTGGAAACGCGCAGAAGTCAGACCCCTGCTCAAGAAGCCCTCAGCAGACCCCACTGACCTCAAGAACTACCGGCCCATCTCACTCCTCCCCTTTGCAGTGAAAGTCGCTGAGAAGACCGTCAACTCCGAGCTGACAAAGTTCATCGAAGACAACGCCGTCCTCGACCCTTTTCAATCCGGATTCCGGAGCAACCACAGCACCGAGACCGCCCTACTCGCCGCCACAGACGACATCCACACCCTCCTCGACCAAGGCCACACCGCAGCCCTAATTCTACTCGACCTGTCAGCAGCATTCAACACCGTCTCCCACCCCACACTTGCAGCCAGACTACACGACGCCGGCAAACGAGGAACCACCCTTGACTGGATCCGATCGTTCCTCAACGGCAGAAGCCAAAGGATCAGACTGCCACCCTTCCTCTCCGAACCCACGGAAATCATCTGCGGAGTCCCACAGGGGTCATCACTCAGCCCAACCCTCTTCAACATCTACATGGCCCCCCTAGCCGCCATCGTTCGACAGCATGGCCTTGACATTGTATCCTACGCCGACGACACCCAGCTCATCCTCTCCCTCACCAAGGACCCCACCACCACTAGACTCAACTTCCAGAAGGGAATGCAAGACGTCGCTGCCTGGATGAGCAGCAGCTGCCTAAAGCTCAACTCAGAGAAGACTGAAGTACTCATCCTCGGAACCAACCCATCGGCATGAAACAACACCTGGTGGCCCACCGCCCTCTGCAACCCTCCGATCCACACAGGCCACACCCGAAACCTCGGCATCGTACTCGACTCCTCCCTCTCTATGAACCGACAGGTCAACGCCGTCGCCTCCAGCTGTTTCAACACCCTCCGAATCCTCCGTAAGACTTTCAAATAGATCCCCTGTGTCAAGGAAAACAGTCACCCACGCACTCATCACCAGCAGACTGGACTACGGAAACGCCCTCTACGCCGGCATAAACAAGTCCCTACTCCGGAAGCTCCAGACGATACAGAACACCGCCGCCAGACTCGCCCTCGGCATCCCTCGACGAGAGCACATCAGCCAACACCTACGGAAGCGACACTGGCTCCCCATCGAGAAGAGAGTCACTTTCAAGATTCTCACCCACGCCTACAAATGCCTACACAACACCGGACCCCAATACCTCAATGACAGAATCACCCTCCACGTACCCAAAAGAAACCTCCGATCCGCCAACCTCGCCCTCGCCGAAACCCCACGCATCCACCGAGCCAAAGCAGGGGGAAGATCCTTCTCCTACATTGCGGCCAAGACCAGGAACGAGCTCCCGATCGACATCAGATGCGCCCCCTCCCTGAACACCTTCAGGAGGGCTCGCAAGACCTGGCTCTTTGACTGAACGGAACGGCTGACACCCCCTCCCCCCAGCGCCTTGAGACCCTCACGGGTGAGTAGCTCGCTTACAATTCCCTGATTGATTGATTGATTGATTGAATGCAGAAACAACATCACCAGCCCTGGGGGAAATGCGGTCTTTGGTTAAATGGTGCAGGGTTACAGCAGCACCGCGCGGCGTGCCTCAGCGAAGAAGGGAAAGAGACAGGAGGCCTTGCTAGTTAACAGGCCCTTCCCTTACCTCCGAGCACCATCATCCTCCTGGATCACCATGTCGGTCCCCGGTCCGCCGGGATCAGCCACATATTCAAGAATCAAGGATGCCCAGGTTGGTTTTCGCTCATCATTAGTAGGTCCAAGGAGGGAGGTTCCGTCGGCCACGCGGCTCAAGACAGGCTGCTACTTCTCGTTCTCCAGCGGCGCAGCGGCGCAGCAGGCCCCGCCACACCGGCAAGCAATGGGCTCGTTTTTCCGGGACTCCTGGGGGTAGGGATGGCGCCACCACTGTACAAAGGGCCGTTATGGCGGCTGAGGGGAGCTCAATGGCAGCGACCGGTTTGGATTGATAGTGGATCGGAAGGGTTCAGTTCAGAGCTCCGCTAGATATTGGCCGCCATGATGGCTGTCAAGCGGGAGTTCCTTCTCAATGGATTCTGAGGGATCAAACTTCTTCGGAGATCCACTAATCGGAGATTCTGCCACTAGATGTTGTTTAATACCCTGCATTGGTATCAGGAAGGTGGGTGCTAGAGAAAGGCTCCAAAATGTTTCCTAGCTGGTTCACCCGGGAACTGCAATAGTAATCTTCTACATTAAGATTTCTGTTTTGGAGATGCGGATGGGGTTGAATGCAACATTCTGGTGTTATGTTTTGGTTTCTCTGTTTCCAAGTGTTATCATGGAAAATCGATAAATAAAGATTTTTAAAAGAAATTTAATCAGTGTTGGGGCAGTCCTGATGGATACAGGGATGTAGTTCGAGACCCCAGGTGCATATATGTCAGAAGTGGACCATCTTTGACATAGTTCAAAAAAATATATAATGCATGACAAGAAGTTTGCTCCGCACAATGAAAGGGGCATAACACGACTTTGGAGAAAGAGCCCTCCTGAAATCAATCAAAGCCATCCACGCTTTTCTTCAATACCAAAACAAGATTATCACAAAAACTTGAATATTAACGGTGTTAGGTAGCCTTATAGATGGGATGAACAGTGACAGTGTTGAACAAGAAATGGGAAGCTCTAACCCAAGTATAATATCCTAGGAAGTATGTTAAAATGATGTAGCTGCCTCCCCACATGCAATGTGGAAACTCAAAAAAGAATAAAATTGAAAATATAATTGTTGGGATAGGAATGTCCCAAGCATGGCGAACTGGTTTGTAAACCAGCTAAACTGCATATGTAATGTGTATCCTGACTTTTATTTTGGCCCTGGCATCACAGTAATCTAGTGTGTGTGTGCAGATGCCTACGCTTATCCCTGAAAGCATGAGATCCAAGACCTGTCCAGTGATCATGAGGGTAACCAAGTGTGTCGTCACAGTGGACAGAGGATATCTGTACCTGTCCTGGGTTCAGCACCTCAAGCTGTGGGGCTGGTGTACTATGTTTTGTGATCTATTAGCTGACTACACCATTTTATTTGTGTCATTAAGAGTGTGGCCTACTGACCCCTTTTGTGTTAAATTCTACTGTAATGTGACACCCAGAACTTTTCACTTACATACATCGTGTGAGTATGTTGAATGCATGTGTGTGTAAAATATGAGGATGTATGAAACTGATTATTGAAGCCAGCTGGATCCATTTTGGATGTGCCATGGTTTGGCAGACCAAAAGATGGAGTATGACGACAGCTTACCCAAACAGGGGAAGTGTATTGCCTGCATTCCTGTGACTGAAGGGGGGAGATCCAGGCACCGAGGTGAGAAGGATGGAGACAAAGCTACCTTTAGAATTTGCATGAAGTCTTTGTAAGCAAAGAGCTGCTGATTAGTTCGTCCACAGATCTGCAATTTGATTGATGGTAGGGAAGAGGGATTCAAGGTTGTTCAAGGTTGTCGTAGGCTTGTACCTCTCCAGTAAAACTGTGCGTTTGTTGGACAACATAACCGTCAGGATTGTACCAAACTGATTCCATGCACACCCTCAGGATCTGTTGGCCTATAGTCCTGCTAGCTCACAGTGCACCATCTGCACCTCTAACCTTACAGGGTAACAAATGTGCGTGCAACCTCAGAACATGACAACTCCGACTCCCTAAGGAAATCGTGGTAACAGATCTAGAACTCTTTCGCTTAGCAAATTATGCATACCCAAAGAGATACACAAGAAATACACAACATGCGTTTTTCAATATTTATTGAAGCATTGTGATTGTTGAGTAGAATACGTGTGCTGCAATAATCAACAGAAGGAAACAGAATAATGTAGTTAGCATTATGAGAATAGTGAAAAAAGATAAACAATTCCATCATCGTGCTACAGTGAATATATGTTTGCATATAAGTACTGTGTATACTGTACTCCTACCTAGCGCATTCTACCCTAGCATGTCTAAATTGAGTGGGTCTGCCAAATCCCTATCCGGGTGGTATAGCTCCCCATTACCTGTGGTACGTGTCAGCGAGCTGCCTGGCTTGGTGTAGAGTTGGACAGCCTCCCTTCCATGAGGTGACAGGAATCAGCTGAGCTGGAATTCCAGCACTGACCGACCTCTCAGCGACAGCGAAATGCTCCTGTAATTAAACAAAGGCTTGCTGTTATATATATATATATATATATATAACATCCTCCATGTTGCCATGCCAAAGCCCCAGTCAGGCCAGTATTTGTTTATTCTATTATGATAGTTCTGTCGCCGAGTGGCCAAAGACAAATAACAACGTCTTGCATGCTGAACTTAGCCCTTATACAGAATGTTCAAGGTGTCTTGATAGAGTGCTTACGAAATGGGTTTGTAAGCTAAGTTAGTTAGAAGAATGTTATCCATATGTGTATGCAAATGAATGTGTGTCAAAAGTCATTGTGTTTAGGGAGAGAAGGCAACTTAAGAACATGTGTATGTAAAATAGAGATGTCTTAACCGGGCCTCAATACCTCCACATGACAAGGTAAGGAAGGTTTAGGGACCAACCTGCTCTTTTGTCTGTCCCCGATTACTGCTTCAGAAAGCCTAACGACAGTGAGGTGCAAAAAACTCACACGTCATTGTGCCCATGTTGTGGACACTGCTGCTATGAGATAGTCCCAGTGCTACCTGCATTGAGTAACATCACTTTATACAAAGGCGGTGTTTGGAGAGCATTTGTATTTAGTTACAAAAGTGTGAAGTTCTGTCCAGAAAAAGGGTTCCAATGCCAATTGTGAGGGTCTGGACCAAACAGATCATCAAAGAGCAGCTCCTTTTAGGAACACAAACCCTCACCCACCAATGGTGGCATGCTTCATCATCGTGCTGTGATGATCTGTTGGATCCAGACCCTCACAGTTGGCTTTGGAACCCTTTTTCTGGACGGAACTTCACACTTTTGTAACTAAATATAAATGTATTTAGGGAGGACGTGTGCTGGACTGAAACTCTCCCTGCCCCCTATTGTATTTGTTGGCGTCTGGAGAGCAGCCTAAGAAGACATATACTTGAAAACATATTCAACCCAAACCAATTTTGAAGTTTGAGACCGTGGATCCACATCCTTAATCTTGAACATGAGTATAAAAGTGGTTTGTAAACCACACCGCTTTGTTCCAGTTCAAAGATCTTTATGACCAAGGAAGGAAGAGCTCTGCAGAGCACTTGAAGAACTGCTATGGGAGCTGGGCTGGAGTCTGCCTGACAGCCAGTCCCCCAGACATGAGAGCACATCACCTGAAGTCTGCACTTTCTTCTGTTGAGCGGAGAGCCTGCATAGGGCCTAGAAGTCTGCTGAGAGAGGGAAAGAGTCTGCCTGGACTTGTTGACGTAGAGTCCCTATGGTACAACTCCATTACAGACAGGCCCTCAAATCCATCTCAGATCACACTCCTTTCAAATTCTGTCATACCTGTTGTAAACAATAATACCATGAATGTCCTCTGCCCTTATCATTTGCTGAACTGAGATAGGGAGAGTAAGTGTCAAGGCATTCCGATAATAACCCAGATATACCAACTGATGAGACACTCAGTCTGGAGCAAGTATTCTCTTATCAATATATCAAGGCCATCAAGAAACATCTCTAGAGGGGCGTGGCTTGGACGCCGATGGAGACGGTCGCGTGAGCTGTGAGCTCCGCGCCGACCTCACTGTTTATCCTGACCGGAGCCCCGAACTAGGGCTCTGGTGACCCTGGGGGAGTTCCTCGGGCTGCTGAGACCAGTGCCGCCATTAATAGACGGCTCCGGTCCCCTCCGACATCGGACCGTGGCTCCGACCAGGGCGAGGCTCTGGAAATGAAGGCCTAAAATGGCGGCCGACCCTGCGAGCTGAACTGCGACGCACGCCAGAGGGCGGGCTACCAGCCGGTGGGCTTTCCCCCCGACGAGTGACGGGTGCACAGCGTCTGCAGGGGGGACCCTAAACTCCTGGAGCGCATCGTGGGCGCGTGTGGCAGTCTGCACCTGCGAGGGGCCTGGAAGGCCCGGAGAATGCCCGGTCATAGTGGAGAAGGGAGCAGTCGCCGTGGGACGCCCGGGTAACGCGACGCCCGGCTCGGCTCCTGGTGGTGGCAATCGAGCGGCCTCGGTTCCTGAGGGCTGACGGTGGAAGCACTAACCCGGTGAGCGATCACCGAGGGCAGGGAGGGCTCGGGGCTCGACCAGAGGGGGTACTCGGCGGCCATCTGATCCCCGAACTGCATTGGCAGAGCCGCTCAGCATACGGGGGGCCCCACTCCGCCACACGAACTGGGGGCGAAGTTAGAGACCACTCTGGGGTACTGGGAGACCGCGGCGAGACGCAGGATTGCCGATGCCCTACTGACCACCCAGAGGAGGGGCTCGCTGACGCTCCGGAGAAGGTGCCCTATCGATTCTGGGGCTGGCCCCTAGAACTCACCGCGGCTGCCAAGTGGGCGGCGCAGGCCCGGGCCAGGGTATGCGGAGGGGCTTCATGACTGGAGAGCGGACCAGCTGGCTACTTTGTGGGACACTAGAGCGTGGTGCCATTGATGAACTGGATTGATCACCCCCTGTGGAGTATAACAACCCCGAGTGTCGACGGCTGCGGTTACTGGGTGGCGGCTGATCGGGCCCCGATTCTGTGGGTACCGGCTAGGGGACCTTTGAGCGGGGATCCCTGCTGGGTGCTGTTAAGAGCGAGATTTCCTGGCACGCTTACTGCGACACTGGTGACCTGGCCATTCCTTCGTTGGGCGATTGGAAGCCTTGTTCCCACATAGGCTAAACCATGGAGAGGCCCACGAGAGGCAGGGGCGGATGAAGAGCCCCTTCAGGGCACAGTGGAAGGCGACAGGTGGCGACTGGGTGCACGTATACTTCCGCCTGAGGGAGGGCCTCAACCTGCTGAATTACAGGAGGAGCTGCGCGGTGAGTTCAAACCTGAGAGCCCAGTAACTAGACCCCCATGGGGAAAACACGAGGCAAGCAGGGGGGAGCACCCCCTGAACAGGAGGATGACGCAGCAGAACAGAAGACGCAGGGAGCGGTAGGCTCGTCTCCGGAAGGGCTCATGCAACAGCAGGTGGACCAGATCCTACGAGCTATTACGGACACGAAAGAGGCACTCCAGCAGGACATAGCCCAGGTATCATTGGGACTGGGACTCCTGCGGGCGGACCATGTGAAGCTGGCTGACCGTGTGAGGCAGACTGAGACCACCTTGGGGGTCTTGGAACCTTCGCAGAGGGCACTGGAAGAGCAGATGGGAGACATCACTCGCAGGCTTCAAGTCTTAGAGAGACGAGCTGAGGACGCTGAAGGGCGTAATAGAAGGAACAACATAAGGGTGGTAGGCCTTCCTGAAGGAGTGGAAGGGGACAGTATGGTGGATTTCCTGGAGCAGTGGCTGCGCACCGAGGTAGCTCCGGAGGGCCTGACACCATTCTATACTCTGGAGAGGGCGCACAGAGTGCCTGCCCGCCCGTTGCAGCCTGGAAGGCCGCCCAGGCCTGTGGTGGCCCGCTTGCTGCACTATAAGGATAGAGACTTCCTCTTACATAAAGCACGCACCGCTGGCCCATATAAAGTGGACAATAATAACGTGTCGCTGTTCCCGGATTACACCTTTGAAGTACAGCGCCAGCGATCTTCCTTTTTAGCGGTCAAGAAAGCACTCCGGGATGAAAGTATTCAGTATTCCCTGATGTTCCCAGCACGCCTGCGAGTGACACTGGATGGCACTACCTTCTTTCACAACTCCCCGGACGAGGCATGGAGCTGGTTGGAAACTTATCGCACAGGGTCAGGCGTGACAAAAGGCAACGGGGGACAGACAACGGTGGCACTGAGGTCGCTCCGGGCACGACGCAACAGGAAAAGGCGACCTGGTCCGCAGAAACCTTCCACGTCTCAGACGAAGAGAGAGAGGTCTGCAGCATTGCAGGCCGTGACGGAGATATCGCAGGCGAGCGGCGCGACCCTACAAGGAGGGACCGAGTCAGAACGAGGGTCAGAAGGGACAGACACTGATGGGACGGACGCGGGGAGTGTTGTTCTCCCTCACATCACCCCAGGGACTGCGGACGAGATTGCAGATGCCTGATTGCATGCAGTGTCCCATGTAACTAGTAAGCAGGGCCGGCTGGTTCTGGAGCTGTAGCCCTTGGAGGGGGGTAGTTGGGGCAGTTGGAGGGGATCAGGAAGCCCAGATGAGGGGACAAGAACTCAGTATGGCCACTTGGGTGCCCGGGGACTGTCCCGGGGGAACTGCAATCTTACTTATTGTGGGGTTCGGCGCTTGGCTGCAGTGAGACAGCTGGCCAGATCCTCTTGGTGCTGAGCTCCCCCCTTAGATTCGCTCTTAGAGTGAACCTCTGGTAGCTACCAGGGGAGTTGTTAGGGAATAGTTTGGATGGGTACTAGCTGTTTAGAGCCTGTTCTGGGGAAGGGAGGGGGGGTGGGTTTGGAGGATGATGTTGGGGTAGTTAGAACCACCGGTGTGCCACCGCGGGGAATGCTGATACGGAACAAAGTTTATTTACACAATGGGGTCAACACCTGAGATTAAATGCATTACGTGGAATGTACGGGGGATGCATACGATGCAGAGACGCCATAGGGTTCATGCATATTTAGTGCGTAGGGGAGCCCAGATAGCTTTTCTTCAAGAAACACACATAGACCGAGTTAAGGGCCGGGCACTGCAGCGCCGATGGAGGGGCAGCTTTTTATACAACGTATTCTGCCTTTGCTAGGGGGTACTGGTCTGGGTGAGGGCAGGGATCCCTTTCCAGCCACTTCAGCAGGTAGTGGATCCTGAGGGGAGATTTGTGGCTGTTACGGGACGATTGGATGGACGATGTGTGACGTTGTGTAGTGTGTATGCCCCCAATGTGGACCAGAAATACTTTTTGCCAGCCTATCAGGGAAGCTATCATCCTTTTGACCGGCTCACTGATTCTAGGCGGCGACTTTAATTCAGTCGCAGATACCGAAATGGATAGGTCTCACCCGCCGCTACCGCAGGCGCCCATACATAAGCTCTCGAAGCTTCGGAGGGATTGGCAGGCTGAGTGGGGGCTCGTAGACACTTGGCGCGCGCACCATTTGGGAGAACGGGACTATTCTTATTATTCTGCTGTACATAACTTGCACGTGCGGTTGGACGCAGTATTGTGCTCACCGGATGTACATGCGATGGTTCGCCATAGTGAATATCTGACAAAGACATTATCGGACCATAATCCATTGCTATTGGCCCTGAGGTGGTCCCGAGTAAGGCTGGTAATTCCCACCTGGCGATTGCGTCCAGAGACTTTAGAGGACCCGGTGTTTCGTGCGGAGGTGCGAGAGGGTATTGAACATTATTTTCTAGAGAATACGGGAACGGCCTCGGACCTGGCGCTGGAGTGGGACGCATTTAAGGTGGTAGTGCGGGGATTATGTATTGCCAAGGCGACGGGAGTGCGAAAGACACTGTTGCAAGACATAGAGAGGGTGGAACTGCTGCTGCGACAGGCGGAGAGAGCGCTCCCTGAGAACCCGGAAGCGCAGGCTGACGTGTTGGCTGCAAGGGAGGAAGTGGCTAAACAGGTGGAGCGGTTGCGCTGTTTTGATCATAGGGAATATTTGGTGAGGGCACATGCGGAGCGGGATAACGCGGGCGCCCTCCTGGCGTGGTTGGCTAACCCGATACCGAGGGGCACGCCCATATTGGCCTTGACCTCCCCAGCGGGCACGCCGGAGTACACGCAGCAGGGGATTAATAAGATGTTCTTGGCCTACTACACGGATCTTTATGAGAGCAAACTGCAAAGTACGGGCGATGAGTTGACTGAATTCTTAGCTAAGATACAACTGCCGCAGCTTGAGGCGGACCAAAGGACCACGTTGGGACAGATGGTTACTGAAGGAGAGATACGCAGCGCGGTAAAACACATGGCGCGCAAGAAGTCCCCAGGTGCCGACGGCCTACCGATCGAATTTTATTCTGCATATATTGATCTCCTGGCCCCTAAACTGCTGGCGGTTTATCGAGAGGCCTGGGAATTCTGACGGTTGCCAATCTCCACTCGCGAGGCTATCGTTATTCCACTGCTGAAACCGGGCGGGGATTCACTGGCTAGGTCGGCCTATCGTCCTTTATCAATGTTAACTGCCGATTATAAGATATTGAGTAGAATTTTGGCGACCCGGCTCCTCCCCTATATGACGCAACTGGTCCATACTGACCAGGCGGGCTTTATCCCGAAGCGTGATACCGCAACTAATGTGCGACGCCTTTTGCGGATTTTGGGAGAGGATCATAGCAATACACCTAATGCAGTGGTTCTATCGGTAGATATAGAAAAGGCATTTGATAGCCTGGAGTGGTCGTATTTGTACCGGGTCCTTCGTGTGTTTGGATTAGGTGACGACTTTGTGGGGTGGACGGAACTTCTTTACAGATCGGCGTCGGCGCGTGTGCGGACGGGGGTGACGGTCTACCCGGCCTGCCGGGTGGGCCGCGGTACGAGACAGGGTTGTCCACTCTCGCCGCTATTATTTGCCCTGGCCATTGAACCTTTAGCTGCCCATGCCCGGTTGGGGGAGCATTATTCTGGCTTACTCCATCGTGGGGATATGCACTATGTCTCCCTCTACGCGGATGATTTATTGCTCTTTCTCGCGAACGCGGATGCGGCACTGGAGGGAGCACGAAACTTGCTTTCAGCGTTTGGGCAATATTCGGGACTGCGGGTGAACTGGGCAAAGACCTGCTTATTTCCGGTTGCCCCGACTGAGGCGACCCCTCCGCAAGTGGCGGGTGTACGCTGGGAACCATATTGTGTGCCTTACTTAGGCACTTATATCTACCATTCTGTTGGAGATTTGTTGGAGGGCAATTTAGGCCGGGTTATCCGCGGGCTTAAAGGCAATTTCGCATTTTGGAGTACACTACCGTTATCGGTCGCCGGCCGAGTAGCACTCCTGAAGATGGTGGTGCTCCCACGTTTATTGTATTATTTTCGGACGTTGCCGATTTGGGTGGCGGGCTCCATCTTTCGACAGCTCCGTTCTATGGCTGGGGGTTTTCTTTGGGGGATGGGCAGGCGTCGAGTTGCAATGGCCACGATGATACGTCCTAGGGCTGATGGGGTATGGCAGTGCCGGATTTCGAGGGGTACTATCTGGCGGCACAGCTGCAGTGGCTGACCCAGGCCATAGCTCGGGAGTTTAGAGGTCCTGATGGCCCTGGAGGACGATGGGTCCCAAGATATATATTGTCTTTCATAGTTTTGAACCAGAAGTTGTGCCTTGAACCGCTTACTGTGGAAGAGAGGACGCTAAGATTGTGCTGGAACCGGAGTCAGAAACGGGCTGGCTTCGCCCGCCCTTACGCCCCGGAGATACCGTTGGGCATGTGTACTGCCTTCCCGCATGGCGGGGACTGGTCGGCGTTGGCCCACTGGGAAGACCTAGGGATACAAGTATTAGGAGACCTATATGAAAATGAAACCTTGTTGTCCTTTCGGGCCTTGCAGGCTAAATATGATCTCCCGCGCGGGGATTATCTGCTGCATGCGGCACTCGTCTCGGCACTGCAGCGCCATTGGGGGCTGGGGTTGTCGGAGCCACGGACCTCCATGGCGTGTCAATACGTGGTGATGGCATCGGGGACTTTTAAGGCCGTTACGTATCGGCGCATGCTGACTGAAGGTCTAGGCCCGCTGAACACGCTGCAGGAGAAATGGGAGGGGGACCTTGGCAAGGAAATCCCTGAAAACACATGGGCCCAATTGGTTAGACGAGCCTGGAAGAGCACGAGAAATGCCAGATTCCAATTGGTGCAATTCTATGTTCTGCACAGAGCGTATTTTACGCCAGCTAAGCTTAAACAATACTTCCATACGGCGACTGCTCTATGCCCGAGATGTGGCTTGGAGGGGCCGACTTCCGTCATATGTTCTGGGGGTGTGTGAATTTGGGGAATTATTGGGAAGAAGTGCTGGAACTGTTGAGTAGTGTGACTGAGCGCGTAATTGATCTAGACATGGGTGTTTGTATTCTGCATTGGTTCCCGCACACTAATAAAACGAAAACCACAAGTAAATTTCTAGACCTCGGCCTGATCTTAGCCAAAAGAGAGATAACGATGCATTGGAAGTCAGCGGGGGGACCAAGCGCGGGGAGATGGCGAGCGGAATTATTGAAGTGGGTGCGAAGCGAAGGCACTCTTAGGCTGCAGCAGGCTTGGTGTAGTAATAATGAAACAGCACTAGAGGCGGCGAGGGCTTGGGAGGCCTTGGTTACAATACTGCGGACCCCGGAGACGGGATCAGAGCAAGGGTCGGTCGGAGGGGACCAGAGAACTCCAATTACCAACTAAGTATACGAAACATGGGCCAAGAAGAGACCAGCGGACTGTATAGTGACCCCTAATGCCAATTTCTACACTGTATTGCTTTAACGATTGTTCATAATTGTTGCTATGATAAACTGTGGAGAACTGTATTGTTAGTAATAAGTGGTTGAAGGCACACCGGTGACGAGGGGGATGGGAGGGAGGGAGGGAACATAGAAAGAAACATTTTTCAATTATGCGTTATATGTATCTCTTTACTGATACAATGCTTTCTTTTGTCACAAGTTGGGATAAAATCAATAAAAAGAGATTTAAAAAAAAAAAAAATCAAGAAACATCTCTAGATAATATATCAAAGAGGTGTAGTTCAAATTGACATACCCCATCTCCTATTGTCTTAAAGATATGCCTAGGACCCCCCCTCTCTTGCGCCTGTAATCTATACACCACATTCCTGAAACTATGTCAAAGGTCTTCATCCCTGATAACGTTTTGTATTTAAGGGCCATCACTTGACCCCTTACGTAGAGAGGTCCTTCATCCCAGATTATCCTGCAAGATACAGTCCGAAGATGATCTTGGTTATTGCTGGCATTTAGAGAAGCTGATGCATCCTACCTGAAGTTGATAAAGGCAGAGTACCCGAGAAGAGCTGCTACCTCAGCGCATGTTTGCCTTTCGCAGGGAACACTTCCGCCACGGCTCTTCTGATAACAACAGTCCGAACTCTTAACAAGGTATACAGTGCGCCTCTTGTTCACAAGAAACTCTAGTCCGCAAGTTGCTCTACTAAATGCTCTCCTAGGGTAGGGCATAAAAGTTGATTTATGGTGTTAGGGTTTTAGATGGCATTTTAACCAAGTTAGAAATGTTCATTATATTCTTGTTTGCAACGTGCCTTCTTGCTCTTTTTATGATATCCTGTGTGATTATTATAGATGTACTAAGAAACAGGTTTGCCCTGTTGTAATAAATGCCTTTAGTTAGAAGTGTCTGTTCTTCTTAGTACTGTGTGTGTATGACACTGTGAAGAGCGAAATAGGTTTAATGTTACCACAATGCCCCTTATTCCTTTTCGGGGATTGCTAGTAAGTCAAAGGCAATGATTTCACTTCAACTATGTATTGAGTGGGAGGAAGCGCAGTACGAGGGCATGTGTGCGCTGGTTAAACAAGGGACCTGTAACATGCGGTTTAAATTGGTACACTTCAACTACATATACCATACATATATCACTCCGGCCCTGTTGCACAGAATAGACCCTACTAAGACGGATAAATGTCCCAAGTATCAGGTTGGCCCAGCTACCTTCCTTCACTTGGCATGGCACTGCCCCCACATGTGTAATTTCTGGGACCTAGTCGTTCAAAGACTGGGGTATATCGAGGGTCTGGTACTAGACGCGGATCCAACCAAATGACTTCTGAGAAACATCAAGAAACAAAAGGGTAGGAAAAATGGAGTGGAAATGTATGCAATTGACCCTGCTATTGGCAAAACGATGGGTTCCCATCTCATGGATGGGTCTCTTAGGTCCTAGCGAACAGGGGTGAACGAAGGATGTTATAGAATGGAGGGGCGGCAGAGGAGATCTGTCTTCTTCAGTGTAGACGGGATGAAAAGGTGACAGATGATTTGCAAACGTGGGGCTTACTCCTGGTGGGGTTGAAGACACAGGGGAGGGTCACGAAGACCACTCGCAGGACTCTGATGCTTGAAGACACAATTATTGTTTCTTTTTACCCGTGGGAGATGGGACACTTATCCGGGGAGAAAGGGCTTGGACGGTACTCACTAAAGTAATGTTGTTTGTCCTTATTGATTCATTTGTACAGAATTCCTGCTGTTATATAACACATGTGGATGGATGGCTATGTTGTTCTTACAAATAGTTCGTGGTACAGAATTTGCGATGTACTGTATGTTAAAATGCAACAAAATAAATTCTTTAAAAAAAACTATGTATTGAGTGGAGTTCTGTGGAAATACAATAACCTGTTTTTCACATTCAGGGCTGGTGCATTGAACTAAGCTCACCTAGGTCTGCTGTGGTTGGGAAAACAAATCTTGTAGAGCTATGCCAGAGTCATAGCTTACGCAACACTGGAGGAGTACAGACTGCCAGAAGGAGAAGCCTACCATGTTCCTGGTGTCAGGTGGCCAAGAGAAAGCAGACTGCTTGAGAGAGTGAAACCAAGAGTAACCCTTGCTGCGTTTGGGTCTCCCAGTCTCTCTCAGCAGTTCCAGTTGAGAACTGGACCCAAAAGACTGCTGAGATTCTAAAATCCATGTGCCCCCCTCGCAGGCACTGTGGGCCGCAATTTGGTGCTGCCACTTCCGACGTAGTGAGACTCTGCAATGCTGTTAAGGAAGAGACAATCAGCAGAGGAAGGCCGCAACTGATAGGAACACAGACCCGCTGACCCACCAGCCCAGTGGGAGCCACAACTGCCTTGCCATAGAATGGGTAAAATTACCCACTCTGACGACGGTCTAATCCAGCTCACGTTCCCTATTAGTGGGTCTGAAATTGGCCAGGGGGGCTGCCACTGCCCGAATACGCAGTGTTCGCTACAACAGGATCCACCCAGCTACATTCACCCCCTGTTCCGAAAGGAGGTCACACACATCAAAGATGTGGGCTGTGCCCAACCTCCCTTTTGACCGGTAAAGACCCCACGCACGGGTACTGCAGGCCTCCACCTACAATCGGAACAGAGAAACTGAAATGTACTGATTTGAGTGCAAGGACTTGAGACTGTTTATGCCTACATCAAAAATGGGGGTAAGAGACAGTGAACTGATTGCACATCTGAACCTGTGGGACGTAATCTGCACCTGTGCCTAAATTCATGTCTCTGTTAAAGACTACTGGGGACTATAGTGGGTTTGCCTGGTGGAAAACAGCACTGGAGATGAGGGGTTGGGGCAGTAGCGGCCCGTGGTGGGAGTGCTGCCGGGCGCTGACGTGGGGTGAGGGGTAGTAAACTATGGATTCCGGCCGATTAGAGGTAAGTAAACAAATAAATAAATAAAACGAATTTCGTTGTGCGCGCTGCATCGCATTTGGCGATGCAGCGCACGCAACGAAATTCGTTTTATTTATTTATATGTTTACATACCTCTAATCGGCCGTAGTCTGTAGTTTACTACCCCCCACCCTGCCCCTCCCCCGCCCCACGTCAGCGCCCGGCAGCACTCCCACCACGGGCCGCTACTGGGTTGGGGTAACACCTATGGGAGGATAATAATCAGGGCTATCACACTGCATTTGCAAACTGGATTGGGTAGTATTTCGTTCTGCTGTTTGATTAAAAATACTTTCTTTTACAAAAAGAAGCACTGGTTTGGAAATTAGGTTATCATGTCTTTGCTTGATTGTGGAATTGTGAGCTCTTGTCCCACGGTATCTCCCAGAGAAACCTGTGATTGCTCCTCTTTGCTCCCTGAGAGTCAAGTTTGGAAAGAGTTGTACTTGGCCCAGTTTGCAGAGACATAGCAGATGGATCATAGGACACTAGGGTCAAACAACCTCAACCACAATGGTTGGGATCCAGTATCCAGTCTGCCCTGTGCCCCTGGCACTCCCAAACAGAATCTGACAAACGTTGACATGGATACCAAGACAGAAGTACTGGGGAATTTTAGAAGATGGAACCGAACTGAGGCCTCTAGGGCTGTTTTATTCTCAGTCCCTGCTGGACTGTTCAAGAAACAATTAAAAGGTGTTTGGAATTTAGATGGCAACAGAAAGAGAGATAAACCAGCCCCCGGTACAGACTACTTTTTGGATTCTTACAAAGATTGTAGAGGAAGAGTGTGAAAAAATTGGATGGCAGCTGTTGCCCCACTCACATCAGGCTAAGAGAAAACTGGCAGTTGATGGCAGCACCCATAGAATGTAAGGGTACTAGCATTTCTTTCTGAATATCTGATGTGAAGAACTTAATTTCTTCTCTTGGTAAATGTGTTTAGTACTCCATAATTGGGACACAAGACTGCATGAGTGTTGGGATGTGTGTGTGTGTGTGTCTTTTGAAAGAGATAAATGTTTTAATCGGACACAGTGATTCCATTCAGTTCTGGCATTTTATTAAAACCCTCAACATTGATTAGCCCAAATGCATAACAAGCCAGGTTCTGCTAAAACATTGGGTCAAACATGCAATGAACCTGTACAATCAAATCTATTCACATGAAAAACGTGCCTACTTAGCTGCTTTACAAATTTCGGGGGAAACAAAAACAATCAGAAGCAAAGAGATGTTTAGACTTGAAACCTAGAGGTTCAAATCGCACTCAGCTGTCACCCAGTCCTTCTCTGGTGGAGCTCCATTATTTTTGGAACTCCCTATCTGAAGACCTCCTTCAATACTGCAACAAAAACTAAAAACGTACCTGTTTAAAATCTATCTTGACCTATACCCACTTTCCCAATTATTATTTTTCTCCTGAACCCCAATATTCTCCTACTCTATTTAACTTTTCCCAGAACACTGACTGTTTCTGTTTCTCTTTTCCTCACCACCTCCACAAAAGTTTTCATATATACATTTGGCAGTAGCCACTAGGTTGTTATAGTTAGGTCAGCAGTTCCACAGGAAAAGCATTTTTGTGTTGCTTTTAACTTTGGCCACGTTTAACGAATCTCCACAAAACATTCCTAAAAGGTGCTACTGTTGGACTAGTTTGTGCACAGAAAGTTTTGGGGTGATCCGTAAAGCAGGGGCCGAGGAAAAAAAGGGGGTGCAAAACACGAAATCCCCATACATTTTCAATAGACTTCTTTAGGCAGGGCTACAGCAAAAACTGCTGAATGGAAATACACCAAATTTAGCAGGAAGCTAGATCTTGGTCCGCAGATTGTGATTTGGTGTAAATCTGTTCAGCAGTTTTTGAGAAATTAAGGTTGAAAAATAATTGTATATCTAGACGGTTGTGTCTGCGAGAGTCTTCATAGCTCTCGTGAAGCGCCAATTTCAAAACAGAACATTCTGATTACCCCAGGAAGCTTTATTTCCCTTGGGCCATCTCTCTTGCAAGTGCTCTGATAGAGATATGAAAACTTGTAGTACCAAAGCACTCACAAAGCAGTCAAAAATAACAGTTTCAAGTCTTCACAATAATTCGTAATTCGTATTAACATTACTGTTGATTCTAAATTGAAGACAAAAGCCTGATGGTTGTAGACCGTAAACATGTATTAGAACTAGGTACTACAGTTTTTAATGTTCACACTAAAGTATTTGTACTAATGTGTTTCAAGCATCAATTTTGGCACTCAACATAAGATGTGCAGTCGACAATACCACTACTACCTGTTATAGTCATTTGCTCTGATAGAGCTACCCTGACCCCCTAGGCCCCATGGGGGGAGGGGGGTACCCAGAGGGACCGTCCCCCCGGGGCCAACAAGAAAAGAAATCATCAAAAAAATGCAGCGATCCCGCAGGATCGAAAGCCCCCCAAAAACAAAATGGTGACCAGGATGCATTCTTTAATTTTAGGCCCCAGGGAGCCTACCCCGGGGCCGAAATCATAAAAAAGGGGAAGGGGGCTGTGCTGCCTCCCTCCCCGAGCCTCCAGAGGCCCCAGGGACCCTATCCCCCAGGGACGATTGTTTGAATAAATGGGGGGAGGCTGCGCGGGCCCCCTCACTGAGCCTCTAAAGGCCCCGGGAAGCGCCCCCCTGGGGCCAAAAATACTGTACATAGGGAGGGGGCCCTCCCCAGTGAAATCATAAATAAAAGGGGAGGGGAGCCGTGCAGTCCCGCTTCCCGAGCCTAAGATGACCGTGGAACCCTAATCCCTGGGTACATTTTCTTAATAAAGTCAAGGGGGGCCCTCCCTGAACCATTAAAGGCCCTGAGGAGCCCACTCCTAGGGCCGAAATTTGGTAAAAAAGGGCAGGGGGCTGCAGGGCCTAATAAGGGTCAGGGAGGGGGCTGCATGGTCCCCCTCCCCTTTAATTAAAAAAAATGGCCCTGGGGGATAGGGTCCCGAGGGCCTACTAAGGCTCAGGGAGGGGGGCCTACTTGCCCCCCTCCCCTTTATAAAAAGAATTTGGCCCTGGGATCACCAGGGACTAATCTGCTTAATTAGACTCGGGGAGGGGGGCCACATGGCCCCCCTCCCCTTTAAAAAACATAAGGTTGACTTTATGTATGGTAATTAAATAATTCTTTATGTTAAAAAAAAAAACTAGAAATTCACTCAAAAAAACAAAGGTTAAAGTAACGTTATACTTATGTGTGATAAAAAGATGTGCTTTTGTAAAAAAAAATACCCTCAGAAATTCACTGGAAAAAACGAAGGTTAAAGTAACATTATAGTTAGGTGAACTTGTCAGTGACAACATTAACATTTTGAACTAAAAAAAACACAGAAATTCACCAGTTATATTTAGCAGACCTAACTATAACTTGCACCCCCACAATGTACTGCTTATGACCACACATATTACATCACTTGTGACATGTTCTGTGACATCATTTATGACATCACTGGTGGCATCTCAAATGACATTGTTGATGACATCACTGATGACATCATCCAAGCTTCTTTTGTACAGTTTGCTCTATAAATGGGTATAGCATTTGAGCTCTGAATGTAAGTACAAAATAGCTCAGAAGAATATGAGGCATGATTAATGCCAGCACCACAGAACAACTCCCTTAAATGTAGAAAGCATGGGTTAATTTAACTAGGATGAGTATTTGGCAAAAAAGATAGGTTTTCAAATCCTTCCTAATATTAAGATATTGGACTGCTCCTTGAGATGAGCGAGAGGGAATTCCACCAATTAGAGGAGGAGTAAAAGAAGCTTCTTCCCCCAATGTGAACTTTTGATTCTAGGTACACAGACCTGGTGGAACTGAATCAAAAGGAGCTTCGAGGGCGTATACCAGTTAAAAGTAGACTGTAGAAAAACAGGTCTGATATGATGCAATGCTTTGTGGACCCAACATAGGGCCTTAAACTTGATTTTGCCCTAACAGGCAGCCAATGGAGGCCTCTGATTGCTTTGGATGCTGAACAGAATTTGGGGAGATTATTAAGGACTCTGGCAGCCACATTCATATGTGCCACATTGATCCTATACCATACACTTCATGGGTAGAGTAGTTCACAATAACAATCAACTACAGGTATATGGGAAACCCTCACTGCATACGGCATTCAATCTGTATACAACTGTTCAGAGAAAGCCAAGTTCCTAAAAATACTGAACGTCTGGATCAATATTGGGGTATTCCATCATTGTCAGGACCACCAAGAAAACATCTCTCCTCGATCGCACTTAAAGTAGCCTCACTAACAATCAATAGAGGGCTTAGAGCTTGTAATGGACGTACCATTTCTGATCGTGACAGAGCCCCAACTTTTAACAGAGGAACTTGTACTAGCGTTATTAATTATGTTCTTATCAATTTGAGGTTTTGGTCGTTTTGGCTGATATGAAAGTTTCTGCGCGATCCGACAGCGAGGTATCTCTACATGGAGAATCATTGAAACAAACAAATAATCTTTCTCTCACAGATGTCCCCGCTTTCCCTCTGTAACCTATAATCGTCGCTCTGTTAAGTGGCCCAAAGTCTTGACAAACCAAAAACTGTATTCACAGTTATATAGGTTGTTTGTTGCTTTTTTAGAACATTACGAGGGGATGAATGCAGCCAATATTACTATTTTAACTGTGCAAAATCAGATGTTTGGAGAGCTGCAAAAGATTTTTTACAAGGAGATGACCACTACAAAACCCAAACTGTCCAAGGAGAATGAATGGTTTGACACAACATTCGAAGCAGCCAAGAGTTCTTTACGGTCCATTTGTGGACAGGTATAATATTAGACTAGACATACCTACAAAGCCTGAATGAAGCAGGCTAAATGGGATTGGGATGAAAAAGTTTGGCAAGATCTGCTTGCTACTAGTAAAACTAAGGATAACAGAACCTTCTGGAAACTGGTAGCCCTAACTAAGCCAGGAAGTGCGAAAACCCTTCATTATAACATTTCTCCTCAAAAGTGGGTGTCGCACTTTTCTGCTCTTTACACTGTAAAAGATTATAATGATTATGGGCTAAGCAACTGCCAGATCTCTCCCATAACGACATCCACTGTAGACTGGGAAGAAGCTGCTATCCCAGTTTCCTTTAGTCTAGATGAAACAATTAGTGCCATTGACTCGCTAAAAATGGCAAAGGCACCAAGTCCAGATAAAATCCAGGAGACCTTTATAAAACTGAGCCACTAATCTGGTCGACTTATCTGAACCTGCTATCAAATGCCATTTCTGCAGGGGGAGAACTACCTGAATCATGGAGGGCAGCTGAGATCATAATCATATTTAAAAAGGGAGATGCAAGCAACCCTGCCAATTATAGGCCAATAATTTTGATTGACAATGCGCATAAGATTTTTGCCAGGCAAGTTCTGAACAAATTGATTGACTGGGCGGATGCCAATAAAATAATGTCACCATTTCAAGCTGGCTTTAGGCCAAAGGTCAGCACTATTGACCAGATTTTTAGATTTTAGATTCTATACTGGAAAACAGTTTTATTACAGCAACAAAAGCTTTATGTGCAATTTATAGATTTAAGAGCTGCATTCAACCTTATCCCACGCCCAAAATTATGGCATGTTTTATTAAACCTGGGAGTTCCCAGCAATCTTGTTCAGCTTTTAAGTAAACTGCATGAGAAACAATTTGCTCAGGTTCACAGGAGCCCAAATGAAGAGCTGACTGAATGCATCCTGATTGAACGTGGGGTGCGTCAAGGCTATGTTCTTGCACCTACATTATTCTCCTTATATATGAATGATATTGTTGAAGTTTTAGAAAACTGTAGAAATGGCTCCCTACTTTGAACAACAGGAAGGTACCCATTTTACTCTTTGCAGATGATTCTCTTCTCATCTCGAAGATGCCTATGGGCCTGCAAATCTTAGTTAATAGATTTTTAGGTTTCTGCAAGTCGAGGGGCCTCAAACTAAATGTAAACAAGACCAAATTTATGGTGCTGGGCAAGGGTGTGAGAAAAAAAACGGTCATTCAAGCTGATAACGAGACACTAGAAAGGGTAGATAACTTTGATTATCTAGGGGTGCGACTCATGGAGAATTTTAAGTGGCTGGGTTAATTAAACAAGAGCAGCCTTTTAATTGAGCAGAGGTCGAATGCCATCATTCGGATACATAAGCAAACAGCCTCACATGTAGTCTCTTTGTTGCATAAACCTGAAGCACACCCTCAGTAATCCAAAAGTTAATTGTATCCATGTTATTCCTGTTTGGCGTGCATACACTCTTGATGCGCTCCGTTCCAAATGCGCCTGCACGAAATGATGCCGAGTTTGTGACACGCACTTTACGTGTCACGGAAGAGTTGCACAGCCTACTGCACATTTGTGATCAAAATATCCACGTACTCGAAAATGTACTCAACTTCATTTTGTTTATTACAAAGTTTATCCATCTTAATCCGTCAAGTCAAGGACACAAAGTTTTCATGTTTTCACGCATTTTAAATTGCACAAGAATTGCCCATCCGGGCCTATTCGCAGGCACGTAAACAAACTTAATTCCTTGTCACATTTAATCTTCACCCAATGCATTTCGGTCATATTGATAACCTTCTTCAGGGGTATCTACAATGATTAAAAAATATATACATCAGTCCCACATGATTAGCTGCTAACAAAACTCCAACACATAACTTTGCCTGTTAAACCCATATGCTAATTCGTGCTTCCTCCCCACCCTCTAATCCTTCCCGCAAAACACAAATGTGACCCAACAAAACAAAAATGTAACCCCCATTATTGCCAACCCAATCAACTTCACGGAAACTACAACTGATTAGCTCTCCCAAAACCCTCGTGGTAAACCTTCGATATAACAAACATTCAGCTCCGCTCCATTATCCCTTTCACGCGTTCCCTGAACTTGCTCCAGTCTCCTTACGAAACTGAACTCTCCCCAGTATTTACCTGTGATAAACTGACGATTTTGCTGACAATCTACTCGCCCCAAAGTTCGAATGCCATATTAAGCACAAACACCCTACGCAAACTGCTTTTAAATCCCACGTTACCTACCCCACGTGTGCTCAAGTCGTATCACTTAGCTTCAAGGCCCGCCCTCCCAGAGTTTCAAAAATAATAATGACGTACTGCCCTTCATTACTACTTAAGTACTTAAACGTCCCATGCTTCCCTGTTCACATAATGTAATTTAAAATGTGCAAATAAACAGTAATAATCAACAATGCAATCACAGTCAAATACATTTCAAAAACGGATGTAATCATTATCGTTTGACATATATTTAAGTTGACATTGACTCGGAGAGACCTTGACGTGACACCGTTTCTTAATCTTTTTCGATAATTCAGTTCACGGGGTGCTAACAGGGGTGGAACGGCTCATAATGGTTCATTGTTGCATAACCCTGAAGCACACCCTCAGTAATCCAAAAGTTAATTGTATCCATGTTATTCCTGTTTGGCGTGCATACACTCTTGATGCGCTCCGTTCCAAATGCGCCTGTACGAAATGATGCCGAGTTTGTGACACGCACTTTACGTGTCACGGAAGAATTGCACAGCCTACTGCACATTTGTGATCAAAATATCCACGTACTCGAAAATGTACTCAAATTCATTTTGTTTATTACAAAGTTTATCCATCTTAATCCGTCACGTCAAGGACACAAAGTTTTCATGTTTTCACGCATTTTAAATTGCACAAGAATTGCCCATCCGGGCCTATTTGCAGGCACGTAAACAAACTTAATTCCTTGTCACATTTAATCTTCACCCAATGCATTTCGGTCATATTGATAACCTTCTTCAGGGGTATCTACAATGATTAAAAAATATATACATCCGTCCCACATGATTAGCTGCTATCAAAACTCCAACACATAACTTTGCCTGTTAAACCCATATGCTAATTCGTGCTCCTTCCCCACCCTCTAATCCTTCCCGCAAAACACAAATGTGACCCAACAAAACAAAAATGTAACCCCCCATTATTGCCAACCCAATCAACTTCACGGAAACTACAACTGATTAGCTCTCCCAAAACCCTCGTGGTAAACCTTCGATATAACAAACATTCAGCTCCGCTCCATTATCCCTTTCACGCGTTCCCTGAACTTGCTCCAGTCTCCCTTACGAAACTGAACTCTCCCCAGTATTTACCTGTGATAAACTGACGATTTTGCTGACAATCTACTCGCCCCAAAGTTCGAATGCCATATTAAGCACAAACACCCTACGCGAACTGCTTTTAAATTCCACGTTACCTACCCCACGTGTGCTCAAGTCGTATCACTTAGCTTCAAGGCCCGCCCTCCCAGAGTTTCAAAAATAATAATGACGTACTGCCCTTCATTACTACTTAAGTATTTAAACGTCCCATGCTTCCCTGTTCACATAATGTAATTTAAAATGTGCAAATAAACAGTAATAATCAACAATGCAATCACAGTCAAATACATTTCAAAAACGTATGTAATCATTATCGTTTGACATATATTTAAGTTGACATTGACTCGGAGAGACCTTGACGTGACACCGTTGCTTAATCTTTTCGATAATTCAGTTCACGGGGTGCTAACAGGGGTGGAACGGCTCATAATGGTTCATTGTTGCATAAACCTGAAGCACACCCTCAGTAATCCAAAAGTTAATTGTATCCATGTTATTCCTGTTTGGCGTGCATACACTCTTGATGCGCTCCGTTCCAAATGCGCCTGTACGAAATGATGCCGAGTTTGTGACACGCACTTTACGTGTCACGGAAGAGTTGCACAGCCTACTGCACATTTGTGATCAAAATATCCACGTACTCGAAAATGTACTCAAATTCATTTTGTTTATTACAAAGTTTATCCATCTTAATCCGTCACGTCAAGGACACAAAGTTTTCATGTTTTCACGCATTTTAAATTGCACAAGAATTGCCCATCCGGGCCTATTCGCAGGCACGTAAACAAACTTAATTCCTTGTCACATTTAATCTTCACCCAATGCATTTCGGTCATATTGATAACCTTCTTCAGGGGTATCTACAATGATTAAAAATATATACATCAGTCCCACATGATTAGCTGCTAACAAAACTCCAACACATAACTTTGCCTGTTAAACCCATATGCTAATTCGTGCTTCCTCCCCACCCTCTAATCCTTCCCGCAAAACACAAATGTGACCCAACAAAACAAAAATGTAACCCCCCATTATTGCCAACCCAATCAACTTCACGGAAACTACAACTGATTAGCTCTCCCAAAACCCTCGTGGTAAACCTTCGATATAACAAACATTCAGCTCCGCTCCATTATCCCTTTCACGCGTTCCCTGAACTTGCTCCAGTCTCCCTTACGATACTGGGGAGAGTTCAGTTTCGTAAGGGAGACTGGATGTTTGTTATATCGAAGGTTTACCACGAGGGTTTTGGGAGAGCTAATCAGTTGTATTTTCCGTGAAGTTGATTGGGCACTTGAGCACACGTGGGGTAGGTAACGTGGGATTTAAAAGCAGTTCGCGTAGGGTGTTTGTGCTTAATATGGCATTCGAACTTTGGGGCGAGTAGATTGTCAGCAAAATCGTCAGTTTATCACAGGTAAATACTGGGGAGAGTTCAGTTTCGTAAGGGAGACTGGAGCAAGTTCAGGGAACGCGTGAAAGGGATAATGGAGCGGAGCTGAATGTTTGTTATATCGAAGGTTTACCACGAGGGTTTTGGGAGAGCTAATCAGTTGTAGTTTCCGTGAAGTTTATTGGGTTGGCAATAATGGGGGTTACATTTTTGTTTTGTTGGGTCACATTTGTGTTTTGCGGGAAGGATTAGAGGGTGGGGAAGGAGCACGAATTAGCATATGGGTTTAACAGGCAAAGTTATGTGTTGGAGTTTTGTTAGCAGCTAATCATGTGGGACTGATGTATATATTTTTTAATCATTGTAGATACCCCTGAAGAAGGTTATCAATATGACCGAAATGCATTGGGTGAAGATTAAATGTGACAAGGAATTAAGTTTGTTTACGTGCCTGCGAATAGGCCCGGATGGGCAATTCTTGCGCAATTTAAAATGCGTGAAAACATGAAAACTTTGTGTCCTTGACGTGACGGATTAAGATGGATAAACTTTGTAATAAACAAAATGAATTTGAGTACATTTTCGAGTACATGGATATTTTGATCACAAATGTGCAGTAGGCTGTGCAACTCTTCCGTGACACGTAAAGTGCGTGTCACAAACTCGGCATCATTTCGTACAGGCGCATTTGGAACGGAGCGCATCAAGAGTGTATGCACGCCAAACAGGAATAACATGGATACAATGAACTTTTGGATTACTGAGGGTGTGCTTCAGGTTTATGCAACAATGAACCATTATGAGCCGTTCCACCCCTGTTAGCACCCCGTGAACTGAATTATCGAAAAGATTAAGCAACGGTGTCACGTCAAGGTCTCTCCGAGTCAATGTCAACTTAAATATATGTCAAACGATAATGATTACATACGTTTTGAAATTTATTTGACTGTGATTGCATTGTTGATTATTACTGTTTATTTGCACATTTTAAATTACATTATGTGAACAGGGAAGCATGGGACGTTTAAGTACTTAAGTAGTAATGAAGGGCAGTACGTCATTATTATTTTTGAAACTCTGGGAGGGCGGGCCTTGAAGCTAAGTGATACGACTTGAGCACACGTGGGGTAGGTAACGTGGAATTTAAAAGCAGTTCGCGTAGGGTGTTTGTGCTTAATAAGGCATTCGAACTTTGGGGCGAGTAGATTGTCAGCAAAATCGTCAGTTTATCACAGGTAAATACTGGGGAGAGTTCAGTTTCGTAAGGGAGACTGGAGCAAGTTCAGGGAACGCGTGAAAGGGATAATGGAGCGGAGCTGAATGTTTGTTATATCGAAGGTTTACCACGAGGGTTTTGGGAGAGCTAATCAGTTGTAGTTTCCGTGAAGTTGATTGGGTTGGCAATAATGGGGGTTACATTTTTGTTTTGTTGGGTCACATTTGTGTTTTGCGGGAAGGATTAGAGGGTGGGGAAGGAGCACGAATTAGCATATGGGTTTAACAGGCAAAGTTATGTGTTGGAGTTTTGTTAGCAGCTAATCATGTGGGACTGATGTATATATTTTTAATCATTGTAGATACCCCTGAAGAAGGTTATCAATATGACCGAAATGCATTGGGTGAAGATTAAATGTGACAAGGAATTAAGTTTGTTTACGTGCCTGCGAATAGGCCCGGATGGGCAATTCTTGTGCAATTTAAAATGCGTGAAAACATGAAAACTTTGTGTCCTTGACGTGACGGATTAAGATGGATAAACTTTGTAATAAACAAAATGAATTTGAGTACATTTTCGAGTACGTGGATATTTTGATCACAAATGTGCAGTAGGCTGTGCAACTCTTCCGTGACACATAAAGTGCGTGTCACAAACTCGGCATCATTTCGTACAGGCGCATTTGGAAAGGAGCACATCAAGAGTGTATGCACGCCAAACAGGAATAACATGGATACAATTAACTTTTGGATTACTGAGGGTGTGCTTCAGGTTTATGCAACAATGAACCATTATGAGCCGTTCCACCCCTGTTAGCACCCCGTGAACTGAATTATCGAAAAAGATTAAGCAACGGTGTCACGTCAAGGTCTCTCCGAGTCAATGTCAACTTAAATATATGTCAAATGATAATGATTACATACGTTTTTGAAATTTATTTGACTGTGATTGCATTGTTGATTATTACTGTTTATTTGCACATTTTAAATTACATTATGTGAACAGGGAAGCATGGGACGTTTAAGTACTTAAGTAGTAATGAAGGGCAGTACGTCATTATTATTTTTGAAACTCTGGGAGGGCGGGCCTTGAAGCTAAGTGATACGACTTGAGCACACGTGGGGTAGGTAACGTGGGATTTAAAAGCAGTTCGCGTAGGGTGTTTGTGCTTAATATGGCATTCGAACTTTGGGGCGAGTAGATTGTCAGCAAAATCGTCAGTTTATCACAGGTAAATACTGGGGAGAGTTCAGTTTCGTAAGGGAGACTGGAGCAAGTTCAGGGAACGCGTGAAAGGGATAATGGAGCAGAGCTGAATGTTTGTTATATCGAAGGTTTACCACAAGGGTTTTGGGAGAGCTAATCAGTTGTAGTTTCCATGAAGTTGATTGGGTTGGCAATAATGGGGGGTTACATTTTTGTTTTGTTGGGTCACATTTGTGTTTTGCGGGAAGGATTAGAGGGTGGGGAAGGAGCACGAATTAGCATATGGGTTTAACAGGCAAAGTTATGTGTTGGAGTTTTGTTAGCAGCTAATCATGTGGGACTGATGTATATATTTTTTAATCATTGTAGATACCCCTGAAGAAGGTTATCAATATGACCGAAATGCATTGGGTGAAGATTAAATGTGACAAGGAATTAAGTTTGTTTACGTGCCTGCGAATAGGCCCGGATGGGCAATTCTTGTGCAATTTAAAATGCGTGAAAACATGAAAACTTTGTGTCCTTGACGGTACGGATTAAGATGGATAAACTTTGTAATAAACAAAATGAATTTGAGTACATTTTCGAGTACGTGGATATTTTGATCACAAATGTGCAGTAGGCTGTGCAACTCTTCCGTGACACGTAAAGTGCGTGTCACAAACTCGGCATCACATGTAGTCTCGCCAGTTTTGGAAATATATTGTGCTATGGCTCAAGGGGCTGCGCTCTATGGTCCTGAAATATGGGGTCATGTGGATGTCCAGCCCTTGGCCACTGCTGAAAACAATTATGCAAGGAAATTGGTTTGTCTTCCATCCAGCTCACCCCTTATCCCACTGTACTTTGAGTTGGGGCTAAAAGGAATAGCAGATGTGGCTGCATTAAAAATACTAGTTTACTGGGATCACCTTTGGACCACGCCCGAGCTAGGTGATTACAAAGATTGCAGAACTATTAAAGATCCCAGGTGCTAGAATGCTACCTGGGTCAAATTTTTTGCATGTGGCTGGGGAAGTTGGGGTGACATAGTTATTGGGCTGAACCTACAGGAATCAAAAAATCAGATATGAATGTACTGAAGGATACGTATTGGGCATACATCAACTGCTTCTAAAGCACAGGTCGCTTTATATTCTGACATGACCTAACCACATCGGGGGTTGTGATGTACTATATGATTAAGCAATTGGAATGTATGTTATGTGTTTTTTAAATATTTTAAATATATGACATAGTTTTTTAATGTCTATTATGGATGTTTACTTTGATGGTTGTAATAACCGAATAAAGTTTATTTATACTACTACTGAACATATGTTCCAAAAGGAATACCCTGCTACAGACAGCTTTTATCTGTATCAAACTCCTGACAGTCACCAAACCTACATTGAGAAATGAAGTTGATATGAGTAGAGAAGTGGGTACTGTAAACAGTATTGACTGTTGTATTGCTTTGCCCTCACAGATAATATAGAATACCACTCTCCCACACGGAGGCTCAAACACGATGAAGCAATACACACAACACAACACCACCTGGAAAGGGATTTCACTTTATAAAATGAAGCACATCAAATACTGTTTTCAGAATAAGGCTTGGGGTTTTATTTATGCAATGCTCTCTAACAGAAAGGCTTTCCCAGATGTCAAATGAACATTCAAATGTATATAGATATAGATATAGATATATATATGCAAGCAATAATTACACACTTGGCAAATGCAACTGTTAAATGCATGGATAATAATATAATAGAATGGACACAAGCAGATAATAATGGATGTCCTGCAAGAAATCAGAAAAATATATACTCTAAATAAATCAGATGATTAACTTGGATGTGCACACAAAGTCACTCACACATCACAAAGTCAATGCTCAAAAACAAATCACCTCACCGGCTGCAAACACTGCATCTTAGCCCACTCCAGACTGGGGGATTCACAGCGAGGTTAAGAGCCTCAGCAAACCGGGGTTCTGCTGAATCGAAGTAGATGTGTCCATCCCCATTTGGACTCCAAAATAATCCCGGTCTCGAAGTCAACAAACCCCAGCTCTATAATCTCAAAACACACAAGAAGGTTCCGAGAGGCTTTCCCTTGCACCAAGGAAACTTACTGGAATTGGCCACTTTCCATGCAAGCATTCCAAAGGCAGAGGAGTTCTCACGTTCCTTCTGCCTTATCATGTGTTCCAGCCTTTATCTTAACGAAGCTTACGAAAGTCTTCCGGCAGTACATTCAACAATCTCCAAAAGCCCAGAAAAAAAGCAACCTTGAACGTGAGTAACCTAAATAACTTGAGTAATCTGGGGCCTGCCTGTGCAATCAAAAAGCTCAAGCAAGACAGAGTCAGAATTCAAGATGACATGAGGGCATGTCAAAGCCAAGAGTAAGAACTTCATAATACTTCCCAATGTACAACAAAATCCACATTTGTGCACCACTGCCTATAGCATCACACACTTCATCTGCCAAAGTACAACATAATGCACATTTGAGCACCACTACTTATAACACTGCACTTCCAGACCAAGAAGTACAGTCCACATCTCTCTCTCTCTCATGCTTTCAAATGCACATCCCACACGTTCTGCTCCTGGCAAGGCTGTTCTACTCTGTGACAGCTCCCACTCTGCTAAAACTACGAAGAGATAAGATAGAAATCTTCAAGGGAAAAAGCACATGCAGGGAAAAATGTTGTACATTCAGGCTAGGGTAAAATAAAACACCAAAGGTCAATTAAAATCATTGTAGTCAAAGGTCATCACATGGTTTCAAACCGCAGGAGTGCCTCTAGCATTACATTTCACCCCATGACCTTTGACTATCATAACATACATATCAAAAATCAACTTCTTAAGTGAAAGAACGAATATAAAATGAAGCACACATTAAAACAGTGACATTATAAAAGCATGTAACATAATACTTCATCTAAAATAGCTCATGCATATCTGATAATAACTTGGCTTCAGGAACACAGGTATGATGAATACACAAATAAAATCAAACATGTTAACTCATTGATGCTCCTACTGTTATGAATGGCTAATTCTGGAACTTTTACTATTGAAGCAGCCAAACTTATATATTTTGCTTAAAAAAAGGAATCTTCTTTTTTTTCAAACTGAACAGCATTTCCTGTAACTCTCTGGATTTAATGACAAATATCCTTCTGCGTGAACACACCCTTCTTGCTTTGAAATTACATCTTTTAACACTTTTTCTTCATTTTAACAGTCAAAAATCGTCTTTGCTAGGTAAGTTCATCTGGTTGATTCAGCCAAAGGATGTCAGCAACAGTGTCGGTCTGCGCTGTCAGGGGGTCACTTCGGGGGGGGGTCCCACACCCTCACGGGCCCACTCAGACAAAGGCACCCACACGCAGGACAGGGACATCAGGTACACCAACACATCGCATTATGATCTGAAAAAGGAACAAGCATCACTCTTCTTGCAAAAAACATTTTTCAAAAAGCACACGTTCTCCTTTTTCTGTTTTGGGTCTGATGGCACAGTTTTATCTTTTCTGTCTGCACGGTTCTCAGCTGGTTCTGGGGAATTTTCTAAGAATTCTACCCACTCTTTGGCCTTTGTATTCTTGGTAGTGGAGTCAAACTCTCCTTTCCCTTGCACAGTAAGAAGGTCTGGGGCAGTCACCTCCCTGACTATCTCTCCACACACTGCTGAATATGTACACCCTTGATCATTTGGCATGAGCCCAAGGCAATCCATCTGCCCTATCTGCTCTGGTAATTTTCCTTTCTCCAACTAGTCCCTCACCTCCTGTGGGACTGGTCTGCACTGTGCATACTGAAAAATAGGAATCACAGTTCTAAGTAAGTCTAGGGGAATATGCATCCCTTCAGTCTCTGCCCACCTGTTAGCAGTGTCTTTCTCTCCTAGGTGCTCGCACCAAATCAGAATCATGTGCCACCACCTCTGTCTCCAGGATTTTAGCCTTTTCATCTGTAAGGGAATCATAGCGTCTATCTAGTAAATGTATGGGACAATGAGCATCTACATGATACACAGTAGCTGCACTTTGCAGTAACGTTTCCCACATCTCTTGCCACAACTCCTTGTTCTACTTCACTGAGGAATCCTGTGTCTCAGTCACCTCAAACACCACCCCTGGACTTTCTACTGGGACCTGCACCAACTGTTCATGCAAAACTGCAGTTTCTGCCTGTATGCACCACTTGATCACATTTCCTTCTAGTTCATTACCCGTTCTGTATCTCATCAGCCATTGCATTAGAGAAATTTAAAAAGTCAAAATCACATTATGCCTTATTGTCATCTGCTCAGTGTCTGTCAGCGTGCAAAAACTCAAAAGCACCTGTATCTGCCCTGTGTCTGTCACAGCACAACTCAAAAGCAACTGTGCCTGCCCTGTGTCTATCAAAGCACAACTCAAAAACAACTGTGTCTGCCCTGTGTCTATCAGAGCACAACTCAAAAGCAACTGTGTCTGCCCTGTGTCTATCAGAGCACAACTCAAAAGCAACCGTGTCTGCCCTGTGTCTATCAGAGCACAACTCAAAAGCAACTGTGTCTGCCTGTGTCTGTCACAGTGCAGTGAAACACTAGCAGTTGTTTTTCAAAGGGAGTAAAACATTCTCCAGCATTTGAAAATGTTTCAGTCCAAAAGCCCAAGAGCACCCTCTTCTTTCATTGTTTCTATGTTGATTGTACTACAACAAGAAATATCAGACAATTAGGGCTAGACACATGATAATACTAACGATTGTTATTTATTGCTTTTTTCTATAATACTTACTAATCTGACCTTTTTCCAGCAAGAAGAAACACAACTTCTACCAAGTCTTTGTACAAATATTAAAATGTAAATGCTCAAATAACACTGTTACTAATTTGCTCTAATCAAGGAGTCTCTGGCATAAATGCAAAGTTCTTCAGTAATTCTACCAATTACCAAAAACAGGTTTTTCCAAAAATTAGTCTGTGTTCTTGTTAAACACTATTGTTGCAAACTGTAATTTCTTTCTTGCGATGGGTGCCAAAAAAACTAAGTATTGCACTTAGCTTTTCCTTGTTGTTGTTTTTCTCTCCAGGTTCAAATTCTGAAGGAAGCCGGAATGCAGGAATGCGAAGAAGACTGCTGGATCAGCTGTCAGGTAAAAATACTTGAATGCAGCGTGGAGCGTCCCTAGATACCAGCACTGATGACAACCGGAAGGCTAAGCACCTTCCAGAACTGGGTGTGGCCTTAAATAGTCTTGCCACACCCAATTTGGCTGACGCGCATATAGCGTAGCACTGCGTGGGCAAAGGTCATTTCCTACCTGCAGAGCTCTGGACCAGACGCGTCCGATCTGTTCGTTGTTGCGCTCTGTGAGTGTCTCGTCTTTTCTTTTAAATGTGTCCCGTCCTTGAATATAATTACAAATATGTGTCACCAATACAAATCAAGCGTGCATACATATACCAAAGCGCACGTAAACTGAGCGCTCATTAGTACAAAATGGACGCATTCAGCACAGAACAAT
Source organism: Calotriton arnoldi (assembly GCA_963921515.1). NCBI lineage: Eukaryota > Metazoa > Chordata > Amphibia > Caudata > Salamandridae > Calotriton > Calotriton arnoldi. The sequence goes on along the minus strand of CAWUFW010002560.1, from coordinate 1,017,612 downwards.
TATCATGACAAAAACTCTTCAAGTATCTAGTACAAAACATACTCAGCACACATTATCATAACGCTATTTTACATAAACCGGTCATGCTGGTTGCACGGGATAGGGGTGGGTTTTTTATTGGGATATTGAGTACAGGGAGTAATATGAATCCTTTGATTCATGTATTCCTGGCACTGCCTTACAGTCTAGATTAGCACTGTCTAGATGGGCAATCATGACAATCAGAGAGGGGGAAACAAAGGAAGGAGCACCCAACCGGGATGGGCGGCCATCTTGGACTGACTCCGAGAGAGGCCCACGAGCTGGGAGGTGGCCTGCCCTGACCGCGCCGGAGCCCAGGAGCGGAGGTCCGTGGGTGAGAAACACCTACGTACTGCGTGCACTTCACCGTCGACAAACCCAAGGAACCGAAACCCCCCCCCCCGCCCACCACGAAGGAACTGGAGCAAGGTTACCGACGAGCAACTAAACTCCACCCTCACCCGAGACAACCCCACCTGGATATCCGACGCAAACACCACAGCCAGAGGACTCCACACTTGGATCTCCAACTGCGCAGACGAGCTCGCCCCACTACGCAACCCCAGCAAACAACGCCCCAGGAAAGCCGCCTGGTTCACCACCGATCTCCAAGAAGCCAGGCGCACCTGCAGACGCCTGGAGAAGAACTGGAGGAACACCAAGACAACCGATAACTACTCCGCCTACAAGGACGCCATGACAGACTACCACAACCAAATCAGAACAACCAAAAGGAACTTCATCCACAACAAAATCCTCGCCAACGCCACCAACTCCAAGGAACTCTTCAGTGTCATTCAGGAATTCACCAACCCCCGCAGCGAAGCCACAGACATCACCCCGTCCCAAGACCTCTGCGACAAGTTTGGAACCTACTTCCACCCCAAGATCAGAACACTCTACGACAACTTCGTCGACCAACCGCAAGATGCCACAGCCAGACCCCCGCCCCCAGAGACACCAGCCAGCCCACCTTTCCGACTGGACACCAATCACGACCGAGGACACCGCCACAACCATGAAAGGCATCCACTCGGGGGCCCCCACCGACCCCTGCCCCCTGCACATCTACCACAGAGCCGCGGACACCATCGCACCTGAAGTGCAACGGACCATCAACACCACCTTCACAACAGCCACCTTCCCAGACAGCTGGAAGTGCGCAGAAGTCAGGCCCCTGCTCAAGAAGCCCACGGCCGACCCCACCGACCTCAAGAACTACCGGCCCATCTCGCTCCTCCCCTTCGCAGCCAATGTGGCAAAGAAAGCAGTCAACAGGGAACTGGCACGATTCATCGAAGAGAACGCCGTCCTCGACCCGTCCCAATCCGGATTCCGAAGCAACCACAGCACCGAGACCGCCCTACTCGCCGCCACAGACGACATCCGCACCCTCCTGGACCAAGGCCACTTCGCGGCCCTCATCCTCCTCGACCTGTCTGCAGCCTTCGACACCGTCTCTCACCACACACTAGTCGCCAGACTACACGAAGCCGGCATACAAGGAACCGCCTTGGACTGGATCTGATCGTTCCTCACCGGAAGAAGCCAAAGAATCAGACTACTACCCTTCCTCTCCGCCCCCACGGAAATTACCTGTGGAGTCCCACAGGGGTCATCACTGAGCCCAACCCTCTTCAACATCTACATGGCCCCCCTCGCAGCCATCATCCGACAACACGACCTCAACATTGTATCCTACGCCGACGACACCCAGCTCATCCTCTCCCTCACCAGAGACCCCACCACCGCAAAACTCAACTTCCAGAAAGGAATGCAAGACGTCGCAGTCTGGATGACCACCAGCTGTCTAAAACTCAACGCCGAGAAGGCAGAAGTCCTCGTCCTTGGAAACACCCCTTCAGCATGGGACAACACCTGGTGGCCTAATGGATGTAGGGTTTTTAAAGAGGAAGCTTGGCGCTCTAGCTGATATGCGCTGTGTGTGGGGTGTTGCAAGTGAGGACGGTGCCACCAGGTCGGGGGAAATACCCTATAACCCCCATAATTGTGTGAGTCGTGAAACTCACACCAGAAATGTGAACAGAGTCCCGGGCACCCTCGTGTGACGAAACACGTGTCGGCTGGTTGTTTTCTTTATGTTGTTGCTCGAATAAATACTTTTGAATTATTACTCTGGTGTTGACCACTGAGAATTGGGATCATGCGAGACATTTCTACCAGTAAGACATCCTCATAACGTGTGCCCGGGACTCTGTTCACAAACACCTGGTGGCCCACCGCCCTCGGATGCCCGCCCACCCACCCCCTCAGACCACGCCAAAAACCTCAGCATCGTACTCGACATCACTCGCCATGAACCGACAGGTCAACGCCGTCACCTCCAGCTGCTTCAACACCCTCCGCATCCTTCGAAAGACCTTCAAATGGATCCCCGCGGAGTCAAGGAAAACAGTCACCCACTCACTCATCACCAGCAGACTGGACTATGGAAACGCTCTCTACGCCGGCATCAACAAGTCCCTACTCCGCAAACACCAGACAATACAGAACACCGTGGCCAGACTCGTCCTCGGCATCCCCCGGCACGAACACATCAGCCAACACCTGCGGAGACTACACTGGCTCCCCATGGAGAAGAGAGTCACCTTCAAAATCCTCACTCACGCCTACAAATGCCTACACAACAACGGACCCAAATACCTCAACGACAGAATAAACGTTTACATGCCCAAAAGAAACCTCCGATCTGCCAACCTCGCACTGGCTGAAGCCCCACGCATCCACAGAGCCAGAGCAGGCAGAAGATCGTTCTCTCACATTGCAGCCAGGACCTGGAACGAGCTACCGGCAGACATCAGACGCACCCCCTCCCTGAACACCTTCAGGAAGACTCTCAAGACCTGGCTCTTCGGCTGAACGGACCTCCGCACCCCTTCCCCCACCCCTCAGAGCCTTGAGACCCTCACGGGTGAGTAGCGCGCTTAAAATTCCCTGATTGATTGATTGAAGGAACAAAATACCCAACCCCCCAAGAGCCGCAGCCAAAATAATAAGGACTGGGCTGCCAGGAATAAACACCTGTTGGACCTGCGCCTGCTCCGCCGCACCAGCGGGGAGGGGACGAGACGATACCCAGCGGCACTACTGAGGAAGAATAAAGGCTTGAGGGGAAGATACATGATCCTGGCTCCCCTTAGAGGCGCACCAAGACACCCTGAAGGCGGGATCGATTCGGCCGGAGAGCCGCCGCTACAGTAACGCGGTAAGGCCTATCGCCTAGCAGAGGGGGGAAGAGACGGATGACATGATCGCACTGGCGCGGTGAGGCTGATCGGAGGCCGATGGGTTAGCCGCATGCACAAAAAACTGTTTCCCGGCGAGTGTGGGAACTGGACCGCTTTAGCCCCGGAAGGCAAAACTGAGAGGGCCGGAGAGAGACTGTGCAGTAGATCCGGGCTGGGCATAGTCCTCAGCAGAACCTGTGTAGTCTGGGCCATTACGCCCTGAGGAGACTGGTGGGGAGTGCCGGGGGCGCCTCGCGGGGGTCCCTGCATTAGAGGTGTTTGCCCCGGGGGCTTGACCCTGTGACTGATGGTGCACTGGTGGGGCAGGAGCGACGGCTGGCGACATACACCGGAATTGGGACTCCCTGAGCAGATCGTAGTCCACGTGGGGAGCCATCTACCCCGGGTTCCCAGTGAAGGAGAGCCTTTCCACGAGTAAGGAGTGACGGGGAGGATAAAATCACCAAGGAACAGTCTAAGTGCACTGAGCCCAACTGGGGGCTAGTCTTCCCAGCTGAAAAAGACACTGCTGTTGTCGTCTGGGACTCCCTGCGGGGGGGATACAAGGAGAGACGGGCACTCCCAGGGGGCATGGAAAACCTGAATAGGCCACAGTTCCGTCTCGCCTGGTGGCCTGGGCCTCACGGGAGACAAGTGAGGGGCTCAGACGAACTAAAGAAGTCCACTGACTGTCCCAGTGAAATTGTAGCCTGAGAGGTCGAGCCATCTAAGACCCGGACGGGACTAGAGTGTGACTACATCGTGTAGACGTCAGTAATACGGCAAAGTTCACTGAAAGAACAAGGCTACCACGGCGCAAAATGGTGAAGGAGAAAAGTAACAGGGCACCACAAGCCAACAAAATCTCCAATTATGCACTTCCACTTGATCATGAGGTGCAGACGGCGGTCACGGCCACACGTGAGAATGCGATGCCACAAACAGACGATCGTGCCGTCTCTATAGCGGATGTTCTGTCTGCCATTCACGTCACGAGGGATGATATGATCAATAAAATCGATGCCGTCGCTATTGATGAAAATCTGCTTTGTTGCGACCTACGGAAAGTCTCTGAGCGGGTGACTACAACGGAGCACACAGTGGATTCTTTGCAAATGGACCTGCATGCCCTATGAGAGATGGTGATTGATCTTCAGAAACGAGTGGTACGTCTGGATGATCGTGCAGAAGACGCGGAGGGAAGATCACGCAGGAATAATCTTCGATTTATCGGCTTCCATGGAAAAGCAGAAGGGCCAGCTGTGGATCTGTTTCTGGAGGACTGGTTGGTCACGGCGCTGGCCCCCAAGAAACTTTCCAAGTTCTTTACAGTGGAGCGAGCACATAGGGCATTGGTTCCGCCGCCGAAGCAGGGGGCACCGCCAAGAGCGCTCATAGCGCGTTTCCTCAATTTCCGTGACAGGGACTCCATCTTGCAGCTCACCCGTAATCGAGGTCCTCTAATGTACGAAGGACATCAGATATCCATTTACCCAGATTACACACAACGGGTACAGGAGCAACGCCAATCCTTTCTGGTAGTAAAACGACGGTTGCAGGATCTCAACCTCAAATACAGTCTCCTTTTTCCAGTGAAGCTGAGGGTCGAGAGCAATGGAAAGACTGTGTTTTTCTTTTCAGCGGCAGAGGAGAGCGATTGGCTGGTTTCCATGGGGTCCCCAGGGGCGTCCTCGGTTCCTTCCACAGTAACACCTTGGAAAACGGGATCGGGTAGGCAACCCGGAACCCGACGAAGGCGCTCTCCCCCACGGGACGGAGGTCAAAACCGAAGCCCTGGACACATCAGGGTCTGCCCAGATGGAACATTGCAAGCCTCAGATGTTGTGCGGGACTCAGGGGCAACCTCGCTGGACCGCCCTCTGATTGGCAATCCTGACGAGGATACAGACAGTTAGCGATGGTGCAAAATGAAGACTTGAGAGACACTCGGTTTGAAGCAATGTTGCCTGTAAATATGAGACACTCAGTAAGACTGTTCTAATTGGGAGGCAATAGAGGGACATATGGACAGTTGGACATGGCAGTTGCTTGTACAGTTTAAGTAACGCTGATGGGGGCTTGCCCTCCAGAGGCTGGTACCTGGCGGAGGAGCTTGAGGCTCGCCCTCGCACCTCTCCGGCTAGCCAGCCACTACCGTGGGGCCGGGTGGGTGGGTGGTGTTAATTCGGGTAGCGGGGTTCTCCTCCACAGGAGCCATTTGGGGGGATTTCTTTGGGGACATGGGTCGACGTCTACACGCCTTCTCCTTGTTATGTTGTTGTGGGGAGGGAGATGTGATATTGCCCAGGGAGTGGGGGGGAGTTGGGAATGTTTGGGAATGTTTTAAGGAACCCTTCCTTCACAAATGTCAGTTGATAGTAATTCCAGCACTGGGTACATGGTTGAGTAGAGTATGCACCTTATGGCGACCTCCATGAATAAGTTGTTGTCATGGAACATCCGTGGCATTGCAGGCTTTGAAAAACGTAGGCGCATACTGGCATATTTGAAGAGGTATAAAGTAACTATAGCCTGCCTTCAGGAAACACACATCTGGGGAGACACTATAGCATGTTTACGGAAAAGATGGAGAGGACAAATGTATGCTACTTCATATTCGGGTTTGCAAGGGGGGCCTTAATTTGGGTAGCGCCTGGGGTGCCTTTCCAACATTTACATCATGTGGTTGACACGGAAGGGAGGTTTGTAATCCTACACAGTAGGTTAGATGGTACTGAAACACACATCTGGGGAGACACTATAGCATGTTTACGGAAAAGATGGAGAGGACAAATGTATGCTACTTCATATTCTGGGTTTGCAAGGGGGGCCTTAATTTGGGTAGCGCCTGGGGTGCCTTTCCAACATTTACATCATGTGGTTGACACAGGAGGTTGTAATCCTACACGGTAGGTTAGATGGCACTGAAGTATGCATTATCAATGTATACGCCCGTAATGAGGATAGCGCTTCCTTCTGCCCTGAACTACTTGAGGCGGCCACACCTTACCTAGGGGCACCTGTGTTATTGGCCGGGGACATAAATTGTGTCATGGAAGGAACCCTGGACCGCGAACCCCCGAGAGATCACACTAAGCCTAAGATGACCAGTACGTTGAAAGACATATTAGAGGGGCTGGGACTCCGGGATGTCTGGCGAGAGCGTCACCCCACTCTCAGGCAGTTCTCATGTTACACGCCCACCACCGGAACTTCCAGCCGGCTGGATTATTGGTTCCTCTCGGCGGATCTTGGATAGACTGTGGGGGGGATTGCGTACCTGCCCAGATATCTGTCAGATCACTCTCCAGTCTTGATGGAGCTGGGGGGGAGGGGACCGAGACCAGAGATACCACTGTGGCGGCTAAACACTGAGACCTTGACAGATCCCCCATTTGTGGCTACAGTGTCTGAGGAGTTGGGCAGGTACTTCCAGGAGAACTGGGAGTCGACTGCCTACCACGCGACAGAGTGGGAGGCTATGAAGGTAGTCATGAGGGGTATCTGCATTAAAACATCATACGGAGTCTGGCGACAGCTAGAGCGGGACGTGGCCACTCGGGAGGCTGTCTTGGGTAGGCTAGAATCTGAGGTTTCCTCCAGGGGCGGCTGCTGTTCACGGGCGAGATGGGCATCGCCCTGCCACCCTGGGGGATTAAAAAAATGTGAGATGGAACACCGAGCAGCCAGCAATAAATTATGGTGGCTGCTTGGTGAACAAACATGGGCAAATCCGGGTTTTTCTTTGAGGGGGTGGGGGATGATGGCTCTTGGCTCTGCTGCGCATGCTTTTTTGGCTGTTCGAAGATTTCTTTGACCTGGAGCCAGAAAGCAGGGCAGTGACAACACACAGGTGGGAAAGGCCTGGTCTCACTGCCAGAATAGCATTGGATTTTGGGCATTATTCGTATAGCCCAGGGAGGAGTCAGAAGCTCCCCATTCTTTCAATTGGCTAGGGGCAGGGCAGTCCGGCTTCGGGGAAAGTAGTGGGGTGTGGCAGTGGCCTCTGCCTCTTCCTTGAGAGAGACCCAGCAACAGTTGTTTATTATTAAGTGATAGGTGTGCTGGGGTCTAGGGGAGGGGTCAATCCAGCATTTTCCAGTTTTGCTTGTGCGTCATTGACACGCTGTGTTCTGCACTCTGCAGTCACGAGAGGAGCCCGGCGCGAGAGATAGATTATCGAGCTCCGCTCGTAGGATATGCAGGTTGCAAGTTCTACTAGCTTGTGTTTGATGTTCACTTAATATTCAGCGCGGCGTCATTGGCATGTAAACTAAACTTTAATGTGTGAGCTGATCCGACTAATGACGATGTTGCTTTATGGCCAGGTACAGCCTATACCCCCTCGCTCCTCCTTTAATGATACCCAGATAACCACATGGACTACCAATAGAAGTTTTTGGAGTAGGGGGTCGTAAACCCCCGGCCGTATTTATTAAACAATTTTAATAAAACATTTTAATAAACATTTTATACCTTATTTAACACAAAAATACGCAGAATAAATTGCATTCCATTGTTACAATGATATGTACAGATGTCAGATGGCTAACCTTAACATAAATCTAATACAAAGGTATTCCTATCTTAATCTAGCATACCACAGCAATTACTTCTGCGCATTCCCCTTGAGCCCACGGCAAGGTCACGTCTGGGTTCAGATCCTCCCCCAATTAAGCCCCACGCCCTCGTACCGGAGTGCGCATGCGCGGGGGCCCAGTCACCGTGAGGGTACTTACCCCTCCCGGTCACCCCCATACGCCCTGTATATTATCTCCAAGGGGCCCATTGCACCCGTGTGCCCGTGCGGGGTGGCCAACCAGCCTACTGGAAAGCGTCACTCCCCATCCCCCGCACCCCTCCAGCCTACCGGCTGTAACCGCCCCTGGAGTACCATGAGAGACCACTTGTCCCTCCCATTGGGCGACCCCATTCCAGAATGGCGCCGCCCCTAAGGACCTTAAGTTACTGCTCCCCAATCATGACCTTACCGCCGACCAAGGAAACGCCAAATACGACAATTATATACTTATCAAAGAAAATCATAAAGCTGTCAATCAAAGAAAACGGGACAATAATTAAGCAAAATACAACACAATTTTGACTAAAACATCTCTATTTTAACCGATTCCCCCTACGATGCCAGAACAACTTGCTTTAGGGGATGGTGGGTGGGCAAATTAAGGGCAGCCTCCTAGCGAGGCTGGTGCGTAGTCCGGCTGGGAAGCGGCGAAGAGATCCACCTCGCCGCTCCCGAGCCTTATCAGGGGTCTCCTGATGACGTCACAAAGACGCGCGCCCGGAAGCGCGTTTCGCTTCCGGGGCACGCTCCCTCCCCAATCATTCTGTAAGGCGGGCCCACCGCGCTCTCAGGGCGCGATGGGCCCGCCCCCAGTGTGGGCAGCATCGGGGCCGGCTCGACCGCCATACCTTTGGCGTGGCCGAGTCCGGCCCCGCTCTCTATATGGCCAGGTACAGCCTATACCCCTCGCTCCTCCTTTAATGATACCCAGATAACCACATGGACTACCAATAGAAGTTTTTGGAGTAGGGGGTCGTAAACCCCCGGCCGTATTTATTAAACAATTTTAATAAAACATTTTAATAAACATTTTATACCTTATTTAACACAAAATACGCAGAATAAATTGCATTCCATTGTTACAATGATATGTACAGATGTCAGATGGCTAACCTTAACATAAATCTAATACAAAGGTATTCCTATCTTAATCTAGCATACCACAGCAATTACTTCTGCGCATTCCCTTGAGCCCACGGCAAGGTCACGTCTGGGTTCAGATCCTCCCCCAATTAAGCCCCACGCCCTCGTACCGGAGTGCGCATGCGCGGGGCCCAGTCACCGTGAGGGTACTTACCCCTCCCGGTCACCCCCATACGCCCTGTATATTATCTCCAAGGGGCCCATTGCACCCGTGTGCCCGTGCGGGGTGGCCAACCAGCCTACTGGAAAGCGTCACTCCCCATCCCCCGCACTCCTCCAGCCTACCGGCTGTAACCGCCCCTGGAGTACCATGAGAGACCACTTGTCCCTCCCATTGGGCGACCCCATTCCAGAATGGCGCCGCCCACTAAGGACCTTAAGTTACTGCTCCCCAATCATGACCTTACCGCCACAGGCCAGATGGTTGACCGACTGTCTGGCCCCCCCATCGCTCCCAGAAAGGTCAAAGCCTAGCTCTGAACCCCTCCATCCAAGCCAACAAGCTCCCCATGAAAATCCTATTACCCAATTGAGATAAATGGACGCCGTCTTGTAGGAAGCACGACTCCCTCGTATGCACCCATGGGAAATCGTCTGTAAATGTGGGGACCTGAATAATCTCTCCAATTTAGTGTTGATCCTCCGAACTGAATTATTTAACGCCTTCACTGATTCGCCCCCCGCCATTGCATCCTTGGGACCATGTGTGACCAAACTATGGTGCACCCTGGGCAAGTCCGAGCCAACCAACCCACTTCCGTCAGTACAGTCTCCACTAGACCCCTCCTGCCCAAGTGTACCAAATCATTCCCACCCACGTGTAGGATAATGGCGCTGGGTAGAACCCCATTTTTCTTTAATAAATCTGACACCAGGTCCCTGAGTTGTGTGATGAGGAGACCCCCTCTCCCATGAAAAGACACTGTAAGGCCTGCCAGTTCAGTTTTTGACTCAAATTTTCCTGCAAGAAAAAAGGCATGCAACCGTTTTACGTAAGAATGGCCGATGATCCAAACCACTTGCTGTCTTCGCTGGCGGGCGTGACCCTGTCCCAGCGCCCGACTGCTGTTGCCGCTGTGTCGCCATCAGTTTCCTCCTGCGTGACAGGTTCGAGAAACTGCAAATCAACAAAAAGGAGAAAGACATCAGAACCCAAGCTCCCGCACTCCTTATAACAAATGCATACGCACATAGCGCTTGTAACAATTGGATGACCATCTACCAATACTCTGGACGTCCCCCCCTGGCAGACCCCTAGCCGTCACCTCAGTTGCAGCTCCTATTCTGAATGAATGCGTTCCAAAGCTACTTGGTTCCAAACCTGCTTTCAACACCGCCATGTCCAAGACTCTTTTGAATTGGAATTTTGTGAGCGGGGTGCCATCTGCATGAATTAATAAAGGGCCACCCGCCCCATCGGCCCTACTGCCCAAAAATTCCTCCAAGTTAGCAATAGGGCAACAAGGATTTGAGGGTGCACGGTGTAGTACAACTCCTTCTCCCCGGGCAAACTGGTCCGTCTTTGACTTCTTGATAGATATCAGCACAGAATCCCCTTGTACTTTAACCCAATCAAATTGTAGGCCACCCTGCACATCCCGCTTGTTGCTGGACACCAGTTCACTGATCCTAAATGCCCCATAAAATGCCAAAGAAAATGCCGCGCGGAATAACAACACTTCAGCCGTGGAGCTGCAAACTAAACCGAGAGACCCAAGCAAAGCTGTTAACAACTCCATCCCTATAGGCCGCCTAGTGTCCGGCACTGATCCCTGTATGCGCTGCCACCCCTTCAAAGCCTTCCTGACTGTGAAATTGTTTGCGGGATCCCTTAACCCTCTTGCTTGCGCAAAAAGGAAATTGCTGCCATATGTCGCCTGGCGGCCGCCACTGAACGCCCCTCCCTCTGCAAAAAGGCTAGGTAGGTCAGGATCCTCCCCGCATCATGCCAATGTTCCTCCCACTCCCTTCCCAAAAAGGTACAGTAAGCCCAAAACGCCCCTTCGTATGCCTTCCTAGTCCTTGGAGCTAGACTAGCTGCCACGAGGTCCGGTAATTGGGGGCACCAATCTGCCAAAGAGATTCTGGGAAGGCCGTCGGGCGCACTGCCGCCTCTGGGAGATGTGTCCTGAACACCTGCATCTTGAAGCGAGAGAGGGCGTCAGCAGCATGATTCAATATTCCGGGCACATGCTTAGCCCTAAATTGTAAATTCAATCGCATGCATAACAGTACAATCTCTTTCACTAGGCGCAATATCCATTTGCAATGTGCAGTTTGCTGATTAATGCATTCGACCACAGACATATTGTCAGACCAGAAAATGACCGAGCGGTCGCGTAGTTGACCCGGCCAAACAGTCAAAGCCACCCAAATGGGGAATAATTCCAGGAAACCAATATTTTTTGTGAGGCCACTCAGCCTCCACCATATCGGCCACCGTTGAGCCACCCACTCAGTGCCCAGTATGGCGCCAAATCCCTCACTGCCAGCAGAGTCCGTCATTAGTCCCAACTCTGGGGAGGCAATGAGTGGACCGGGCCACACCAACCTGCCATTGAAGTCCCTCAGAAATGCCAACCAAATGCGCATGTCCTGACGTACCTCAGCAGATAGCCTGGTGTGATGGCGTTGTTCCTGAAGTCCGGACATAGCCTGTGCAATAGAGCGTGAGAATGGTCGCGCCATAGGTATTACACGCAAAGCAAAATTCAACTGCCCCACTGTCTGCTGCAACTGATGTAATGTGACCTTTTCCTTCTCCAAGCACTGTTGCAGGCCTAACTGAAACTTTCTAATTTTTTCTTTGGGTAACCTGAAACATCCCTGTATGGAGTCCAATTCTATCCCCAGGAATTCAATGCTAGTGGATGGCCCTACGGTCTTCCCTGGTGCTAATGGTACCCCAAAAGTCTGCATGAGTGTGCAAAATTCACGCAGCGCCCATCCACACTCCGGGGAACCAGGGGAGCCTAGAACCAAGAAATCATCAAGGTAATGTAGGACATGCGTGTGCCCAGTAACCTGCCCAAAAACCCATTCCAGAAAAGAGCTGAATTTCTCAAAATAAGAACATGACACAGAGCAACCCATGGGCATACACATATCCATGTAATACTTTTCTTGAAACTGGAAACCCAACAAATGAAAATCCGCAGGATGGACTGGCAATAAGCGAAATGCAGACTCAATATCTGTTTTTGCCATCAGCGCACCAGGGCCCAGGACCCGGAGCATTTCCACCGCTTGGTCAAAAGATGCATATTTTACCCTGCACAACTCTTCACTAATAGCGTCATTCACTGACAACCCCTTAGGTGCCGATAAATTGTGAATCAGCCTGAACTCTCCCGCTTCTTTCTTTGGCACCACCCCTAGCGGAGAGCAAACAAAATTCTTTACCGGGATGGTGTCATATGGGCCTGCTATTCTACCTAGCCGTAGCTCCTTGTCAATCTTATTGGCTGCCACCCGTGGGTTAGCTCGTACTGAAGCCTGATTCTTACAGACCGACTTACCAATATAATCTGGGGCGGGTATCCTAAAGCCACAGGTAAAGCCTTCCAACAGCATCTGGGCAGATGAAGGACATGGGTACTTATTCAGCCAAGGGGTCAAAACCGATATCTTAATAGGGGAACGTGAATGGATAGCTGGCGCACCCTCAATCCTGTTTCTTTCTCCCAGCATCTTTTCCTTTCTTGGAACATCTAGACTCAGGGTGTGATGTGTTGGCGCAGAAGGAACACGCGTGCCTGAATTTACACGTTCCAGGGGCCTGCTACATGTCCGCCTGTTGAAATCCCAGCACGCTCCCTTCTTCCCGTTCCCCCGCCACTCCTGTAAGTGGAGGGGAATTCTGCCGAAAGGGCTGAGCAGGCTGACTTCTTGCTCCCTCCTGCACTACCCCGCCAACATGGTCAATCCAAGATATCAAGTCCACTTGATCCCAGGCCAGTGCAGGATCAGAAGCTCTTGCTCTCCTAAAACTTTTATCATAATCCTTCCATCCATTACCCCCGTATTTATCGTGCGCCATAGTGATCCGATTCTGATAACATGCCATCGCTGCCTGCATATTGGGAGATTGCTCCGCCATCACGGCCATATACACTGAAAAACCCCTAATCCAATTAATGAGGGACTCTTCCAACCTATATTTCTGCAGTTCGTTAGCCCATTCCCGAGGAAGCATCCACTCCTTATTTTTCTTAGCTTCCTCCCGCTCAGCTTCATCAAGTAACAAAGAAAACATGTTCACATAACTCCCTTTCCATATTTTTTCTTTCGTTTCTGTTGTCACATGTCTGGCCAAGTTCTCCCTGGCAGTGCGGGCCTCACCCACCCCCAACAACGGCAGAGTCACTTGCTTACCTGGTGTCTTGCACCCCGCCGGCTCCTGGACCTTCTCCTTGGATGTATCGCCCACCGGGCAGGGCCCCGGTAGGTCCTTGTTGCCCCCGCTTGGGGTTGCGTTGCCCTTTGGAGCGGGGGAACTGGTAACACCTGACCCTTACCCGGGGCATCCCCGGCGTACCATTAAACTGGGTCATGATTTGCCTCGCCTTCTCCATTAAATCTTCCCCTTCTACCGTGGCTCCCGCTGCCGGTGACCAGTTGGCCACCTTCCCCAACCAAGGGAGCAGAGCTGCTAGATTGGAAATTAAGTCCTGTGGTACCGAGCTGCCCCCGGAGGGGTCAACGGGGCCCCGGGCACCCCCTAGTGGGTCTACTGGGACCAATGCCGGCTGTGGTGCTGGGGCGTTAATTGGCAGTGGTGGAATGAGAGCGGGCACCGGCAGGGCTGGCGCAGGCACAGGTGGTATAGCGTCCGGGACGGGAGGGATGAGCGACGGCACAGGCATAGGAGAGGGTATCGGGCGTGGCCCTGGTCTCTCGTGCACCCCCTCCCCGCCCTTCTTGGCTCTATTTCTCTTTGGGAGGGGTGGAAAAGCCTCCCTAGGTGCCACATGCTTGCGTCTAGGTCTCTCCCTGGCGCCTCCTCCCCATCTACCCTCTCCTTTAATTCAGCTAAGGCCTGCCCCATCTCATCCATCTGCTTCATCCTATTCTCCATTGCCACCATTTTTTCCATCATGCCTTGCAAAAGGCTTTCCATACGTGACTGTGTGTCCCCCCGCTTAGATTTATTTGCCATCTTAAATCTCCCACGATCACAATACGCCTGTTACCAATGGGCACCCCGAGTGGGTCAAATCCTGGCGCACTCCCCCACACAGACTGGGCTGGGACGTGTCCCGAGCCCTTACCTGATAGCGTAGGAGGTACACGACCGGCCGTAAGCACCCAGGCAACCAGAGCCACTCCACACCAGCTATTCTAGTGGGTCAGGTGAGTTGACTCAAACCCGCGTGGCTCCCAGAAGCTCTGAAAATGCAGGCCTGTCCGTGCCCTCTTCCTCGATCCTGCTGCTGTTGTCCTCTGCATATGTCCGCTCTTGCCCGCTGTCCACTCGCCGTGAATCAGCCCACTGCTTGGACACAAAGAACAGATCACGTAATGCCAAACAACCGCTTTTTATTAGTAGTATTCACATTTACCATCCAACTAAGACAGAATCCCCACCCCTAAGCTGTCCAGATCAGCTTAAGGTTTTAATACTGCAGGGGCGTGAGTGGAGAATAGAACCCTGCAAGGCTATCCTAACTCGTTTGCCAGCACTTTCCTCTTGCCACTGCACCCCGTGCTGAAAATCACCCCCAACCATATGGTAAACTCCACCACTATTAGAGCGAAAATCGGCAGGGATCGAAAATCACCCCCAACCATATGGTAAACACCACCACTATTAGAATGAAAATCGGCACCTTCCGAGCCTGATATTGCTCTTAAACTCTTTCGGTAGTGCCCAGTAAACGGAGACAACCGGCGGACCGCAGTCCCGACTCCCTGCTCACCCACGCTCACCTTCCCTTCTTGCCGACTCACGGGGCCCTCACTACCCGTTACCGTACCTCTAGGCAGATCGCAACGGTCCGATGCGACCCGGCGCTGTCTTTCTGCTCCCTGCACCCGACCTCGACCTCAACGTGGCGCTGTCCTCCTGTCCGAGGAACCTCGACCTCGACGTGGCGCCGTCTTCCTGTTCCCCGCACTCGTGATCCGACGACGTGCACCTGGAAACAGAAAATAAAACAAATTAAGGGCAGCCTCCTAGCGAGACTGGTGCGTAGTCCGGCTGGGAAGCGGCGAAGAGATCCACCTCGCCGCTCCCGAGCCTTATCAGGGGTCTCCTGATGACGTCACAAAGACGCGCGCCCCGGAAGCGCGTTTTCGCTTCCGGGGCACGCTCCCTCCCCAATCATTCTGTAAGGCGGGCCCACCGCGCTCTCAGGGCGCGATGGGCCCGCCCCCCAGTGTGGGCAGCATCGGGGCCGGCTCGACCGCCATACCTTTGGCGTGGCCGAGTCCGGCCCCGCCTCTCTAAACTTGCTTGAATGAAAGCGTAAGCGTGCGTGACTAATTTAAAAGGAACACTGGCCTTTCACAGGCAGTCTGCCTGTGAAAAGCTGGTGTTCCTTTTAAATTAGTCACAAACGCTTTCATTGAGGCAGACCGTGACGCCTGCGCATTGGCAATGGAGTCCTTAGTGTAGTGGCGCAATTTAGTTACTCCCGACGTGGTGACATTCACTCATAGAAATGAGGGTTCCTTTAAAGCTGAAACTCGGGATGAACCCGTTCCAGCTCAAAAACTCAGTTAAGTGCTTCTTTTAGAATTCTGAATCCTATTTCAGTTACACATGTACTTCTTGGCCACCCTTGGTAAAGATGTAATTAAAGGCACATTTCCTTAAAACACTGGACTTTCTCTTGAGGACGCATGTTCGCCCTGCTTACTGAAATGAATGTTGTTCATTCATCGGGTTTTCTGATTCGCTTCGACATTTTATACAGTCTTAAACTGTGAATTATTTTTAACTCAGAATTTTAGCTGTATTGTCGATTGCGTTTTTGTGCTGAAATATGAGAAGACTGAACGATGGGTGTTTTATAAGAACCTAACTGTTTTAATACGAATGTTTTTAAAGGAAATTACTTGTGACTTGAAGCAGTGGTACAAACTCATGGTAAGGGGCGCAGGATGCGTGCTGGTTTCTACAACCCTGCAGTGCAGCTCGATGACAAACATTTCACTTCCCTGTGCATCCTGTTGGAAAACACGAGAGTGCACTCTGCTCTTCTGCTCTGGAACATCGTGCGCTCTGAAGTGTCTGAAAGGCAAATTGTTGGGCCTATGCCAAATAACAACACACAGTTGAATCAAATAGATTTTGACATCTCCTTTCGATGGTTCAGCACTCTGACACGCACGACCTACACATTCTGTGGGTTCCATAAGGGTCCGGGACAGAGAGGAAAGATGTTCATTTTTAAAACGTTTACATATTTGTCTGTATTATTGCCTATAAAGCGCTGCGTTTCGTCGAAGGCAACTCAAGGCTCCTGGATAGCCGAACACAATACATCAAGCAACCGTCCGTTGAAGTCATCACAGAAAAAACGGAAAGGTTAATAAAACAGTAACAGGGCAAGATCAAACAATGCACAGTATGGATGTCAGGGATTTTATTTATAGCTCTTTACTGATTATATCGAATTGTTCCTGGTCTTAGTTTTTTAGAGTAGAAAACCCCTTCGACACGTGTTGTTTATTCGGTGCATGTCACATTAACTTACCCCGACCCTGGAGACTTTTTAATAGCAGCGCCATGGAGCCGTTCGTTTCTAGGCGCATCCAGACTAAACGGAACAATTGCGTTTTTACAAACAAGCGCTTTGTGTTGGTCTGCGCATCATTTGTGAAAGCGTCTGAGCACCGGAACTGGGTCACCGGTGGATAGGTTTATTTGCCTGTGATCACACACTTTTCTTCCAATGTTAAGCGACTGTTGCACATGCTTTTCTTTCAAAGATTGGTTGCACTCTGCACTGCAGCAATGTTTTCACGTCTTCCTCCCCTGATCGTGTGGCGGCTGTGTAACATACAACCTGTCTGTAAAGTACTGTGAGATCGCAGCACAGGGGCTGTATGATGTGGAACGCACCGCGAGGCCCGAGGATTTCAAGGGGCTCTGCAGCGTGGATCCTGCCTGTAAAGCGCATTGAGGTCTGCGGAAAGTACTGTGACGGTTGGGGTCAGAAGAGGGCGTTTAGCATTGAATGCGACTGTAAAGCGCCATGACATCTGAGGATATCATACAGCCCCTGTGCTGTGACCTCACAGCACTTTACAGACAGGTTGTATGTTACACAGCCCGTGGCTCGTTCAATCTTCCTGCCTTTTCTTCCCCGGGTCGCCTGTGTTTAGAATCCCAGACACACCTATGTAAACAGCTGCGCACATTTACATCAGCATACGCAAAGATTGTCCTCTATAGCTCATAAAAAATTGGCAATTTCTTAAATGATAAATAATTCAATCGTATTGCTTTATTAACCTTCCTGCTTCCTCAAATTTGCTTGAAAATGCACCATTTGGCCACTCTTTTTTTCAAAATTTTCTCCGGGGGAGAACCCCCCCGAACCGCCCGTAGGTTGTTTGGGCTCACTCGCTATTCTCACTTGCCGCAGTGCAGTACGACAATAATTTTACAACTCACCACTTTCAAATATCTGCAGCCGCCACTGGTTGCCTCGGATCCCCAGAAATTGAAGCAGTGGTGCACGGCCAAAGAGGCCCTTCTGACCGATCTTGGACGAGTGGAAAAACACGCCCATACAATCTATAGGCAACGTTTGTATAGAGAGGGTGATAGAACAGGGGCGCTGCCGGCCCGACTCGTGAGGCAAGAGGAACCTATGGCGCCAATTACACAGATTAGAACCGACAAAGGGGCACTAGTGTACACACAGCAAACAATCGCTGACGTACTGGCGGGCCATTTAAGCGAGGTATACACAGAGCAATCTGACCTCAACCTTGGAACAATCCTTACATACTTAGACTTAATTGAACTTCCCAGACTCGAACCTGAAGAAACGGAGGCCCTAAGTGCACCTATTACTAGGGAGGAACTTACCAGGACTATCGATCGGCTGAAGACATCTAAGAGTCCGGGGTCAGACGGACTGCCTGCCGAGTTCTATAAGAAATTCACCCCCCTGCTGACAGATAAACTTCTAGAAGTTTATAATGAGGCATTAGAAAAGGGATCCCTACCACCCTCTATGAGGGTAGCACTAGTGGCCATGATCCTGAAGAAAGACAAGGACCCCAACCTGCCCAGCTCTTACAGGCCAATCTCCTTGCTCAATATTGATGTAAAACTGCTTAGCGGGATACTGGCGGACCATCTCCTCCCAATGATACCCCAGCTTGTCCATTTGGATCAGGCGGGGTTCATACCAAAAATGAGTACGTCCTATAATCTTCGCCGGTTAGCACATGTATGGCACGCCCCAGTGACGCGAGAAACTGACTGTGCTGCAGCACTGCTGGACACTAAACAAGCGTTTGATTTGGTAGAATGGTCCTATGTATGGCAGGTGCTACGTTGATTTGGGCTGGGAGAACAATATTTAAAGTGGGTACGGTTGCTGTACAGATCTCTCTGCCAGAGTACGGGTGGGCAAAGTGGTATCGAGACAATTCTCTCTTGAACGAGGCACCCGTCAGGGTTGCCCGCTCTCACCCTTAATATTTGCAATGGCCATGGAGCCGTTAGCGGCTCAATTAAGGGCCGTTATGGACCCGTGGGGCGTCAGGTTGGGGGAGACCAACCATCTGGTCTCGCTGTACGCTGACGACGTACTGGTTTATCTGGCAAGCCCGTAGAACTCTATTCCCGTGCTTATGACAGAGCTACATAATTTTGGAGAGGTTTCCGGACTGCGTATTAGCCACGGAAATACAAGGTGGTTCCTATCGGCAGATTGGCTGCGATTCCGGAAGGGGAGCGACCACAGATTCAACTGCCATGGGCAGAAGAGGGAACACGCTAGTTGGGTATTCGGTTGGCAAACACAGAAACAGACTATCTTAAATTTAACATCGGCCGGGTGGTGGAAGGACTGCGAGGGTCAATTCGATTCTGGACGGAGTTACCATTGTCTCTTATGGGGTGCATAGCGATAGCCAAAATGATTGTTCTGCCCGCTGTCTATATGCACTGCAGCATTCTTTATATATCATCCCGCGATCTTACTTCCATACATTGGACAGTCTGTTGATAGATCTGCTGTGGGGAAAGAAACGTAGAAGGGTACGGCTAACAACGCTGCAAAGGACGTGGGTAAAGGGTGGATTGGAAGTGCCCCGCCTAGAGTTTTACTACATGGCCTCACAGCTCCAACACGCAGTCCACTGGTTGGATAATGAGGGAAACTGGGAGAAAAGTCTGTTAGAGGGGACTCACGGCGATCACACACTGACAACGTTGCTGATGCTGGGAAGTGGAATCCCCAATAAGTACCCATACATTATATGCCATGTGGCTGTCGTGTGGGAGAGCGCGGTGAGAAGAGTAGTGCAGCATGCCCCATAATCACCGGATATGCCCCTTTGGGAGCTACGTCCATTCGCAAGTATTGCAGACTCCATGTTGATCCACCGCTGGAGAGACGGCGGCTGTCAGACGCTGGGAGATCTCTATGCAGACGGAAGGTTCCTGACCAGAGAAGAAGCACAGGAAGCTTTCGGCCTCGGGCCTGGTCAATTCCTTCAATACAAGAAAAGTTCTAGTGTTGCGCGGGAGCTATGGCCGAGCTTTCCGAAGGAGACCTCCATTACCAATATTCTAAAAGTCATGCTATACATGGCAGGGGGAGGGAGATTGATTTCTCATCTCTACAGGGCACTTAGAGATGACCTGCCAGAAGAGACCCTCAGAATCCAACAGAAGTGGGATATACTGCTGGACGAACCTCTCACAGAGAATGAGTAGAGCAGGGTCCATGAAGGAGTACAGGAGGTTAGCACCAACACACGATTTAAGCTTCTTCAATATAATTTAGTACATCAAGTATACCTCACCCCACACATGATCAGCATAATCTACCCATCCCGCGCGGATGAATGTCCTAGATGTAAACAGCAAGGGGAAGACTTTCTTCATATGATATGGTCATGTAGATCATTGCTCTCCGTTTGAGAAAACGTATTCAAAGAGTTGAGGGAGGTTACGGGTTGGAGTATCACTAATGACATTAGACAGGCACTGTTGGGGATATTGCCTGTGCCCAATGGTAAAAAGCTCACTAGGAAACTAGTTAATCTTGGACTGGTGTTAGCCAGAAGACGAATTGTTATTGCATGGATGAATCCCCGACCACCAAAGTATACAGACTGGAAACGAGATATGTGCGAATGGGGAACAGCGGAGATGGTGAGAATAAAATTAGTCCGGAAAGACACTAAGGCCGAGGAGGATATTCCGGCATGGTCCTCTATGTTGATTATTATGCAGGGAGATCACACACTTGCATCTCAGACTGCCACTATAAAGCTGACCTCCAATAGTAATGAATAAATATGGAAGGAGAGCTAGACCATGAGTAGGCATCCATATACTGATATATTATGACAATGTGTAGAAGAACATGTACTTTGAAGGAGCTGACATGGGGGGACATGGGGGGAGGTGGGGGGGTGGTTAATTCAAAACGTTGATAGATATGTTATGCTGACAACAGATATGCTAGAGCCATGAGAGACGTGAATGTTAACTGTTATTGATGACATTTATTGGTATGGATGTAACGTGGTTATTAAAAATGCCAATTAAATATATTTTTTTTAAAATTAAAAAAATACTCCAAGTAGCACACTGCCCCTGAACTGTAACATGTAACTCAGTTTCTCCTTTCTGTATTGGCCACACGTCTGAAACATATTGCATAACCTCTTTTGCAGATTCAAAAGCACATTGCTGCTTCTCTCTCGACTCAGAGTAATGTTTAAAAATGACATCTTTCATCATTTCCTTTTTCAGAATAACGTTTCTCCATGTAAAGCAAGGTTTGTCATTCACTGACCAGTCTGATTTGTAACTGCAACCAACAATCGCTAGTTCTAACAGGCTGATTAGTTTTTCTTCTCTGTAAGTTCTAAAATATTCCTGCATGTTACAATCAAAGCCAAGTATATGAAACTGTGCTTCATTTTCTCGAGTCAACATTACTTCGAAAGCTTCTAATTCAAACAAAATACTATTCATTTCTGGCTGAGGAAAGTCCTCCAAAGAATTAATTAAAACCTCCTGTGAACATTGTAAACTAACCTGCAGCTGTCCTCCAACCACATTCTCCATGAACGACTCACCCTGGCTATCTAAACAGTCTGGTAAAATAAACTGCTTCGGTGCTTGGTACATTTCCAACACTCTTTTCAATGATTTATTTTCAAACTGTAGCAGGTCTGACTTTTCTTTACCTTTAGCTAACTCTCTTTGCATTTTATTACGTTCTCTTTCTAACTGTCCATATTTTTGATACATGCTGAGAAATGCATTCAAAAGGACACCACTTTTTCTCTCTGAAATACCAAGTTATTTTCCCTCTTTAAAAGAAAAATCCTGAAAACATTTAAATATCTGTGCTTGCCCCTCATCTGTTAAACATGCATTAGAGGCACCTTCCCACCTCAATAACTCAGTTGGCATCTGGGAATCTGCAACTGAAAACATTGACATTTTAGAAAGCATTCTCCACTTTTAAAATTGAATTTTCGTAAATCCTGCAGAGTGACGCCAAAAATGTATTGCTTTGCCCTCCCAGATAATATAGAATACCACTTTCCCACACGGAGGCTCAAACACGACGAAGCAATACACACAACACAACACCATCTGGAAAGGGATTTCACTTTATAAAATGAAGCACATCAAATACTGTTTTCAGAATAAGGCTTGGGGTTTTATTTATGCAGTGCTTTCTAACAGAAAGGCTTCCCCAGATGTCAAATGAACATTCAAATGTATAGATATACCCCGCGCATGGCGAATATTCAGCATTGAATCCAGCTGCAACAGCGTTTCGGCCAGCATTTGACTATAATTGACTGCTATTGTTGTCTGCAACTCGGGCCATGTTCAGCGACGCTGAACGCTTGCAAGAGGCTGAAACTGATTTTAAAGGAACCATGTATGACACAAGAATAGAGGACGATTCACACCCCAGCAGGGCGCCTGAAAACTTGAGGGGGTGGTTCACGAACCTTGAGAGAGCCTATGAGAAGGAGATAAGGAAGTGGTGGGAGGCCACTTCCTTGCAACGTTATTTGGACGTGGACAGGATACCGAGGGGACTGAGGATCTACACAGTCCCCTCATATGAAAATCCGGACCCGAACCTCCTGAAAGATTGGGCTGACTTCACCAAGGCCTCTGCCAGGGGCATGGTAGAGATCCTTATTAAATATGCGAAGAGTGACAGGGCTAAACTACTAGAGGAGATCAACTGCATTGAGGACAACATAGCAAAGGATGCGGATAAGGACCAAATTGATACCTTGAGAACACGGATGAAGACCCGGCTGGTAGCCTATGAAAACGACATCAAGCGTCACAAACAAAATAAATTTGCATGTGATCAGCGCGTGTGTGGCAGAGCACTGACTTTTGCTAAGAAATACGATGCCCCCCGACGAGCACTGCATGAATCAAAAAGTGTAGTCACCACATCAACACGAGATACATCGGAGTCGTAAGCAGATCTATCTGAGACAGAAACGGTCAGAAGAACAGGGAGTGCCCCCCTCAACAAGGAGCTAAATTTTCCCGAGGAGTATCATCTGATCAAAGAGTCATGGCGCAAATTCCCGCAGAGAACGCATCCTCCAGAACAAGGAGGCGGAAGACAAGGCGAGGAGGCCAAGGCAATAAATCAGGCATTCGAACCACGTGTAACAAGGAGCAAGAGGGGCAACAAGAAGAAGTAAATAACCTCTCAATTGTCAATCTGTCAAGGAGATCCTTAACGACAACATAAACTAAGGTACTGCAAAAGGGATTGACATTCTGCCCTATAACGGAATGGGACTATGCGATAACGCGCATTGACCTTTATCAGTTCATCGCAAAATAAATTGAAGAAAATGTTCACCCTACACCCTAAACCAAAAGAAACATCACAGGAACAGACAACAACGACCACGGATATCTTGACCGGAAGCGATTTTGAGACCTTGCGAGCTTTACACAATCTGCAAGAATCCCAAATGGGAACAGAAGATGCTAGCAAAGACAATGCCGCTGAACTAATGGAACAGATGGGAATCATGCAAGGCAGTGGGAGGAGCAAATTCAAGCCTAACTCGAAGTTCATTCCCCAAACACCACACAATGCAATTGATTGCTTTCATGAAGCTGTTATACAGGATTTGGATAAATTCCGAACATCGGGTATCTAACCTGGCAATAAAAGGAGATACAACCTCACTAAGGTGCAATGAAAAGTCGTGAAATCCCTCCATGATGATCCCACATTGGTGATCAAGCAGTCCGACAAGGGAGGCAACGTTGTCATCATGTCAAAGCTACATCAAAATCAGCAGAGAGGACTATAACATAAGTGTTGTAGCCTTCGATGATCTCCTACAAGAGTGGAGGTTAAAAGGAATCTTGGAGGAAAATGAACTACAATTTATGAGGGTAGATTATCCGGTCCTACCAACGTTCTACCACTTGCCAAAAGTGCATAAAAGCATGGACAACCCGCCGGGCCGCCCAATTGTGTCCTCTAAAGGGAGCCTACTGGAGAAAGCTTCAATTTATGTTGATTCCTTCTTATTCCCTATAGTGAAGCACCTAAGTTCTTTCATCCTGGACACTACTGATTTCATTCGTTTAATTCAAAACATCACCTGGGATGAAGACCTATTATTGATTACTCTTGACATTACAAGCTTCTACACGAGCATTGTACATTCTAAGGGCCTGCTCGCATTGGAGTTTTTTCTAAAAACTAGACCGTTAAAATTCCAAGAACATAACAGGATGTTATCACAAATTGTTTCATTTTGCTTGCATAATAACATCTTCCTCTTTTCAGGGCAACTGTATATACGGACACAGGGTACCACCATGGGTACGTGCTTCGCCCCCAGCTACGCAAATCTCTTCATGGGCTGGTGGGAGAAGCACGTGGCCTGGGCGGATGACATCGAATTTTGGGTGGATAAGATAGCCATCAGTGAAACAGAAGTCCCGTTTCTAGATCTTTTAGTATTTGTAGCTGATAACAAGCTCTGTACTAAGCTCTATCATAAACCAACTGCAGGAAACACAGTGTTACACTCATGGAGCCAGCACCCGCGTAATTTAATTAATAGCATACCATACGGGAAGTTGCTGAGACTGAAGCATAACTGTTCCCGCCCAGAAGACTATCATGAGGCAGAAAGAGAGTCCTTAATGAGATTCTCCAAAAGGGTCTATGGAAATAGAATCCTTCAAGGAGCAGTGGACAAGGTCAAAATGAAGGATAGACAGGAGTTGCTAGTAGGCAGATCCCCCAAAGATAGAGCCATAGAGAACGAACCATCGAAAGTCAGGCTAATGTTGACCTTCTCTGCAGAATCACAGAGGATCAGGTCCAGAGAAATTGGAATATCCTTCAAACTGATGGCATAATAGGCAAATCGCTACCTGACAGACCTGACATTACATTCAGGAGAAGTGCCTCTTTGAAGGATATTTTAGTACAGAGCCATTTTGAAGACAAACCCCAACATAGGTCCACTATAACGGGATTTTTCCCATGCACCACCTGCAAAGCATGCAAGAACTGCAGGAAGGTGAAGGACTATATAGTACCTGGGAAAAAGGAAAAAAGGCCCATTAACAAGTTGCTCAATTGCAACTCCAGTTTCGTGGTGTATTGTTTACTTTGTCCATGCGGACTCCAATATATTGGAAGTACAATACACCCGGCAAAAAAGTGAATTCTGGAACATAAAAGGGCAATAACCAACCATGATAGATCCTACCCTGTGGCAAGACATTTTGCCGCAATGCATGATGCCAGGAGTGACAAATTGCTTTACTACTGCATTGACCAAATCTCAACGAAAGAAAGAGGATGAGACAGGGTGAAACTCCTAATACAGTTGGAAGCCAAATACATAGTCGACCTACGTACCCGTGTTCCCTGGGGGTTAAATAGCGAAGAAGAATTGTGGTCATACATCGGCTAGGCTCACAGAGTTGGTGAACGAACCCGAATAGTTAGAGAGATCTATTTAATTTCCCAAAGAACTCCCCCGCCCATTCCTCTTGTGTGGACAGAAAGATGGGAACAGAATCAATGAGGGCTGAAATAATAGCAGTGAACAAGGCTCATTCAGAGCTAGATTGTACCCTAGACGCTGTGTGGGGTAATAGCTAAATGAATTATGGAATTCATTTGCCTGGACAAGGCTTTAGCATTTGCTTATTAATTGATGAATTTATTCAATACATATGGGCGAGAATCAATATAATTGCATTTATGAATTCCGTCATGTTGAATTTACAATGATTCTTTGTATTGCGTCATGGATAATGCTTTGATGTGAGGGAACCATTCATTGCCATTCATATAATGAATTTCTGAGCGTGTTAAGCTGGCCGACACCTCTTTATTCACCAAGTTTGGTTCAATCATGAAGTCCCATCTCGTTGTCTAATTTTTCTTTTCAGCTGCAAACCAATGAAATCAATTGTTGTTATAAGGCAGTTTTTTGTATTGACTCACTTACATTGATGAAGGCCAGGAGGCTGAAACGCGTTTGTCAGTATGCCCTAAGTTGGATTTAATAAAATAATCATTTAATTACGGCCGGAATGCGCAGCGTCCTTTGAACTGTTTCTGAAATATATATATATATATATACAAATATATATATATAAATACCTGTTCCTCTTCGTTTCAAGAAGGAGTTGTTACCACTTTCCCTTCTCAAGCCCAGTTCATGCTACTGTTTTCTGTCTCCTATCTGCTTTTATTCCCTCTCCACCGGCATTGGTTGTTGCACGTCAGGTGGTAAGGGGAGGTTGCTATTAAAGAGCCTCCCATACCTGACACAGGTGCTTGGCTTTAAAGTGCTCGGATTCCAGGCCCCGAGAGGACGCAGGAGCGTGCCTCTCTTTGACTCCCATCTCTGATTCACGACTTGAGAGGACGCAGGAGCGTGCCTCTTTTTTGACTCTCCTATCAATTTCTCGACCCCGAGAGGACGCAGGAGCGTGCCTCTCTTTGACTCCCCTTTTTGGATTCTCGACTCCGAGAGGACGCAGGAGCGTGACTCTCTTCCTCACCATTGTTCTTCCGTTACGCGGCAGGAGCCGCAAGTGATTTCCTTATGCCGATCGCGAGCGCGGTCGCTTGACCTTTCACCTTCCTTTGAGGTGCGTGGCCGGAGCAGTCAGCCTCAGCTTGTGTTTAATATACCGCGGATGCGGTTCTTCAGTTCTGAGTCCCCCAGAGGGGCACGGCAGGAGCCGGCAGCACCGCCTCCAACACAAGTCCAATTTTTGGTATTTATTTTCTTTTTCGTTCATGTTTCGGAACGAGCGCCCGACAGGAATTGCCAGCGCTTTGTTCCGTAATGCTAAACAAAATCACTGGGTGGAGCATTTTCTTGGCACCCCGTGTAGGGTGTGAGCAGTGCTATTTCCTCTTTATTTTGTCTCCACCGCTGTGCAAAAGCCTATTGCACCACTTCGTATGGAGTTCTTTTACCCCAAAACCATCCTATGATTGCCTCACTTCCCTTCTACACGGCATCCATGGAGATGCCCCCTGGAAAAGTATACCTTAGTTCACGGAATTGTACTAATGCGCTACCATGCTGTGTCAACCATGGTGAGTGTTCTTTCCTTTTCTCCTAACCCCTTTGAGGAAAATAACTTTGGCTAGAGTGTGTTCCCCACTCCTCGTTCCGCATTTAAAGTCCTTCTATTGCTTCTGTCTTGCAGACCTAAAGCCGTTCCTACCTTCTCTGCAGCTACCCTACAGACGCTGTCTGTATATCCCTTCCTCCTGCCCACGCCAAGTTCTGACATCACGCCTAGTACCTTTCCCTCAATTCCCAGCACACCAGAGGTGGTGTATTCCTCGTCCCTTTCCCCTTGGGATCTATCGCCCAAACTGTGGTAGTCTGTGTGGAGGATTGGTCCAAAGGTGAGAGGGGTGGCTCTCTTCGTTCCTGCGGTTCCTGGTTTTCAGGTGAGTGGGGGTTGTAACAGGAGTCTGCACTCGAGGCGCTGGTTGTCGACAGCTTTATTGTTTAAAAAAAATTGCAACAACTTTGCATAGGAACGCGTTTCAGCCGTCTTGTGCGGCCTTTGTCAACCTTATAAATACACCGGCTAATCCAATTTAATTTGGTTGTGCACGTGAATTCAATCCAAATGCTTTTAGTTAGTCCCGGACTCGTGTCCCTTTAAAACATTATTTGGCTATTGCCTAAAGTGCGTGAGCATTTAATAATTCATTGTGCAAATTCAGCTTCATTTTTAAAACCCAGGTGTCTTAGAAAATTGCTGTCGATGTATCATCACTTTTAAAAAATCAATTCAGTCTCTCATGGCCAGCGCCTCACCATTAGGCAATTGGCTTGTTCGGCCCCAGCTCCACAGGCACCTCTGTCATCAGGTAATGATTGCTCAATCCTTCCGTCACTGTGCCCTGAGGGCCCTCTCGTTTCACACGTCGTGATCCAAGCCTTTTGCGGTTCTCCGTGAGGGCTTCCTTATCGCTGGTGGTGCAGTGAAAGACGTCCCCGCTGACGTCGGTTACATAAACCTGTTCCTCTTCGTCTCAAGAAGGAGTCTGCACCCGAGGCGCTGGTTGTCGACAGCTTTATTGTTTAAAAACAATTGCAACAACTTCGCATAGGAACGCATTTCAGCCGTCTTGTGCGGCCTTTGTCAACCCTATAAATACACCGGGCTAATCCAATTTAATTTGGCTGTGCACGTGAATTCAATCCGAATGCCATGGTGGAAATACTTTCACTCCCCGCACTTCGTTTTGCTTTTAGTTAGTCCCGGACTCGTGTCACTTTAAAACATTATTTGGCTATTGCCTAAAGTGCGTGAGCATTTAATAATTCATTGTGCAAATTCAGCTTCATTTTTAAAACCCAGGTGTCTTAGCAAATTGCTGTCGATGTATCATCACTTTTAAAAAATCAATTCAGTCTCTCATGGCCAGCGCCTCACCATTAGGCAAATGGCTTGTTCGGCCCCAGCTCCACAGGCACCTCTGTCATCAGGTAATGATTGCTCAATCCTTCCGTCACTGTGCCCTGGGGGCCCTCTCGTTTAACACGTTGTGACCCAAGCCTTTTGCGGTTCTCCGTGAGAGCTTCCTTATCGCTGGTGGTGCAGTGAAAGACGTCCCCGCTGACGTCTGTTACATAAACTTGTTCCTCTTCGTTTCAAGAAGAAGTCTGCACTCGAGGTGCTGGTTGTCGACAGCTTTATTGTTTAAAAAAAATTGCAACAACTTCGCATAGGAACGCGTTTCAGCCGTCTTGTGCGGCCTTTGTCAACCGAATAAATACACTGGGCTAATCCAATTTAATTTGGCTGTGCACGTGAATTCAATCCAAATGCCATGGTGGAAATACTTTCACTCCCCGCTCTTCGTTTTGCTTTTAGTTAGTCCCGGACTCGTGTCCCTTTAAAACATTATTTGGCTATTGCCTAAAGTGCGTGAGCATTTAATAGTTCATTGTGCAAATTCAGCTTCATTTTTAAAACCCAGGTGTCTTAGCAAATTGCTGTCGATGTATCATCACTTTTAAAAAAACAATTCAGTCTCTCATGGCCAGCGCCTCAACATTAGGCAAATGCCTTGTTCGGCCCAAGCTCCACAGGCACCTCTGTCATCAGGTAATGATTGCTCAATCCTTCCGTCACTGTGCCCTGGGGGCCCTCTCGTTTCACACGTCGTGACCCAAGCCTTTTGCGGTTCTCCGTGAGGGCTTCCTTATCGCTGGTGGTGCAGTGAAAGACGTCCCTGCTGACGTCTGTTACATAAACCTGTTCCTCTTCGTTTCAAGAAGGAATCTGCACTTGAGGCGCTGGTTGTCGACAGCTTTATTGTTTTAAAAAAATTGCAACATCTTCGCATAGGAACGCGTTTCAGCCGTCTTGTGCGGCCTTTGTCAACCTTATAAATACACCAGGCTAATCCAATTTAATTTGGCTGTGCACGTGAATTCAATCCAAATGCCATGGTGGAAATACTTTCACTCCCTGCACTTCATTTTGCTTTTACTTAGTCCCGGACTCGTGTCCCTTTAAAACTTTATTTGGCTATTGCCTAAAGTGCGTGAGCATTTAATAATTCATTGTGCAAATTCAGCTTCATTTTTAAAACCCAGGTGTCTTAGCAAATTGCTGTCGATGTATCATCACTTTTAAAAAATCAATTCAGTCTCTCATGGCCAGCGCCTCACCATTAGGCAAATGGCTTGTTCGGCCCCAGCTCCACAGGCACCTCTGTCATCAGGTAATGATTGCTCAATCCTTCCGTCACTGTGCCCTGGGGGCCCTCTCGTTTAACACGTTGTGACCCAAGCCTTTTGCGGTTCTCCGTGAGAGCTTCCTTATCGCTGGTGGTGAGTGAAAGACGTCCCCGCTGACGTCTGTTACATAAACTTGTTCCTCTTCGTTTCAAGAAGGAGTCTGCACTCGAGGTGCTGGTTGTCGACAGCTTTATTGTTTAAAAAAAATTGCAACAACTTCGCATAGGAACGCGTTTCAGCCGTCTTGTGCGGCCTTTGTCAACCGTATAAATACACTGGGCTAATCCAATTTAATTTGGCTGTGCACGTGAATTCAATCCAAATGCCATGGTGGAAATACTTTCACTCCCCGCTCTTCGTTTTGCTTTTAGTTAGTCCTGGACTCGTGTCCCTTTAAAACATTATTTGGCTATTGCCTAAAGTGCGTGAGCATTTAATAATTCATTGTGCAATTTCAGCTTCATTTTTAAAACCCAGGTGTCTTAGCAAATTGCTGTCGATGTATCATCACTTTTAAAAAAACAATTCAGTCTCTCATGGCCAGCGCCTCACCATTAGGCAAATGCCTTGTTCGGCCCCCAGCTCCACAGGCACCTCTGTCATCAGGTAATGAGTGCTCAATCCTTCCGTCATTGTGCCCTGGGGGCCCTCTCGTTTCACACGTCGTGACCCAAGCCTTTTGCGGTTCTCCGTGAGGGCTTCCTTATCGCTGGTGGTGCAGTGAAAGACGTCCCTGCTGACGTCTGTTACATAAACCTGTTCCTCTTCGTTTCAAGAAGGAATCTGCACTTGAGGCGCTGGTTGTCGACAGCTTTATTGTTTTAAAAAATTGCAACATCTTCGCATAGGAACGCGCTTTCAGCCGTCTTGTGCGGCCTTTGTCAACCTTATAAATACACCAGGCTAATCCAATTTAATTTGGCTGTGCACGTGAATTCAATCCAAATGCCATGGTGGAAATACTTTCACTCCCTGCACTTCATTTTGCTTTTAGTTAGTCCCGGACTCGTGTCCCTTTAAAACTTTATTTGGCTATTGCCTAAAGTGCGTGAGCATTTAATAATTCATAGTGCAAATTCAGCTTCATTTTTAAAACCCAGGTGTCTTAGCAAATTGCTGTCGATGCATCATTACTTTTAAAAAAACAATTCAGTCTCTCATGGCCAGCGCCTCACCATTAGGCAAATGCCTTGTTCGGCCCCAGTTCCACAGGCACCTCTGTCATCAGGTAATGACTGCTCAATCCTTCCGTCACTGTGCCCTGGGGGCCCTCTCGTATATATATGCAATAATAACACAATTGGCAAATGCAACTGTAAATGCATGGATAATAATATAATAGAATGGACACAAGCACATAATAATGGACGTCCTGCAAGAAATCAGAAAGATATATACACTAAATACATCAGATGATTAACTTGGATGAGCACGCAAAGTCACTCACACATCACAAAGTCAATACTCAAAAACAAATCACCTCACCGGCTGCAAACACTGCATCTTAGCCCACCTCAGAATGGGGGATTCACAGCCGGGGTTAAGAGCCTCAGCAAACCGGGGTTCTGCTGTACCGAAGTAGATGCGTCCATCCCCATTCGGACTACAAAACAATCCCGGTCTCTAAGTCAACAAACCCCAGCTTTATAATCTCAAAACACACTAGAAGGTTCCGAGAGGCTTTCCCTTGCGCCAAGGAAACTTACTGGAATTGGCCACTTTCCATGCAAGCATTCCAAAGGCAAAGGAGTTCTCACGTTCCTTCTGCACTCTCATGTGTTCCAGCCTTTATCTTAACGAAGCTTATGAAAGTCTTCGGCAGTACATTCAACAATCTCCAAAAGCACAGAAAACAAAACAACATTGAACGTGAATAACCTCAAACAAATTGAGTAATCTGGGGGCCTGCCTGTGCACGCAAAAAGCTCAAGCAAGACAGAGTCAGAATTCAAGATGACATGAGGGCATGTCAAAGCCAATAGTAAGAACGTCATAATACTTCCCAATGTACAACACAATGCACATTTGTGCACCACTGCCTATAGCATCACACACTTCATCTGCCAATGTACAACATAATGCACATTTGAGCACCACTGCTTATAACACTGCACTTCGAGACCAAGAAGTACATTCCACATGTCTGTCTCTCTCATACTTTCAAATGCACATCACACGCGTTCTGTTCCTGGCAAGGCTGTTCTACTCTGTGACAGCTCCCAATCTGCTAAAACTACGAAGAGATACGAAAGAAATCTTCAAGGGAAAAAGCATATGCAGGGAAACATGTTGTACATTCAGGCTAGGGTAAAATAAATCACCAAAAGTCAATTAAAATCATGGTAGTCAAAGGTCATCACATGGTTTCAAACCACAGGACTGCCTCTAGCACT
The DNA here is from genome assembly GCA_963921515.1 of Calotriton arnoldi. Taxonomy (NCBI): domain Eukaryota; kingdom Metazoa; phylum Chordata; class Amphibia; order Caudata; family Salamandridae; genus Calotriton; species Calotriton arnoldi. The sequence continues at coordinate 985,747 of CAWUFW010002560.1, read as the reverse complement.
ACATTTCACCCCATTACCTTTGACTATCATAACATACACATCAAAAAATCAACTTCTTAAGTGAAAGCACGAATATAAAATAAAGCACACATTAAAACAGTGACATTATAAAAGCATGTAACATAATACTTCATCTAAAATAGCTCATGCATATCTGATAATAACTTGGCTCCAGGAACACATGTATGATGAATACACAAAATGAACACACAAATAAAATCAAACATGTTAACTCATTGATGCTCCTAGTGTTATAAATGGCTAATTCTGGAACTTCTACTATTGAAGCAGTCACACATATATATTTTGCTTAAAATAAAGGAATCTTCTTTTTTTTTCTCAAACTGAACAGCATTTCCTGTAACTCTCTGGATTTAATGACAAATATCCTTCTGCGTGAACAGAGACTTCTTGCTTTGAAATTATATAATTTAACACTTTTTCTTCATTTTAACAGTCAAAAATCGTCTTTGCTAAGTAAGTTCATCTGGTTGATTCAGCCAAAGGATGTCAGCAACGATGTTGGTCTGCGCGGTCAGGTGATCACTTCAGGGTTGGGGGGGTCCCACACCCTCACGGGCCCACTCAGACAAAGGCACCCACACGCAGGACAGGGACATCAGGTACACCAACACATCGCAGTATGATCTGAAAAAGGAACAAGCATCACTCTTCTTGCAAAAAAACATTTTTCAAAAAGCACGCGTTCTCCTTTTTCTGTTTTGGGTCTGATGGCACAGTTTTATCTTTTCTGTCTGCACGGTTCTTAGCTGGTTCTGGGGAATTTTCTGAGAATTCTACCCACTCTTTGGCCTCTGTATTCTTGGTAGTGGAGTCAAAATCTCTTTTCCCTTGCACAATAAGAAGGGCTGGGGCAGTCATCTTCCTATCTTTCCACACACTGCTGAATATGTACACCCTTGACCATTTGGAATGAGCCCAAGGCAGTCCATCTGCCCTATCTGCTCTGGTAATTTTCCTTGCTCCAACTGGCCCCTCACCTCCTGTGGGACTGGTCTGCACTGTGCATACTGACAAATAGGAATCACAGTTCTAAGTAAGTCTAGGGGAATATGCATCCCTTCATTCTCTGCCCACCTGTTAGCAGTGTCTTTCTCTCCTAGGTGCTCGCACTTAGTCATGCCCACCAAATCAGAATCGTGTGCCACTACATCTGCCTCTAAGATTTTAGCCTTTTCATCTGTAGGGGAATCAAAGTGTCTACCTAGTAAATGTATGGGACAATGAGCATCTACATGATACACAGTAGCTGCACTTTGTAGTAACATTTCCCACATCTCTTGCCACAACTCCTTGTTCCACTTCACTGAGGAATCCTGTGCCTCAGGCACCCCAAACACCACCCCTGGACTTTCTACTGGGACCTGCACCAACTGTTCATGCAAAACTGCAGTTTATGCCTCTATGCACCACTTGATCACATTTGCTTCTAGTCCATTACCTGTTCTGTTTCTCATCAGCCATTGCATTAGAGAAATTTCAAAAGTCAAACTCACATTATGCCTTATTGTCATCTGCTCACTGTCTGTCAGTGTGCAAAAACTCAAAACCACCTGTATCTGCCCTGTGTCTGTCACAGCACAACTAAAAAGCAACTAAAAAATAACTGTGTCTGCCCCGTGTCTATCAGAGCACAACTCAAAAGCAACTGTGTCTGCCCTGTGTCTATCAGAGCACAACTCAAAAGCAACTGTGTCTGCCCTGTGAATCAGAGCACAACTCAAAAGCAACCATGTCTGCCCTGTGTCTGTCACAGTGCAGTGAAACACTAGCAACTGTTTTCAAAGGAAGTAAAACATTCTCCAGCATTTGAAAATGTTTCAGTCCAAAAGCCCAAGAGCACCCTCTTCTTTCGTTGTTTTTTCCCACATACTCCAAGTAGCACACTGCCCCTGAACTGTCACATGTAACTCAATGTCTCCTTTCTGTATTGGCCAAACGTCTGAAACACATTGCATAACCTCTTTTGCAGATTCAAAAGAACATTGCTGCTTCTCTCCCCACTCAGAGCAAAGTTTAAAATTGACATTTTTCTTCATTTCTTTTTTCAGAATAAAGTTTCTCCATGTAAAGCAAGGTTTGTCATTCACTGACCAGTGTGATTTGTAACTGCAACCAACAATCGCTAGTTCTAACAGGCTGATTTGTTTATCTTCTCTGTAGGTTCTAAAATATTCCTACACGTTACAATCAAAGCCAAGTATATGAAACTGTGCTTCATTTTCTCGAGTCAACATTACTTCGGAAGCTTCTAATTCGATCAAAATACTATTCATTTCTGGCTGAGGAAAGTCCTCCAAAGAATTAATTAAAATCTCCTGTGAGCATTGTAAATTAACCTGCAGCTGTCCTCCAACCACATTCTCCACGAGCGACTCACCCTGGCTATCTAAACAGTCTGGTAAAATAAACTGCTTCGGTGCTTGGTACATTTCCAACTCTCTTTTCAATGATTTATTTTCAAACTGTAGCAGGTCTGACTTTTCTTTAGCTTTAGCTAACTCTCTTTGCATTTCATTTCGTTCTCTTTCTAACTGTCCATATTTTTTATACATGCTGAGCACTGCATTCAAAAGGACACCACTTTTTCTCTCTGAAATACCAAGTTGTTTTCCCTCTTTAAAAGAAAAATCCTGAAAACATTTAAATATCTGCGCTTGCCCCTCATCTGTTAAACATGCATTGGAGGCAACTTCCCACCTCAATAAATCAGTTGGCATCTGGGAATCTGCAAGTGAAAGCATTGACATTTTAGAAAGCATTCTTCCCTTTTGAAATTGAATTTTCGTAAATCCTGCAGAGTGACTACAAAATGTATTGCTTTGCCCTCCCAGATAATATAGAATACCACTCTCCCACAAGGAGGCTCAAACACTGACGAAGCAATACACACAACACAACACCACCTGGAAAGGAATTTCACTCTATAAAATGAAGCACATCAAATACTGTTTTCAGAATAAGTCTTAGGATTTATTTTTGCAATGCTCTCTAACAGAAAGGCTTTCCCAGATGTCAAATGAACATTCAAATATATATTTGAATGTTCATTTGACATCTGGAAAAGCCTTTCTGTTAGAGAGCATTGCAAAATAAATCCTAAGACTTATTCTGAAAACAGTATTTGATGTGCTTCATTTTATAGAGTGAAATTCCTTTCCAGGTGGTGTTGTGTTGTGTGTATTGCTTCGTCGTGTTTGAGCCTCCTTGTGGGAGAGTGGTATTCTATATTATCTGGGAGGGCAAAGCAATACATTTTTGGCGTCACTCTGCAGGATTTACGAAAATTCAAATGACCACTGCCTATTAAATTTGTTTTTTCCTGTGTTACAGCTACTATACTGTAAACTCGTGAAATTGTTCTACTTGTTTAAAGCTATACAAATAGATGGAATTTTCTATATATACACTTCTTTTTTATTGCATTAGCCGCTAACTTTAGCCGCTAACACATACAGGCATAGTTATGAAGAGATTTCTCTTTTTTCAAATTTTCGTTTAGGCATATAAGTGGCTGTAATTTCTTCTATTTCTTCTGTAATAATAAGTTGAAATTGTAACAGTACCCTTGAATAACTGTATACACAAATATTTTTTAACAGCTTTTTTAATTAATGTCACAGTTTATATAAGTGTATATAAATACTGTTGTGATGTTAGCAAATTTAGCTTTAACAATGGTACACTTTGTTTTGGTTTACATCACTCTTTTTTTCATTTTTTGCACTATCATGGTTACAAATGCACTTTCTTCTATGTCTTTTAAACCATGGTTGCTGTGACAACCAAACTAATGTGCTTGACTCACTCGTGTATATAAGAGCATTATTTGGAGATACCTGATGTAGTGAACAAGGCGGTCTGCCGCCGAAACGCGTCTAGGTCATCTTTCTCGAATAAATTGATTTTCTTTGATATGTTTCCCACGGAGTCAGCGCCTGTTTTGTATGCCGATATCAGGACTGGTTTAATATATATATATATATATATATATATATATATATATATATATATATATATATATATATATATATATATATATATATATATATATATATATATATACACACATATACAAGCAATAATAACACGCTTGGCAAATGCAACTGTTAAATGCATGGATAATAATATAATAGAATGGACACAAGCAGATAATAATGAACGTCCTGCAAGAAATCAGAAAGATATATACACTAAATACATCAGATGATTAACTTGGATGTGCACACAAAGTCACTCACACATCACAAAGTCAATACTCAAAAACAAATCACCTCACTGGCTGCAAATCAATCAATCAATCAATCATGTCACTTATAAAGCGCACTACATACCCGCGAGGGTCTCAAGGCGCTGGGGGAAGAGGGGGGTGGTGCTGCTACTGATCGAAGAGCCAGGTCTTGAGGAGTCTTCTGAAGGCCTTGGGTCTGTCGGAGGTTGGTGGGGAGGGTGTTCCAGGTCTTGGCGGCGAGGTGGGAGAAGGATCTGCCGCCGGCGGTCGTTTTCCGGATGCGGGGGACTGTGGCGAGGGCGAGGCTGGTCGAGCGGAGCTGGCGGGTGGGGGTGTAGAAGCTGAGTCGTCTGTTGAGGTAGGCTGGTCCGGAGTTGTGGAGTGCTTTGTGTGCGTGGGTGAGGAGCTTGAAGGTTATCCTCTTGTTGACAGGGAGCCAGTGCAGGTCTCTCAGGTGGGGTGTGATGTGGCTGCGTCGGGGGATGTCGAGGATAAGACGTGCAGAGGCGTTCTGGATGCGTTGCAGCCGTCTCAGGAGCTTAGCCGTCGTTCCTGCGTAGAGGGCGTTTCCGTAGTCCAGCCTGCTGGTGACGAGGGCCTGGGTGACTGTTTTTCTTGTTTCGGTGGGGATCCACTTGAAGATCCTGCGGAGCATTCGGAGGATGTTGAAGCAGGATGAGGAAACGGCGTTGACCTGCTTAGTCATGGAGAGGGTGGGGTCGAGGATGACCCCTAGGTTGCGTACGTGGTCGGTGGGTGGCGGGGCTGTTCCCAGAGATGTTGGCCACCAGGAGTCGTCCCAGGCTGAAGGGTTGGAACCAAGGATGAGGACCTCCGTCTTGTCCGAGTTCAGCTTCAGGCGGCTGGTCCTCATCCATTCGGCGACGGCCTTCATTCCTTCGTGGAGGTGGGCTTTGGCCGTGTGAGGGTCTTTGGTGAGGGAGAGGATCAGCTGGGTGTCGTCGGCGTAGGAGATGATGTTGAGGTTGTGCTGTCGGGCGACGTGGGCGAGGGGTGCCATGTAGATGTTGAACAGCGTTGGGCTGAGGGAGGAGCCTTGGGGTACGCCGCAGATGATCTTGGTGGCCTTGGATCGGAAGGGGCGAGGCGGACGCTTTGTGTTCTGCCGGAAAGGAAGGATGTGGTCCAGTCCAGGGCCTTCTCTTGGATCCCGGGCGTCGTGAAGGCGTGTTCGTAGTGTGTGGTGGCAGACCGTGTCGAAGGCGGCTGATAGGTCCAGGAGGATGAGGGCTGCTGTTTCTCCGTTGTCTAGCAGGGTCCTGATGTCATCGGTGGCGGCGATGAGGGCGGTTTCGGTGCTGTGGTTGCTGCAGAAGCCGGACTGGGAAGGGTCCAGGATGTTGTTCTCCTCGAGGTAGCGGGTCAGTTGTTTGTTGACGATTTTCTCGGTGACCTTCGCGGGGAACGGGAGCAGAGAGATGGGTCGGAAGTTCTTGAGGTCCTTGGGGTCTGCCTTGGGTTTCTTGAGTAAGGCGGTGATCTCGGCGTGCTTCCAGCTTTCCGGGAAGGTTGCTGTCTCGAAGGAGATGTTGATTATTTTCCGGAGATGGGGCGCGATGGCTGTACTGGCTTTGTTGAAGATGTGGTGAGGGCACGGGTCTAGCGGTGAACCGGAGTGGATGGTGTTCATGATCTCGCTGGTGTCCTCGTCGTTGATGTTGGTCCAGGAGAGCAGGCGGTTGGTGGTTGTGGGGGCAGTGGTCTCGGTGGTTGCCGGGCGGTCGTGGTGTTGAAGCTGTCGTGGATGTCGGCGATTTTGAGGTGGAAGAAGGTGGCCAGTGAGTCGCACAGGTCTCGCGACGGCTGGATGTCGTTGGTGTTGGAGCTGGGGTTGGAGAGTTCCTTCACGATGTTGAAGAGCTCTTTGCTGTTGTGTGCGTTGTTGTCTAGGCGGTCTTTGAGTGAGGCCCTTTTGGCGGATCTGATGAGGTGATGGTGACTGCGGGTGGCGCTCTTGTGGGTGGCGTAGCTGTCCGCTGTCCGTTCGTGGAGCCAGATCTTCTCCAGTTTTCGGCATGTTCGTTTGGAGGCCTGGAGGTCTTCGGTGAACCAGGTGGCTTTCTTGCTGGTGTGGCTGTTGGGCGGATTCTTGAGCGGGGCGAGGGTGTTGGCGCAGTCGTCGATCCACTGTCTGAGGTTGCGGGCGGCGGTGTCGGGGTCGGAGGGTTCGGCGGGTGGGCTCAGGGCGAGGGTTGTGGTTAGCTGGTCTTCCGTGACTCTGCTCCAGCAGCGGCGAGGCATTTGTTCGGTGCGGTGGTGCGTGGTGGGCTTCCTGTAGGTGAAGTGGATGCAGTGGTGGTCAGTCCAGTGGGGTTCGGAGGTGTGGTTGAAGGAGACGTGTGGGCTTGCGGAAAAGATGGAGTCGAGCGTGTGGCCGGCGGCGTGGGTGGGTGTAGTCACGAGCTGTCTGAGTCCGCGGGTGGCGAGGTTGTCGATCAGGGTGGTGGAGTTGGTGTCCTTGTTGTTCTCGAGGTGGAAGTTCAGGTCCCCGAGGAGGATGTAGTCCGTGGAGGCGATGGCGTGTGTGCTGACGAAGTCAGCGATGGAATCGCTGAACTGTGGTCGGGGTCCGGGGGTCTGTAGATGAGGGTTCCTCTGAGGGTGGTGTTGGGATCGGTGTGGATCTGGAAGTGCATGTGTTCGGCGGTGCTGAGGGTGTCGTCGGTGTTGGTTGAGACTCTGAGGGTGTTCCTGTGGACGATGGCGATGCCTCCTCCGACTCCGTTGGTGCGCTCCCTGCGGGTGATCTTGTATCCGTCCGGGATGGCAATGGCGATGTCGGGGGCTGAAGCGGGATTCAGCCAGGTCTCCGTCAGGAATGCGACGTCTGGGGAGGTTGAGTCGAGAAGGTCCCAGAGTTCGAAGGCGTGTTTGCGGGCGGAGCGGGTGTTGAGGAGGATGCATCTGAGGTAGTTGGGTTCTTTCCTGGGCGGTGGTTTGGCGGGGCGGGTGCTGGCGAAGCTGCAGTTCCGGCAGGTGAAGGGCCCTTGGGTGCGCTTCGGGGTGGCCTGGTAGCAGGCGTGATCTTTTCCGGGGTTGAGTGCGTGGAGGGTGCTGGCGTCTTATCGGCGTCTGTTGATGTGGCGGGCGCGGGGGATGCCCGGACCAGGGGGTCTGGCGCTAGGCGCGGTCACGGCGCGGACGGGCGCAGACGGGCTTGTCTTAGGCGCGGCCGCACAGCGACCGCCATAAATGGGGAGGTGGGAGGGAGGAGCAGGGAATGGGGCAGCGAATGGGCAGTGAGGGGGCGGGGCCGCAGGGGCGCAGCGGCGGGAAACAGGCACAGAAGGGAAAACGAGCACAATCAGGGGCAGCAAGGGGGCACAGAAAGGAAAAAACGAGCACAATCAGGGGCAGCAAGGGGGCACAGAAAGGAAAACGAGCACAATCAGGGGCAGCAAGGGGGGCACAGAAAGGAAAAAACGAGCACAATCAGGGGCAGCAAGGGGGCACAGAAAGGAAAAACGAGCACAATCAGGGGCAGCAAGGGGGCACAGAAAGGAAAAACGAGCACAATCAGGGGCAGCAAGGGGGGCACAGAAAGGAAAAACGAGCACAATCAGGGGCAGCAAGGGGGGCACAGAAAGGAAAAACGAGCACAATCAGGGGCAGCAAGGGGGCACAGAAAGGAAAAACGAGCACAATCAGGGGCAGCAAGGGGGCACAGAAAGGAAAAACGAGCACAATCAGGGGCAGCAAGGGGGCACAGAAAGGAAAAGCGAGCACAATCAGGGGCAGCAAGGGGGCACAGAAAGGAAAAAACTAGCACAATCAGGGGCAGCAAGGGGGGCACAGAAAGGAAAAACGAGCACAATCAGGGGCAGCAAGGGGGGCACAGAAAGGAAAAAACGAGCACAATCAGGGGCAGCAAGAGGGCACAGAAAGGAAAAACGAGCACAATCAGGGGCAGCAGCAGGGCACACAGACGGAGCTGTGTGGTGGGGGAGCGACCTACCAGTCAAGGTCAGGGGTCGCTGCATCTTAGCCCACTCCAGACTGGGGGATTCACATCTGGGTTAAGAGCCTCAGCAAACCGGGGTTCTGCTGTACTGAAGTAGATGCGTCCATCCCCAGTCGGACTCCAAAACAATCACGGCCTCTAAGTCAACAAACCCCAGCTTTATAATCTCAAAACACACTAGAAGGTTCCGAGAGGCTTTCCCTTGCGCCAGGAAACTTACTGGAATTGGCCACTTTCCATGCAAGCATTCCAAAGGCAAAGGAGCTCTCACGTTCCTTCTGCATTCTCATGTGTTCCAGCCTTTATCTTGACGAAGCTTATGAAAGTCTTCGGCAGTACATTCAACAATCTCCAAAAGCACAGAAAACAAAGCAACCTTGCTTGTGAATAACCTAAACAACTTGAGTAATCTGGGGGCCTGCCTGTGCACGCAAAAAGCTCAAGCAAGACAGATTCAGAATCCAATATTACCTGAGGGCATGTCAAAGCCAATAGTAAGAACTTCATAATACTTCCCAATGTACAACACAATGCACGTTTGTGCACCACTGCCTATAGCATCACACACTTCATCTGCCAATGTACAACATAATGCACATTTGAGCACCACTGCTTATAACGCTGCACTTCGAGACCAAGAAGTACATTCCACATCTCTCTCTCTCTCATGCTTTCAAATGCACATCCCACACGTTCTGTTCCTGGCAAGGCGTTGTTCTCTGTCACAGATCCCACTCTGCTAAAACTACGAAGAGATACGAAATAAATCTTCAAGGGAGAAAGCACATGCAGGGAAAAATGTCGTACATTCAGACTAGGGTAAAATAAATCACCAAAAGTCAATTAAAATCATGGTAGTCAAAGGTGGTTTCAAACCATAGGAGTGCCTCTAGCACTACAACGGTATGGACAGAGTTTACTCTGTACCAGACTGATTGCAGACAGTGAAACTCTCATAAGAAATACACTACAGAGTATGAAAAAGTATCTGCTAAAAACAGTGTGCACTCAATGCAACACTTGGCAAAAAAGACACAATTCACTTAAACTAAGCAATGCCTGAAAGTGCTAAAGATTATACTACATGCAGTCTTCATACTGGGGTGAAAACTTTATAGATAGCCCATCTTCTGAAGCAAAACAAGCACATGTACATAGCTTAATACCTGGTGGACACAGTCTTCTGTGTTAAGTAGAAATGGTCATGCTGTCTCATACCTCATGGCTGCTTACAGTACTTAGTATGTAGTACGTAGAATCTTTGCCCTGCTGGAACCTTTTTCTGCAGTACAAAAAAAACTTGTGTGGAACATAATGAACACAAATCGTCCACTGTTACCTACACTCAGTTACTTTTTTAATTCAAATATTTATAATGTGTTCAATAGCTCTACACATCACATGTGTTTTGTAAACAGTTACACCCAATAGCTGGACACAGGCTGTACACAATTACAGCTTGCTGCTGGATTAGAGCAGGGACACTCCTAGGAGCATATGTGCGTTTTATAAATCTGTTTTCATCATCATAGAAAAGTCATATGGTTGTTACCCGCCACTGTAAACTATAAAACAAATTAGCACACTCATTTTGTGATGTCATCAGTGATGCTATCATTGACATCATCAGTGATGTCACAGAACATAATGAGTGATGTAGTATGTGAGGTCATAAGCAGTGCATGGCGGGGGCACAAGTTATAGTTAGATCTGTTAACTATAACTAGTGAATTTGTGTTTTTTTGTTCAATACATTAATGTTGTCACTGACATTCACCTAACTATAACGTTAATTTAACCTTTGTTTTTTTCAGTGAATTTCTAAGTTTTTTTTTTAAACAAAACATCTTTTTATCACACCTAACTATAATGTTACTTTAACCTTTGTTTTTTCCAGTGAGAATATATATATATATAGATAGATATATATATATATTCTGACAATAGGACAGCCCAGCTCTGCATTACACCACTTTCTTGACTGAGACAAGCCACACATACAAAAAGAACAGTTGATGGACAAATGCAGAACAATGTCAAACTAGGCATACATATCAGAACGATTGGGTCGTGAACGGCAAGCATGCTAGTGCAACAGAGGAGATACGCACATTGCTCGTCTCTCCGTCCTTGCATGCACACAAACTTTCCTTCACAGTAAGAGCTAGTTAAACGTGAACTCAGCAACACCGTGTTATTCCTGTTTAATACCCATCTTTATACAAAGCGCACTTTTGAGGGTAGAGATTCGTGGATGAACTGTCAATCCTCATTTCATTGTACGTCAGAAACATTTGTCCCTCAACGATACCTGTAAACGCTGTATATCCCGTCCAAAGGAAAATAGACCAATGAGAGAAGGAAATAGACTCTCACATGATTTCTTGTGTTTAATCAAAAGCCTGCTTACTTGTTCCTAACGTGGGCAACAAATATGTCCTCTCTTCTGATTGGTTAGGGATTCCGTCACTCTCAGTGCCCCGGAAGCTGGGATTTCAGCATACCCGGTATTAGTTGCAGCTCCAGTGGACAGATGGGAGAAATCCAGCGTGGGGATTTTAAGGTCTCCCGATACCTCGAAACACCTACCGTAGGTGACAGTTACGCCCACAGGATATCCAGAAACCGTATCTGAGGATCAGATAAACCCAGATGACATTCAGTGAGTAGATACCGCCTCAGAGGGACCCAGACTGCAGGTATACACATCATATACTGGCGAACTAGTACTGCGGTCATTTAAGGATCCCTGCACACGGGGACACAGACCTCTTTGTGTATGACAGCACGTGATAACACTCCCATGCATTACAGGACACTGACCCAGTAGAATTAAAGGCCCGTTCGTTTCACAGGTGCACGGCCACTCTGTGGATCTAAAGACCAATATCTCTTCCCCCAGGGTGTACATAGAGAAAGATCCCTTTCCCCAAATGATCCAGGGCCGTAGTTCTCACTTGGTGTCTCTGTCACCCAGTGCCCCCTCTCTGTGAGCAGTGTCACTGGCTCTGCCACATAGATTCCAAGGGGCACAGGACCATCCACCCCCTCCCCCCCTCCCACCGTGATCTTGGAAACGGGCGTCGGGGGACACAATTCCATCTTTTAAAAAAACTCCCGAATCCCAGAGGCACATACATAGTCTGGGCTATATAGGCTATCTAGATGTACTAAAATGACCCCGTAGAGAACCCAGGACACAGAGAGTTTAGATGCCTGCGAAGTTCGGTGTGAGCCTCCTAAGAAAACTAGGGACAGGCAAACTAGAATTTATCTCATCAAAGTCCCTCTTCAAGTCCTGAGAGCAGTGTGTTAGTTTTTATGCCGAAACTCAAAAACTGTCAAACAGTGGCATCCTAACAATTGTATTGCTGGCTTGGACTACCTGCTGTGCTGACTGTGTGCTCCGGGCTGATGTCAAAAGGGGCGTTTGGCCATGGAGACCGTGGGGCTGCATGCCGTAACTCTCACAGACGGGTCCACTGCCTACATACATGAGTCTGCCGTGAACGGTAAGTTGTCAAGCTATTGTACATGCAAGTTCAAGTTTCTTACTGTTAAATAGTTGTGTTCAAATAATCTAAATTGGAGCAGTGCTCTTCCATTTGCTAATTTCTAAGTAAGGGTTCAAATCTGAATCTATCAAACGCACATTGCGAGCCCCTGCTCACACGCTATAGAATGGTGATTTTTGATGTATTCCGAAGGCTCTGCTGAATCGACAGAACCCGGGCTGCTTGCTGAGTATATACCTCGCGGCGACGGTAGCAAGTGTTGTAGGTTCAAAGGAACTGTTGTGCAGGGATTTCGACCCCTTCAGTGCTTCTAAGTTAACTTGAGGTCGTTAATCTTTCCAGGGTGACCACTAGACCCAGACTTTAGGGTTTGGGAGCTAAGATTTTGTATAGGGATCGGAGCCACCCTCAAAGCCAGAGTCGCAATTACTTGAGAGGCTGGGGTGGGGGTGGAGAGTGGATGTATGGGGGAAGAGAAATCCCTTCACTGTTAAAGGCTGCGTTTTGATACGCTGTGGTCCAGTATACTTAGAAGAATGCGTTATTTTGCGCTCCAGTTTCTGAAATAAAATTGGGATGGTATCTTCTAAAACACACCGGACTCAGTTGAATGGAGATTAAAACATCTTTTGCAAGAAATTTGTTACCCCCCCCCCCAACTCACACACACACATTTCACTAGCTTTCTGTTCATAATTTGTTTTCCAGCATACTATATGCCTTTACCTTTCACGATAGGATATTAGTATATGGAGGAGATGGCCTTGTGTCCAGACTCTGTAACATGACGAATGCTGAATCTTTACTCCCTGGTAATACGTGGCAACCTTAAGTTCCTGCTCTCATCAAATTTTCATGAGTTTGATATGTTTGGGTTCTTCAGGAGCCTGAAATTGCAATCTGTTTCCTAGGATGATGTTGTGTAGAACAACATGAAATGAAGAAATTAGGCACAAAGTGTGAGCGTCCATGGAGGCCTCACAGCAAGTGCCAAATATACAAAACTGTGACATACCTATGAACAAAATTATTCCAAAAAAGAATAGTAAAAGTATTAAACTGGCTTCTACAAGAAGTGGTGGGGCTAAATAAGAAAACAATTGCAAAACAGTGCAGATATACAGGGTCTACTGTGTTGTGGCATGCAGGAAAGTGGGCAGGACTGGAAGCTATGGCCTTTTTAGTTGAAGCATTTAAACGCTATACAACATACTTTGAAGTGGATATGCTCCTGTTTTGGAAGCCAATGTAGCTCTCTCAGAAAGTGGTTGACCTGTGAATACAGAGGCAAGAGAAAGAGCAACCATGCTGCTTCATTATGAATAGTTTGTAGTCTGTGTAGAGCAGTACGCTGTAGTCCTACAAAAACGAATCTCAAATTGATGGCTGCTGTTACAATAAGTTTCCTAGTGTTAGAAGACAGCACGGAGGCAATTTTCCTCCGAGCTTTTAATAGAAAGGAGCATTTAGACACTACTGCTCCTATCTGAGGTTTAATCGTCAGATTGCCGTCTGTCACTACCCCAAGACTCCTGGTAGAAGGTGATGGGGTAGGTGCAGGGCCAAGATCATCGGGCTAGAAGTTGTTGCTCCATTGATAGATCCCTTCTCTAAGCAGAACAATAAATGTTTTGTCTGTATTCAACTATAGCTGATTGTTTGCCATCCAGTTTGCAACAAATCTTAAGGTGCTCTGGAATTTTATATAGTAGTCAGAAGTGTTATCTATATGAAAGAATAGTTGTGAGCTGGTCTCAAAAAATCAGAAAAATGGTAACAGCTGCAGGTCTAGTGACTTGAATAATCTACTCGATCTAACTGTAATGCACTTGACTCAAAAACTTGTCTCGAATTGTGTGATCCTAGGCAAATATTTTATTTCACAGTCACCTTTTTCTTAATTGCCACATACAAGACTCCCTTCAAATATGTGAGTTCAACATGTGTACCTTCAAAACGACGTAGGAGAAGGCTCTTCCCCCAGCTCTGGTTTTGAGGTTGCGCGCGGGCGCTGCCAGGGCGAGGTCGGCAGAGTGGAGGTTTCTTTTGGGTGCGTGGAAAGAGATTCTTTCGTTGAGGTATTTGGGTCCGATGTTGTGTAGTGATTTGTAGGCGCGGGTGAGTAGCTTGCATGTGTGTGGAATTTAATAAAATATCTACTTGTCCATGGGGCAGGTTGCTTCATAAATCTACTTGTCCTGTAACAAAATCCACTTGTCGCTTTGGTGCCATGTTTGGCGGCGACAAATTATGGCAGCAATCTCATTATATAAGAGCTCTGATATAGCCTCTCTGATTATGCCATGGCTCATACCATGTAGTGTTTGAATACTTGCAATCCCCTTATGTTGTCACGTTTTCGCAGATCTACATACTGGGGCTGAAGGTAGAGGTAAGCAATAGTTCCAGGGTTAGAATGCCCTTCTGAGTCTGTGCAAACCTACTAACTTGCATGTTTTAAGGGCTTTCAACAACTCTTCTCTAATATTTTCCCATACTGAGAAATGTTGGAAATGTACTCCTGACAATGGCAGACGTTAAATCTTCTTCCAAAGTTGGGAAAAAAGTGGTTGGAGGGAAAGTGAATTTGCAAACACTCAGATTTTCGCATGAGCAAATCTACACATGCATATTTGCTCATGCTAAAATGCAGTTCACAAATATTTTCTAGGAGTCCTATTTCTTGTCCTACTTCTGCAAATTCTTGGGAATTCACGAAAACCTTATAGCTGCACTTAATGCAAGGACATATGTCTTAGGTGCACTTTTGACTTCCTTTAATAATTGGGCCCCTAATTTGGTCTGGCGTTGACCATGACCTTTTGCGTTTATTAAAATTCTGTCTCTCTCTCTCTGTATCGGCTGGCTTCACTGTGAGTGACAGCATTCTGCTCTTTCACAAGGAGCATATCGGCACACAAAGTAGTTTTGTTCAGTGCTAGTAACTACTGTGGCAGTGTGTGCGTTTTGAGACCCAAAACTATTTTTGCATTTGCCAATGTTTGTTATAATGGTGAGGGCCCGACAGCTCCCACACCAATAAGGGTTTACAAAAACCATGCCAAAACAATTCACACATTGACAAAACTAAAAAGCTGACAACCAATTTCAGACCTACTGGCTTTGCCAATGCTTGTTTATTTTTGTTTCCCATAATCTTATTGAAACTGGTTACACTGAATTTCCATTATGAATATTTTTGGGAAATACTAGCATGCATCAACACATGTTACTAAACGATGCTGCAAAGAAATAGTACCTGATATTTTACAGTAGTTTAGCGAAATGTTTTTTTTCCTGCCTTCATTTTTTTATGAACATTTTATTTTGAAAGCAAAGAATCATCAATCTTGCTTTCAAGCTTCTGCAGATATTTGCATCAAATCAGAGAGCATTCTGGGAGCATTATACGTAGCCTCATATTGCTAAACTTTGAAAACGTGTGTACACATTTTTATACTGGAACCACTGTCAGTAGTGCAGTCAGAGCTTACAACATTTACTTAGAGCGCTCACCCTAATAATAAAGGCTTTCAATTAATGAACCATAAATACAAGTTTGAACAGCATTAACATAGGGACAAAAATATTACCTTAACTGCAGACAGTGCCCTTCTCTGATCCATAATGTGGTACTGCAAACTGGCAGCCAAAGGGTTTGTGCTGCAGGGTGTTGGGCCTACTTGTCCCAAGGACAAAATACATATGAAAACTTGTTGCCCTTGACCCCAAACAATATGTCCTGGGCGTGGGGCTATAGGAATTCCACATCCCTTGTGCTCTTCATAGTCGTGGTGGGGTCTTCGGTGCTGACCGGAGTCCATGTGGTGATGGTGTGCTGGCTGTCATTGCTGGAGGGGAGGGTGGTTTCTGGAGTCTGTTCGCTGAAGTTGTCGTAGAGGGCCTTGATTTTCAGGTGGAAGTAGGTGCCGAGCTTGTTGCAGAGGTCCTGGGATGGTGTGATGTCCGTGGCTTCGCTGGGGGGGTTTGGTGAACTGCTGGATGATGTTGAAGAGCTCCTTTTAGTTGCTGGCGTTGGTGAGGATTTTGTTCCTGATGAAGGTCCTCTTGGTGGATTGTTTTCGGTGGTTTCGCTGTTTCTCCATCGTGTCTCGAGCCGTCTGCAGGAGCGTCTGGCTTCTTGGAGGTCGGTGATTAACCAGGCGGCCTTCAGAGGGCGTTGTATGTCGGGGCGGCGGAGGGAGCAAGCTTGTCTCAGTGGTGTAGTTCTGTGGCTGCAGAGTTGGCGTCGGTCGTGGCGGACGGGGGGTCGTGGATGAGGGTAGAGTTGAGATGCTCCTCTGTGACATTGCTCCAGTTCCTTGGTGGCGGGCGCAGGGCGGGCTTGTGTGAGGTGGTGGTGCTGAAAGAGAAGTGTATGCAGTGGTGGTCTGTCCAGAGGGGCTGCGAGGTGTGGCTGAAGTGGATGCCCTCCTGCGAAGATGGGGTCGAGGATGTGTCCGGCCTTGTGGGTGGGGATGGTGACGAGCTGCTTCAGTCCGAGGTTGGTGAGGTTGTCCAGGAGGGCGGTGGAGTCTGGGTCGCTCTGGTTGTCGAGGTGGAAGTTCAGGTCTCCGATGAGTATGTAGTCCGTGGAGGCGATAGCGTGTGGTGCGATGAGGTCTGCAATGGCGGTGGTGAAAGGAGCGCGGGGCCCAGCGTGTCTGTAGGCGAGGGTGCCGCGCAGTGTGGTTCTGGGACTGGTCTGGATCTGGAAGTGGAGGTGTTCGGTGTTGGAGAGGGAGTCGCTCGTGCTGGAGGTGGAGAGTCGGAGGGAGCTCTTGTGTGCGATGGCGAGTCCTCCTCCTGGGCGGTGGGGGCGATCTTTTCTCTGGATCTTGTAGCCGTCGGGAATGGCAGTGGCGATGTCAGGGGCGGAGGCGGCGTTTGTCCAGGTTTCCGTGAAGAAGGCGACGTCTGGCGAGAGGGTGTCGAGGAGGTCCCAGATCTCTACGGATCTGTGGATGGAGCGCACGTCAAGGAGGATGCATTTCAGGGCTTCTTTGGTACGGGTGTCCGGCGTGGGTGCGGAGGTCGAGGGGTGCTGTAGATGGTGAAGGAATGTCGGCAGGAGAATTGGCCGTGGGTGGTGTTCGACATTGACAGCTGGCAGTTGTTGTTTCTACTGGGGTTGAGTGCGAAGAGGGCAGCTAAGTTGTAGCGGTGGAAGGTCGGAGATCCAGGGTCCCTGGCGCTGGTCGCGGACAGGTGCAGACGGGCTTGCCTTTTGGCTGCATGGCCGCACAGCGGCCCACATTAAGTAGGGAAGGGGAGGGGGAACGCAGCTGGGAGGCGGGAGCGGGAAATTGGAACGGGCCGCAGGGGCAGCAGCTGCGGAAAGGGAAACAGGCAGAAAACAGGAAAAACAAGACCAAAATAGGGGGGCAAGACAGAAAAACAGGCACAAGTTACAATACAATACAGTTAAAGTACAATACAGAAAACAAAGATAGAAACTGAACAGAAAACTGGCACAATACAACACAGACAGCAGTGGAACCAGCAGAAGAGCAAGGCTCTCCCACTGGACCACCAGGGATGAGGGGCAGGCAGGACCTGCGGGTGGAGGAGGGCCTCGAACCCCTACTTGTGCAGAGCACAGCACGGGCAGCAGCACTTACCAGCGGAGCTGCAGGGGGAGAGAGCAGGTCCCTGACCAGGAGGTCGGAGGTCTTGCTCGCGCTCCCTCGCAGCGGGCGCCATTTAAGTAGGGAAGGGGGAGGAAAACGCAGCTGGGAGGTGGGAGCGGGAAATCGGCAGGGGGGAGGGGCCGCGGGGGCAGCAGTAGCGGGAAGGGAAACGGGGAGAAAACAGGAACAACAAGACCAAAATACGGGGGCAAGACAGAAAAACAGGCACAGTTACAATGCAATACAGTTACAATACAGTACAGAAAACAGAGACAGAAACCGAACAGAAAACAGGCACAATACAGCACAGACAGCAGTGGAGCCAGCAGAAGAGTAAGGCTCTCCCACTGGACCACCAGGGATGAGTTGCAGACAGGAGCCTGCGGGTGGAGGAGGGCCTCAAACCCCTACTTGTGCAGAGCACAGCACGGGCATCAGCACTTACCAGCGGAGCTGCAGGGGGAGAGAGCAGGTCCCTGACCAGGAGGTCATCTCATAGTTTGAGTTGTCCACATTCGTTATTTCGTGGTGTACCTCTGCTTTCCACAGCATGAGAAGGCTCGCATAGGGAGACATAGAAAAGTTTACATGATGCAAAGTGTATACGATTGGTTCCGATATGCTTGATCATTGCGGTGAGGGGGCTGGGGCAGGCGAGCCCGCCGGTGATTGTGCGTGCAAATGCCGCCCAGGATCTTTTATGCAGTCCACTATTGTTTCCAACGCCTGTGCAAACGTTATTGTTCGCAGGCCTCGTCTAGCTTCTCTAAGGAGCACTTCCTCTTTATAACTGGCCTACCTCTCTAGCTCCTTATGCCATGCGTGATTTCTCTTTTTGCTTATAGAAACTCCAGGTCCTGGAAGCAGCTGTTAGCCTTAGTTTTGAAAGTATGCAGGAACCAGTTCAATAAGCAGTAGTTAGGTATGCAGGGAACCTCCTTAGAGATGGCATTTGCTAATACCCCCACTACTTCCCTCTAGTACTCGAGTAGATGTGGGCAGTCCCCTTGCATGTGATTGAGCTCAGCCCCTGCGATCCCGCAGCACGGACACGCTGGATCCACTGTACAGAAATATTTGTTGATATGCCCTGGAATAAGGTATGCCCCGTGAAGGATATAGTAATTGATCAGTTTAAAACTGGCATTTCTTGAGACCTTGGTATTCGTTCCAGGATATGGGCCTAATCTATTGTTTATTGTCTCTGTGATAGCGCCGTCGCCTTCTGGACAAATAATAAGTGACAACATTTGCACAATGTATGTTCAGGCCTTGTAATAAATATTCAATGTGTCATGATAGTGTGCTTACAAAGTGAAATTGTATGCAAAGTGGATTCAGAGAAGCTAATCCTGCACTATAACGTAAACAAATGCGTGGGAAAAAAAAGGCAGCTTTAGAACGTGTACATGTAAATGGCAGTGTTTCTCCCCGGGCCTAATGTAGCCATGTGACACCCATTCCTCGGACATAAGTCGACTAAAAGCTATCTCATTATAAGAAAGCTATTCATAGCTATGCTATAGCATGCATTTAAGTAAAAGAGCGCTAAAAAGGTATAAATGTTTTTTAAAAGGCAATTATACAATTAGAGAACCAAATCACAAAGAAAGCCAATATTAAAACTATAAAAGCTATTAAAAAATAAATTTAAAAGAGAATTGAAGATGTTAAAAACGGGCCGAAATCAAAATGTTCCCACCAAACGGAATAGGCCAATTGTTTGTGTTCCGAGTGGTAGACGAAATATTTCTGTTCCCAGCAGCCGCAGACCATAATCCTACAGGCACACCTCGGAGCAAGTTTATCGAGCAAATGTGTTCCCATCCAACCCCCACAGCAGCCACTGAAGGAGTGACCAGAGCCAATGGAAGGTCTGCAGAGCCAAGATCCAATTCACCAGGAGCAGAGGCATCCCAGGAAGCCTCATAGAATGCGTTCAGAAGCAACAGAATATGCAGATGACAGCAATACAAATGGGCTGTTATGGGGTCCACCATTACGTCTATGTCCAGAGGCTGAACCACTTGCATTGCTAGGAACAAGTCCAGGGCACACTCAAAAGTGCACAGCAGACAGTAGAATACGGGTTGAACGCGGTGAAGCCACACAAGCCAAAATAATAGCGATAAGAATGCTCATTCAATTCTTAAAGCAAGCGTGTGCCTAAACATTGTACCATGCAGTCATGGCAGAGGAGCACATGTGGTAGTGCCAGTTCCTTCGATATTGAAATGGGACATCCATTGCGGAGCAGCAAAATTAAAATCACAGTCCCAACAATCAGGAACAGGACCAACAGAAGACCTTCAAAAATGCTCCAGAGCACGGTGTGAATAAATGATGGAATGACTCTAAAAACTGGAAGGTGCCAACCAAGCCAGAGCCTAAAGTGCACTACCCCGGCGGTATGAGACATGTTAAAAATGTGGTGCACCAATTCTCGAAAATGCTGTGGGAAATTAGTGCAGAGTAGCGACTGTATTTCAGAAGAGGACCTTGCAACTTTTTTCTTTTTCATCTATCACAAACCTTATTAAATTTTTTTAGATTTACATACAAACTTCTACCTTCACATCAGGACATATCCGTATCGATGTGGCTCACCTTCGTGTGCACTGCTAGCTCATACATGGTCAAGGTGCCAGTTCAACTTAAAAAATGTGCATAGCTCTTTAACATCAACACGTTGCAGTGTATACATTCTCTGACAGTATATATCCTGTTCTAGATCGTAAACTCACAGTTTGAAATTCTAAACAGACATAAAACAACTACCCTGGATCCCTCCCGCCACTCTCCTCCCGCAGTTATCTAACTGGGAACACTATCGATAGCCACATAACAGTCAGAGTAATACCGTTGACATTTCGCTAATAGACATGCACGAGACCCAGGACGCGCAGCACACCACATTTCATTACCGCGTACTCCGGTGCATCTTATGATCGGTTTCTGCCTCCCCCACACGGAATGTCGGCCGCAGCCGTGATCATACCACTTGTACCTGCATTTGTTCTTCCCAGCTTTTAAACGCCTCGCATAGCACATCCCACGCCATCGCTATCGGTATTTTTCTCAGTCCCCTCTGCTCTTCCCTACGTATCGCAGCACTTTCAGCGAGACTCCACTTGATCACTTCCTCCCTCCAAGACTCTAGGTTTGGTGGCCTTGCCGCTTTCCACCGATTGGTAATATGCCTCTTCGCTAGTACGAACGCTAGATTGGCAAAGCGTGCTTGTACCTTATATCCCTTGGGTTGGTGGTATAATCCTACAAGGCAGCTCTATGCTGTGTTCCAAGTATTCTCACCCACTGTGTCAGTAAGCACGTGCGCTATCTGCGCCCAATAGTGTGTCAGTGCTGGACATGCCCACATCATATGTACAAACCCGGCATCTGCCTTAACGTATCTCGGGCAATTTGAGGGGGCGGCGGGAAACATCCTGTGGAGTCTGTGCGGAGTAAGGTATGCCCTCTGTATGATCAGGTATTGAATAAATTTGAACCGTGCATGGCGGGACACTGAGGACCTTGCAACTTGAAGTTCAAACGTCTCCTTTGAGGATGGTAAGGCCATATCTTTCTGAAACAATAAGGCTTCCAGTTTGCTTAGGGCATCAAAATGCACGTTTGGAAGCTCTATTTAAGGCCACAGTGACACCTCCCTAAATGTACAGGCAGGTGGAAACAGTACTTGGGTACAACAAGTAACCATGGAAGAAACTGTGACCAGATAGGCAATGCCTGGTCTCATTCCACAGCAACCTTGATCGTTCAGCATCAAGTAACTTCTGTTTCCACAGTAATCTGAAAGCCGGAAGAATCGTGGCCGCTGAGGAACCTCTCAAGTAGCAAGAGAAGTTAGCTACAGAAGCATTGCAAGCCCCGTGGAGTGAAACTTCCTTGCACATTAAAGAACCACTTAAAGCATTCTCGCAGCCGGAACTGCTGAGAAAAACTTTGTTATCCTTATTTCGACACTGGTATCTGAAAGGTAACTCCCAATATTCATGTACATACCCTTCCCCTAACGCTTCACATCTGCTTACTTGATTGTGTTCTGAGCAGTATTGGAAATAAATGTTCGAAATTTGCTGAGTAATAAACCCGTTGATTATCCAATGCATGGGCGGTGTTTCAGCAACGGTGTACGACAGCCTCTCTAATTTCTTCAAGTGAAACATAGTGTATGCTGCATCTTTTTGTGCCCTGAGTATCTGCTGTTTCGTTAGTTAGTAAGGTGAAAACAGGCTTGTGGCATTAATGTGTCACCAACGTACACGACCAGATCGAAGAGTCTGAAGCATCTTACTCAAAGCAGTATGGATTTAAGTTGTGATTGCACATGTTGTAATGCGGACATGTTATGTTGTATAATGTCTATTGCTGATAACACTATGTTACCCAGTGAGTACTTTCTAGAGGACTGGGTGGTCAAGCCATTGTCGACTACTGTTAGAGCTTTCTCTAAATTAGCGCTGTCATTCTCACGCAGTCTTGCAGCAGCTTCCTACTGAGAAACTTTCCATATTTCATTGTATGTTGCTTACAAGCAGCATTTTTGATGTGGTTTTCGAGGTCCTAACAAGAAGTCCTGTAGTTCCAGGTCATCCAAAATAAGGGTTAAGTGTTTCACTTGGAACAGTGTTGAGGTTTTTAGCCAATCAAGGCACAACTTCCCAACACTGTACGTTGATACCTTCTCCAAGAGTTCTGTTTGCACATAACGCTGGTCAGGCTTACTGACCTTAAAGCCCTATATGTTACCCAGGAATCGTGCTTGACATCCGTTAGTATCTAATGACCACACTAACCACCCCTTCCAATTGGTGTCTGATGCATTGTTTGTTCCATTATGTATCATTATGTCATGTGTTTCCTCCCTCTATTTTGTAAACTGCTGCCAATTTTCAAAATGTGGGAATGGGTGGTGTTTCCAAATTTTTTTTATCTTAGCTAACCCAAGACAAGAAGTTTGTTGCACAGTTTTGTTCAGTAAAATCATCTGTTATGGTAGTAGGCATGCTCTCAATAAAGCCTCGTTCCCCAAAGCCTGCCAATATTTTGTCCTCCAAATCGATTTTACATCAATAGTATCTCTCCAATAGACAAACCCTTGTGTAGACAGTTGGGAAAGAAAAGGAGCAGAATATATCAGCTAAGTGTTTGTCAGCATGTTTTTATTTGCAGATGGTTCAAGTTTATAATAATAAGAAACTAGGTCAAATGTATTATAGTCAGAAAAATAAGCAAACATTTGTGCAAATATTCTTGAACTACCTTTTGGTGGTGTAGGGCAATGTTTACGTTGTGTGTGTAATTGAAACCAGCACGTGGAGTACTTGCTTGATGTAGGAAATGATGAACTTAATGTTGAAAACAAGGGGGGCGTGGCTGCGCCGTAGAGTGTAATGGCCGCGAGATAGAGTAGCTCCGCAATCACCGGATCCCTTCCCGAAATCCGTTTCACTGATCCGTCCCCTGAGCGGCGGGTGAGCCGTCGGACTTACTGGGGGTGCTCCTGAGCCAAGAACGACTCTGTGGGCCCGTACTTGTGAAGATATCGCCGCCACGTCATACGGCCTCTCGCGCCTCCGAGGCTGGGAACTGCCGTGCAACAGATCTGGGCGTGGCGACGCCATGGATCCGGCCCACACCCAACGCGAGGCCGTGGTTGGGGCCTGTAGCTGGCGCCGAGGGGGACGTGGTGGTGCGGTGGCTCCGGACGCTGCAAAAGTCCTCGGTGCATCGCCGTGATCGGCACATGAAGGTGAGCCACGAGTCCGCCGGTGGCGGAGACGTCGATACCACTGAGAGTGCACTGACGTGGGTGCACCCGGAGCGATTAGCAGCCTGTTCCTGCCCTAGTGGTCCGCAATAGCGCATCCGTACAATATTTCACGGGAGCAGAGCCACATACTGCCCGGGACCGGAGACGGGTGCACCCAGAGCCCTCAACAGGCTGTTTCTGCCCTGGTGGCCTCAATCACGCATCGGTACAATAATTACTGAGAGCAGCGCCGCAAATTTCCCTGAACCTACGACGTCGCAGAGGAGGCTGACGAGTGCTGCGCGCCCCTGGCAGTGTGTGGGTGCCCCGGGTTCGTTTGCCCCGACTGACTGCCGGCGATATAAGGTGGATATCCTGCCCCATTGATAGCCATTATCTGCGGCTTTGAGAGACCATGAATGGACGCTACCCTGGTACATTCTAGACCTACGCGCATATAATCTGTAAAGAACGCCCCGTTCACGGGCAGGGTGGTGCGGCCGGGGGCTCGAGTGTCGCACAAACTGCATCCACCTACCACGCTATTGATTTGATTTGATTTAAACATTTATATAGCGCACAAATGCCAAACGGCGTCTAGGCGCTTGAGCCAGATGGAAAAAGAAGGTTACAACGCAATCCAGAACTGAACTTAATTTACAAACAGCCAGCTTTTTAAAGCTTTTCTGAAGGCCAGGATAGTTGGACAGTTCTTTATCTCACCAGGAAGCACGTTCCAGGTTTTAACGGTTCCTGAAAAAAAACTTCTTCCGCCCCAACAAACTCTTTTAATTCTGGGCATTTGAAGGAGTTTGCAGTGAGCCGACCTCAAATTTCTGGTTGGTGTATACCATTTCAATTGCTTTTTCAAGAAGTTGGGGCCCACCCCATGGAGTGCCTTAAAAGCTAGACATTGTGCTTTGAATATAATTCTCTTCTCCACAGGGAGCCAATGCTCTTCAACTTCTGTGAGACAGGCTGGAATTTTGGAATATCCAGCAGCAATCTGGCTGCTGCATTCTGAAGGCGTTGTAGCTTTTGAAGATGCTGCTTTTGGATCCCTACATAAAGCGCGTTTCCATAGTCCAATTTGGACAATGCCAGTGCTGTCACCAGAATTTTTACTGACTCCGGTGGAATGAAGGGGCGGATTTTTCTAATCATCTTCAGGATGAAAAAGATAGAGGAAGACAGGGAAGTGATCTGATGTTTGAAGGTCAGTTTGTCATCGAAGACGATGCCTACATTTTTGGCCTTATTTACAGGCGTAGGGGTGTCTCCTAGGCATGTTGGCCACCATCTGGGTGTCCAGAAGGAGGTATCCGAGCCCAATAAGAGGACCTCTGTCTTTCCACCATTAAGTTTCAGGCAGTTCAGACTCATCCATTGATGTACCCGAGACATACAGAGATTGAAACGATCTGCTGTCTCTTCCATATTGCTGGAAACTGACACCACCAATTGGGTATCATCAGCGTACGAGACCATTGAGAACCCACACTGCCTGATGATTCTGGCCAGAGGGGAGACATACAGATTGAACAACGTAGGGCTGAGGGCCGAGCCCTGAGGCACCCCACACGGAAGCGCACAGGGCGCACCGTGTGGGGGACCCCCCCCCCCACCTTGATACTGTATCAGCGAATTGGACCATTATACTCCCGGATTCCGACTCCGAGCATCATTCCAAGGGCAAAATGGCGGCCGGATCGGAAGGGGAACACCCTGAGCTCACGCTGAAAGATGTCATGGACGCTATCTCGGGGGTCCGATCATCTCTAGAGCGGAGAATGGATGCAATTACATCAGAGGTGACGCTCATCAGGGAAGACCTGACAAAAATAGGTGAGAAGGTGAAGCAAATGGAGGTCATCACCTCTAGCCTTGTCGGAGACAGTTCGCAAATGCAACAAGATATCAGAGACCTGCAGGCCTTCCGAAAGTTCGCAGAGGACAAGCTTGACGACTACGAGGGTCGCACCAGACGAAATAACGTGCAAATTATTGGAGTGCCAGAAAAGGCGGAGGGGCCTGCGGCTGACCTATTCGTGGAGGACCTTATACATAATCACCTGCAACCTAAGGGACTATCAACATTTTTCGTGGTCGAAAGGGCGCATAGAGTCCCTGGTGGACGACCGAGGCCTGGTGCACCTCCTCAAACAATGCTGGCAAAATTGTTGAACTTCAGAGACAGGGATGTAATATTACAAAATGCCAGGGAGGGCCCGCCTCTTCGATATGAGAACGCAGAAATCGCCTTTTTCCCGGACTGCACCCTAAATGTGCAGAAACAGCGTCGATTATTTCTTGAGGTGAAGAAAAAACTGCGGGACAAAGGGGTCAAATATGCAATGCTGTTTCCAGCCCGGCTTCGGGTAGAAGCGGAGGGCAAAGTCTGGTTTTTTGATCATCCGGAAGCGGCTGCTGACTGGCTGGAGGGTTGGAGAGGGGCTAGAGAACATAATGCTCAATGAGTGGCGGCCCTGCTCATGTCCATAGCTGGAACTGTTTCGAGAAAGTAAGGTGCCCAAGACTCGTTTTGAATGATTAACCGCATAAACTCAGTTGGCTCACAGGGGTCTACAGAGACGAACTGAATAATAGTATTCTGTTAGCAGTGCTATTTATCCTATGGTATCATATTGTTGTTGTCTGGCTCCCTCCTAGGGAGCCTCAGTAGTCCATAGAACAGGGGAGGGGTCGGGGTGGCAGAGCTTCTCACCCCCACTATATACTACTTTTAGTTCTAAGTTTTGGCGACAGGCACTCTGCATGGTTTGTTTGATGGACAGTTTAAAGCCCAGAGTACAGGGGAGCAGGGAGGGGGGCAGTTGGGTTGGGGTAGGGCTGTTTAGACAATTTTTAGAGAAGGTGACGGGGTCTATCCGTAGACTTGAGGAGGGATACATGGTTTTCAAATGCTTCAATGAGCACACATTGGGACAAAACCTTTAGACTCCTGAGTTGGAACGTTAACGGACTTGGGGACAAATTAAAACGTTGCATTGTATTACAATACATCAAACGACACTCCCCAGACGTTGTACTCCTTCAGGAATCACACCTTGTAGGCAACTCCTGTAAAGCAATGAATAGATGGGGCTATAAACTGGTGGCACACTCTGACTTCACCATGGGCTCCAGGGGGGGTGGGCATCATGTTCAGAAATTCCTTCCCGTTATCCATACAGCACACCTGGATTGATGAGATGGGCAGATATGCCGCGGTCTCGGGGCAGTGGGAGGGAAAAACACTTACATTAATGGCAGTATATGTCCCACCGGGTCTACAGGGTCGAACCTTCAAAGACTTGGGTACTATTATGCTCTCGTTCCCGGAAGGCTGCCTTGTCGTGGGTGGAGACTTTAACTCAGTAGTGTCGGGATCACTCGACCGCCATCTCCCACGTGAAATAGGTCCCTCACACAGATGGCTTCCAGACTTCTTGGAGGCACTGGGCCTCGCAGACGCGTGGAAGGAGTACCACCCTGAAAGCATCCAGCATACCTTCCACTTAGGGGCACACAACAGTCTTTCTCGTATTGACTACCTACTGGTTCCAGCATCTCAAATAGGAAATATTCAAGCAATTAGGCACATGGCGCGGGGTATCTCCGACCACTCTCCCGTATGGGCTAAACTGGTCCTGGGTGAAAAAAGGGTGGGGAGGATTGCGCAATCAACCCCTGGTACCTTCGGAACCCCGTGGTCAAAAAAGCACTCCTGCTAACCATTGATAACTACTTTCTGGAAAATGAAAGGTCGGTGCGATCGTCTCAAACCATATGGGAAGCATTTAAAACAGTACTGAGGGGGCAGGCACTCTCACTAACTGCAGGAGCGCGTAAGGAGAAACTGAAGGACCTAATCCACTTAGAAAGCAAAGTCCTCCGTCTGGAGGAGGAGAATGGGGAGGAGATCACACAGGAGAGACTTCATGCCCTGAAGCTCAAAAGGGATGAATACAAATCCATTGCTACTGACATGGCCAAAACACTGGGCAGGGACAAAGACGGCAGATGGTAGGACTTGGGGGGGGGTGGGGGGGGGTAAGGTTGGGAAGTTGCTTGCCTGGTTGGCCAAGAAAGAGCTGGCAAGTAGACTTGTACCAGAAATATTCGATGAGTTGGGTGGGAAAATAACGGATCCACAAGCAATTGCCAATGAATTTGCGGAGTATTATCGTTCTATATGTCGGGCTAGCTCCTCCCTCTCGGAGGAGGACTCACGGGCTCTGCTCTCGGATATACAGCTCCCCACCCTGTCCACAGAGGAGAAGAAAGCACTAGATAGCGACTTCACAAACGACAAAATTGCACAGGCGATTAGAAACCTCCAGTCCGGCAAAGCTCTGGGCCCTAATGGTCTGCCTATCGAACTGTACAAGTTAAAGCCGGACAAACTTGCCCCACACTTACGGGCCATGTTTGAGGAGAGCCGAGAGCTGGGACTGCTTCCCCTTGACCAAAGGGTAGCAACATTGGTTACTATATACAAAGAGGGTAAGTCAAGGGATAGGTGCTCATCCTATAGGCCTATTTCCTTATTAAACGTAGAGCCAAAGGTTCTAGCTAAATTGCTGGTGAGTCGCTTGACCCAAGTAATTAATAATTTGGTGCACCCTGACCAGTTGGGCTTAATGCCTCACCGAAATACCGCATTAAACCTGAGGAGATTGCACGGTGTGCTGGGAAGACTGGACACGATCCAAGAAGCTGCAGTGGTGGTCTCATTAGATGCCACAATGGCGTTTGATACTATCGAGTGGCCATACCTGTTTGCAGTCTTGGCAAAGATGGGTTTTGGGCCCAGCTTTATCGGGTGGGTGCGGTTCCTTTACGCGGAACCCCTGGCGCAAGTGGTAGTTAATAATAAGAAGTCGGAAGTGTTTGTGCTGGGCCGTGGGACTCGCCAGGGCTGTCCGCTGTCACCCTTGCTCTTCGCTCTCTCCCTGGAGCCATTGGCGGCATGGATCCGCAGGGACCCAGTAATCCGGGGGCTAAAGTGGACTGAAGCATGGGAGGACCGCATCTCTCTGTATGCGGACGATATTCTCCTCTACCTTGCCTCCCCTAAGGCGTCGCTCCATAGAGTACTCAATATATTCACAAACTTTGGGAAATATTCTGGGTATATGATTAATTGGAGCAAGTCCTTAATGTATGTCCTTCGCAGAGATGATCCTCCCTCGCCCGGGGGATGTCCTATTCAGGTGGCAGGGGTGGGCTTCCAGTACTTGGGAATTTTCATCACAGCAGGACCCCAGAACCCGTTACGAGCGTAATCTGCTCCCCCCCCCCCCCTGCAGAGACTGAGGCGAGATGTAGCGAATTGGAAGGCGCTCCCGCTTTCTCTGCTGGGTAGGGCAGCGCTATTCAAAAGGATGTCGCTGCCACGTTTTCTGTATGCTTTGCAGAACTTCCCGGATCTGCTCCCAGCGTGGTACTTCAAGTAGATAGAGGGCCTCCAAAGGGAATTACTTTGGGACGGTAGACCCCGCATAGCCTTGCAAAAACTAGTTTTGAGTTGGTATGATGAGGGGGATTGGACTTCCAGATGTTAAAAAATATTATTGGGCCGCCCAGCTAGCCACAATCAATGATTGTACATATCGCCACTGGGACGACCCGGGTTACAGAATGGATAAATGGCAACTGCCGGGTGGCAATTATAACATGGCCCTATACTCTAAGCCCAAAAGGTTTCCCCTCACAGGACCAACCAGGCACTCAGTACAGGTTTGGCACGCCGCAAACAGAAGTATGGGGTGGGACCAGAAGCTTACGCTGGCTACTCCGTTGTGGGATGCGGAACAGTTGGGCACTCTGAGGACCTCGAAGGGGTTTGACAAGTGGGATTTGATTGAGATCTCAAAGATTGGGGACCTATGGAAAAAGGGTGAGGTGGTAACATTCGCTTTTCTGCAACAGGAATACGAGCTAGCAGACACAGAGTACTTTCGATATCTGCAGGTGCGACATGCGCTCATGTCAAATCTACCAAAGGGTGCCTCTCCCCCAGAATCCTCGCCGTTGGAGGATAGATTGCTTGATGGGTATCTGCCAACAAAAGTGATATCCCTGACCTACAAAAAGTTGATTAATAGTACCCCGGATCTCCTTGGACTGATCAGGGAGCGCTGGGAAGGCGATGGGCTCGTGCTTGATGACGAGGAATGGCAGTAGGCAGTGGCCTCCCCGCGAGAGGTTGCGATCTCCTCCAGACTGCGCCTGGTTCAGCTTAAGATCCTCCACAGAGTCTATGTCTCTGGGTCTCGACTCGTTAGCATGGGCAGAGTAGATGAGGGAATGTGTAGAAGAAAGTGTGGCCAAGTAGGCACATTTATGCATATAGTATGGGAATGTAGGTATGTCAATAATTATTGGAAGGGGATACATGATTGTATTAGAGAGGTCCTCGAGTTAAACATTAGACCTGAAGCTAAAAGATGCCTTTTAAATGTCTGGGAACCCCTGACTTGAATAGCAAAGACAAAATATGGGTCACGTTGGGCCTAATGGTGGCTAAAAGAAATATTGCTCAGTTGTGGGGTGCTGTGGGATCGCCTAAAATTGAAGCCTGGAAGGCAGATATGGATTGGTGTATGGCCAGAAAAAAACTGTATATGTTGCACTTGGGTGCCCTTAAAAATGGTCCTCTATATGGAGCAAACGGAATGCCTATCGGGGTAATATGTGTCCCACCAACTATCCCCTCACTTGAAGAGCGTTCTACTCCATAACCGTTGAAACTCTCATGTATCATTTGCTTAGTTCATTGTCAACAACTGTACACGTGTATTTAATTTTGCATTATCCCTCTTTTTGTAACCAGCAATGTCGATTCTCTACTGTTTAATAAAAAGAAATATTTAAAAAAAAAAATGTTGAAAACAAAACATTTTATCATAACTAGATGTACCTTCATACAATTCATCAGACGGAAAAAGTAGAAGGCCCTAGATTTTCTAGCATTTTATGTACTGTGTTTACATCCCAGTCATCAGAGATAGTACTAGGGAGGACAGTGTAATTTAATGATAGTTTAAACTAGTATGGAATTTGTAAAAGTTCAGTTGGGCCATACACATCATACGATATCCTATCCCAAACAATCCCATCAGGAACTGGAACTGCTTCACATGGGAAAGGCCTCTTTGTTCTTTGTGTGATGAGGAGTGTGGTTTGAGAACCAAATTCACCATATGTACAGCAGAGCTTTCAGGGAGGTAGTGTCCATTGAGAAGCAGGAAGAAGACTATCAGAAAACCAATCCAAAGGACCAGCAAAAGTAACACAATTGAAATCCAAAGGTGTAACGATGGCGGCACAAAGTAAGTCTTTTTCAGCCAAAGATAGAAAACATGCAGTCCCAGCCAAAAGGGTAGAGGTGGTGGTGCAGGTGGATCCGATGAATCCAACGAGAAGTCATCAAAGTCAATGAAATAGCCAGAAGCAGTTCGATCTATTTTTGCCAATATGTGGGTTTTGTGGAACTGGGAGATGATTCGAACTGTGGTACGTTGTCTTAAACCGGTTTCGTTTCCGAAATCCAAATTGAAATCTGTGTTTCTGTACTAGTTGAGTTTACAGTTGTTGTAGTAACTGGTAGAAGTGATACTTCAGTATTGGTTATCGTAATCTCCAGTCGGGGAGAGGATGGTTCATCATTTATCAAAGCTTTCATCTGAACTTCCTGTATGGTAGTGAAAGGAGGCAGGTAACTACTCAGGAATCCATGTGGCCTACTGTTGAGAATCGGTCACATAGTATGGTTTGATCATATCGATGGAGAAGAATCTTATGTTTTTGCAGCCGGCAGGGGACAGTAGAAGTACAGTTCTGGTACCTTCAACAGCCAGGAGAGGGACAGGCGCTCTTTAAGATGGCCCAAATTCTTTTTTTGTCCACATTTTTTTCCTGACCAGATCCCACAACCTTCGGGATCCAGTCAAGTCTTGCCGGTACTACCTACATTTCTCCACTGGCGGTTTGGTTTACTTTGACGTTGCTTTGTTCATCTGGAAGCTGTTAAGTCCCTGTAAAACAGCCAGACGTTCTTGTAAGTCAAATGGTGTTTCCGCCACCACTGTGGAGATATTGTCTAGGTCTGGGACCAACATTTTTACTCCAAACAGGATTTCATAGGGAGTTACACCACCCACTGATTTTCTAGGCAGCTAGTTGACCGCCCTTTGGACCTCATAGAGATGATGGACCCAACTGCGACCAGAGCCTAATACCCAAGTTGTGAAAGACTGCTGTAAGCCCCATTTTTTTCTCTCCGTGATCGAATTTCCCTCAGGATGGTACAGGGAGGAATACCACAGGGTCACCCCCAAACTTCCCATGGCCTCTTTGTAAGCCCTGGAGGCAAACGCTGGACCCTGGTTGGGATGTAGTGTGCCAACCTTGTATGTCCCGATAAAGACTATCAGATCCTTTATAACAGTTCTGGCCACCCCCATGTGTGCAGATGCAGGACCCACATGTGCAGCTAGGATTAATCATAACTTGTGGTCAGAATTTTGGATTACTCTATCCCCCATTCTAGAAATGTGAGCATATGGTATGTTTTGTGTATCTAGCTTGTTGGAGTACTTGAGTGGAAAACCTTTTGACAGATGGGTGTCATTGTCTGCCGCATTGACAGCCGTCATAATGTCATTGTCTATTCTCGTTATGGAACGAGTTATTGCAGCGACTGCAGCAGTTCGCACTGTTGCTTTTGCGGCTTCATCAGCCAGTGAATTCCCTGCAACGTGTGTGCCAACACACTGGTGACTCAAATTGCGGATTACATGAGTCTGTGGCAAGCAGTCTTTCATCTTTGGCATTTTGTGCTTTATTGTGCACCCTTTCGAATCTCTGTATCCATTCTGTCTCCAGTAATGTAAATTGTCATTATGAGACTGCACAGAGTAATACAAATCACACAGTAGGAGTGTGGGAAATCCAGGATCCGTATTTTCAAGTGCTAGTATCAGAGCCCTGAGTTCTGCCAACTGCGCTGTGCAGTCACCAAGTGACTTCGTGTAAGTTTTCTCAGGACAGAATTCTCCATCCTGCATGTGACCTTTCACGATACCGCATGCCGCTGAGTATTGTTGCTTTGTCCCTACAGCAGGTTGTGCAGAACCATCAGTATATCTGATGTAATCATACTGTTCTAGAGGCAATATTAAATTAGGCAGAGAATATTCTTGTTCATATTGCAGAAAGACTTGTGTTTGTAATCTAGAATCAAATCTGTAGTCTAGATCTGTTGCGGTGAGTGAGTTAACCCAGTGTATCCAACATGGGTGCAATGCATTTGGAACGCTTGCTCGTGTGACGGTCTCTAGGTTGGCACCGGGGTCGCGGTTATAATTCATTTGCCCTGAGCCAATGCTGTCTCTTTCACCACAACTGTTTGTACCACTGTCAGTATTTTTTCAGTAGGTGCAAAACGCATTTCAGCATTAGTGTTCAAATGCGATTTATATGCAAACGGTACAGTGTCAGCTTCATTGAATGTCACGTTGGTGTACCCTGATGTACCCACAATGACACAGATCACCAGGTTTGTTGTGTTCACACATGTGTTTAAATGTTTGGAAGTTAACATGTCTGCTTGTACTGAACGTAATATTTGTGTATGTTTAGTGGCCCAATGTGCACTTTGAAGTCTGGACGAATTAGGTCATAAAATGGTTTAACCCATTCTGTGTAATCTGGAATGTAAGTTTTACCAAAATTTAGGAATCCTAATATGGATTGGAAGCTCTTCAATCTCATTGGAGGCTGTAGAAGCGCACACTTCTCTACGAAGTGCGTCGCTAGGCTTTTGCCTTCACTTGATGGCTCATTTCCCAGAACTAGGACATTGAGGTGGGCAATTTTTGATTTTTTTAAAGTTAAATTTGTATCCCATGTGAGCAAATCCAAGAATTATGCTATCTACTCTTGTCAAGTGTACAGAAAGGTCATCGTCCTTCAAATAGATGTCATCGGCATAGGACAGTGCCTGGTCGCCAAAAGTTTCCAGCAGTTCTGTTACCCTGGCTTAAAACAGCCCAGGCTATTCTTCTACCCTTGTGGCAAACGACAGAACTGTTATTGAGAACGAGCGCACTGAATGCGATCACATATCTGCTTCCAGGCGCTATATTTTGGCAGAAAAATCAATTCGAGATATCTAGTGTAGTTTTCTTGTTTACTTTTTACGAACTATATTCATTTAGTACATCTGCAACCCAGCCCTATATTTATGCCCCCTTATCCATACCTCAAGACCTGTCAACCAGCCCCTATACTCCAATAGTTTCCAAACTGGCCGAGCTTACAAAAAGACTGCAAGATCTCAAAGCGGACCTGCACAGGCTCTTTCACTTCACAACAATGACGACCAACTACCTGGGGCCCAATAAGATCCACACGACACATACCCCCACACAGGGCCAACGTACCAACCACCCCTCCATACCCCTAACGCACCTCACCACCAACCGGACCTCTCCCTCCACTCTGTCCCCACTTTGGACACTGAGAACGAAACCCTATCCCAACGCACCTTCATAACTAACTAGATGTAAAGCTCCATTAACCAACAGCGATCTCCGAACCCTACTATTATTATACAATTCTTCTCACCCTCAGAACTCGGATAGTCGGGGAAACTATCAGGTCATCACGACTAACCCTCTCAGAGCTTCTAGACTCAACCAAAGAGCTGTCAACAACCATAACCTCAGACGAATTAACCTCACACACTCTAACCCAGCTACCTACAAAACCCAACTGAAATGCATGCTAATCAACTGCAGATCTGCCTCAAAGCATGCTGGAGATATTGCCGACCTGATCCTTGCACATGATCTTGACCTCCTAATCCTAATAGAAACCAGGCTAAATGACTCCTCTGCTCCCGTCTTGAGCATTCTAGTCCCCCTAACCATGGTATTCTCAGACTAGATAGGCCCGATAGACCAGGTGGAGGCATCGCTTGCTTACACAAACTCAACCTATCAGTCATATACGCACAATCTCCTAACTTACCCACCTGTGAATACCTTTGCCTTGATATCTCAAACGGCACATGATATACCACCCTCCAGGCGACCACTTAGATTTTATTGAACAAATCAATGGAAACCATTGGAACAAATGCTGATCAGCATTGCCCACAAATCTTCCTTGGAGACTTCAATCTACATTGGAATGGCCTGAATGGTCCTGAAATCAACCGCTTCAAAACCTTTCTTGCAGACCTGAACCTGCCTCAATTCTGCGACAAACCCACTCACAACAAAGGATCTACATTAGATCTGATCATTGTAAAGCCCAACTCAATTCAGATGGAATCTATCCCACCTTGTGAGTGGACCGACCAACCATTGCATCAGATTCCTCATCACAGAAGTCTTCATAAACAACACAGCACAACGATTCAAGCCCAAAATCTGCAAAAGGAACATGCACAACATTGACAGGGGTGCTCTGTCCTCTCTGTCACAACATCTTTACTCCCCCTGAGGAGCTCTCAGATGTCCTTGATCTTCCAAATCACTACACTCGCTCCATGGAATCTGTGCTTGACTCAATCGCTCCATTCCAACTAAAAAGAATATCCACTCAAATCTCCAAACCATGGTACAATGGTAGTCTCAACACAGAAAGACGTAACTTAAGACTAGCCGAACGTCCATGGAGATCTGACCCGTCCATTGAACATCTCAAGTAACTGAGATCATTAAGGAACAGCTACTACAAAAACATCAGAACTTCTAAAGCAAATTTCTTTAGAAACCAACTAGATCAAGCCAGTAACCGACCCAAAAAAACTATTTGATTTCATAAAAGCACATTCAAACTGCTTACTGATGGGAACCAATTTGTCTCCAAACTGTGAGGAATTTGCCTCCTTCTTTCTGCAGAAGGCAAAAACCATGAGAAATGACCTGCAACTAGCCGTGGAGCAATTTCCTATCCCCCCTCAACCCTGCCCATCCCCTACCAGTTCCAGCGTGCTCTTCCAGCCTTTTCCCCAAAAACACCTCATGGAACTTTTTTAGAACCTTTGATGAAGACCCCATTCATAAAATCTTAATTAGACTGAAACCCTCAAACCATTTCAATGACACCCTTCCCTGAAAATTCTTCAAGGAAATCATACCCTCAATACTCCCAATCTGGACTAAGATTGTTAATGCCTCCCTCCTTCAAGGCTCCATCCCTGACTGCCTAAAATCCGGTCAAGTTACCCCCATTCTAAAAAACCCAAAAGCAGACCAATTTGACCTTAACAACTCCCGACCTATTTCCAATATCCCTACCCTGGCGAAGCTCCTGGAAAAATGTGGTCACATTCAACTCTACAGCCACATCGATCATTTCTATCTATTAGACCAATTTCAATCTTGCTTCCGTGCTGGGCATAGTACTGAATCTGCTATGACACACATTGTAGACGATGCACTAAAAATGCTGGACCAGAATCAAACCTGTCTACTAGTCCTCCTTGACCTATCATCGGCATTCAATACGGTTAAGCACGCAAATCTCCTATTCCTATTGGAACACTGTATGGGCCTTACAGGTCTAGTCCTTAACTGGTTCCCCTCTACTTCCTCAACAGATCTCAGAGTCGAGCTTTATTTATCTTTCTCAGTCCACACCAATCACACTTGGTTGTCCCACAGGGATCATCTCTTTCGCCCACCCTCTTCAACTTATTCATGGAGCCCCTAACAGAATTTCTGAGCTCATCCCACATCCAATACCACATGTATGCTGACGATACTCAGCTATACCTAAAGTTCTCCTCCCCAGAAGACATCAGTTCCCTTAACACAACACTAATGGAAACTCAAAACTGGCTAACAACTAATCACCTCAAACTAAATACTAATAAAACTAAGCTCCTTCTAATCGCTCCACCCAACCAGGCACTGGTCATCGAAGAATGGCTGAAACAGCTTACAACCACCAAGTGCACTCCACAAATCATTGACTCTGAAAAATCATTGGACATTACTGTTGACAAGAATCTCAACATGCAGAAACGCATCAGTGCCTCCATCAATGCAGCAAATCACCAAATGAGTATGTTAAGAAAATTAACCCCCCCCTCTCCCTCCATCACTGCCCACCCCTCACGATTTCAAACGTGCTGTACAAGCCTTAGGGATTCCCAGGTTGGATTATGGTAGCACAACCCTATCCGGCGTGCCCAGATCTAAACTTGCTCCTCTAAGGGCCTCGCTCAACTCTGCTGCTAGACTCCTCACAGGCTCAAAATGATACAGCCACATCACCCCGGATCTCAAATCCCTCAACTGGCTACGAAGAAAAATCCAACTAAAAATTGCCTGCATGATGCATTAAGCCCTCCACCACATCAACCCTCACTTTCTCGTCGAGAAACTCAAACTCTCGGGCGACTCCAGAGCATCCAGAAGCTCTAACATCCTTCTACTGAAACCTCCGAGATGTCACAAGAAGAAAACCTACAACTGTGCATTCTCTGGCATTGCCCCAAGAATCTGGAACTCATTACCTCCTGAAACCAGAACAAACCCCTCGGTCATAACGTTCAAGA
The DNA here is from genome assembly GCA_963921515.1 of Calotriton arnoldi. Classification (NCBI taxonomy): domain Eukaryota; kingdom Metazoa; phylum Chordata; class Amphibia; order Caudata; family Salamandridae; genus Calotriton; species Calotriton arnoldi. Next base: position 949,013 of record CAWUFW010002560.1, on the reverse strand, counting down.
AAGAAGTCAAAGAATTCCTTATGAACAAATTTCTTCCCTAGATCACGTCTCTTATCTCCTCCTGTTCGCTCACATGATTAATTATCTCTGGCTACCTAACATGCTCTTCCTTGAAGTACAGACTTTACCCCCCTGCTTCACAGCACTGCCTGGTATCTGCACTGACCTGAACTCTTGACAATATGTTCTTATTAATGAAGGCTCTATGTCATTAGACTTCTAATAAATCTGTATTGAATGTGATATTACTGCTTTTACCACTCTTCACGATGTAATTCTGTAAAGCGCTCTGATACCCGCAAGGGTCATGTTCGCGATATAAAGAACTACTAAAATAAATCTATGCTTCCTTATGTGCGTTTCTTTCTGCAAAGGTGAGAGTATCTGTGATTAGGTGTCTGTAATATAAAACTAGACAATACCAATGGTCTGGTTTCATCATAGGAAATACGGGGTTATCCATAGGGGAGGGGCAACTTTTTATTACACCTTGGCATTATGGCTGTTCTAGAATCTCCCTAACCTGTTTTTCGCCCTCATTTTTAATGAGGTATTGTCTTTGAGGTTGTGGGGTAGACCTCACTAGGATTTCGTGATAAGGAGAACAGTCATCCCACCCCACATGGCTGCAGCATAACACTGGATCACGTGCTAACTCCCACTCCCTGGCATATGAATATTTCACTTATTCTGGAAAGAGGTCCGAATAAGCAGGTAAAATTACAGTTTCACTGTTGGGGCAATCCATTGCGAAATTAGGTGGCCAATCCTTTTCTGCCAAGAGGATACAGTAACCGTCTGTCAAATCCTCCCAAAAGAGACCTTTAATATTTCTAGGTACGTCCTCATCCAGTTGGAATTGTATTTCGTATAAACGATGTGGGACGCTTACCTAGTGTCCGGTGTCTCCACCTGGATATATTCACTAAGCGCTACTCCCACCAGACAAACCGCCAGTTTCTGGTGAACTATCGTGACCTCTGCCGCGCTGTCCAGCATGGTCACTGCCCACTCAGAAGCAGTGTCATCAATATCCGCGGCATGCCTGACTTTAAGTCCATCTACCTTCTTCTGTTTGAATTTAGGTTTTGATGTTTTAGGTTTATCTTCCTGTTCAATAATGTACTCAGATAAGCTCTGTGACTCTTTCAGTTTCACGTGCTCCTCCGATCTGCGCTCTGACCGTCCTCCTCTCTCTGATAGTTTGTCGGATGACTCATGAAAGGAACTAGACTAACGTGTATCAGTATTCTGATACTTGTCAGGCGGTCTAATAATATCATGGTTACGCAGATTATAGCGTTTCTCGTTGGCTTCCTGTGAGGGAGACCCACCCCGTGATTTAGTTTTGTCTTTGTTTTTCTTATTGTCCCACTTCTTCTTCAGGGCTCGAAAAATCCACTCGACCGCTCGCATATGCGAGCTAAATTTAACGAGGTCGAGCTGTTTTTAGGTCCTACTCGCCCTTTCTGGCGAGTAGGAAGACAAACTAACTTTTGTCCTCTGTCTGTGAAAACGGAGTAAATGTGACAAGATAACAAGATTTAAAGGCATTTTTATTGCTCACAAAGCGAATGAGCAATAAAGATGCCTTTAAATCTTGTTATCTTGTCACATTTGCTCCGCTTTCAGAGACGGAGGTCAAGTAGATTGTAGTTAGGTCGAGGAGATTTTTCAAGGTACTAGTCCTCCAGGACTAGTACCATTTTTTGGATTTTTCGAGCCCTGTTCTTAATGGAAGAATCAGGTACTTGCTTAGTTATCCTTTTCAGAATTACTCTTTACTTGTGGTTTCACAGGTCTGGCTCCCAAATTATCTCTACCCAGCGTATCATAGGTTTCTTTGATAATTTTAGGTAATTAGCACTCCTGTTGTCCTGCAGCTAAATCCCATAGGTGCTGGCATATAGCCAACGTTGCTGCCTCCCCCTTTATGTTGCTTAACATAATGGTGGATACTGCAGCACAGTTGCCCAACCGTTTCATCCCCAAATCCAGGGCAGATGCTGCCCCGTACTCATTCTGAGTCTGTTTAATCACTTCTAGCAAAGCAGCTGATGAAGGGGTACCATGTGTTCTGGTATATACTGCATCTAAGACTACCACACGTGGTGGAGTCTTCCACAGGGGGAGCTATCCCCATCAACAACCAAATTGTTAATATTCTGTGTTTTTCCTGCGGACCGGTTTGGGGAAACACTGCTTCAAGCTGACTTGTTTTTTGTGCAATCCAAAATGGAATCTTCTCCCGTTTAGTGGGAACCTTACCCATTACTGCATTAAATGTTTGTGGGCTGATGCCCGTGGCAGCCAATTCTGGTTGTGCAGCTTGATCAGTCAATGTACGCATAACAAACTATGTCAAACATCTGTATATTGTTACTAAGTGTTTATGTAGTAGTAGTATAAAGTTTATTGTATAAATCAAAGATTACAATAATGGGTATAAAACATCACCCATAGCATAAATATCAGAAGAAGCTGCTAAAATGATAGGATTCTAAAGTTATGACATACATGCGGCCGGTTTCTATGCATCTAAACTCCGGCCGTAAAATTTCAAGTATGACCATAATCTTTAAATCACAAGTTAATTATTAGTGCTTCTAATCTAAAAATTTCTTTAAAAAATGCTGTTTCTTAAATACAATTTCAAAAATGCACTAGCGTCCTAAGACATATATTTATACTCCTATCTATTTTACTTACAGTTTGCATGCAACTTAAGCCATGCATAATTGGCATAGTGTTAACATTTACATAAGTGCAAGAGTGGACCTTTTAAGTTTCAACCAATAACACCACTGGCCTTGTTATTCGCAATGTTGACCAGAACACTTTCAGCCTCTTCCTTCCATCTTACTTGGCCTACTAACTTTTCTTACCAGCTTCAATAAAGTACTAATGTGCCAAAATGTGCAAGAGAGCATAGTAGTTCAACAGGTTTTGTGCAACAAATTGATTATCCTAGAGACAATTCAGGATATATAAATAGGTAATAAAATCATGTAAATAAAGCTATCTAATTTTATTTCGGTAAATGCATCAGTATAGAGCATAAAATCATACAGGTAAGACTTTGTAAGCCTGATATAAAAATGTTGTCAACATTATTATTGCACTGTCTTCCCTGAATCTAAAACAATATCTGACTGCTTCCACAGTTGATCTTATTTTGTTCTTTGTTAAATATGGAGGGTAAATATTTTTTCCTTTAATACAACAATTTAAGCCAAATATATATGATGTGCAGAAGGGATTCGATTGCAAGTCCACAGAGACGACCTGCAGTTTTCCCTTTAAAAGCTGGGTTCCATTTCCCTTCAAACTCACAAATCGGAATATAAAACAATCTAAACCTTAAAAATGTATTTTTAAAATAGCCAGGCAAGTTTGACCCTGCACAGAGTAGGAATCGGACACTTGGCCCATATGCTTGTTTTTTTTGCCTTGTGCCAAGTCAGGGTCCCACTGTTTAACAGTAAAGGTATCACGGAGGAGGATTTTCCGGGCTTGTCGATTCATTTGCCTCAGTGTCTGTGGATCAGGTAATTCATAAGATTCTAAGCTTGCCAGTTAGATGTGCAACTCCAAATCCTTGTACATAGATTTGCCCAGTTCTTGGTATATTTGATGTTTTAGTGTTGTTGGGTCCGCTTTTGCACATTTACAGATGTAATTCGAGGTTCTTCTGTAGTGGAGTGATGTTAAAGATTTTAAATCTAAATCTAGTCTTGTAACACAGTGGGGAGTTACTGTGCGTAGATGTAATAGGTTGCGCAGACGTTGCATAAACTTTTATCAAGACTTGAAATGCCCTTGTGATTCAATGCAGGAGATGCATACAGCAGATATGGAACCAATTTCATGCTCAACGCATTCAATGATGGCCTAATCGCCTTTCCGCCAAACACATTTACGAATCTTAGAATCGATCTGGGGATCATTGTTGACTTCAGTTTTCTAATGGCCACATGGTTCGACCATGATAACTTACTGTTGATTGTCACTCCGAGATAGTCATATTGTTTCACTATTTCAATTGAAGTACCTCCTAGAACCCACCCCAAGGATTTAGTTTGCTGCCCAAAGGTCATGATTTTAATTTTGGACAGATTGGCAATTATTTCCATTCTCCAAGTTGTAATTGTGCAATTGATTTAATTGATGCTGTAAACCTTTTGGCATCTGTGACAAGATCACCAAGTCTTCGGCGTAGGCCAAATGTGTTTATTTTGTATGCCTCCTAGCTTTGGAGGAATACCATGGTCTGACTTCGGTGACTCTGTTAAATCAGCGATGTACAGAGAGAATGATAAAGGGGCCAGAATACATCCTTGTTTAATGCCGTTCACGGTGCCAAATTTAGAGGACAAGGTATTGTCAGTTTATAGCTTTACCTGTAGCCATGTTTCGGTATGCAATTCGATGATAAAATGCAGAAGGTTAAGATCTATTTCCCACGTTATAAGCTTGTCCCACAGCCTTTGCTGGTTCACTTTGTCGAAAGCTGTGGAATAGTCCACGAAACAGGCATATAGCATTGATTTCGGTATACAGGATTTCTTCCCAAGTAGAGCCAGTTTTGTAATGTTGTCAACTGTTGAACAGCCTTTGCGGAATCCTGTTTGAGTTGGTGGAATTAATGGTTTTTCTTCGCCCAAAGCCTTAATTTATTTTGTAGGTGCTTGGCAAACAGTTTCCCTTCAAAGTCTAAGAGTACTATTACTCTGTAGCTGGTTGAATCTTGTTTTGGACCTCGTTTATATATTGGATGCGCAATCGCCCCTTTCCAAGAACCTGGAACTGTCCCGGACTTAATTACGTACGAGAATAGCTGTTTTAGCAGTGTACTCCAAAAAGTGACATCTAACTTGACTAGATCTATCGGTATGCCATTTGGGCTAGCTGCTATGGACGAGCGAGAACTTCTTATTAGCTTTGATATTTCCTCCTTTGTAATATCGGGATATCTTCCAAGTTCTATTAGCGGTTCAAAAGAGCAAGTAATTACTGATTTGTACAGGGACTTTATGTGAGTTTCCCATTTATTGTTGGGGGTGAACAGATCATCAGGCCGTTTATACGCGCTTGTGCCATATGCCACTAGAGACCAGAAAGCTTGTTTGTTTTGTGATGAAATAGCATGGAAGCATTTTGCTTGGGCATTATCTTCGCTGTCCCGTTTTATCTGTATCTTTCTGATCTTGAATTCACTTTTCAATTTTTGGAGTCTTAAATTTCGATCCTTAGACACAGGAAATTTTAGAGTGTGCCGCACTGAATTACGTTAGGCTCTCTTTGACTCATTTAATTGCTGAACACTAAACAGGGGTTTGATCCAATAAGGCCTAAAGAGGGGATCAATTATAGAATACAAGAAATATCAAAAAACCGCACACGGCCATTAATTAATCATTAGTTCAAAAAAACACTATGCCCACATTAGTCTCGTGTATTTTGAGTATCAATATCATCTGGACACTACTGAGTATGGGAACACAATAAGGGTCATACAACCCCATGTTATACATAAGGAGTAGGACATTTATTGGAGTAAGTTATTTGGGATTAATTGGCTATAACTCTGGTTTGTTTCAGTGGATAATGTATTTTTGAATCACTTTCATGTTTTATATTATATTGTGGTGTGATTTGTTTTGTCTATTGTTGGTGCAGTTTGTCTTGATTAATGTTCCGATTGTACCAGATGGATATGATTTTTTCCAAAATGACAAATACCAAAAAAGAATATATGTAAAATGAGATAAATACTCAAAACACACGAGATTAATGTGGGCGTAGTGTTTTTTGAACTAATGATTAATTAATGGCCGTGTGGGGTTCTTTGATATTTCTTGTATCATTTAATTGCTGAGCATTAGATGAATAAAAGGTGTTTGGCCGTGGATTTTGTAACTTTGTCATCAAAGCTGACAATATGCACTCTAATGTGGTTTGCCAGGTGTTCATGGTAGAGGCCACGGGCCCTTAAAAGTTGGTGCAGCGGGCTGATCTTCTGCCAACCTCCCATTTAGTTCTCTGTATCCGAAATCTACCAGAAAAGTATAGGTAAATCTACTTTGGGCATTAAAGTTCTTTAGTTTTTCCTGTGGTAGGACGTTTGGGTGAGGAATATTAGGACTCAGATCTGGATCCTCAATAATGCAGAACTGATTCGCTGATGGCACTAGCATTTGGTTAAAGTCCCCCCTAATAATTACAAATAACTGGCCGTATGGTTCCATTATTTGCTCCAGTTCATCTAGTATTTTATGATACCTATATTTATTTTTTACAAGATGAGGGGGAAAGTAGATATTTATAATCATCAGTTTAGCGGCAGATAGATTTGTGAGTAGAACTGTCAATATGTAATTCGCTTTTCATACAGCGTTTATTACTAATTGATATTGCCAGCCCTCTTCTCGGCCTTCCAAAAACGTTCTTTTTTGCTTTGATTTAATGCGTGGTGTTTTAGTTTTTGTTCAGTTCCCCAGTTCTGTCCGAGGTAGGCCTCTTTTTTTTGTTTTTGTTTTTTTGTTGTATTTTTTAGTTTTTTATTGAAAAAAATGATAAATCATGGCTGATTCAATGTCAAGAGACAGAATACATAAATATACACATAAATAAAAAGCGAACATATACAGACTGAGTACTAAACACAAGTAAAGTTACTTTTGGTGCAACACTGTAAAGGAACAGGGGAGACATACTAGGAAGAAATAACAGATTTATACAAACAACTGCTCCCTGAACACCCCACTATAAACCAGCTTCACTCAATCCACTTAGAAATGGGTGCCCAGGTTTTTATCCCAATTTCCCGTCTTTTACGTCCTTTTAGTCTATTGACAGAAGATTCCATGTTATACGTAGCTAACATCTTTGCCCTCCACATTAAAAAAGTGGGAGGATCAGTACTGATCCACTGCGAGGTGATACAAAATCGCCCAATAGCCATCGCAATGAATACAAATCTCAGCACAGATCTTGCTCTTGTATTTCCTCCCATGTTAGACTCAACGCCCAAGATGACAAGTTCTGCTGTTGCTACAAACGGGATCCCCAAAGTTGTATTAAAGAAAAATTCAAGCTGCTGAAAAAATTGAGCTAAATAAGGGCATGAGTAGAACATGTGAATAGTGTCCGCTGCAGCTAAACCACACCTACTACATTTACCTCCCCGTGCACCCCGTATGCCACCCCATTTCGCTACCTTCCGAGGAGTGTAGTAAAGGTCGAAAATGGACATATAATGCTGGGTTCTGAGACTTCCTGTAGTTAGAGTTTGATCTGCTAATTCGATTGATTCTTCCAGATTTATCCCTTCCTTCCCAAATTTCCCCTCCCAATTAGAATTCTGGCTACATAAGTCATCTGGGAAGGCTTCAAGCAATATCTGATAGATTTTTCCAATTCGGGACTTTCTACTAATTGTTTCAACCAAGGATATTTTGCCCAAATTTGCTTTGATCCCATGTACATTAGTCCCCATAAAACTCCGAATCTGCAGGTATTTGAAGAAGTCCCTTCTATCTAGCCCAAATTTTTCCTGGAGGGAGATAAATGTATCCATTTGACCTTCATCATATAAATCCCCCAAGACGCTGATCCCGGCCCTCCCCCAACAAAAAGTAATTTGGTCTTGAAAAATTGGGGGTAGCACCGCACACGCCGAGAGAGGAGTATATATATTTATATTAGTGACCTGAAACCTCGCACGGATCTTTTTCCAAAGTCGATGGGCGACCTTAAGGATTTTAAATTTCGTTTTTTTGTAGTAGCTAGGTTCGAGATTTTTGACTAAGCATTGATTAGCTTCATGCCCCAATATAATTTCATAGATAGTTGGACAGACTGCCAAGGGTATCTCAGTTTTAATCCCAGTTATCAAGATCCCCATGTGTTGCCACAATGATACCCAATGATACAATAGAAAGTTTGGAACCGCCCAACCCCCTCGCACTTTAGGGAGAGTCATCCACCTAGCCGCCCTTCTTGCTCTATGGAATCCCCATAGAAACCTAGAACAGCCCCTTTCAATTTTTGCTAAGGATAATGTTGAGAATTCCAAAGGGATTGTCCTAAACAAATAAAGCAATTTCGGAAGAATCAGCATTTTTAGAACATTGTTTCGACCATGCATTGAGAGATGCAGGTGATCTAACCTCTCCAACGTCCGATTGACCATACCGATCATAGGGGTAATATTTAAATCCGGTATTTGATCCACCGTCGCTGAGATCTTTATCCCCAGATATGTAGCTTCTGGAAGGATAGGCAGGTTAGCTGGAGGAGTAGAGTTCGATAGAATAATCTGCGTCTTCTCGATATTTAATTTATACCTAGATAAGATCCCAAATTGTTCTGCCTGATCTCTCACTGCTGGGAAAGCCGCAGAGATATCACTGGTGAGTATTGCGATATCATCTGCATAGGCCAATGACTTAAATTCTATATCGTTGATCTTCACAGGTTTAATGTGCTTATCATTATCCAGTTTATTAAGAAGTGGATCAATGTAGAGTGCGAATAGCAGGGGGGAGCAAGGACACCCCTGCCTTGTACCCCTGTTGATACCAAATACCTTTGATTCCTGCCCTGAAATGCGAATCTCAGCCTCAGGTGATATGTAAAGTGACTGTATTGCCTGAATAAATTCCGGGCAAAACCCTTTCCACTGCAAAACAGACCACAAAAATCTCCACGAGACCCTGTCGAACGCCTTCTCTGCGTCCAACAGGGCCACCCCCAGCGGGGATCTCGTAGCCTTAGCCCAATCAAGAAGAGCAATCACGCGTCTTACATGGTCGGTGGTATCCCTCCCAGGGATAAACCCATGCTGGCGAATGGAAACTAGAGGAGTGATGATTTTAGCTAGTCTAGAAGCTAATATTTTAGAATACACTTTACTATCTGAGTTGATGAGGAAATTGGCCTGTATGATGCCGGATCTAAGTCTGGCTTGTTTTTCTTCTTAAAAACTACTATTGTATTCTTTCGCCAAGAATCAGGAATTTGCCCTTTTTGAGCCAGCTGAAATAGCAAGACCAAATCTTGTCGAAGCGCTGGGCGGAATGTTCGATAAAATTCTAAGGGAATATTGTCCGGACCCACCGCTTTGCCGACTGAGAGAGAGATTAAAGCACTTTCTATTTCTTCCCATATAATTGGAGCAGCAAGAATCTTATTTTGCTCGACAGTAACCTTCTTTGTTTCAAGGTCTCTAAAAACTCCGGAATCACCTCTGGAGCAATTGTTGAAGCTACCCCAACCTCTTCGGTATATAATTGTTGATAAAAATTCTGGAATACCTCCAGAATTTTAATTGAAGAATCTTGAACCTGGCCCAGGTGATCTTTTACCCTGCAGATCCCCCGTTCCACTTCCCTTTCTCTTAAGCGCTTTGCCAGCACCCTGCCGGAGTTTTCACCAAATTCATATGTTTCATTCTTAAACTGCGTATATTTAATAGCTATTTCTTCCCCTAGATACTGCTGCATTTTAAATTTCATCACAGCTATACACTGCAGACACTCATCACTGTCCTGGCCCTCTCTCATTCGATTCATTTTTTTTTATTTTTTATTTTTTTTATTGAGCAGCGTGTAAAATGCACATTGGGCCCTCACGCAGGAGGCCAAACTGGAATAGCAATTTTAGTGAGTACAAGCGGCAATTTATAACATAAAGCAAGAAGAACAACCCACAAAGAACTCCCACCTCCCACCACCCCCGTTCCCGGTGGCACTAGTAAGTAGCATTAAGACCCCAGCGTATCATCTCGTCTCTGTTTATAGTATTATAACCATGATAGTCCCAAAAATTAACAGTTAAAAACATCAGTCTACGGCATCTATTATATATCCGGGTTTGTAAGTAAATATACTGAAAGTGGAGCCCAAAAGTCCTTAGGGCGGGAGGCTTCAGGCAGCTCCTCAGCATATATCCCAAGTTGTTCTTTGCAATACAGTAAGTCTCGGACCCACTTATTTAGAGTTGGGGTGAGTCTAGAGCCCCAGCACTGCGCCACAGCCCTCTTGGCTAACAAGGTCGAGACAGCCACCAGTCTACGATTGCAGGGTTTTAAATACTGTACCCAGCCTAATAGACAGACCTCAGGAGTGCATTGCACAGGTTCAGCCACAACTTTCGTTAGCAGATCAGTAACGTTACCCCAGAATCTATATATACTTGTACAAGACCATGCAAGATGTAAGAAGCCCGCATCCCCCTGCCCACACCTCACACAACAGGAGCTTTCCCGGAGACCGAATCGCATCAATTGCATAGGGGTATAGTACAGCTGGTGCAGATATTTAAAATGGATGATGCAGAGGTTACAATTCGCAGTAAGTCGGCCAGTAAGGATGCAGCAGAACCTCCACATCTCCGGTGTCAGCGAGGCCCCAAGCAAAGCCACCCATTTGCTGTATGAAGGGGGATCGAGCTGCTCCCGTTCCCTGAGAGATGTCGTGTACAATTTGGTTATCAGTCCAGTGCGGTCCGCGCCCGCCAGCACCGCCTGCAGTGCTAACAACGGCGTGGGTTCTGCAGGGTAATCGGGGTAAATAGCACGTATCGCCTGCCTCACCCGCACATAAGTGAACCCGAGCATGAACCCCCGGTCCCTACCGCCCTGTATGTCAGCAAGAGATCTAAACTGGCCTTGTTTGTAGAGGTCCCCTAATTGGGTTACCCCCACCGCGCCTAATACTGTAAGAGCTGCAGGTTCTTGAGCAGCGGAGATATCTGGATGTGCAGCAAGTGGGAGCCTTGGGGCGTAGAGATATGGCAATTGTGCGCGTGTCGCGAGCTTCTTCCATGCCGTGCAAAGTGCAGGATTAATTTCAGTTCGTGGTCCCCCACTCCCCCCAGACAAGGCAGTCGCAGCCAGGGCCATTGGAAGAGCTGCATCCGCTTCGATAGCAACATGCGGTTGGAAGCGCTGTGGGAAGAACCAATAATGAGCAAACTGGGCCTGTGCACATAGATAATATAAGCGTAGGTCAGGGGCTTCAAAACCTCCACGCTCGAACGGCAGTGTCGGTACCTCCCAGCTGCACCTGGGCTTCTTGCCGCCCCATACGAAGGAGAGCAGCGCTGACTGAAAGGAAGTAAAAAACGCAAGATTGAGGCGGATACGGATATTAATGAACAAGTAAAGAAGCTTGGGCAGTATTGTCATTTTAACTACTGCTATGCGGTCCGACAGGGAGAGAGGGAGTTTGGCCCACCGCGCCGCTCGTTCAGTAATTTGTACTAGGGCCCTACCATAATTTTCAGAAACGACTACTTCTGGGTCTCTGTGAATCCATACCCCCAAGTATTTTACAGGATCAGTGGACCAAGTTAGAGGAAAGTCCAGCTCTATACGCCGCGTGCCAGCTGTAAGAGGAAGCACCGATGATTTTGCCCAGTTGATGCCGAGCCCTGAGAAGCGTTCGAATTTCACATAGTCCTGAAGTAACTCTGGGAGAAATGTTTCGGGTTCGCGGACATACAGCAGCATATCATCCGCGTACATGGAGACCACCAATGGACGCTGTCTAAATCGCAGTGCCGCTTGTGCGTGACCCTGGCGAAGCTTGCAAGCCAGCGGCTCCAGAGCTAGTGCGAAGAGCATCGGTGACAGGGGGCAGCCGCCCTGCCGAGTGCCTCGCTGGATGGGGAACGCAGTAGATATCCAACCATTGACCCGGACTCGCGCGGCCGGCGCCTCGTATAGAAGGTGAATCCATTTCAAGAAAAAGGGGGGTAGCCCCATTCTGAGCAATACGGTAAACAGAAACTCCCACTGCAAAGAATCAAATGCTTTTGCTGCATCAAGCAGCACAGCGACTGCTTGAAACTCTGCTTCGAAATAATGCAGGGTGGAGAAGATCGTACGCAAATTGTGGGCCGTAGAGCGGGCAGGGACGAAACCGGACTGATCCGGGAGGACCAGATTGGGGATCAGGGGCTGGAGCCTGCTGGCGATCATTTTCGCCAAGATTTTGGCATCAATATTGATAATAGAGAGTGGACGATAGGAGTCACAGCTGTTAGCCGGCTTGTCAGGCTTGAGAAGCATAACTAGGAGGGCCTCTTTTAGTGTGGGGGGAAGAGTACCACTATCATACGCTTCCGCAAAGACGTCCAGGAGTCTAGGCGCCAGTGCATCAGCGTAAGCCTTGTAGAACTCACTGGGGAGTCCATCCAGCCCGGCAGCTTTGCTGGTGGGCAGGGACATGATGGCCCTTTTCACATCCTCCTCATCAAAGGGTTGGGTGAGGTGTTCGCGTTGGTTGAGAGACAGCCAGCCTAGAGCTACGTCATTTAGATAGGCATGTATATCAGTGGCTGACACATGCCCACGTCGTCCATAAAGGTTGGAGTAGTAATCCAACACCACTGCACTTATCTCTGGGGTTGTATAGCGCGGCACTCCCCCAGAGTCCAACATTTCCGTGATGTAGACCGGAGTCCGAGGTGCCGTCAGTTTCTGGGCCAGTGAGCGACTGGGACGGCCCCCCTCCCCGTAATAGCGCGCCGTAAAGCGTCGTGACCTGTGTGCTATCTCCTGATCCGCAGTGTCATTATACTCAGTTACCAACCCCCGAATAGTAGCTAGGATATGTGGGGCAGGGTTTTGTGTGTATTCTCGTTCCAAAGCTGATATCTCATCTGCCAGTTTATGCATTCGGCGTCGTAGGTCTTTTAGAACCCCCGCCTGTGCACCCATGCAGATGCCTCTAATGGTAACTTTAAATGCTTCCCACAGAGTCCCAGGGCTGTCTACCGATCCGGCGTTTTCTTTAAAAAGTCACTGATGGCCGCACCAACGGTGCATCTAAACACCTGGTCTGTAAGCGAGGAGGGTTGCAATCGCCACTGAAACGGGGGCGCTCACAGGTAGGGATTTGCATCTCTAAGAGCACGGGAGAGTGGTCTGACAACGTTTTGGCCAAGTGGCGTACATCTATAACCCAGGTACATGCTATCTCAGAGAGGAGCCAGTAGTCCAAGCGGGACCATGAGCCATGCACCGTAGACACAAATGTGCTTTCCCGTATACCGGGATGCCGCACGCGCCAGATATCTCGTATATCCCCTGCGTCCAGAAACCCCAGTATTGCCTCAGTCGCTTGGCAGTGGCGCAGCGCACCGCTCCCCTGTTTGTCCAGGTGTCCGTCCAAGCAGGCATTAAAATCGCCCCCCCAGAGCAACGCAGCCGAAGAGAATTTAGAAATGCGGCGCCAAACATCTGCAAAAAAGGAAGGGTCGTCAACATTTGGGCCGTAAACATTCACTAAAAGGACCTCCATGCTCCCAAGCTGCCCATGGATAACCGCTACCCTACCCTGCGTGTCAGTTTCCGAATGCAGCACGGTGAAAGGGACCCCCTTCTTCACCAAAATCATCACCCCCCGTGCGTAAGAGGAGTAAGAAGAGGCCACCCTCAGCCCGGCCCATCGGGAGCCTACAGTCTTTTCCGATTGTTGTGTAAGATGCGTCTCCTGTAGGAATACCACCTGGGCATTCAGTCTGTCTAGCTGTGCCAGCACAGACCGTATTTTCTTGGGATTATTTAAGCCGCGCACATTCCAGGTGAGGAACTTTACGTTACAACCCATGAAATGTTATGGTCAGATGTTTTAAGGAATGTGAGAGAGAGACTGTAGATGAGACCAAAGGGGTGCAATATGTGTACAAGAAAAAAGTGCCCAGTGACCCACCGAACCCACCCCCCACAACCCCCCACCCACTTCAGCGGCCCAAACATGCCAAAGCCATCCCATCCCAAATAATACAATCCCCAACGTGGGGAACAAAACATGTAGGTTCCTATTTGGGGAGCACCCATGGGGGGGAAACCAGAGAGCTACGAACCTCCCGCATATCGGGAGGAGGCCGATCAGGTATATGAAATGTGCGAGGATTGGCAAGAAAACATCTAACAACATGCATCAATCCTAAGTCTGCCACTATACGGTGTCATCCATAAGGGGTAATCGACTGTGATAATCGAGGACAATAATCAACACAAGTGACATGAGTAGCCCAATAAGCTGTACAAGTGGACATCGCATACCAGAGTCCCATAAGTGTCCAACCCCGGAACAAGGGGGGGCAGGTGAGGTGCAGTTCGACCCAACAGCATCGTGGTCCAGAGGACCCAGCTAAAGCAATTTAAGCCTATCAACAACATCAAACTGCGGCCTGAGACATAAGTCACTGTTCCTCGTCGTCCCGATCTGCAGCTGGGGCCGCTCGTTTCCGCTTCAGCTTTTTGACATGATCCATTGCTGCCTTGGGAGTTATAAAGATTTTGCTGTCCCCATCTTGACCGATCCGTAAACAAGCCGGGTAGAGCATGGCGTATGGAATACCTTCGGTCTGTAGAAATTTTTTGACTGGACCAAATTCACGTCGTGCCGCCTGGACGGCCACTGTGAAATCCGGAAAAAGAGACAACGTATTCCCTTGATAGTGGATAGTGCCTTTCTCCCTTGAAAGTCTCAGAATGGCGTCCCGGTCTCGATAGTTCAGCAGGCGGGCTATGATAGGGCGGGGAGGAGCGCCCGGCGCCGGCCGCGCCGCCAACGAGCGGTGGGCCCGCTCCACTATGAACATAGGGGAGAGATTTTCAGGGCCGAAGATATCTTTGAACATGGACTCGATGAAGATCTCCATCTTGCCGGTGTTGGTGGATTCTGGCAGGCCCGTGACGCGAATATTATTGCGGCGTGACCGGGCTTCCAAATCCTCGTTTTTCGCCTCAATAAGTGCCAGGACTTTCTCCATATGTAGAGCCTTGTCCGCCACTTCACTAAGACCATCTTCATTTGTGGAGACGCGCTGCTCTATCTCCCCCATCCTTGCATTCTGTTTTTCCAGTTGGGACGCCACATGGTCAATTCTATGGTTTATTGCCGCCATGTTTCCTTCGATAGCCTGGAGACTCTTCTGCATCGCAAGCAGGGTCGCTTCCAGCACGGATGGTCCCTCGCCCGGGGCATCTGCCTCGGAGTCCGAGGCGGCCCTCTGCTGCGGCCTGGTAGTCTTTCACGCCTCGAACGTAAGGCGAGGCTGTGACTTGTCTGTTCTCCCCATGACCGCCGCCAATGAACTGGAATGGGGACGTTACACTCAAGTCTGGTCACCGCTTAACAGGGTTTATACAACAGCAAATCAGAGGCCCGCCCACCCCAAAGCACTGCAGGAACACGGGCCCGGACCAATCTCCACTCGCACTCCCAAGGGGCCTCACGAGGCCGCCGCCAGCCAGCAGCACCAGAAATGCCAGGGGCGCCCCAGACGCAGTCCCTGACGGCCCCGGCAATGGCTGTCGGGCTGGGAGCTACACAGTTCAAGACACAATCGGGGGGGACAGCTCCGGGGCAGCCAAGGCACGCCCGATGTCTGGTCTAAAGGCAGGGCAGCAGCCAGCAGTTATCACACAGGGCCCAGGCACGCAACAGTTCACCGCGCGCCCTGCATACAGGCCACAACTCACAGGCCGCGGCGAAACGGTTCAGCCAGGGTGCGACCTAGGCCCGATGTCCGGTCTAAAGGCAGTGCAGCAGCCAGCAGTTATCTCACAGAGCCCAGGTCAGTCATAGTACACTGCGCGCCCTACACACAGGCCACAACTCGCAGGTCACGGCGACACGTACAGGCCCACTCCCGCAGCAGCAGGCCTAAGCTCCGCCGCGCCCACTCACCGCAGCCCGCAGCAGGCGGCTCCTCACTCCGGCGGTGAACACAGGACTCCACAGGACCTCGTCAGTTGCCTGCAGTCGATCGCTCCGCAGCTGAACTCGGCCTCAGTACCCTCAGGCAGTCGCGCACAGACCAGAGAGCCGCCAAGGTGAGGCACCAAGCGCTCCCGCCGTCACTCAGCCACCCGCTGCAGACCCCCAGGGCAGGCCGCTTCACCTCGAGGGCTCCGCACTCCGCCGCAGGCCCGACAGCAGCTCAGGAACGGCCCAGCGGGGAGTGCCCACTCAGCGCCAGCGTTGGTGATAGAGATGGATTCAATAATTGCGCCGCTTCCGCAGGGGGACAAAGCGGGCCGATATTGCACCCCTGCGCGTCGGCTAGGTTCACTCTTTAATGTTCGGTAGTGGCGGCCGCCATTTTGACAGCTCGCCGGACAGGGCTCCCAGGTGCAGATTCCTCCACGATTTCAGCGCCCCCAGCCGTCATTGAGGCCCCCACCTGCTGCGGGGGGTGTCCCGCTGTCCAAAGCCACGTTCTGTAGCGGAGATGCTGCGTTGGTAAGGCGGATATTGGGCGGATTGGCGATCAGCCTGGCCGAGCTACACTATCGTGCGGCCATTTTGCCTGGCGCTCTCTAGCGCCCCCCTCTCTCATTCGATTCATCAGCTCAATTTCAATCATCCTGAGCTGATCAACCCAACCATTAATCTTTTCCTGTTTGGCCTTCTGACGGAATATAGAAAAGCTAAGAGTCTCCCCGCGAAGAGCGGCTTTAAATGCATCCCAAACAACAATTGGAGAGGAGGTGTTCCTTTTGAAATTAAAAAATTCGATTATCCAATTAGGCATATATTCACAATATGCTTGTTCGAGGAGTAATTTCCTTTCAAAAGACCATCTCCTCTGCACCCTATATATGCCACTTAACGATAATTCTGCGACCAGAGGATTGTGGTCCGAGATAAGCCTAGGGAAGATGTCAATACTAGCTCTCTCCGCAATTTGATGAGACAGAAAGAAATAGTCCAACCGAACAAATTTGTTATGGGGGGCTGAATAATAGGTATAGCCTGGAATACCCGACTTATGCCGAACCCAAAGATCATCTAAGCCATGTTCCCTAACTACTCCTTGTAAAGCTTCAAACGTCTGGACTTTTCTTCCTTGATATGGTTTATTCCCAAAGAGATTAAAATTACTATCCAGATGGATATTAAAGTCTCCACAAAAGACTAACGGATATTTCCATTGGGCCATTTCAATATTAAGAAAATCTAATATTGCCGGGTCGTCCAGATTAGTTCCATATACTGAACAGATTGTCAGTAATGTATTATTAAATTCCAGCTCCAAAATGGCCCACCGTCCACATTTATCCTCCTTTATTTGATGACAAATACCAATACCTTTTTTGGCTAGAATGGCCACCCCCCTAGTGTTAGTACCTTGACGTGTACAAGCCAAAAGTTCTAATCCTAATCCTTTCAGCCACCCCCGTTTGCCCCATGGTATATGAGTCTCTTGTAGACATAAGATATCTATATGCATAAATCGTATGACTTGAGCCAGTACATCTCTTTTCTTTCTGTCATTCAAGCCACATATATTCAGGGAGCAAATTCGTACTTTATCCCTTCCACCCATCTTGCTGGTCATTAATTAGTTCTCCCATCATATTATGAAAGTGGTTCCACCATTGCAAATAAGCACCCAAAATCCAACCAAAAAATACAATTTTTGTTACAACAAGTAAAAATGCCATGATTTTATGTGATAAACCAAAACTGTGATCACATTTAAACACCCTTAACCTCCCTCCCCTTCCCCCCCTCAACCCTGTCCCCCCCTCCCTCCCCCTCCCCCTACTACCCACCTTCTGAGGCTTCGGGACCAACTGTCCCTGGCGATGGGGAGCTGTATCAACTCCCTCCTCGCAGACACCCCCCCCCCTATACCAGTTTATCTGAAAACTCTCAAAAAAAAAAAAAGGGATAATGCTATCCTTCTGTACTTAAATCGTCTGGAGATATTCTTTCGCTAAGATCTCTGATACAAAAAATCGTGTCTGTCCCTGGAAGATTATTTTTAACTTTGCAGGGTTATGCAAAAGACCTGTGCCCCTTTTTTTTAAATAATGGCATTAGTTGGCGTAGCTGCCATCTTTTCTCAACTGTGACAGGGCAAAAATCTGGCCTCACAAAAAAATCGCATCCTTTCCCCCTTCTTTTTCTATCTGGCCTAGCCAGATCATACAAAGCTTCGCGGGCCAAGAAGTTATTCAAACAAATAAGGATAGCTCGTGGTCTTTCACTCCCTTGGCCCGTTTTTTTCTGTTGAATAGGGAACCGATGGGCTCTCTGTAGTTCTATTTTCCAATCCCACTGTAGCTCCGGGACGGCTTCCTCAAAGAGTTCAATCAGGAATTGGCGCATATCAGACCCTTCTTTCCCTTCCGGTATCCCTAAAATTCGCAAATTGTTCCTTCTAGCTCGATTTTTGAGGTCGGTCAGCTTCCATACAGTGTCCTCCTTCAAGGATTTAAAGGATTCAGTTATAGCTCTCTGGCTGACCAACTCATCCTCTAACGTGGAGATCCTTGTTTCGGCTTCACCGATCCTAGCCGCAAACTCTGAGCAGGTTTTTGCGACCTTACGAATTGAATTTTGTAGTTTTCGGCATGCCCCTTGATTACGCAAACTTTCCAAACGAGTCTCCTCACGGTGGGCCATTATTGATTGATAAATGGTAGATAGCGTAATTCCTTCAGGGTTCCCAGAGTTTGGCCTCATGAATTCTTTTCCTGTGTCTCTTGTCTCTCCATTTGTTGCCTTGGCCCCTTCTAGGTTTGGGGAGTAAGAATAGTCCCAGAGCATTGTGCCGGCTCCCCCCAGAGAATTGGCAGGAGAAGTATCTATACGGTCTCTTTGCTTGCGGACAGTACCTGAAGTGTAAAAGGGTTTATTTTGAGATTCTTCCTCTTCCCAACGTAAACTACTGACATCACTAGCTTCTCCTGCCGATTCTTTCCCGAGGCTTTCATCCGCTGAGGAATTTGATTGATCTGACAGGGAATAAAACTTCTCCCCTACATCTCCGTCTTTCATGGCACCTTGTAATTCCATTTCTCCCTTTTGCAATTCATCAGCTCTTTGGGCAGTGTGACTCCCATCTACATGATTCATTCCTGCTACCTCTAGGACTTTATCCTGGAAAACTACAACTCCCATAAGGCCATTCTGCTGAGTTTCTAGCAATTTATCTGCTACATCACTCATCATATCTACTATACCCTCAGATAGTTCATGACTAGCTTTTGTTTTAATAAACTCCTTCGTTTGATCTTTAAGCATAGAGGCCACCTCCAGTTTATTTGCAGTTAAATCCAGGCTCTCGTCACTGACTGCGCTGGTAACATCCAAAGAAGAGAAATCAGTACCTGAAACAGGCGCAAGCCCCTCCATGGCTGTCAAAGTCTTCTCACACGTAGCTGGTGCTGCTACATTGTTACCTTCTGCAGTGCCGTCAGTCGACCGATCAGCGAGGAGCTTAGCCCTTCCTGTTTGGGCTTTGAACAATGCAGGCACTGTCTGACGGCCTTTCCCTGCATCTCCGCCCTTCCCGCACAGTGAGCGGCGAGAGTCATCAGCCGCCACCGCATCCGGCATCGGTTTTCCCACAGCGGCAATAGTACCGGTCCCAGCAGGAGGACCGCGAGTCCTGACTCCTCGGATAGACGCTTTAGGCGGCATCACTACAGCCAGAGAGGGGATCTGTAAAAAAGCCGGTGCAAAACGTAGATGCCGAGCGCCAGCCAATCTCACAAGCAGCGGTGAGTCACAGAAAAAGAGCGCAAACAGCCAAATCATTCCAGGGTGCAGCGGAGTTTTCTATTCTCCTTATCCCTTCAATTTTGCACGGCTTCCGACATGTAGTGAATGTTCAAAAGAGGGAGAAGAGGGGGTCAGCCAGGAGGAGAGAGTATACCCAACTCACTCGGCCAACGCCAACGCCGCCATCTTGCCTCGAGGTAGGCCTCTTTGACTGATCGTCTTATAATCTCCTTGCTCTTTTAAGGGCATTAGAAGTCAGATTATGTGTACGTTGAACTGTTGTTTTTCTTGAGCGAGTTTTCATCCTCAAGTAGCCTCTAGACTAGTTGCCACTAATCACCAAAATGGTTAAGTACTTTGTATGTTTATTTTAGTACTATTAGGCAAATAAGGTCTGTATAATATACGTAGCCTGTGGGATATACAGACTATCCAGACCACCCAGCACCTGGCTGATCCCTTTCTGCTTTTTCGCACACCTCTGTGTTCTGCCACCACTTGAACAGGTGGTGGACACTCTCTGCAGCCTGAGAGTTGAGGAGACAAATGGAGGCAGAAAGTCGCAGAACATCCACAAGGTACCACACCCCCCATTCCAAAGTTATAGTTTAATACTTCAAAATAGTGAAATTGGATCCAGGCTAATCGGCCAAGCCAGCCCAGCCAATCTTCAGCCTCTTATCGGGCAACGGGCAAATGCAAGCCTCAAAAATGTATATGCAGCAGCCTACAGCCAACAGCAAATGATGACCGGTAACTGAGCAAGGCGAGGAAGATGAGGCAAGGACTGCAGGAATGGACAACAATGGTCAACAGACGACAACGGCGGGCTATGGCTCACATGTGGCTCACCTGTAGCATGTCGAAAAACAGTGGCAGTGACAATACGCAGCAGGAGCAGTCCTTCCGAGAACGCAAGCCCCACCGGCCTAACACTGGCCACTTCCGTGCTAACGAAAGGAATCTGCGACTCCAGCCTTACCCACTACAATGCTGACTCTAGAGTCCTGCACTCACGCTGACCCCTTATCCGACGTCCTGATGCCTGCTGTCCACTAGGTGCTGAGCCTCTGAGCTGTAGAAAAGAACACAGAACCTCCGAACGCCGTCACCGGCACCGCTTCGGCTCACACAACGGCGCGTTCCGCGTAACCACACCGTCACTTCCTGTTCAGTTTCATATGTAGTTTCCGCAATTGTGCTGCTGACAAATTATCGGCATTAGGATGTAGTGTGTAGCCGGCTAAGACTGGCCACGTTGCTCCCTCATTGCTGAGGTGACTTAGTCTAACGTTTTCTGTTGTGTGTGGTAGGGTGCCATCAAATCAATTTGTGTTCTCTGTATGTTAAAGGTATTTCTATTTCTTCATATGGTGTGTAGTTATCTGGTACTTCATCTTCTTTGTATTTGTGAAATAGTCTTGTTGTGTTGTCTGCTGCTAGGAATGTAACCCATGAATAGAAAACCTCTGTCCTATATGCCTCATGAGCCTCATCCACGAAACTACCATCTCCTCCCTAAGTGTGAGACCATGTTGTAATACTTTCTGAGTACCCGCATGTGTGCAGTTCTCAGCAATGTTAAGTGTCAGCGTCGTCTTCTCCTGATATAATGAATTTCATATAATGTAACACAACGAGAATTGATCTTTTGAAGTTTTTAAGCTTAAACAACCTGCAGCCAATACATAGGAGTTCCCTACTCCGCTGAGGAGGATAGTCCCTACCACCATGCACGTCTACGGTTAGGAGGTTGTAGGGGTCTCTAAGTATGCACAAGAGAACTATTCAGACAAACCATTGAATAAGAACTCAATCTACCACTTTGGCAGTGCCATGTCGCACGGTTTCTACTTTTCAGTAGGAACTGTTCGTTTGTTGGACAACATAAACATTGGGATGGTGCCAGACTGAGCCTGTTCACCTCCTTAGTATATGTTGGCCTATAGTCCTGCTAGCTCACGGTGCCACCATAAGCACCCCTAAACCTAGTAAGATAGCAAATGGTTTGGGCAGCCTCAGAACATAACAACTCTGACCCCCAAGGAATCGTGGTAACACATCTAGTACCCTTTCGCTCAGTCACTCGTGCTCTCTGAGAGATATACAAGAAATGCACAAAGGGGCATTTTCAATGTTTATTGAACCATCGTGATTCTTATATAAAATATATGCGATGCAATGATTAATAGACAGAAGCAGACAAATGTGATTTGCAATATTAGGACAGTGGAAAGAATTAACGATTCCACAATTATGCTAATGCAGTCTATATATGCGGGCATATAAATACTTGGTATAGTGTACTCCTACTTATGCATGCCCTGACCTAGATGTCTAGTGCGGGTGTTCTGCCAAGAATTTCCTACTGGATGATCTAAATCCCATTACCTGAAGGCAAGGTATGTAGGTCCCCGTCTTGGTCACCGGTTGGACATCCCTCCTTGCAGAGGGTAAACAGGATTCAGCTGTGCTGAAGCGCCAACGATTGCGATGACCTTTCAATTATAGCAGAGTGCTCCTCTAATTAGAGTACGGAAATTTGCATGTATTTATAACAATATCATGAGAAATCAGGCCCTGTTTAAGTGATTTGTTCAGTAACTATTGTAAAGGGGCAGTTTTTGTCATAGGCATGCCTTTCAAAATAGCTGGCGGACAAGGGTCATTGGGTTAGCCTGATTTGACTTTAGTTGGAAGTGCTGTTAATCTGGGCTCACCGAGATCTGGGAAACTGGGAACTCCGGACAGTGAGGAGGACTAGAAGACCAGATACTGTTCCTGATGATCTTAATTTTTTTCTGTGGAAAAAAAGGTTAAGCTAGTTGTATAGGTCTTAGAATGCTTTTAGTCTTGGCAACTAATTTCTTTAAGAAGATAAGCTCATCTAAGATCAGAAAGGTTTGCTTCCGATTGTTGGAAGCTTTTGAAATCCGGTCACTATAGTATTGGGATTTCACCAATTAAAATTTGATTTTATATTATTTTTATCCCTCTTTATATTTGTTTTTATGCTCGTCCAGATAATCTTTATGCCACTGGCGCTCAGTCTGATGCAGTTAAAGTTTAGATTCCTGCAGTTCCTTATTAAGCCATAGAGCCGGCTTCGCTCGTTTAGGTATGCGTTGTTTTTGCACTGGTGCAAAGTGATCTGCTGCTGCTTTTAGCCAGTGATTGTACTCTCTTTCTGTTGCCAACACAGATTCACCTGAAGTTGGGGCTGTGCGGGGAAGCAAGGCCTCCATCTCTTGGAGATTAACTCAACTCCATTTCCGAATATTGGTATTCTCAGAAGGCTGTGTGCTGAATTTGCTCCGGCTGGGAGTAGAAAATTCAATCAAGAAATGATCAGACCAAATGCAAGGCTGTATATTGAGATCCATTCATTCTAAATCTAGTGTCCATACTAGATCTAGTGAATGACCCTTAACAGGAAGTCAGAATCTAAAAAGTAATTGCTTTTAGAGCCAGGGTTGTCTAGCTAGAAACTAAAATCTCCAATAACCATTCATTTTGAGAATTGCATCGAGAGAGGGCAGATAATCATCTTGACTAGTTCTCAACTGAAGTTTACCATAAATTGGAGTTGGCCGATACACTAATAGACAATCTATTGTGCTATTCCTCAATTTAATTTTAAGCAATAGAAGATTCACATTATCAATTAAATTACACTGCAGCTGGGAAATCTTTAAACATTTATGTGCATTCGCAGCCACCCCATCCCTTTTTTTTGTCTGTCCTATTTTTGTAAAAGAGCAAGTACTCTTCTGGGATTGCTTCAGTCAATTCGATTCTTCTGCCAACCAAGACTCATTACGCAGCATTAAGTCTCGTGCGCTCAGTGTAGTCTCTGACTCCAGCCTGTTTTTAATTAGGAAACATGTATTCAAATAAATGATCTTCTTGCATTCACTTGTAGCTCATTCCTCATCGTACATTGGTTAAATGTGTTTCATTTCAGTTACAGATCAACGGATGTCCGGTCCAATAAACTCACATTGCCCGCATACAGTAATTGAGAAATCTTGTTTCCCAGTTACCACATCTACTTTTAGCTCCATTTTAGCATACTTTATAGTGGTAGAATGAATGGAGTTGTTGGACAGATCTCCAACTCCTTTGAGACTTCGTTTTTTGTGAGCCTTTTCACTAAAGAACTTTACAAATAAGTAAAATAACCTATCTTAAAATCCCCCAGCTAATAGCCGAAGTCCCTTTGCACTGAAATTCTAAGATACTTACTCTGTTTCTTGGCATCTCTCTGTCTTACAGCGTCTCCCTGGATCTTTCTTTCTAAATTTCTTTCTGTCTTTCTCTCTAGGCCTTTTTTTAGCCTTTCATCCATGTCATTGTGGCCTGTGCACAGTAACAGGATGGACAATGGTTTCATTTGAAAGGGAAATTGAGGAATGAATATGTAATTTCCACCAAATAGTCCTCCATTTCCTCTTATGACATCTCTTCCTCACTCCTCCTTGCCCACATTGCATCAACCCATTGCCTTACATTACTCGGTGGTTTCTCCTCCGGCCCGCATGCTTTTCTAAGTTTATTCACTGCCCTTCATCATACATCCACACAAGAATTCCTTGCCCCCATCCATCTTCATTTGATATTCCCCTCCACCTTCTTCTCCCTTCAGGCCTTCTCACTGAACTGACACTAAAAGAGGCGCCTATCCCTGTGCCCTTCCACCCCACGTCTGCCATTTCACTCCTTTCTTCCTTTACCCTTTTCCTGTCACCCTTGCCTTCGTTCCTTATCTTACATCTTATCCCAATGAGCTTTCTTACAATCTACTACCACACCATCTGGCCTCCCAAAATAACACTTTACCTTTCTTCTTCACAAACAACAAGGATCCCGAATTCCTGCTGTTCTGCGTCATTTGCTTTTTATGTCTTCAAATTTCCCTGGAAGCCAGCTCTTTCAAGTGGATTGCAAGTGGATTTTGCTTCCGAACTGCCTCACAAAGTAAGAAATTTGACCCTTAAATGAAGGAGGGGCAGGATCAGCTGGTCTAGCTACCAGCTCAGAGCTGTACCTCTTCCGCTGGTGGTTCAGGGTCCATGGTGCCCCCTGCTAGCAGGCGGCTCAGAGCTGCATAGCTCTTTTACTTGCCCTCTGGGCCCATGGTGCCTTCTGACAGGAAGGAGTCTGTTTAGAGCTGCGTAGCTTTCTGACTGGAGGCCCAGGACCCTAGGTGCTGCCTGCTAGCAGACAGTAGACAGCTGCATGACTGTCTGGCTGTGTACTCTGGGCTAGGGGGTCCCCACTGCAGCAGGCAGTTCAGAGCTGACGCTTGGAGCCTGTGGTGCCAAACACATGCAAACTAAAATGTGTGAAAGTGGTCAGGGGCCCACATTTTAATGTGATAACTGGAACACTTTTTATCAACAGATTTTCTAACGCGATGCAAATCACTAACCTATTTTTATGTGGTTTGTTTCTTCTGTGGTGTTGCCCTGTGTTCTCTATGTTCTGTCTTGTCACAGAAACATAGTACACTGGCTACTGTAGCTCTATGTGGGGGAATCTTGCGTTTACGTACTTCTGACACTTTATTTTGTGTATGTGTTAAAATAGACAAGGCAGATTATCTGTTGAATGCACGTTCACTCCGAGAATGTATCTTGGTGCCATTGACAGATAGCAGCTATTATTACAAAACTGAATGGTTCTCATTTTATTGACCTCAGAAGGTTGAAAGGCTTTGTGGACGTGCCCTTATTTGAGCCTGTAACAATGGTGTCAAACACAAATATCTGGAGTGGATGCATTAGAACACTAAGCACCAGAACCAGCTGTTTGTTGTCTCTGTGTATTATAATATTCAGTTGCATTGTTTTTGTGTAAATACAAGTATTTTATTCAGGACTTAATGCAGCAGAAGTCATTTTCTAGCTCTGTAAATAGCAAGCGTTCCATAATGAACGAATAGATAACCTATTTATCAATCTCAGAAGGGGAATAGGCTATGATGCCCATGTTGGTATTTTTCAGACCAATGTCCTGCGGTTCCACAGATCTACCTATACCCACATAGATGTAATTTGCATGATTTAAAATGACAAGCAGAACTTGGTGGTAAAATGCAACATTTCATGCCGTGCTAAGAACGACCTCAAAGCAATACGAAAGTAAACATAGCCATAATACTCTTAACATTTTTTTTTACTTTCATAGATTTTTTTATTTAAATTTGAAAGGTAAAGGCGTTCTCTAGTTGTTTCTGTCTTATCATCGTCTTACACTCTTAATGACAGTCTGACAAGCTTTTATCTAAGTTTTTTATTTAGTTCAGGGCACCCTTGCTGTGTATTTGTCTTTCATCCGTGTTGACCTATCCCTTGCTGATGGTTTCTTTGCAAGGAGACGAATGAGGCCGAGCGAGGAGGGCTGCAGGGTGCACAGAAAGCAATGACCAATTAAATGCAGCCTCATCAAGCTGTAAGTGGCCTTCAGAGGAACAGTTAAATGAGGCTGGTCTCCAGACCCGCAGCCCCATCCCATCCCACAGCAGCTGATGGGGTTGAGGATTAGGGCTAAAGCCCTCCTGGTCCAATGGATATTACTCTTCTGTCTCTTTGAGATGGTGCATCTTGTCGTCAATAGCTTGAATTTTCCCCAATGCCTACTTTGACAATGTGTGTTTAAGGTAGGGCTCTTCGAACATTTTCATGTCTGGACTCCTCCCGAGAATGTGTCCAGGCTCACCACATCCTCCCATAAGACCGAATTTGCTAAAATGTATGTTGGCGAGCTTTGGCTACTGCTGACATAGGGAGTTACAAGTTCAGGGTAGTTTGGGGCTAAACGCATAGATGAAACAGACATGATATTCAGCGATGCTTGTCCTGTCTTCACTTTGAGCATTGAATGTAAAGAGTGATTACGAGTGTATATAGAACAAACGGCAGAAAAAGTGCAAGCATCCCTCACACACAGCCAGTACAGTGTGGAAGCAGCTTTGCAACCTGCTTCGAATACAAAACAGATACCGCAGGTCAGCAGCAGTGTAAGCCTTCCCTCAAAAACCTAACTAATACAGGAGAAGTAGCAGAATTCCAGGCTTCCCTTCCACACACAACAAGCACAGTACTGTTAGCAGCAATGTAAATTTAATCCACCCAGATCACTGGTATCACACGCAGAAGAAACCAAAGAGGACAGACCACTGTGGTAGCCTCAGGTTTAGCAGTATATACAGGCAACTGCGGCACAGAGACTTGCAGCGATGCTCTTCTGCCTCCAGTGCTCGGACCCCCTCGGCCAGCCCTCTTTGCCACCAGGGGCATTATAAAATCTCGGCTGGTACTTTTGATCATTCAGTGGCCTTAGTTATCCCTCAATGCTCATACTTCCTTTACCAGGCCTCCACCTTCTCACAGACCCCACTCCACCTATCCTCAGATCACCCACAGCTGGGCACCTTGAGGACCCAAGACACCCATAGCGCGCCCAGAGAGACTTGCCTACCTCTTAGAATTCCTACGCTGTCCCACACAGACCTTTAGCAAATTCTCACCTTTTCTCATGGGCCCTTATAGCTCCTCCCCACTTCCCCCAGAGCACCTGGAAAATCTCTTCGGCTTGCTCTTAACCTCATCATCCAGAACTCAAGAGTACCTCCGCTAACCCTCAGACTCTCTCTGTTGACACTGCATATGCTCAAACCTCTCCAAGTCCGCACTTTGTTCCCTTTGAGACCTCCGTCCTTCTGCTGTGGCTCGTGGAGCTCTTTAGGCACGCTTTATTGGCCCCAGAGGTCCTCTCCTGGCTTTGTGCCACATGAGCTTCTCTGCTAGCCTACCCCCAGCCACTGATTCCCTAGGCACATGTATTTCACTTGCAGCCATTCACTCCGCTCATTTGAAGCTCTTGGAGTACCATCTTTGCTTCAAGCCAAGTAGGCACTTAAAGCCATGGCTGCGGAGAAGTAACATACACCTGTGCAGCAACCTTTTATCACATAATACATACATAAAGTACTTTTACTTGTGTGTTTTGTTTCCGTTTTTTCTTTCTACATATCACCAGTTTCCATAGTAGTGCAGTTTACTAACAATGCTGCTGTGCTACATATGCAGCACTTCAGCTAAGCTGTAGGTTACTGCTCCAATTATTAGTAAGTTAGATAGTGAGGTGTCTTTTTGTGGTCATTACAAAGAAAAGCTGCAGATGATAAGTTCCGATCTTGGGGGAATAAATAATTGCGTTATGCGTCTGCTATTAGCACATGCATGTAATATTATTTGGCACAAGTTTGATTTCTTACAAGTCTAAATACGCTTTTATTTTCTTCAGATATTGATAAAATAATTGGCATTGTATAGTATTAAGTGTCAATCAGTTTGTATTGTGTTTTGTGTAAGTGGTCTTTTATTTTAAACATGCTTGCATGCCCGCATTCCTGAAACATTACATACTATTGAACCAGCATGCTATTTTCCATGCTGAAAATGATCATGGGAAGAAGCATATATGCCTTTTCTCTTTCTCCTGCTGGGATCACCACGCTCTTTTTTCACTTTTCATTGTTCTGTTAACAGAGTGTAACAGGAAAGAACACTTTCATATCTGTTGATCTTCTGAAAAGCTTTGCAAGTGATAATGCAGAGTGCATCTTTGTTCCCACTCGAGTCTGGCGATCAAGTGGGACTGTAGAGCTATACTGCCTGTGACTTCTGAACCGGGGCGAACAGAAGAGCTTTGAGTACGGGGCAGCAAGCGGCCTGACTCTTATTAGATGAATCTGCTCTGTTGAACAGTTTGCAATGCCTCTGTAAAGCTTAGCCAGGCAGTCCGCATTCTCTGCTACTTGAAGGCATGATGTTTGTTCCGTTTGTTTCAGCCAAGGAAATTGATCTGGTGTGGTTTAGAATAGATAGTAATTCAAAGTAGGCCCCCTTTCACCTAAGTTTTTTAGGGTTTGCAGGATTTAATGTAATGGTTGAAATTTTGAAGTAGGTGGAGTTGGTGGTGGGATGTGCTGGGATGATGTTGCAGGTTTTAGTTTTTTGAGATGTAGCTTAACAGTAAAGTTTGGTAAAGAACTATAGGGATTCATCTGCTGTGTAGGGAGTGAGGGTATGAAGGTGGGATGCTCCCTTTTGAATAACATGCAGAGCAATTTATAGTGTTACGGCAGAGTCAAAATTATATTTCTTCCCATAAATATGAAATTGTATTCTGTGAAACTGAACTAGTATTGAAATGTTAGGTTTCTGCCATCCACCAGGTGGATCAATGTATCAATTTTCTGTATCATTTGAGGGTTCTGGAACAGGGAGAGCCCTCGAACGTTAGTGTTTTGTTCCTGCTGGATGCTTTTTGTCGGGGCATCTGTTCGTAGGATTGCTCTTTTAAGCGCACAGAGTATGTCTTCTGCAGAGGTATGGTGTGTAGTGCTGATACTTACGAGTGAGTGTTTCAGAAAATAGTTTTATAAGGGATCTAGAAATGTGGAGTGTCATGGTGAAGTAGAATGGCTTAGTGGTTGGTCCAAGACAAAGCAGTCGGCTCCTAAGGGTTGTTCATAAATTTAAGTTCCTCAGTATGCAACAAGTTGGTGATGGTGGTTTAGATTGTAGCTTGAAGCAGCTAAGCTATTAAAATATGTCGATTTTCACTATGCGTCAAAATTAAATAAATCATAGGTGTGAAAAATAGTTTTTCCCCTCCTGTAAATTTTAACTTGATGTCTTATGGATGATTTGCTGCATTGTCTTCTAAGGAGTTCTCCAGTTTGTCAGATTTCTTTTAAAGTGACTGGGTGGCAAAACGTCTGTCTTTTCTATTTTACTGCCCATTCTTGTCCATGCACTTTTTTAAGACTCATACGGATATCTTGTGTTGCTTTGCAGGAGAGAAGTTGGTTGAAGGACAGGCCATTGAGCTGGAGGATGGAAGTACTGCGTACATCCAGCATGTGGCTGTGCCGAGTGGTAAGAGCAAGGCAGCAGATCCTCCTTCTGAAAATTGTCGGCTTGTAAGGCACACGATTTATCACTAGGTGCAGCAACTGGGTCGTCCAGTTAAACTTTGGTGCTGGGATACGGGGCACTGTGCAGCCCTAGAAAAATCAGAAAAATGTTAATAGACCTACAGATCTAGTGACTTAAATCTACTCGACCTAATTATAATGCTCTTGACCCATAAACTGGTTTCAAATTATGTGATACTGGGCAGATATTTGAATTCACTGAGCCTCCATTTCTTCTTTATCACATATGAGAACACCTTGAAATATGCAAGTTGAGTATGTCTGCTGTCCAAAAAACGCTTTTGTTTGATTTAATAGACTACCTTTTGCTCCATATATAATACAAATTTAGCCACATATAGGATACACATGACCACTGACTTGCCGCTTTAGTTCATTAACTGCATTGTCATCAGGGCGGGGGCAGGAATGTTTCTCAAATCATGTTTAAAAACTATCACTTTTAATAAATACATACGTGAAGCGGTAGCACACTTGTTTGCAATCAGCAGATTTTCCATTGAAACGGCCACAACATTTCCTACTGACGTGGTTTTACTGATAAAACTATATATTGTAAAATGTGTGTGTTAAATTTAACCAACACTATACAGCACTGGAAGGTCTGAAGGTAGACAATGGCGTGTAACCTTCTGGTAAAGCACTGAGAAGTTTGACGTTAGACAACACTGCTACTTATTTATGAATTTTTTTATAGCACCAGATAGTCACTTTGCTGACACTTCAGAGCACTACTTTAAATGGTGGGATGTAACACCTTCGATTCAAGACAATCCAAGAACCTCCAGGTGGGTAAAATGGATTGGAGGGCACATTATTCCTTGCAGTCTGGTGGACCCTGGAGTGGAAAGAACCAGTTCTTTCTGGGGAGCTGCCAAGGATATGCAATATTGGAAAGATGTGGTGGGGGACTGGTTCCTAGGTTGGTTAGGGTGGTTCTGGACTGACGCATATGTGCCAAATGTTGTCTCTTAAAGACATGTCTTCAAATATTTTTATTTAATTTTTTTGAAGTATAGTTGACCACTTGAGGGGAGACATACTTTTTTTCCCCCCAAGTCTTGGGCTGGGGTCCAAAACTTTGAGGGATCTTTTTGCATGTTTTAGTAGTTTGGGCTTGCATTGGCTAAGATGGGAAACATTCTTTGACCTCTGTTTCATCTTAGAAAGATAGTGGGAGACCATGTTTTGCAAGTAAAGGGGACCTTTTTTTCTGAAATGCCTGTGCATGATACATAGCACCTTGAACGTGAGATTACAGCATGGTGTAGTTGTCTGATCGTATCAATCAGGTGTTTATAAAGCGCGCTACTCACCCGTGAGGGTCTCAAGGTGCTGGGGGGGAGAGGGGGTGCAGCTCCGGATCAGTCGAGGAGCCAGGTCTTGAGGCTCCTCCTGAAGGTGTGCAGGGTGGGGGAGCGTCTGATGTTGACTGGGAGCTCGTTCCAGGTTTTTGCTGCGACGTAAGAAAAAGCTCTTCCGCCTGCTCTGGTTCTGCGGATGCGAGGGGTCTCTGCCAGGGCGAGGTCGGCGGAGCGGAGGTTCCTTTTGGGTACGTGGAAGGAGACTCTTTCGTTGAGGTATTTGGGTCCGATGTTGTGGAGGGATTTGTAGGCGTGGGTGAGAAGCTTGAATGTTACTCTCTTCTCGATGGGGAGCCAGTGGAGGTCTCGTAGGTGCTGGGTCATGTGCTCGTGTCGAGGGGTTCCGAGGACGAGTCTGGCTGCGGTGTTTTGGATAGTTTGGAGCTTGTGTAGCAGGGTTTTGTTGATTCCGGCGTAGAGGGCGTTACCGTAGTCCAGTCAGCTGGCTACGAGTTTGTGGGTCTTTCTGCATTCGGGGGGGGATCCACTTGAAGGTTTTACGGAGGATGCAGAGGGAGTTGAAGCAGGTTGAGGTGACGGCGTTGGTCTGGCGGGTCATGGTGAGGGAGGAGTCTAGAATGATGCCGAGGTTCCTGGCATGGTCTGTCGGGGTGGGTGGGTTTCCGAGCGCAGGGGGCCACCAGGAGCTGTCCCACGCAGTGGGGGAGGGTCCAAGGACGAGGACCTCCGTCTTCTCCGAGTTCAGTTTTAGGCAGCTGTCGCTCATCCAGGCTGTGACGTCTTTCATCCCTTCTTGGAAGCTGAGTCTGGTGTCTTCGGGGTTCTTCGTGAGAGAGAGGATGAGTTGGGTGTCGTCGGCGTAAGACACTATGCTGAGCCCATGCTGTCTGACGATGGCGGCGAGGGGGGCCATGTAGATGATGATGGGGGTGCCATGTAGATTGTATGTTCTTTGCAGTTTTTGATTCTATGAATTTGTAAGTTCAATAAGTATTTTGGCCTATAGAAAAGGGACACTTTTTCTCAGAATGGGAGCTTGTGGTTTCTATTTTTGGTAAAAAGTTGTATCTGTTTAATTAAGCACATTTTAGAATTTGGAGATTTTGTTTGTGTAGGCAAAATTTGGATTTTCCCATCCTGGGAGGCTAGGTGAAAGGTCAGAGTGAATTGAGGGTAAACTTTCTCTTTACAATAAGAATTTCTGTTTCATTCTGTTGAAACAGAGAAATCTTTCTTTAATCCAATAAAGTCTATGCTCTGGGTATTTAGTGATGTTCTTTTAGTCTCCCTAGTTTTAACTTAGTGGTGTATCTCTGAGTCATCAACGTACATTTGAGAACAAAGGTGGTAGAGATGGATTGATGATCTGGGGAGAGGGCACTTGCACACATTTAGCAAAAGGACGAATAGCTATCAATCTTTGGTTGTTGCTACACAAGACTGGTTTCCAGTTGTATTCGTTTGAACCAATTACAATTTGTTGATTCCTAATTGACTGGAAAGACCAGATATGCATCAACTAACCATATCCACTCTTTAAGCTGGTTTAATTAAATCTTGTCATCTATATGCCATAGGCAGCAGAGAGGTTAAAGTTCACACACTGTCTCTCATCTAAGGCTGCAAGTTGCCCTGCACAGCTGTTTTGTTTTTAGCTCCAGTTAAGTACCTGTCACCAGATTGCTGATTTTTAAAGTCCTTGACTTCCTTTTTTAGTTAAAAAAATACATATTTTATTGTGAAAGATGTATCAACAATTTCAATTCATTACAATAGATAGAATACGTTAGTTGATGTGTGCAAGCGTGGAATAAGTCATTAATAAACATGTGGATAATGTTATGTTATGATAATTTGTATAGCGCACTAATCACCCATGAGGGTATCCAGGTGCTTTGGCAAGATGTGTTGGTGTGTGGTCCCAAGGTGCTTATAAGAAGAGCCAGGACTTCAGCTTCTTGCGGAACACAAGAAGTGAGGAAGAAGCTCTGATGTGTTGAGGGATGTTGTTCCATGTCTTGGGTATGATGTAGGAGAATGAGCGACCAAGTTTTGCTTTTGTGGATGGGGGAAGTGTGTGCAAATGAGAGTGAGGCAGAGTGCAATTGTCTGGTTGGTTGGTGAAAGTGTATGCGGCTGTTCAGGTATTCTGGTCGTGTGTTGTGTAGGGCTTTGTATGTGTGCTTGAGAAGTTTGAATTGGCTGTGCTTTTGAATGGGGAGCCAGTGAAGCTTCCTGAGGTACGGTGTGATTCGGGTGCACTGTGAGAGGTCTAATATGAGTCTTGCAGCAGTGTTCTGGATTGTCTGTAGTCTGTGTAGGAGTTGTTTGGAGATTCAGGCATAGAGAGTGTTGCCGTAGTCCAGCCTGCTGGTGATGAGTGCTTCCGTGACTGTTGGTCTGTTTTTCCAAGGCAACTATTTGAAGATCTTTCGCAGCATACGTAAGATGTGGAAGTAGGAAGTGCACACTGTATTGACTTGAGCCGTCATATTGAGCTTGCCGTCTAGGTTGATCCCTACATTTCGTGCGTGGCCTGTGGGTGTGGGTCTGACTGTTGGTCCTAGCTTTGACGTTCACCAAGTAGAGATATTCAGGCAGTTGGTTCGCATCTAGTCTGCTACCATGGTCATGCAGTTGGTGAAGTTGGTTCTTGTGGTGTTTGTCTTGTACGTCAGGGAGAAGATGAGTTGGGTGTCAGCGGCGTAGGAGTTGACCGTGATGTCTTGTGATTGGATGATGTTGGCGAGCGGTGTAATGTATAAGTTGAAAAGTGTAGGGCTGAGAAATGATCCCTGTGGGACACCGCCTATCAGTCTCTGATTTGAAGGGTGGCAACCTGACCCTTTGTGTTCTTCCTGTGAGGAAGGAACATCCCTTTGAGAGCAGATCCTTATAAGCCAGTCTCATGGAGGTTTCTGATGAAGGTGTTGTGGGAGATCGTGTCGAAGGCCGTGGAGAGGTCGAGCAGGATGAGGGCCGCTGTATCTCCTTGGCCCAATATGTTTGGAATGTCGTTGATGGTCGCGATGAGTGCTGTTTTGCTGCTGTGGTTCTTTCTGAATACTGATTATGTATTGTCTAGAAGATGGTAAAGTTCGAGGTGGGTTGTGAGTTGCTTGTTGATGACCTTTTCAATCACTTTGGCTGGATAGGGAAGCAGGAATATGGGTCGGAAGTTGCTCAGTTGATTCAAGTTGCTGTGGGCTTCTTGAGGAGGGCATTGGTTTCTGCAAATGTCCATTCATCTGGGAAAGTGGCGGATGTGATGGAGATGTTGATGATGTGGGTTAGGGTGGTACTAACCGATGATGTTCCCAGGTTGTAGATGTCGTGGGACCATGAGTCAGTTGGGGCCCCTGAGTGGATGGTTCGCATGGTTGCCGCTGTCTCATTTCTGATGAGGGTTATCCATTCGGTCAGGTGGCCATCTTGGTTGGTGGTGGGTAGATTAGCAGTGAGTTCTCTGGAGTTGGGTAGGTGTGCGAAGTTGATGTTGAGGTTTGCGATTTTGATGTGGAAGAAGTTAGGTTGTTGCAGAGGTGTTGGTAGGCTGCAATGTTGTTGACAGTGGTTGAAGTGAAATCCTTGACGATCAAGAAGATCTCATTGCAGCTCTTGGAACTTCCTTCAATGCGGTAACTAATGCTTTTTTCTTGGTGGCTCTAATTTGCTGGAGATTGTGTCTGAATGCAGCCTTGTAGGTAGTTCTGTTAGTGGTGGTGTGGCTGGCTCTCCATTTCCTTTCTTGCTGCTTGCAGTGTCATTTGGTGCCTCAGAGGTCTTTTGCGTGTCAGCTGGCCTTCTTGTTTGATCTACTATTCTTGTTGTGTTTCTGGGTGCGAGGGAGTCCGCTCAGTTCTTGATCCAGTTGTTGATGTTGTCTGTGCCGCTAGGTTGATCATTGCTGAGGGCACTAGACCAGTGTGCTTCTGTCATTTTGCCCCAGCTGCGGCTTGGAATGCTGAACCTCGTAGGGGTGTTGACTTGAGGTGTGCTGATTTGGAAGTGGATGATGGAGTGGTAGGTCCATGCGAGCTGCATGGTGGAGTTGTATTTGATGCTATCGCTTGTGGTGAACATTGGATCCAGTGTGTGTGTGACCTGCGGTGTGTGTTGGTTCTGTGATGAGCTTATTGAGTCCAATGTCACTCAAGCTTTTGAAGAGTGCTGAGGACCAGGGGTTGTTTCCGTCTTCCAGGTGAAAGCTGAGGTCACCAAAAAGAATGTAGGCTCTGGAGTCGATGGTGAGCGGAGTGATTAAGTTGGTGATGAGGTTGGTAAAGGTGGCTCGTGGTATGCGAGAGTTCTGTTCTGTGTGAAGTTGTCAGAGATTTGCAGCCTTAAGGTCCTCCCAGTCAAAATCCGGAAGGAACCGGTGGAAATTTTGTTTCCCCTGTTAAGACCAATTTGCAATCAATCCCTGCAATCAGGCACGATGCCGCTGGAATGGAAAAATGTGATAGTTACTCCTATTTTGAAAAAGTCATCTTTTGATCCAGCGTTTTGAGTAACTAAACCTAACTCTCTCTTGCCTTTTCCGGCTAAAATCTTGGAGCATTACGTCAGTAAGCTTTTAGTTCAATATTTGGAAAATAATACCTATCTGGAGGAAGAGCAATTTGAATTTAGGCCCTGCAATGGCACTAAATCTGCCTTGATTACTGCTATGGACAAGTTAAGGATGCGAGTCGATGAGGGGCATTCAGCGGTACTGATTTAATTGGACCTCTCCACCACATTCGACACAGTCTGCCATGCTACACTTCTAGCTCGGATAGAGTCCATTGGGGTGAGCAGAACTGCTTTGTAATGGTTCCGCTCATACCTTCTGAATAGAAGTCAAGCAGTTGCTCTCCCTCCTTCTCACTCCCAGGTCAGGGCCACTAATCAGGAAGTGCCACAGGGCTCTGCCATCAGTCCGATTTTATTCAACATATGTATGGCCCCCTTGATTAGACTGATTTAGTCCCATAAGGTGACCTTGATTAATTATGCTGATGACACTCCGCTTATTATCTCTTTGCCCAGCAATCAGCAACTTTCCTCCTTTCATGATTGCATGAAGAATATTATTCAGTGGCTCAGTCTAAACTCACTAAAGTTTAATGGGGATAAGACAGAGATACTCTGCTGCGCAGCCCAAACAGCTTCGGGGGTATTACCTCCCAACTTCTGGCCCGGATCTTTGCTGTCTCCGTTAACTCAGTTCTTGAAACTGGGAGTTACTTTTGATGATAAACTAAGTTTGGAAAGTCATGTGAATAAAAGTGCAGGAACTTGCCTTGCGCTCCTGAAAACCCTACAGAAGATCCTGCCGGTTCTTCCTCCCTCTTCCAGAGCCTTGGTTGTTCGTAGCATCATTCTTAGCCGTCTGTACTACTGCAATGCTCTTCTGGATGCACCGGATTATCTTTGACATCATCTGTCAAGCGTCCAGGTTACAGCCGCTGAACTTGCCTTGAATAGACCTCAAAGAGCCTCTGCCTCTTTGGCATTGAAGGAGTTGCACTGCTATTTAAGCAAAGAATATGGTTTAAATATCTTTGCATGGCTTTTAAAGTATTTCATAGGATGGGCACTGTTCCCCTGCAAAAGAGGTTGAGAAGGTATATCCCCAATAGACCTCTTAGATCGGCATCAGCCAATTTGTTCTGTGAGCCTAAGTTTAGGAAATCCAGGCAAGGAGGCAGGACGTTTATGGTCCGTGCAGCCAAGCTCTGTAATTGACTTCCTCTCTCCCTAAGATCTATGAATGATCTGTTGAAGTTCAGGAAGGGGCTTAAGACTTGGCTCTTCCCTAAGTATTTGGAATCAAGCCGTCCCTTATCCTTGGAGCTCTGATCTGTTTTCCTGAGGCCTTTTCCTATCTTTTATACCTTGCGTCTGCCTTAGCCGTTATGGCCAGCGCCAGGATACCAATTGGTGACAGAACGCTTTATAAAATAAAAAAATAGATAAATAAGTGCACATGCTCCAAGAATGGAGTGGTGTTCACTATGGTTGTTGTGCATTTGATGGATTCTTTGTAGATGAAGGCGGTCCTGTCCAGCGATCTTGTAGCCCACTGGGATTGCTGTTGAGCCAGGTCTGTGATGAAGAGGATGTCGGGAGCGTCCTTGTTTGGAAGGTCCCATATTTCGATTGTATGCTTACTGAGTGATCGTGTGTTGAGAAACATGCATGTGAGGTGGGAGTTTGCTGTGGCATAGGATGGGAGTATAAACGACATTGCTTGTGTATTTGGAAGGAGTGTTGAGGGGGCTGTTAGTATTTGTGTGGTGTTTGTGTGTGGGTGACTGCTGGAGAAGTGGCAGTAGGTGCAGGTAAATGCTTCTACCATGGTGTGACATGCGGCGCAGCAGCAGTTGGAAGAACAGCATCCAGGGTCTAGTGACTTAGGCTGGGCGGTTATCGGACCAAGGTTCCTGGCGCTGGGCATGCTTGTGTTGCTGCTGTCATTAAGTAGGTCCCGGGAGTGGGGACGAGTCCAGGGTGCCATAATGTAATTTCCTGTGCTGATGGCTGATGGGAAATGAAGTCCTCTTGCTTAACTTATTTTTTTAAAGACCTATAATAGACATAATAGCTACACAGTCTTTTTTAAGGACCTATAAAAGACTTATAATAGATACATGGTCTCCCAGAAAAAAAGACCCATGTTATAATTACACTGAAATGGCACAAGGAACATAAATTTCACATTATAAGTACCTGTTATAAGAAAAGTTAGGGTGCCAGATTGTTATTAAATGAGACGGGTCATTTCGATTTAGTATGATTGACACCTCTAACCACATATGTCTTTAAATTCCTTCCACCAATCCCTCCTTGTAGGTGGATTTCGATCCAGCCAAACTCGGCAATCTGTAATTGAGCTAGAATTATTACTACAGATATGAAGCCAATGTGTTTCTGTAGGACATCTCTAGTTCAGCCTAGAAGTAAACAGCTTTGATGAGGGGAGATTATTAATGTCCAAAAGTTTACTTTATTCTTAGAAGACTTGTTGCCAGTAAATCTGTTTCAAAGTGTAGTGAAAAAAGATATGTGCAGAGTCTACTTTGTTGTGATGACGACGAAAGCAGTTAGAATCAACCTCACAAGCCCATAAATGCAACCCTTTTTGAGTAAAGTATACATTTTGTAATAATTTCCAATGATACATTTTGAGACATTCATACGTTCAATATTTTGACTTCTGACTGTTCTTTGCGCTATATCAACAATAGTTATTGGCTATTTAAGTCTCTGAGTCCTCTATCTGCTATCATTTGTGGGTTATCCGGTTGTTTCTCCTGTAGTAAGTTTTGGACCTGCCCTATTATTCCTTTGTGTTTTGTAGAAGTAGTGAGCTCTATATATGTTATTATTATTGTTTGAACATTTCTAGAGCGCAACTGCTACCTCTAAAGATATTTGGTGCACTAATGTTGAACCAGGAAGATGACTCACAGGGTATGGAACCAGGTTTTTAAAGCTTCGCGAAAAAATAGATGGTCCTCAATGGCTCTAAAATGTCATGGGAGGTTATTCCACACGCGGCTAGCCTGGACTGAGAAGGATCTGCCTCCCACCCGGATACGCTTAAACTTCGGGAGGGTCAGCAGGTTGGAGCCAGAGGAACATAAGAAGCGCGTAGACTGATAAAGGAATACATTTTAATGAAACACAGGACTTCCATTGTGAATAGCTCTGTGCACAATGCAAAGCGACTTGAAGGCTATCCTCCAAGGCACAGGGAGCCAGTGTAGTTGATGTAATGCAACAGAAGCTGATGAACGGTATGGCAGAGCTAATATTAGCTTTGCTGCGGTGTTCTGTATCTGCGACAAACATTTAAGCAAGTAGTCTAGAGATCCCAAAAACATGGAGTTACAATTGCCTAGCAGGCTCTGAATAGCCGCCTCCACTACGAAGGTCTGTAGATGACGAAGCAGGAGAATTTTACTCCATGTTTTTAACAACACAACGCGTGTGAAAGACAACTTATTGACTTGATTGATCAAAGATACTTCACTGTCTGATTGGTATCCCAAGTTTCTAACTACGGACATGGCATGTAGAGGTGACTCCCCAGACAGAAGTCAAAAGCTAGGAGCAGCGAGCATGGAATTCTTCTAGTAGAATAGCAGAGTATCTCTGTCTTATTTGCGTTAAAACGGATCGGCTGCATAAGTGGTCTGAGACATGTTTTAAAAAGAGTTTAACTTAATGAGGAACCTTGCAGAACCCCTTGCCCAACCTTCTTAAATCAGACTGATGTGGGGAGAGAGGAACTGCTTGCGTGTAGCTAAGATAGGATACACTCCAACTGACCACTCTCATGCCAATCTTGGTCAAACTGGTGATCTGAGTGGAATATGCGACTGTATCGAAGGCAGCAGATAAATTCATTAGGACTAGAGTCACAAAGTTGCTCCTGTCCACTGCCATCCAGTGGTAATCCGCTCTGATAGAGGGCAGATTCAGTACCATAGGATGGCGGAAAACCTGACCGCTGGATTCAGGAGCCAGTAAGATTCTAAGTGATCTGACAGGATGCCGTTTACATGTTTTTCCATAATTTTAATCTGGTATGGCAGTAGTGAGATTGGGCGGAAATTATTCCTACCGCAGGATCTGCTGAAGGCTTCTTCTGCAGAGGCACTATAATAGCCTTCTTCCACTCGGCAAAGACAAATACCCATGGCAAGTGATGAATTGCTAATAGATCTTTGTGGCTCCACTAGGGAGGAGGCCTCCTGTTTCCAGATCCTAAGAGGTAAAGGGTCTAGTAGAGAGCCCGACGCAGACTCGCGAGTGAGCGTTGTCACACAGTCTCATTAAGTCAAAAGTTTATAGATTATATTTTCCATGGGTTTGTAAATAGTAGCTTCGAAATTATTTGAACTGGATGTTACCAGATCAATCAGAAAAAAATCCATGTAGCATAGGGTCGACACACTGTGCTATCCAAGGATATATTTTATTAGCAAGAATTTTATTATGTCTTTGAATTTGAGTAGATTAAAGATACAGGATATTACCCATAATTAAATGAATCCTTCTCTTTTTTGAAAAACAGCAGTGAAGGTTTCTCTCCATGAAGAAGGAATTTTACAGTTCTTATCAAAGGAATTCAAAAGAAGTAATAACAAGCATTTGCAATGCAATAGGTCTCGCATTATTAAAGTTTGAGCTATTGGTGTTGCATTATTTAGCAATGCCAATAGCTCAAACTTTAATAATGCGAGACCTATTGCATTGCAAATGCTTGTATTACTTAGTTGTGGAAAGCAGATGCTTTAGCCTTAGAACATCTGTGCATTTCCTATTCATGCCTCAGTACCTCTCTTTGTACTTTGCAGGCATTATTGGATTGATTTTTCCAACTTAATCTATTTGGTCTTTATGATCAAATTTTAAATGTTGTAAAAATATTGCACGTTAAAAAGAAAGTTAATATACAAGAGCTATGCTATATTGTACTACTAAACAGGCAGCCACAAGTGCAGTTACTTTGCAGACAACAGGGTCATGATTTGAATGGTGCAGCGGGTGCAGTAGCTCCCGGCCCAAAAGTTTTCAGAACTCCTCTAAACACATAATATTGCTATATTTGACTACTAAGCAGGCAGTCACAAGTGCAGTTATCTTTAAGGCAACAGGGTCATTATTTGAATGGTGCAGCATGTGCAGTGGCGTCAGGCCCAGACGTTGTCAGAACTCCTCTAAACACCAAATATTGCTATACTTACCACTAAACAGGCAATCATAAGTGCAGTTATATAGCAAGCACTAAGGTCATGATTTCAATAGTGCAGCAGGTGCAGTGGCACTGGGACTAAAAGCTCCAGACACCCCACTAAACACCTAATATTGCTGTAATGTATTCCTAAACAGCAATTACAAGAGCAGTTACCTTGCAGACAACAGGGTCATGATTTCAATGGTGCAGCAGCACCGGGCCCAAAAAGTATCTGAACTCCTCTGAACACATAATATTGCTATATTTGACTACTTCACAGGCAGTCAAAATTGTAGCTATCTTGCAGTTAAAACGGGTTTGATTCGAATGGAGCAGCAGGTGCAGTGACACTGGGGCCAAAAGCTCTAGCGACCCCACTAAACCCAGAGTATTGCTACATTTTACTGCTAAACAAGGCCGTCACAAGTGCATTTATCTAGCAGGCAGTAGAGTCATGATTTGAATGGTGCAGGAGGTGCAGTAGCACCAAGACCAAAAGCTCTAGGCACCCCACTAAACACCTAATATTACTATATTTTACTACTATACAGGCAGACACAATTGCCGTTATCTTGCAGTTAAAAGGGGCTTGATGTGAATGGTGCAGCAGGTGCAGTAGCACAGGGGCCTAAAGCTCTAGGGACCCCACTAAAAGCAGAATATTGCTACATTATACAACTAAACAGGCAGCCACAAGTGCAGTTATCTAGCAGGCACTAGGGCTATGATTTCAATAGTGTTGCTGGTGCAGTGGCACTGGGACCAAAAGCTGTCACAACTCCTCTAAACACCAAATATTGCAATGTTTTACTACTAAACAGGCAGTCACAAGTGCAGTTACCTCACAGGCAATAGGATCATGATTTCAATGGTGCAGCAGGTGCAGTAATACCAGGGCCCAAAGCTCTAGGAACTCCTCTACACACCAAATATTGCAATGTTTTACTACTAAACAGGCAGTCACAAGTGCGGTTACTTTACAGGCAAAAGGATCATGATTTGAATGGTGCAGCAGGTGCAGTGGAAACGGGGTCAAAAGTTGTCACAACTCCTCTAAACACCATATATTGCTATATTTTACTACTAAAAAGGCAGACACAAATGCAGTTATCTTGCAGGCACTAGGGGCATGATTTGAATAATACAGCAGGTGCAGTGACACCAGGCCCAAAAGTTGTTAGAACTCCTGTAAACACATAAT
This sequence comes from Calotriton arnoldi, assembly GCA_963921515.1. Lineage (NCBI taxonomy): Eukaryota > Metazoa > Chordata > Amphibia > Caudata > Salamandridae > Calotriton > Calotriton arnoldi. The sequence continues at coordinate 907,210 of CAWUFW010002560.1, read as the reverse complement.
ATGGCTATTACAATAATTAATTCTATTATTTCCCTCTTTCATTTCATTTTTCAAAATGTAAACTACTACCACTACTACTAACAGCACAATATATTGGCTTTTTGTACAGAAACAAGTCATAACACTTTAACAGACTTTCTGTCTCTTATATTGTACAACTACTCAGCAAGCTACAACTTACAACAAATACAGCTTATTATTAATCACATAGGCGAAACCTAATTCATTTACCACTGCTTATTAGGTTTATCAGAAGGGCAGGCAACTGCGCTATGGTGCTGCCCAGGAGCACTGCGCCACAGAAATACAAGCTTTTGAGTGTAAATACAACTCTTACGATTGCGCAGAGACGCATGTGTGTACAGAAATGGAGGGCACCGGAGAGGCGAAGGAAACCTGTCGGCTAGAGAGTGTCTATTTAAATCGGTCTAACTGAAGGCTGACCGATCTCTTGCTCCGGCAGGCAGTTAGGTGTGAAGAACTGTCGGCGTTTTCAAAATCCTGGGGGTCAGATTTACAAGAACTGATGCATCTCTGCATATCAGCAGAGATGCGTCAGTTAATTTGCGTCAGGCACAAAAACCCTTGCGCCACCATGGCTGCGTCGCATTTACAATGCGGCGCACCGTGGCGCAAGGATTGACAGGTGCGTGATGCATCTGTCGGCTTAAAGGTAACGCATTGCTGAAGTTGTGTCGCAAGTGCAGTGCAACTCCAGCAATGCTCAGGGGCGGCCTATACTTATTGTGCTGCGTCACTCTTACGCCTGCTTCAAGCAGGCGTAAGGTTTTGAAGTTGTGGTGTCGTAAAGTGACTCAGTGAAATCTTGTAGATTTCACTGCGTCACTTTTACGAGGCTTTCTTGCGTGGGAATGCCCACCCTGCATATATTATACCTGACGCAGGTATAATGTGACGCAGGGCTTTACAACGTGACACATCTCCCTAGATGCATCACGTTGTAAATGTGTCGCAACGTGGCGCATCGTTTACGGCGCCGCTGCGTCATAAATGTGACGCAACGGCGGCGTAAAAGTGTCACAAGGGGCTTGTAAATCTGCCCCTAGATATTTTGTAAAGGTAATTTGGTAACTCTAAAGCCAAGTGGCCCAATACTGCCAGGCGCTGCCTGACGCAGTTACGCTGCACACATCTCTACAGAGTAGAAATATGAAAAACCCAAATCTATTTTAGATAAACTGACAGTTTTGTTCGAGACTCGTTGCCTGCAAGGAAAACGCAAAAGGTGACACTATATTTGTGTGATGTTTCGAATGCGTAAATTCCACTTGTGGAGTGGGGCACTGTAATATTCATGGCTAATTCGCTTCTAAAGTTTGTGAAAGCCCACAAACATGCCAGTATGTGAGCATTCACAAACCTCTCTGGTAGACGTGTACCCGAGTGGGAAGGGGAGCAGGAGAACACGAAACCAATGGGGTTGTAGGGGAGGGGGCTTAAATTAAACTCAGTGAAAAATATCATGTGGCGAAAAAAAGAAAAAAATGTGCAAACCCACAGCGGTGCTCCTTTCTACAATGCGGAATTGAACTGTGTGTGCATTTCAAGATTGTGGAGCAGCTGCTTCACAAACAAGGCGGTACTAAGGAGGGACTAACAAGCCTACTAACGAATCAGAAGCCAGCATTTACAAAGGACAATGACACAAGCCAACGATAAATATGGGCGGAGCTCCAAGTCCATACTCGAATACAGCATGCCTCGCAGAGCAGCGCATGCGCTGCCCAGGCTCAACCTAAAAATGAAAGAATTACTGCAGGGCTCACAGACTACCATAATGGGTATAAAGCCCCTTGCAGCCCCCGATGTATGCAATCCTCCGCAAAAGGACCACAAGCCTATTGCAAGCTTCATGGTCAGGGGCTGTGAACCCACTGCAAGCTTTGTGGGCCTCTGCTGGACCTTGCATGGGATCCATGGACCCGAAACCAGATACGCATATGTCAAAAAAGGTCCAGCGTAGTTCATGAGCAAAGAAAGGTTTGCAAATTCTGCAGCAGTGGCCGCAAACCCTTTCTAAAAAGGAAAAAAACATGGCCAAGGATGCCCTCCCCCTGCCAAGGCAAGTTGCTTGCAGGTCCTTGGCCTCGTTTTTTGCCATGGGCAAAGTTGGGCACAGGAAACTACTGGAAGTGATATACGATCAAAAAAACCACCAAAACTTCACTGAAAACAACAAAGGTTAAAGTGAAGCTATGGTTAGCTTTGGCTATAGTACCTAAAGGCAGTTTAAATACATTACTGAAAAAAACAGTTATAGTGCAGTTCTGCTTACTAATTCCCTGCCCTGATAGGATGAGTCAACAATAGTCAAGAGTGGCTCCCCACTAACAAAGAGTAATTTAGAAAAGAGTAACCCCACACTAAGTTAGGGTACATGGTTATTTATTTAGCTAAATATATATATTTGCATTTATATATACGTACATATATAGTACACATGCAGATATGCGGAGTGCAAAATGCTATTTATTCCCATTGGTGAGGGGGGGCAATCACTCATGAGAGCTGAAGCCTTGCAAGGGCTCTGGTGCCTCTCACCTCCTTCAACAATGGTAATAATTATCATATTGCTCCTGCATGCCTGCATCTATGGTTTATGCCATGACATTTTTTCATGTGTGTACGTTTTAAGAAAAGGTATTTAACCCAAACCAGGATGTAAACTGTTAAATATGTGCAGTAAGATAACATCTCATTAAAGGTACCTCTCTTGCGAGAATTGTCTAAAGTAATTGTAACCTGTAATCTTTGATGCAGTAAAGTGTTTTTCTCATGTCAATTTCTCTCAAATGTGGTAATAAACTGGAATGTTGACCAGGGCGCTGCAGTAATAAATTATGTAAATGTCCTTTTATTTGTACATTACTTGCCATGACGCGCATGTGTGTGCGTTTTACATGCTTTTCGACAACACGAAATGCCTCATCAGATGCTTACATTGATATTTAGATATGGGTAAAAAGGACATTCATTGTTTAACCATCATTCATTGTTACTCCAGACAAAGATTCCGCGTCACCATATCTTAGCAATAGAACAACAACGAACACAGAACAGCATTATCTGCAACAGCTGAGAAACCTTTCCTGCAGCCGGCCTCCCACTATGTGTTCGCAGGCTCACCTGCTGTAGAGAAACGGACCGCCTGTTTACCGCATGTATTTTTATCCTGAATGACTGCAGGGAGGCTGTGTGGTGGGTCACATCAGTGGCCTGTGGAACTGGCGCTTCTCGGGGCTTTCAGATTATGACAGGCCCCAGTTACATTTCCGGGGGTCATTTTCTAATACAGAACCCGTGACTCACATTTCCCACTGGCAAAGATATATACAGAAAATAAATAGCTTGAGCGAGGCCTCTTACGTTGAACGCTCTAGAAACTGCGCTTAAGGTTTTTATCTATCTATATCAGCTTGTCAATCTGTTACTGACCTCGGTGATTTTAAGCATGCTCACCGGCTAAGTAGTTGATCAATGAGTGAGCTCTGAAGGCCACTCCCACTCCAAGTGACTGATTTAAACGTAGATTGATTGCACTGCAGTGATTCTATTGGTAAGAGAGGTCCTTCTATTGAAAACATGTAGCATATATGGACGATTAAACCAATAACTAGTGGGCCTGATACACCTCACCTAAGGACGGACAACGCAGGAAACCAGCTCATAGACCTAGCGCTCGCTCGCCGTGATAGCCATGCACTGGGAGACACCCACAGCGCCACCGGTCGGGGCATGGAAGAGAGAGGTTACTCTCCGGGCGGGAGCGCCCCGTCGGCAGGCCGTGAGAGACACAGGTCACGGGATGGGATGTACACGGGAGACCGACCTGCGGCTATCTTGAGGTAGGGAACCCTAAGCATGGTTTCTAGCTGCACAGGACGGGCGGTTTTCCCCGGACACCCACCTAGCATGCGACCCGCTTGTCACCCTGTCACGGAGCCCACGCACTCAATTTTGGAAAGCCTGTAAGACACCTGCATTGATGTCTGTATGACATACTGTAAATGACGACAACCCGTGTACGCTGTTTACGTTTGCTTGTGCAAAAGCAATAAAGATCTAGGCAGGGGGCGGGTGCGTGCACCTGGAGGCGCTGCCTGCTAACTCCCGTAAACCAGTGGTGCGCGCGCACCACATAGGAGGGAGGGAGGGAGCGAGGCAGCGAGGCGAACGCGCGCTGCTGCGCGTTCTGGCCACCGTTGGGAATGGGCGCGGCAAAGGCGGGACATGCGCCCGCCTTTGACCAATCGCGTGCCGTCTCCATACAAAAAACGCACGCGCCAGCCAATGTGGGCTTCTGAAAACAAAACCACACGCACGAGCGTGTGGGTCGTTTTCAGAAGCCCTTTCTAAAGGTCTCGCGCTGCGCGAGCAGTCCTGCGCACTGCAACGCTAGGCGCGAGACCTAAAAACGGCAAAAGTGTATTAGTAAAATGCTTGCAAAGTTCTACTGGAATAGAATCTGGATCAGAGGCTTTACCCGGTGGGAAATCTTTAATTGCTTATTCTAACTAAGTTGATTGATTGGTTTTAATTTAGTAAAGCGCTTGAATGCCCTAAGGCTTCTTTGCACTGCTTTCAGGAAGAGGGGTGCTATTCTAATGGCTAAAGAACCATGCTTTAAGAGATTTCCTGAAGGATAAGAGGTCTGGGCAGTCCTTCAGATTCATGGGGAGAGAGTTCCACAACTTTGCCATTCCCAAAAATAAACTTCTACCTCCCCATGATGTCCGTTTACTCTTAGACAACACTAGAAGCTTGGCATCAGAGGATCTAAGTTTCCTAGAAGGAGTATACCACGTAAGCCTGTCCCATAGGTAGACTGGACCAAAGTTATGTAGTACTTTAAAGGCTATGCATAATGCTTTGAAGTCTCTTCTTTTTTTCCACTGGAAGCCAATGCAGATTGACTAGGGCCCGAGACATAGATTGATGTTTAGGATTTCCGAACAGAAGCTGAGTTGATGCATTTTGCAGCATCTGGAGTTTGTGGAGGAATCTTTTCTGAATACCCATGAATAGGGCATTACCGTAATACAATTTGGATAAAGCTAGGGTGGTCACTACCATTTTTTTGAATGAAGGTCAAATAGAATAGAAGGGAAAATCTTCCTAATGATTCTAAAAGTAAAGAATATGGTGGAAGCAAGGGCATTAACCTGATCTTCATAGTTAAGTTTATTGCCAAAGACAATTCCCAAATTCCTAACTTTTCTCAGTGGTGAGGGGGTTGCACCAATTTCCTGTGGCCACCAACTTGGTGACCTGAATGAGCTGTCATTACCCAGGAGAAGGACCTCTGTTTTCCCGTAGTTAAGCTTTAAGCAATTAACCCTCATCCAGCTACCTATCTGAGCCATACAAGTACTAAATATTGATGCTGTATTTTCTGGGTTGCTGGATACCGATGCCACTATTTGGGTATCGTTGGCGTATGACACCACTGAGAACCCAAATGATTTGATAACCTTGCCAGAGGGGTGACGTAGAGATTGAAGCGAGTAGGGCTCAACAAAGAGCCATGTGGCACCCCACATGGCAGGCAGAACTGGTTGGAGGTAAATTATCCCATGGCAGCATGTTGCACTCTTTCCGAGAGGAAGGAGGAGGACCTCTAATTCCTAGCTCAGAGAGCCCGTCAATCAGGATGTCATGCCTTGACCGTATCGAAGGACGCGGAGAGGTCCAAAAATATCAATGCAGCCTTGCTCCCTCCATCTAGAATGGACCTTAACTTCTCTGATACGGTTATCAGCACCGTCTCAGTGCGGTGTGCGCTTCTAAATCCATATTGTGTTGAAGCCAACAGATTGTTAGTGTTTACAAATACATAAGTTCTGTGTTCAGAGCCTTCTCCATGATCTAAGAAAGAAATGGTAGCCGATAAATGGGTATTTAGCTACTCGACTCTTGTGGATTGAGACTGGATTTTTTAGTAAGGGGAGAATAGAAGCTTTCTTCCATTCTAGAGAAAAATAACCAGTTTTGATTATCTCATTAAAGATCGTGGTCAGTTGGATACGTATGATTTCTGGGACAAGATGTGCACTTTTTGGTGGGCAGGGGTCTAAGGGAGAACCAGATTTAGGCTTAAGACCTGCTCGATACTAAGAGGGGAAAACGTGTCTAGAACAGCAGGTAAAGGTGGCATTTCACATTCTACCTGAGAGATAGGTGTGATTTGTTTGTTGGTTACAAAGGTGTCAATAACCTCCTCTACTTTTGTCTGGATTAAACTTGCGAGAGTATTGCAAAATGTTTGGTTGCAGTTGTTGTTGATAGGCGCTGGCATCTTCCCTAGGCTCTTTACAGTCCGGAATAACTCTTTAGCAGAGTTGTTTGATTGTAAAATCTTGCTAGAGAAGCAACAGTTTTTTTTCCTCCAAGATAAACTCCTGTTTTGTTATGGATGTTTCAAAACTAAGACACTGCATGGATGTGATTTGATGAGCATTAAATTCCTGGGTATAATTGTAAATCTGAGATTGTACCGGCATCTTTTCAGCATCGTATAAATGCATATTATGCCCCAAGAATGTAGAAATTATATTGTCTTTCTCCTGAACTATCTTGCCATGTACGTCCCTTACAGATAATATGTGATTGTTAGTAGTTTGCTCCCTTATTCTCAGGGCTTAGATTCTTCCCATATTTTCATTTATATTAAAATGCTTTATTCAATTATATTGGATTTTATGGACAACCTTGTCCTATAACCATTACTTTATAAGCATCTTAGACTAAGATAAGACTGTTATATATTTTTTTCAGGGATGGCCATTGCACTTGGCTTTGCGAGGGAACGTGCATTTCCAGTTTCTAGTCTTTGCAAGACCGTTCTCAAACTATGTCTTATTTCTAATATCCCTGTCTCTAGAAATGGTGTCTCTGTACTGATAGCCATCATGCAATCTCATATTATATGGAGAGGAGTAATATTCATGTTATCAGCAATTTATTCCCCTAAGACTTCAGACATTAGACCTGATAAGTCAACTCACCGAGATTATTACTATTTTTTTTTTTTACCATCTTTATTACATTTCAGCCAAAATACTAATTACCCCCCTCTGCCCCCATCCAAGCAGATCCAACACAAGAGAGCATAGAAAATTTGGGTGCCGAGCAGGCGACATAATAAACCAATATAAAAGATGAAAACAACACATATGTAATTAGAACAAATCAAATCCTAACACAGTGTAGCCGCACAGGGCCTTAACAAAAAGAAGAGAGCCTTAAACAAATGACAGGCGCCCACATAATCCTAAACGGGGAGTATATCATCCTTGCCCCTGTGTTACGAGCCATTCCCTCAATGGAGCCCAAATTTGCCGCCCCCTTTTTCGAGCTCGATGACTCTTCTGTGCGTAGACGGCCCTTTCTGTATGATAAATTGAGATTAACCGGGTTAGCCAGTGATTAAATGAAGGGGGGCAGGATCAAGCCAAGCTGTCGCCAGGCACAATCTGAGCACTGTCATAGCAAGAAACAGAAAGGAGGATGGAGCCATGGAAAGAGCTTCCTGTTCCTGGGCTCTTAAGATTCCCAAAAGAATCAGTTGAGGGGTAACCTTGATCCGGAGCTTTAATTGTATCTCGAGAAAGTGAGATATATCCCTTCTCAGGTTCACTAACCCTGGACATTCCACCAGCATATGCACTTATTCTACCCCTGCCTCCTGACAGCGCGGACAGTTTGTGCCAGAAACTCCTCCCCACTTTTTAACTTTCACTGGGGTGATATATAAGTTAAACCATGTTTTGTAGTGTTGTATCTGAAGGTTAGCTGAAATGAGAGTTGTGCAAGCTAGTGCTAGAGAGGAGAGGGTGTCCTCCTCTATTACTTGCAATGTCCCCATCCATCATGTAACATGTTTCCCAATATCATACCCCATCCTGTTATTTAATAATTTATAAATGCTTCCAATCGAGGGGGTATTCCTGGCTAATAGGTCTAACAGCTCGACCCTATTGATTCCCTCCCCACCTCCTCTTTTCCTCCCCAAGAAATCCCTAATTTGTAAAAACTTAAAGAATTCGTTATTTCCTAGAAGTAATTTGCTCCTCATGGATTCAAAGGAAGTGAAGCCTGTGTCAGAAAAAAAGTCCCCAAGAATAGATGGGCCCAGATTTTCCCCCCACCGTCTGATATGAGGATCGTGAAATATATCTGGAAGCAGAGGGTTGTCTAGAAGGGGGGTATAGAAACTATGACGACCGACCCCAATTTTCTTCCTGACACTAGTCCAGACTCTAAATGCATATGAGAGGGTCTTGAACCTAACCTTCTTGAGATAGCTAAATTTCAGTTGTCGAACCAAGCATCCCCGAACCACAGCACCAAGGGTCAGTTCAAAACAAGATGGGACCGTATTCAATGCAGGGCCTTCCTGAGGAGAGTCAAACAGCAGGGGTTTTAGTTGTTGCAGCGCGGCGGACCAATAATACAACCACAAGTTTGGTACTGCCCATCCGCCCTGTTCCCTGGGGAGGGAGAGGAACTTCAGGGCCCTCCGGGGTCTAGCATTGGCCCACAGAAACCTCCCAATCATAGCATCCAAGGCCTTAAACCAAGTATTAATCACCTCCAATGGTATAGCTCTAAGTTAGTACAAAATTCTAGGAAGAAACATCATTTTAATCAGATTAGATCTACCAATCAGGGTGAGTCTAAGATTATTCCATCTTGGCAGCTCCGCCTTAGTTTTATTGATTAAGGGACCCAGATTAGCTTCTACCACTTTCTCAGTATCTGCGCAAATATTGACGCCAAGGTATACTGCGCTCAGAGCCACCCGTGTATCCTCACACCTAGTATTCTCATTTATAAGTATCTGCGTTTTGTCCCTATTGAGTCTGTATCCCGAGATACGACCGAAGAGATACGCCTCCGCTTCAATTTCTTTAACTGCGGTTGTGGGGTTGGGGGTGACAATTGCCAGGTCACCTGCGTAGGCCAAAATGTTAGTATCCCAGCCACTGGTGGACATCGGCAGGATTAGAATATTATCTTGGATTCGCTGGATTAAAAAATTAATATAAAGGGCAAAGAGCAGGGGAGAACAAGGACATCCCTGTCTCGTCCCCCTCTGAATTTTAACTATCCCCGATTCTCCCCCCATTAGCCAAATTTTGGCCGTGTGCTTGATATATAGCATTTTAATCCAGGCAATAAAGTCTGCTCCCAACCCCTTTTTCTCCAGTATCGCCCACAGACAACCCCAGGAGACCCTATCGAAAGCTTTCTCAGCATCTAATAATATCAGCGCCATAGGGTCTCCTTGGGGTTTGGCCACATCAAATAAAGTAATTACTCGCTGAGTATGGTCTGTTGTACCCAGTCCCGGGATGAAACCATGTTGCATAGGTGACACCATCTTTTTTTATAACCTTGGATAACCTAGAGGCAAGGATTTTAGCATAGATCTTATTGTCGGAATTAATTAGGGTAAAGGGTCAATATGACCCTAATTGATCCACCGGTTTCTCCTTTTTAGGGAACACCACCATCCTTGCAGAAGCCCATGAGTCAGGCGGGGGGAGGCCTTTCTACACAGCTGAGAAAACCTCGAGCATAAATCCATAGAGGGCAGTAGTAAAAACTTTGTAAAATTCCCCAGGAATAACATCAGTCCCTACTGCTTTCCCCGGCGCTAATCCTGCTATTGTAGTGGTGATTTCTTCCGCAAATATGGGTTGATCTAGTAACTCTAAAATTGCCGGGGCCACATGCTCTAAATATGTCTCTATTTCTCCAGGATCTGCTTGTTCCTCAGCATATAGCTTCTGATAATATGTTATGTTATTTTATTTTATAGCGCGCACAGATACTCCAAGGAGTGTCCCGGTGCGACCCTAGAGGGGTAGAAAAGGGTGAACTAGACAAAGAGAAAAGTTTTCAAGTTTTTCTTAAAAGCAATGGGGTCTTGGATGTTGCGTAAGGCAAATGGCAGAGCGTTCCAGGCCAAGGCAGCTTTCAGGGCAAGGGAGCTGCCCCCCAACCTTTGTCATTTGAAGCAGGGAACCTGGGCTAGAAGTTGAGACGTGGAGCGCAGGTGTCTCATAGGGGCATAGAAGGAAAACCGCTTCTGTAGGTAGGTAGGGCTACGCCATAGAGGGCGCGATGAGCAATGACTAGGAATTTAAATGTGACCCGTTTAGCCACTGGAAGCCAGGGCAATGAGCGCAGGTATTGTCTCACGCTGCTTCTAAAAGGAATGTCAAGAAGAAGCCTGGCTGCCGCATTTTGTACCACCTGCAGCTTATTCAGCAGATAGCCAGGGATGCCAACGTACAGGGCGTTGGCATAGTCAAGCCGGGATAGGATAAGAGCACGAATTACCGTTTCTTTTGCAGCCCTGGGAAGAAGAGGAAGAAATTTCCTGAGGTTTTTAAGAAGTCCGACGCAATTAACTTTGGAAATACCTTTGGAAAGCGGAGCGTATCCCCCTATATCTGAAATGGGACCGAGTACGGGGTCTTGAATTAGCTTAATGTCCCCATATGTAGTCTGTTGTCTAGCCCAAATGGCTAGTACCTGTCCGGTTTTTTCGTTAAGTTCATAAGTTTTATTCTTCCATATCGTGTATTTTTTGGCCGAGATGTCCCCTATTGCCGTTTTAGCTAATATAACTTGCAGCTGGGCCTCCTCTGTCACGTCCCCCAGGCGCCGCCTCCACAAGACCCACCTCGGCTTGTGATAAAGGTAGATAAAGTTCCTGCAATTGGTGTTTCTCCTTCTTCTGCCTATTCCAGCTAAACCTCGCGGTTTCCCCACGAATCCCTGCTTTTAACGTATCCCCTACTATTCCAATGGGAGCAGACCCTACGTTTTCGGCCATAAATATTGGGATCCACTTCCTCGTATGTATAATATACTCTTCATCTAGCAACAAGGCTCTTTCAAACGTCCAGCCCCCCTTAGGTTGCGAAGTCTTTTGCATATCAAGGACCAGGGGATTGTGGTCGGACATCACTCGCAGGAATTTAAATATACGGGATGCAGACATCAGCCTGCTAGATATAAAAAAAGAATCCAAGCAGACATGCACCTTATGCGGGGCGGAATAGTATGTGTAGCCAGGGTCCAATGATTCCTTATCAGCCCAAATATCACGGAGACCATGCGTTTCAACAAACTGAACCAAGGATCGGAAGATTTTGGGTTTGCGCCCTTGATAAGCTGCTGCACCTGCCATCAGGGTACGCCCTTTAATGTTGATATTAAAATCCCCCCACACCACTAGAGGAAGGGGCCACCGAGCTAGTTCAGCAGAGATCCAGTCCAATAATGCTAAATCTTCAGTAACAGGCCCGTAGATGGAACAAAGTGTGAACACCCCACCCTTGTAAGTACATTCTACAATGGCCCATCTTCCTAATTTGTCTGCCCTGGATCTAGTGCATCTAATCTAGCCTTTACGTGCCAAAATTGCCACCCCAGCTGTGTGGGTACCTTGTAGCGTCCTAGAAATAACTTGGTAGCCAGTGAAGTCCAATAGTCGTTTCTGGGATCCCTCTACATGCGTTTCCTGGAGACACAGTATATCTGCTTTTCAATACTGCAGATCAATATTGACCCTCTGCCTCTTCTGAAAATTGTTAAGGCCACATATATTAATAGAGGCTATTCTTAAGCTAGTCATTATTTTATAGAATAACCTAGAAAAATACCTGCCCGAGCAACCCTGAGTACAGCTTCCCTCTTTGCTTGGATTCCCTGCCCTACCCCCTGCAATCCCCCCCACCCCAAGCCAAACCACCCCTCCCAGCCCCCCCCTCCCCCTCCCATGACCAAAAGGGTCACTCCTGACCCTAGTGATGGTGTTTAGCTTGCAAGCCACTCCTGCTCCCCTACCCACCGCACCAAGCCCACCTGCCTCCACACTAAAACCCAAAAAGAAAACAGAAAAAATAACCCTAGCACACCATAACAAATGGGAACCACTTCTACAAAAAGCTTACAATACCCCACCCGAGAGAGATATGTGCCCCCGTGAGAAAACATCAGTGAACCGAAAAAGTAGCCAGACTTAAGACCCGCCCTGAGAGGGGGATATATATATATATATTCCCTTGAAGATCACCTTGATCCGGGCTGGATTTAACAAGTACACTTGGCATCTACACTGCTGAAAAGGGGCAAATAGCTGCCAGAGTCGCCACCTCCTCTCGACTGTCGCATGGCAAAATTGCGGCCGTACAAAAAAGGTATGTCCATGGTGTGATCTCTTTGCCTCCGGTCTAGCCTTGTCAGATACCGCCTGCCAAAAATGGAAATTACCGAAATAGACCAGGATGACTCTAGGTCTCTCCGGTTGTGGAGGCTGATTTTTCTTGGGAGTCAGGGGAAGCTGGTGGACCCTTTGGATTTCAGAGTCCCAATGGGCAAGCTCGTGGAAGGCACCCTTAAGTAATTCCAGCAGAAAGGATCTGATGTTGCTTCCCTCTATGTTTTCTGCCAGACCAAGAAAACGCAAGTTGTTTCTCCGTTGACGATTCTCAGTCTTCTAGCTTCCACATCATATCCACCACCTGGGTCTCTTGCAGGTTTTGCCTTTTCTCTACAGTCGCTACCGAAGCCTCTACTGCCTCCGTCCGTTCCTCAACTAAGGTGATTCTCTCTGCCATCTCAGAACATAGTTTGGTGACTTTGCGCACAGCGCCTTGTACCTTCTTTCTAGCCAGATGCGCTCTTTTATGTTCGACTCTAGCCTCCGACTGTATCTGTTTCAGTGTGGAATAGATCATATCCATTGTAGGCACAGGATTCTTGTCCCCAGTTGGCCCTCCTTGTGAGGTACTTGCTCTCTCACCCTCTATATCACTGTATACTTGACGGGTTGCTGAGTAGTCCCATTTCAATTGCCTAGTGATATTTGCCTCTGGATGAGTTTCTTTGTCTAACCTCCTTGCCCTCTCGCTGCACTTTTTTGAGAGAACAAGTCGTTTGAGTGGACAGTTTTGCTTTTCCCCCACTCTGGCTGTCGCCCGATGATCCTGGGACCGAGTCGTCATCTGTCAGCTCCTCACTGAGTCCGGAGAGATCCGACTCATCTGTTAGGGAAAATAATTTTTCTGTGGCATCGGGGGACCCTCTTATCTGCATAGCATCCCTTAAGTCCCGGCCAGAATCCCTGTCTGTCTCCATGGGAACACTCCTGTCAACCTTATTCAATTCCCCATTTGAGAAAGCAGAGGCATGTAGCTCTGTCCCGTGCGCCCCAGCCTCCACTGTTTCAATCCTTGGCTCTTCATCTCTCCCATTTCTTTCCATCTCCTTTCCTTTTTCTATTTTATTTTCCCCCATTTTGTGCAGCACTATCCGACAAACCCTGCTCAATTCCCGCATCTCCCCCAGAGGTGTTAGCAACTACAGCCGCGGGCGCAGATTTAGGGGAGATGGAGGCAGAAGCAGGGGGCTTGCCCAGCTCTTTTGCTTGTATTCCCATATGTTTGCCAGAAAATATTTCAGAAATAGATAGTTGCCTCTCTCTAGAGGCTTCGAGGCCGGTCACAGTACCCTGATCTTTCAGGGAGTCCGTTTTCAGCCCGTCTGCCACTGTGGGCTTCCCCAGCAGCAGTCCCCGTGTTCTCCTCAGTCTTCCACGATGTCAATTTCCTACCCTGCGTCAGAGAATGTGCAGGGGCCAGACCAGGAGGCTGGGCCCATTCCTTTGGCGGTTTGTTTGTCTTCGGCGGCATCACTGATCTCTGCGACCGCCAGAACCAGGGGAAAGTGCTGTGTACGGTGTCCGGAGCGAATGTGAAGTTCCTGCCGATCTTCCCCACCACAAGCAGCCTGACCGCGCACTTGAGGTGTCGCCGAAATTTCAGGCCTGCACGCTCGAAGAATGTTGTGAGCTCAAGCATCGGCGCCGGTTGTAGGCAGGGGTCAGGAAGCAGTTACGTGGCGAGCTAAGCGCCCGCCATCTTGCTCTTCCACAGCTTTGTCCGAGATTATTACTATTAAAGTCCACCGCGAGACACTAGGGGGTTTGCTTGCCCATTTCCTTAAGATGTTAAGCATAAGTGAATTATGATCAGAAACTGTGTGTGAATAAATCTCTCAATTTGTATGGGGGTGGGGGGGTTTAGACTTTTAGTTGCCAAAAGCACATCTGTTCTCGAACATGTTTTATGAGGAGCGGAAAAAGGTAAATCCTGGTTGTGCATATCTGTGGAATCCTCAGGCATCATATGTAGAATAATGGCCCTAGATTGTCGCATATGATGGCTGGTATTGGATTTTGTTGAGTCTGTCGGGTCAATAGAGAGATTGATATCTCCACGTAGTATCAATTGGTTTAGCCAGCTGGGTAATTAATGCAATAATTGCTACAATGTTGCAGAGTTGCCTGTATTATGTGTGTATATGCATAGCAATGGGGTAACCCGGTATCCCTCAGAACCTGGGCATATATAATACAAAAAACAATTGGTTCTGTCGGGTCAAACAATTTCTTTGTAGTTTTAAACATTTACATGGACAAAGTGATCAATGTACACGGAACGCTTGAACACAAACACAAGAACAAAGTTGAGTAATTTACAAAGAAGATAATATTTTACTTCATGTTTCAAAGTTATTTGAGCAAGGTCAAGGAATTACCACGACAAAAGAAAGGCTGTCTGATTCAATTAATAAAGCGGCGCATGTGAACGTGATTATAGTGACACAGTGAGTGAAGTGACAAGATCTGTGTATTATACAAAGTGACATGATACTGTACATATATTTACAAATGAAACTATTGAAAACAAGGTCCAATTCAAAATTATAGCGACAATGACCCTAGCTTAATAAATGAATTACATGGATTTGTATGCTAGGAGACCTATTGAGGCATGGACAAACAACCGTCGACGTTTCGACCCTGACAAACAGCATAAGTTAAGGATGTCAAAACGGGTCTTCTTCAGGACAAGGTGATAAGCTGGACAGCCGGTTCTTCAAAAATTCGAAGGACGCACGTGGAGCTAGACCCTAGAGCCTTAGGGTAAGGGAACCCGGGGTTTGGTCCAGTTGGTAGACAGGGGTAGACTGGATCAGGTACCTGGTAACAGGGAATGAAACAGGTAAACGAATGCTCCTTGTACTCGGAGCGGTCTCGGCCAAGTCTCTTGGTTAAATGGCAGACACCAATGAAGAAACAAACCACTCGTGGGGTAACGAACTGGATTTCTGAATAATTCCAGAAAAAGTAACGATTAGGCGCGATAATTGTGCCAAACGTGGCGTTGTGATCAATTCAAGGCATCAGTGTAGCTTGTGACAGCTGGCCGGCGGCAGGATTCTGTAATCTTTGGTTTACCGAGTACCAGGAGCATTTGTTTACCTGTTTCATTCCCCGTTACCAGGTACCTGATCCAGTCCAGCTTATCACCTTGTCCTGAAGAAGACCCGTTTTGACATCCTTAACTTATGCTGTTTGTCATGGTCGAAACGTCGACTGTTGTTTGTCCATGCTTCAATAGGTCTCCTAGCATACAAATCCATGTAATTCATTTATCAAGCTAGGGTCATTGTCGCTATAATTTTGAATTGGACCTTGTTTTCAATAGTTTCATTTGTAAATATATGTACAGTATCATGTCACTTTGTATAATACACAGATCTTGCCACCTTGTCACTTCACTCACTGTATCACTATAATCACGTTCACATGCGCCGCTTTATTAATTGAATCAAACAGCCTTTCTTTTGTCGTGGTAATTCCTTGACCTTGCTCAAATAACTTTGAAACATGAAGTAAAATATTATCTTCTTACTCAACTTTGTTCTTGTGTTTGTGTTCAAGCGTGCCGTGTACATTGATCACTTTGTCCCATGTAAATGTTTAAAACTACAAAGAAATTGTTTGACCCGACAGAACCAATTGTTTTTTGTATTGTATTATGTGTGTAGACCGCTCAGATGATTCTAAATATAGAATCTGTGCGACCAGAGTTGTCACTTTTAATCTAAGCAATTGCCATGTATTTTTAACTAAAGTATACAAAAAGTGATGGATGGAATGCTTGAATTATTCTCAATCGCCGGTAATCACTTGCAGCCACATCCCAGTCCATCATTATTTTGCATATCATGCCACCTCAGTTTGGACTCCGTCATATGCAAATCAGTTGTGGCCCTGCTCCAAAGGGTACAATCCAGCCCGAACTGCCAGACCAGGTCTTTCCTGAACCATAACACAAGCAACCCAGTATCGGTTTCGCCCTAGTTGGGGCTTATCAGCCAGCTATAGCTTGGTTCAAGTGACACAGTGTGCACGGGACCCACACCTGGGCATATCTGTCCCACTTAGCGCAACACACTAATGTATGCAAAAAAAGTAATAGATGGGATGCTTGAAATAATCTCAAGCAATGGTAATCACTCTGGTCGCATCCCAATCCATCATAATTGTGTACACCATGCCACCTCAGTTTAGACCCAGACATAAGCAAATCAGTCTTGACCCTGCTCCAAAATGGGATCAGTGAATTCACCCTAAGTGGGAAGGGTATGCCTAGACGTATGTCCTGTGCACACAGTGTCACTGGAATCAAGCTAGTACTGCTTCTAGTATGAAACCGGTTTTTGGGTTGCTTGTGGTCCAGTTCAGAGAGTACCTGGTCTGGAAGAATTTTGCCTTGTTTCCCTCATTTGCACCAATGCCATGATCATAATGTCCATTACTCTGACTGCACTCTGAGGAATGTGTTGACTCTCCCTTTGACCTGGAAAAGACTGCTGCTCCTGTAGCTGGGGGGCATGGTCGAAGTGATTGCCTGGAATTGATGATGTTCTTCTGTTCTCGTTGTCTCTGGCTGCCAGACCCAACATCCTGATGGGTTTGGCTATACCAGAGCAAGCGGGAAAAAAACAAGGCAGTATCGCGCCACAAGAGTTATTGGAACGACATGAACCCAAGACCATCCTCCGAACGTTGAACACCATCCGCTGCCAAAGGAAAGAGAAATACTGCAGATATACACTACTCAAATCCACTGCTGCATCTTCTTGTTTTGCCTTCTCCCAGCGCCACAAGGTCTGAACCAGATACTGAAACTAAAACTGGGGGAAATCAGCGGGAGAGTTTATTCAATCTTCCAACTGGGCCAGAACTGCATCTTTCCCCATGGTTTGAGCCCAACTAGTGTGCTGCAGCCATCTTGCCATCCAGGTATTTGACTTCCATGTACTTCTTGGAGTTATTACGTATCCTTCCTTTCCCTCATTTTTGCTTAGGAATAGTAGGTTTAAAATAGATCTGTAATCTGAAATATAATCAGATGAAGTTGGGGTGATTATACAGCCTGCTTCTGCTGGCTGCAAGTCTTTTTAGTAAGGAGGTGTTGATCAGGCATACGGTTTCAGAAGCCAGTCGTGGGAAGAACTCCTTGATCCAGTGAGCTGAGCATGTGCAGACTGAGATGTTCACAACTTTAATTTCCCATGCTCTATCTAGTGGTTGCTTCATCCTTATTGACTTGAAAGTGTTGAACTTTGAGGGAGTAAAAGCTGAATGCTGTGTGTCATTGATAATATATTCAGGAATGTTTGAGATCTTTGATTTGAAGGACAGGAGATTATTACAGTGTTAAATTTAAGGAAATAGGCTCACTTTCAAGCTTTCTGGGCTGAAAATATCACTTAATATTTTTGAAGACCTCACTCTACTGGGTTGACTTCGATTGTATGTTATACAGAGAAACGTTTCTTAGCTCTCATTATGGCTAACCTGTATGCACCTGGATGAGGATAGCTTGTGCTGTATAATATATACCCTGTTGGCAAAGCGTTGTCAGTGTTGAATAGAAAAACGGTTGTGTTAATTGTGACCTGTAACTTAGGGCTGGGGAGATGAGATCAGCTGTTACGATGTAGTAAGTAACCAGTAGGTAAAGCATTTAGAAGTCGTATTGTACAATGTGTAATTTGTCTGTGAAGTCTAGGGATTGCAGGTGTTTTGTTATGTGCTAACTGTAATTAGAGCACAGAGGTCTGAGGTTAAATGGTGATGTATAACATCTAACACCAAGGAAATGATGGATAGTTCTGAGGATAAACACTGTTATATAGCTTCTAAAAGTTTTGTAAAGCACTGTGAGGTTGGTGGATAGGATAGGCGATACATTGTGAACCTGTTGACAAAATGCTGTGAAGTTTCGGGATAGGAGGAATTTCATTATATGTACACTAAGTATAACACCAGTAGCATAGGCTAAATGCTGCTATATTTTGTGCAATCTATAAGTAAAACCCGAGAGGTTACAGAATAGATAGAGCTGTGTTCGAGTAACCTGTTGGTAAAGATCTGTAAATAGAAGTTGTTCTGTAATTGAATTCATTGGTGAACATCATCCGTCCAATTCCTTGGCATTAATATTTGTTTACATGGTTGATGATGAGGAATCACATTGTTCTGGAAGTTTTTTTCAATGCTGCAAGAAAAATGTAACGTAAGAACTGTTACTTATGGCCAACGCATGTTTCACCACTGTGGTAAATTGTGCCACTGGGTTTCTCTAGGCATGATTGAGGTCTTTAACCGTCATTGGTGTCCATAGGCCTTAGGTTCGTCAGATCATGACAGTTCTACCCAGAATAAGCAGCAATAAACAAGAAACAAAATTCAAATAGCGTAACTGGGTGTGCACCTACACTAACCTACCAATCATAGGAATGCTTTTTTTTGTAAATATTGTTATTTGCAATGTAATCAAACATAACGAATCACAGTGGGGTAGTGCAGGCAAGCAGAAAGTTAAGCAATAGCAGTAAACATTACTGTAAGGGGACCAGTGATATAGTGTCCAACAAACCAAAAATAAACAAGCATTTGCAATGCAACAGGTCTCGCATCAGGTTGAGTTAGAGTTATTGGAGTTGTAATTTAATGTTGCTTTTTTATGCCATCTATCCCTAACCCACAATTCATGTTCATAGTCCTCCACTTCTGTCACATATAAATCAACAGCTCCCTATCTACTCAGACTGTCAGTGGTTACATTCTTTATTCCAGGAACATACACAACTTCAAAATCGTACTCTTGTATAAAAAATAAAAAAAAGGATTCCATTTTGAAGCTCTAGCCAATACATTGTACATTATCCAAAACTTTCTTGTTAGGAATTTCTTTAAGGGGTCTATGATCATCTTCACTCAAAACTGTCTTCCCCACAGAAAATTAAAACAAATGTTTCTGCCCCACGAGAAACCAATGACTTCCTTTTCTGTAATGGAACACTTTTTCTACATTTTCTCTAACATCTCTGGAAGTGGAAGATACAGTACAAGCCCCCTGAAAAGGACAGCCCTCGAGTCCATGGTCACTAGCGTCAATTCCAAGGGTGCAAAAACGATATTGTCACTGTATTGTTCCAATTATCACCAATCCCTTCTGTCACAGTTATGTAGAATTATTCTGTTGTCCATGAAGCAAAATACCACATTATTATTATGTACAACGTTTCTGGAAAATGCTGTTTGCTAATATGGAAACCTAATCCACACCAACCGAAAGCCCAAAACTCCTGACCTGTATTCTCTAACAATGCGTCCCTACACCCCTTCATTCACCATTTAGCAGCTACCTATCCCTTTCTACCCGAGCATGATGTCCTCGCTTCACTCCTCTTCTTTCTTACCCCTACAACTCAAAAAGCCTTCTTCTCCACGTCATCCCTCTTCATAACTTTTCCAGGTGGACACCTGTCATGTTTAACATCTTCCGTCAGCGGTGGTCTTTTAGCCAACAGCTTTTTGCTCACTAGGTCTTGTAGGCCAAGCCTTAGAACTGCAATATGAAACTATAAGTCACAGAATGCAAAGCTCCACAGTCTAAAAATGCACTTACAGGCGAAGTTGTGAAATATGACCAGAGCCCCAGTGTCCAACGTACCTGTGTGCGCAAGGGACTTGGCGTGTCCCCTCACATAAAGACGTTGTGCAGTAGAATCTGCTGGAAGATGCCCCGCGCCGGAAATTCACGCACAGGCGAAGTTGTGAAATATGACCCGAGCCCCAGTGCCCAACGTACCTGTGCGCAAGGGACTTGGCGTGTCCCCTCACATAAGGACGTTGTGCAGTAGAATCTGCTGGAAGATGCCCCGCGCTGGACTCCAGTGCCCGTGGCTCAGCAGAGAAACCTCCTTGGAAGATGCAGTACAGTCTGCGCATTGAAGACCGATCCCCTAAGCAAGGCGCTGTACTAACCTGCACATGGAATAGCAGAGGTCACTGCACACTGGGAAATACACTGCACTTAACTCCCATGCACATGGCGGATGCGGTCTCACTCCTTGTAACGTGCAGTGCACTGGAAACCAGCCGTATAGCTCAGGCGTGCGCTGCACCACTGGGGACATATTGTTAGCGACCCCCGTTGTAGATTGTACCCCAGAAAGCGCGCCACAGTCACGCTGATTCCCAAAGGGTTTCTCCACAGTAAGCTCCTTTTAGCGTGGCGGAGACTTTATCCCTGAGCACCAACACACAATGTATTGTAAATACCGGGAGACACCCTGCTTTCAGCTGCGGCGCACGTGCACACGTGGCACGTGCCAAGGATAGATAGTGACATAAAATGTATAATTAGCTGCCACTGTATAGTGTGTAATCTCTTAAAGACCTTTGAAGTCTGAGGACAGACTGTATTGTGTTAAGTGTTACCTTTCAGTTTGAGGATAGACTGTGCTGTATAATATGTTACTTGTAAGTGAAGCACTGAGAGGTCAGGGGGCAGATGGTGATTTCAAGTAAGTAACTTGTTGAAAAGACACCCTGAAACCTGAGCATAGAATTTGTAGGGTAACATGTTACCTGTCTATAGCACTGAGAGGCCTGAAAATAGAAGGTTTGCTGTAATATATATTCTGTTATGTAAAGCACGGGGTGGAGAGGGAGGGGAATCGGACATTGGATAGTGATATATAGTGTAACGTTTAAATAAAGCATTGTGAGGTCTAAAGATTCAAAATAACAATCCATATTTGTAAAGCGCGAATATATCACCCCTTAAGGTTTCAAGGTGCTAGATTTTATATACCCTGTAAGCAAAGCATGGAAAGTTCTGAGGTATGCCAGTGCTGTAATATGTGTAATCTGACAGTAAAGCACCTTAAGTTCTGTGAATTTGTATGTTATCTGAGTTCAGCACTGAAAGGCCTGTGTATTTACTGTGTGAATACTGTGTAAGCTGTCTGCACAGTTCTGTGAAGTCTGTGTAGAAGGTGCTGCATAATGTGTTACCTGGAAGCAAATCATATAGTGGCCTGATAGATATTGCTGCATAATGTGTAACATAGAAGTAACACACTAGGATGCCCAAGGATAGACGTCACGTTTTGACGTGTAACTTTGCTTTACAGTGGTATATGGTCTGAACATAAATGGTGTGGCAGAGTGGCTAACATCAACAGCTTAGAATGATCCTTATTATGATTTTTTTTAAAGAACCCATCTCCTTTGAAGAAGGGCAGGAGGTGCAGCTGGAAGATGGCACAATGGCTTTCATACATCTTCTACCAAAAGGTAAGTAGAGCACAGCGTCTGCCATACACATTGAAAGTTAATGGAGGAAGAGAACAGGAGGGATTTTAATATGAATATTTTCACTTCTAATGTGCGATGAAATGTGAAAGGGAGCATGACTTTAACAATGAAGGACATGCTCAAAGGGGGTAAAAAAACTGCACCTGTCGGAGGCTCAAAAGTGATTTTGGAAATCGGAGGCATTGCTGGTAAAAGAAGGATGCCTCTTGTGGAATCGAAGGTGAGTGGGGAACTGGTGTCTTTGATAGGCTTATAGGTAAGGCGTCTCTCTCCCACAAGCTTGATGGTGAGGGGAAAGCTGTCGCAGGCTAACAAGTGAGGGAGAAATGGTGAAAACGTCTGGAGTAAAAACTGATTGTTATGTGAATCCCATCAAATCAAGACTCCACCCGTAGTTCCTTTTCTTAGTTTTTAGGTCGAGCCTAGCGCAGCGCGCATGCGTTGCTCTATGGGGAGGCCTCTTGGAATCACTCCAGACTTCCCCAAATCTTTTCCGTGTGGTTTTTTAACTTCCACACATTCTATTGGCCTTTGCGTGTGGCTTTCAAAAATGAAAGCACGCAATTGGCCAAAGGCGGGTGCATGTCCCACCTTTTCTCTAAATGTTCACTCCCACGGCCTCCAGCTGTCGGGAGCGAGCAGCGGCGCGCAGGCTGCCAGCTGCATTCCTCCCTTGTCGTGGATCATGTTACAAATTAAACATAGCGCGGTCGCTTTCACTACGCTTCTACTTTTGGAGCATTACCGGTGTGTTTACCATAGCATACTACGCTTCCACTTCCGATTACTAAAAATGCCTCACTTCCGGAGCATTACCGGTGTGTATACCATGGACACTATGCTTCCAATTCCGGAGCATTTACCGGTGTGTATACCGTGGTACAATAGGCTTTTACTTCCTGAGTATTACTGGTGTGTATACCATGGCACACTACGCTTCCACTTCCGGAGCATTACCGGTGTGTATACCATGGACACTACGCTTCCATTTCCGGAGCATTACCGGTGTGTATACCATGGCACACTAGGCATTTACTTCCAGAGCATTACCCGTGTGTATACCATGGCACATTATGCTTCCACTTCCGGAGCATTACCGGTGTGTATACCATGGCACACTACGCTTCCACTTCCGGAGCATTACCGGTGTGTATACCATGGACACTACGCTTCCACTTCCGCAGCATTACCGGTGTGTATACCATGGCACACTAGGCATTTACTTCCAGAGCATTACCTGTGTGTATACCATGGCACATTATGCTTCCACTTCCGGAGCATTACCGGTGTGTATACCATGGCACACTATGCTTCCACTTCCGGAGCATTACCGGTGTGTATACCATAGACACTACGCTTCCACTTCCGGAGCATTACCGGTGTGTATACCATGGCACACTAGGCATTTACTTCCGGAGCATTACCAGTGTGTATACCATGGCACACTATGCTTCCACTTCCGAAGCATTACCGGTGTATACCATGGTACACTAGGCTTTTACTTCCGGAGTATTACCGGTGTGTATACCATGGCACACTATGCTTCCACTTCCGGAGCATTACCGGTGTGTATACCATGGACACTATGCTTCCAATACCGGAGCATTACCGGTGTATACCATGGTACAATAGGCTTTTACTTCCTGAGTATTACCGGTGTGTATACCATGGCACACTACGCTTCCACTTCCGGAGCATTACCGGTGTGTATACAATAGACACTACGCTTCCACTTCCGGACCATTACCGGTGTGTATACCATGGCACACTAGGCATTTACTTCCGGAGCATTACCCGTGTGTATAGCATGGCACACTATACTTCCACTTCCGGAGCATTACCGGTGTGTATACCATGGCACACTACGCTTCCACTTCCTGAGCATTACCGGTGTGTATACCATGGCACACTATGCTTCCACTTCTGGAGCATTACCGGTGTGTATACCATGGACACTGTGCTTCCAATTCTGGAGCATTACTGGTGTGTATACCATGCCACACTACGCTTCCACTTCCGGAGCATTACCGGTGCGTATACCATGGCACACTAG
The DNA here is from genome assembly GCA_963921515.1 of Calotriton arnoldi. Classification (NCBI taxonomy): domain Eukaryota; kingdom Metazoa; phylum Chordata; class Amphibia; order Caudata; family Salamandridae; genus Calotriton; species Calotriton arnoldi. Next base: position 883,589 of record CAWUFW010002560.1, on the reverse strand, counting down.
GGTTTTACTGCCGGAGCATTACCCATGTGTATACCATGGACACGACGCTTCCACTTCCGGAGCATTTCCTGTGTGTATACCATGGCACACTACGCTTCTACTTTTGGAGCATTACCGGTGTGTTTACCATAGCACACTATGCTTCCACTTCCGATTACTAAAAATGCCTCACTTCCGGAGCATTACCGGTGTGTTTACCATGGCACACTACGCTTCCAGTTCCGGAGCATTACCGGTGTGTACACCATGGACACTATGCTTCCAATTCCGGAGCATTACCAGTGTATACCATGGCACACTATGCATTTACTTCCGGAGCATTACCCGTGTGTATACCAAGGCACACTATGCTTCCACTTCCGGAGCATTACCGGTGTGTATACCATGGCACACTACGCTTCTACGTTTGGAGCATTGCCGGTGTGTTTACCATGGCGCACACCGCTTCCACTTCCGGAGCATTACCGGTGTATATCATGGCACACTAGGCTTTTTCTTCCGGAGCATTATCGGTGTGCATACCATAGCACACTACGCTTCCACTTCCGATTACTGAAAATGCTCCACTTCCGGAGCATTACCTGTGTGTTTACCATGGCACACTACGCTTCCAGTTCCGGAGCATTACCGGTGTATCCCATGGTACACTAGGCTTTTAGTTCCGTACTGGTGTGTGGCACACTACGCTTCCACTTCCGGAGCATTACCGGTGTGCATACCATGGACACTATGCGTCCAATTCCGGAACATTACCGGCGTGTATACCAAGGCACACTAGGCTTTTACTTCCAGAGCATTACCGGTGTGTATACCATGGCACACTACGCTTCCACTTCCGGAGCATTACCGGTGTCTATACCATGGCACATTACGCTTCCACTTCTGGAGCATTACCGGTCTCTATACCATGTCACATTACACTTCCACTTCTGGAGCATTACTGGTGTGTATACCATGGTACACTAGGCTTTTACTTCCGGAGTATTACCGGTGTGTATACCATGGCACACTACGCTTCCACTTCCGGAGCATTACCGGTGTGTGTATACCATGGCACACTAGGCATTTACTTCCGGAGCATTACCCGTGTGTATACCATGGCACACTATGCTTCCACTTCCGGAGCATTACCGGTATGTATACCATGGCACACTACGCTTCCACTTCCGGAGCATTACCGGTGTGTATACCATGGACACTATGCTTCCAATTCCGGAGCATTACCGGTGTATACCATGGTACACTAGGCTTTTACTTCCGGAGTATTACCGGTGTGTATACCATGGCCCACTAGTTTGAGAAAGAATGGGGACCCCTACATGCAATGATAAACACTTGCTAGCTGTAGGGAAAACAGTATAAAGGGAAAAAAGAACAAGCTAGTGGCAAGCATCAATATGAAAAAGAACAAATGTAGCAGGACATAGTGTATTTAATCAAGAGACATAGTGCTTAAATATTATCAAAAAATATATTTTTTATTTTTAGTATTTTACTGATATTTTTGTCATCTTGTCACAAGTATCAAGAATATATATTTCTAAATGGTTAAAATTCACAATGCATCAAAACATATTATGACATATGAGACATAATCAAGTGGATAAACAAATTATACATAACTATACAGTTTACATATAATGCAGCATTTTCTCTTGTGTTCGAAACTGGGTCCAAATCATATATGGACAGAAAGGAGGGTTGGCGGTAGATGGAACTACGCGCGCTTCGGCAGGTTGCCTTCGTCAGGACACCGTCTCAACTTTCACTATTTCTGTATGTGGTTACTCGAATTTATTTTCAGGTTTTTCCACTTTTGAGCTTTCTCGGTAGTACAATGAAATGTCCCTGGATCTGATGAAGAGGACGTTTAATGGGTAAATCGGATTAGCAAGTTTCCAGACGGTTTTATCAGTTTCCAAGGTTTTGAGTTCCGGGACTAGGAAATTTAATCTGGAGGCCGTGGTTTTCTTGATGATGAAGATATAATGGCCCACCTAACTTGCACCATAAAGTAATGTGCTTTTGTGAGTCCGATTATCGACGAAGGCAACCTGCCGAAACGCGCGTAGTTCCATCTACCGCCAACCCTCCTTTCTGTCCATATATGATTTGGACCCAGTTTCGAACACAAGAGAAAATGCTGCATTATATGTAAACTGTATAGTTATGTATAATTTGTTTATCCACTTGATTATGTCTCATATGTCATAATATGTTTTGATGCATTGTGAATTTTAACCATTTAGAAATATATATTCTTGATACTTGTGACAAGATGACAAAAATATCAGTAAAACACTAAAAATAAAAAATATATTTTTTGATAATATTTAAGCACTATGTCTCTTGATTAAATACACTATGTCCTGCTACATTTGTTCTTTTTCATATTGATGCTTGCCACTAGCTTGTTCTTTTTTCCCTTTATACCATGGCCCACTATGCTTCCACTTCTGGAACATTACCGGTGTGTATACCATGGACACTGTGCTTCCAATTCCGGAGCATTACCGGTGTGTATACCATGGCACACTACGCTTTCACTTCCGGAGCATTACCGATGCTTATACCATGGCACACTAGGCTTTTACTGCCAGAGCATTACCCATGTGTATACCATGGACACGACGCTTCCACTTCCGGAGCATTACTGGTGTGTATACCATGGCACACTACGCTTCCACTTCCGGAGCATTACCGGTGTGTATACCATGGACACTACGCTTCCACTTCCGGAGCATTGCCCTTGTGTATACCATGGCACACTACGCTTCCACTTCAGATTACTAAAAATGCCTCACTTCCAGAGCATTACCGGTGTGTTTACCATGGCACACTACGCTTCCAGTTCCGGAGCATTACCGGTGTGTATACCATGGACACTATGCTATCATTAAATAAATATGTGAGGTACTCCGCATTGTAATCTCAAAGTCTGTTATGATATATACACACATACATCCCACCAACACACATCATATCACAACTCACCACTACATTCCACACCCTGCCAGTGCCCTTACGTCACTACACTAAGCACAACTTGCACACAAAATTTACAGTACTAAACACAGCAGCTACATTGCTCTACAACATACCTTAAAAACATTGCCAATATCTCTGGCTAAACACTTATAAGGTCCCAAAGGCGAGACCTGTTGGCTATGCCAATGCTTGTTTTTCATCATGCTCAAGCAGCAGCAGGGAGCAAACACCACCCTCCTCGCTTGCCTTCAACTGACTCCCTCATCCTCATACATACATTCTACAACTGCATTTCAAATTCCAAGAATACATGAATGTAATGATAACACAACACTTCTCACAGGCTAAAAGGTGCAGTGAACTAGCTGTCACACTTTGAAAGGTGATGGGGGAAGCAAAACAATATCCTTTATATTCTGAAAAGGGAGGGCAATATCACATGCTAAGAGAGCGGCTTTTATAGACTCAGCCGTGATGGGGAAATGGTGTCTGTCCCATGCTGAATGATAATGGAAGGTTCGAGGCATGTGAGCTGCAGAGCTCACATTTTGCATTAGATCGCCATCTGGTGTTGGGCTCGGATGCTTTCACTTTGTTGTTGTCTTCGAAGAAGTCTTTTGTAGTCATGTGATAGGTGACTCCTCCTTTGGACGATAGTGCGCATGGGCATCGACTCCATCCTCAGATTGTTTTTTTCCGCCATTGGGTTCGGATGCAACTTTCGCGCTCCGGTTCGAAACTCTACTTTCAAACGTTTTCCATCGTCAAAACTTTCAACAACTTCTATCGACATCGAAATCTCGACGCGCCTCTTCATCGATTCCCTTTCCAGCCGTCGACGCGGGCCGCTGGGCCCATCGACGCCTACGTAAGGCCTACGGCTAATGGAAAGGACACCCTTCCGGAAATGCCCCCAGTGTGGTGCAAAGTTACCCCACAGTGTCCATCACGAGGTCTGTAACCTATGCCTCTCGCCCGACCACAACGAGGCTACCTGTCCAGCTTGCGCCTCCTTCCGCTCGAAGAAAACCATTCGGGATCGTCTAGCTCGAAGGCACGTCATGGCGCAGAGATCCGCTCCAGACCCTGTCGACATCTTCGACGAAGGCCCCGATGTCCCTGAGGAGGATTCCGAAGGTCTACTGATCGTGTCGGAGGCAGAAGACTCAGACGATCCCATCACTCCTGGGCAACGAGTGAGTACTACTGCCCCTACCCCAACCCCCCCACCAAAGCAGAAGGCACCGGTCAAGACTTCGCCTGTTGGCCCCAGTCGCGACCGAAAACATGCTTTGGACGCCCCGCCTTCGGGCTCGGCGCCGAAGAAAAGACTCAAGCCTTCCAGTACCTCGGCACCGACCAAGCCGCATGTATTAGTTCCACCGGCACCTTCGGCGCCGAAGCCAAAGGAACACTCTGCTCCGAAATCCACCTCGATTCCAAAACCCGCCTCCAACACATCCAAGCATGGGGATAAGTCGGCGTCGAAACCGAGACTCCACGACACAGCCCCTAAGCCAAAGCTTTCGGAGCCGATTCCCAAGACTAAAGACTCTTCCACGCCTTCTAAGGCCAAAGAGCACACAAAACAGCCATTACCTCGCTCGGAACCGAAAAAGTCGGCGCCGAAGCCAAATCTCCAGGAGGAGGAGCTTTTCCATCCGGATCCTGTTGATCCTAAACAAGCCAAAATCCACATTAATCCCAAAACTGGACATATCATTACGGTGCCACGCCACAAGCCCGTTCCTGTGGAAAAGAAGGACTGTGCTACTTCACCTATGCCTCCTTCTTCCCCTGTCCTTCCCTCTAACACCCCTCCTCTCCACATCCCTGTTACACCGCCTCAGCCTGTAACGTCTCCACCACATGACTATCAAGATGACATGGGGGACGGTGGTGACCCTGATGACTCATTCACTGACCCAGATGACCCACCACAGGATGATTGGGGCTACAACGATCCAATAGATCTCCCAGACCTCCCAAGCCCTCCACCATACCCAACAAAACCATCTCCCCCAGATGATAACATTGGTTTTGGGCAACTCATTCACAGGGCTGCTGTTTTTCATGGGCTACATATGCACACAAACGCACCAGAGGAAGATTTCCTCCTAGATACTTTTGAACAGTCTCAAAGAACTGTACAGACGTTACCCATGATTAAAGGAGTCATCAAGCATGCTCCTGAAATATTTAAAGATCCTGTACGGGCCAGAATTCTTAACCCTAGGATCGACAAAAAATATAGACCTGCCCCTGACGACCCTGCCTACATTAAAGGCCCGCTCCCTCTTGACTCCTTAGTAGTATCTTATGCTCGTAAATGAGCTAATTCTCAAACTTCAGGGGACGCTCCGCCCCCTGATAAGGAGTCAAAATTGCTAGACGCATCTGGCAAACGAGTAGCTGCGCAGGCCACAAATCACTGGCGCATAGCGAACATCCAGGCACTGCTGGCCAGATATGATAGGGCCCACTATGACCAACTAGAAACCCTATTACAACACTTACCTGACCAGTACAAAACGCAGGCAAATGATCTAATTCAGGAGGGCAAACTAATCTCCAATGCGTCCATTAAGTGTGCCCTTGATGCAGCTGACACCGCCGCTAGGTCTGTCAACACCAGCGTACTCATTAGAAGGCATGCATGGTTACGCATTTCAGGCTTCAAGCCGGAGGTTCAAACCACCATTTTAAACCAGCCGTTCAATCACAACCAGCTTTGGTCTTTGGTCCGGCTGTAGACACTGCCCTTGAGAAAATGAAAAAGGACACTGAAACTGCCAAATCAACGGGAGCGTTGCAGTCTCCACAACAACGTGGCTCCTTTCGTCGCTCCTTCTACAGAGGAGCCTCTAGAAACACCAACACAGACAGTTCCTCTTCTTTCAGAAATACCACCCAAACATCCCCCAATAGAGGATACTTTAGAGGTGGTTACCGAGGGAACAATAGTAAGGGGAGAGGCCGAGGTAGCACCAACACCCGTACCTCCCCCGCTGCTAAACAGTGACTTCCCTCCACTTCTCCCCGACCATTCCACTCCTGTCGGGGGACGACTAGCACAGTTCCTACCTGTCTGGAACTCCATTACAACAGACAGGTGGGTGAGACAAATTATCCAATATGGTTACTGCCTAGAACTTACAGCTGCCCCCCCAAACATACCACCCAAGCAGCGTCCAATGTCCGCAGACCATCTTACACTTTTAAAGCAAGAAGTTCTTTCGCTGCTTCAAAAGCAAGCCATAGAGCCAGTCCCTCTACTACACCAGGGAACAGGGGTTTACTCCCTGTATTTCCTAATCCCCAAAAGGATGGGACCCTAAGGCCTATTCTAGACCTCAGACCCCTCAATCAGTATATACATTCGGATCATTTTCACATGATCACTCTCCAACAAGTGCTTCCCTTACTACAACAAGAAGACTTCCTTGCCACACTAGACCTCAAGGACGCCTACTTCCACATTCCCATACATCCTGCTCACAGAAAGTATCTAAGGTTCGTACTCGATGGACAACACTACCAGTTCAAAGTCCTTCCATTCGGAGTCACCACTGCTCCAAGGGTGTTTACCAAATGCCTTGCAGTAGTAGCAGCACACCTACGAAGACAGCAAATACACGTCTTCCCATACCTGGACGACTGGCTCATAAAAGCCAGATCATTCAACCAGTGTGTCCAACACACTCATCAGACTATTCAAACACTACACAACTTGGGGTTCACAATAAACTACACCAAGTCGCACCTCCAGCCCTCCCATATACATCAATATCTGGGAGCCACAATAAACACTTCCACGGCTCTAGCTTATCCCAGCCCAGCCAGGATAGCCAGTATACAAGCCCTCATCACCAAGTTTCAAATCCAACACTCTCTCCAGCCAGAGTGTTCATGCAAATAATCGGCATGATGGCATCCTGCATTTTCATCGTACCTCATGAAAAACTTCAAATGCGTCCCCTACAAGAGTGTCTAGCACACCAATGGAATCAGGCTCACGGACAACTTACAGATCTGGTGTTGGTGGACAGCTGCACACATCGCTCTCTGCAGTGGTGGAACACAAAAAATTTGTCCAAAGGGCGGCTGTTCCTGGAGCCTGTTCCACAAATAGTACTGACAACGGACGCATCACTCACAGGATGGGGAGCACACCTGTTAGGTCATACAACACAAGGCAAGTGGACCACGCAACAAAAGCTGCTCCACATCAATCATCTAGAGTTACTAGCTATATTCCTAGCTCTCAAATCCTTTCAACTCCACGTACAAAACAAAGCCGTCCTGATCCGAACAGACAACATCACGGCCATGTATGACATACAAAAACAGGGGGGGGGACACTCTCCACAACTGTCCCAACTGGCACAGAACATTTGGAGGTGGGCCATTCCACAAAACATATACCTTCTAGCCGAACACCTACCAGGAGTTCACAATCAGATTGCCGATCTGTTAAGTCGACAGACACAACAGTTTCACGAATGGGAACTACATCCACAAGTTCTTCTACCTTTTTTCCACGTGGGGCCAGCCAGACATAGATCTGTTTGCCACACACCAAAACACAAAATGCCCAACCTTCTCCGCCAGGTTTCCACACCCGCAGTCCAAGGACAATGCGATATGGATGAATTGGTCCGGCAGATTTGCGTACGCTTTTCCACCACTCCCACTCATTCCACTTGTGGTACGCAAGCTCCGACAACAGTCTCTAAAAATGATCCTAGTAGCTCCCACATGGGCACGCCAACCGTGGTTCACCACACTGCTGGAACTATCAGTAGTCCCATATCAAAAACTACACCTCTCCCCATCACTGCTAACGCAGAGCCATGGAGAAATAAGGCACCCAGATCCATCTCAACTGAACCTTGCGATCTGGCTCCTGAAGTCTTAGAATTCGGTTACCTTAACCTACCACCAGACTGTATGAACATCATTAAAGAGGCTAGACGCCCTACCACCAGAGCTTGCTATGCAGCAAAATGGATAAGATTCGCTATTTACTGCACTAACTATGATATCCAGCCATTACAGGCCTCCACGCAAAACATCATTTGCTACTTACTACATTTGCAAAGATGTAATCTTGCATACTCATCCATACGTCTGCATCTAGCAGCCCTTGCTGCTTACTTACAAAACAGGCAACACTTATCACTCTTTAGGGTCCCCGCCATTAAAGCCTTTATGGAAGGCCTTAAACGGATCATACCTCCCAGATTACCACCTTCCCCAGTGTGGAATCTTAACATAGTACTTACTAGGCTCATGGGACCACCAATATTCCGAGACGTATCTCGGCTAAACCCGCTCTCACCTCTCTGCACTGGCTTCCGGTCTGTCAAAGAATTCAATTTAAGGCAATGTGCATTGTACACAAATCACTCTTTGATAATGGCCCTTGCCTGACTCGTTCATGGATTCAATCCTAGTGTCCTAACAGACCCCTTAGCTCGGCGAATAAAGGCCTGATTGTAGTTCCTAAGATTAAACGCTCTCGGAGTGGAGGTCGACTGTTTACATACAATGCAGCCAGATTATGGAACAGTCTTCCTCTCCACCTACGCTCTGAGACTAATCACACTAAGTTCAGGAAACTTCTGAAAACCTCTCTTTTTCTCTGAGTGTCGCATAGCATCACTGTTGTCGTAGCGCTGGGATGCCTCTGGGTAACCACGCGCTCTAGAAATGCTACTTCATTCATTCATTCATTTGAACCCCTGCATAAATGTGAACTTCAATTCCTTACATGGAAAGTAGCGTTCCTAATTGCAATCACCTCTCAGGAGGGTGAGTGAGATCCAGGCTTTAACTATACAAGAGCCCTTCTTACAAATACATCATAACAAAATAGTTCTCAGGACAAACCCAAAATTCCTTCCTAAAGTCATTTCTCCTTTCCACCTTAACCAATCTGTAGAACTACCCGTGTTTTTTCAAAACCCGGATTCTGTAGCAGAAAGAGCTCTCCACACCCTAGATGTCAAAAGAGCCCTAATGTATTACATTGACAGAACCAAGTCATTTCGCAAAACAAAACAATTGTTCGTAGCTTTCTCTCCACCACATAAAGATAACCCCATCTCAAAAGCTGGGATTGCAAGGTGGATCGTTAAATGTATCCAAATATGCTACCAGAAAGCCAAACGCACATTATCAATTCCCCCTAGAGCGCACTCAACACGCAAACTAGGGGCTTCCATGGCATTCTTAGGGAACATTCCCCTAGAAGACATATGTAAGGCAGCCACATGGTCTACAACACACACCTTCACTAAACACTATTGTGTTGATGTGCAAGCCAAGCAACAAGCTTCTGTGGGCCAAGCTGTCCTTAGAACACTTTTTCAAACTACTGCAACACATACAGGTGACCACCGCTAGGGGAGATACTGCTGTACAGTCTATGCAAAGTGTGAGCTCTGCAGCTCACATGCCTCGAACGGAAAATGCTACTTACCAGTATGCATCTGTTCTTGGCATGTAGAGCTGCAGATCCTCACACGCCCACCCACCTCCCCGGGACCTGTATGTGTTCCAGTCCTATCTTATTTAGATATACACACATGGACATCCTTTTCCTTTTCTACTAACTCCATCACTCCCCATTATGGCGAAAAACAATCTGAGGATGGAGTCGATGCCCATGCGCACTATCGTCCAAAGGAGGAGTCACCTATCACATGACTACAAAAGACTTCTTCGAAGACAACAACAAAGTGCAAGCATCCGAGCCCAACACCAGATGGCGATCTAATGCAAAGTGTGAGGATCTGCAGCTCTACATGCCAAGAACAGATGCATACTGGTAAGTAGCATTTTCCTATATGTGAAAATAAATCCTAGGCAGTCATATGGTCAATTCAGTCAAAGACTCATGTCGAAATCAGGCATGATGCAATTAACTCAGTGTCAACTACAAACATAACTTTTATAAAAGTTTCTATTTATTATTAATCTCATTTAAAAAAACACACAGACAATACTAGACATACATGTGTATATAATCATCAGTACAATAATTCAATCATTACAATTTGAAAACAAACAACATAAATACAATGAAATATGTTACAAAAATCCAAAATTGGGTACGGTAGAAAATTAAATTGATAACGGAATTATAAAACCAAAAATGATTGAACAGTGGCTACAAGATGGAGAAGAAGATCCATCTTGTAGCCACTGTTCAATCATTTTTAGTTTTATAATTCCGTTATCAATTTAATTAATTTTCTACCGTACCCAATTTTGGATTTTTTGTAACATATTTCATTGTATTTATGTTGTTTGTTTTCAAATTGTAATGATTGAATTATTGTACTGATGAGTTATATACACATGTATGTCTAGTATTGTCTGTGTGTTTTTTTAAATGAGATTAATAATAAATAGAAACTTTTATAAAAGTTATGTTTGTAGTTGACACTGAGTTAATTGCATCATGCCTGGTTTCGACATGAGTCTTTGACTGAATTTGACCATATGACTGCCTAGGGATTTATTTTCACATATATTATTGCCCTGCCCTAGGGTTCTTTATTCCTTGCAGGGGGTCCTTGTTACTTACATTAAAGTAGCATTTTCCTTACTGTCTACTAAAAGCTGAACTATAAAAACTGACTCTCGGAAGCAGAGATATCAGGAAATACATGGCCTGTATATGACTACAATTTAAGGATGCAACAGTGTCACAATAACTGGTGAGAAGGGAAAACTCCATGACACAGGCTGTAACATGAAGGAGGAAACGGTCTCTCTCCCTTGCTGAAGGGTCACGGAAAAATGTCTTCCACAGGCTGAAAGTTAAGGTGGTTTGTGAGATTGTTTAGAAAATGTTTACGTTTTAACTTTGAGTTTGATGTTCGTTTTCTGCAGAGGGATATGATCCCAATGCCCTGGAAGCAGTTCAGTTGGAAGATGGCTCCACTGCCTACATACACCATCCTGCTGCTTTGCAGACTGACAGTGCCACCTTGGAGGAGATGGTGAAGGAAGAGTGTGAGCTTGATGAAGAAACTATAAGTGCTCTAGAGCATTACAGTAAAGTAAGTGGTACTCTGGCCAGAAGGCTCTTTAGAGGGGCCTGCCAAATGTTGGGGATGAATATGGGGGGGGGGAATTGTCAATGATAGGGTAAAAGAACCTCTTGAGGTCCTTAGATCTCCTTAGGGGAGGAAGGTCATCTTGGAATTGGAGATAGCAGTACCATTTGGTTATTCGGGAGATTTGTTGCTTTGTTGTTAAGGGAGAGGAACATCTCTTGGGATGACTAAGTCCTAAAAGGTAATTCAGTGGTTATTGGAAGTGGCCACCTTGGAAAAAGGAACTTTGCTGTTGCTGTGGATAGAGAGATTTCCTATAATGATGTTAGATTTGTGTGTATTGTTATCCTAGGTATCGGTGGAGGAGTCACAGAATATGATCAACACTGCTCATTTCATGGAGCCATCGGAAGATGCCCCTTCCCAGGTTCGTGACTACTTTCACTATAGAATCAGTACTAAAACTACTGGTGATATAAAAGGTCACTGTAGGTCAGAGAGGTGGCCTTAAAGGTCACTGTAGAACATATAGACAGCCTTCCATGCCACAGTGGGATGCCAAGGTCTGACAAGCGCCTGTTGCATTTGAGGTGGTTTCACGGATGTCTAAGATGACCAGGACGATTCATAACCACTGTGACACTGACAGAAAATCTCACAGGTCGTTGTAGGCGTCACATAAGATCTTGAAGATCATTATTGGAGCCACAGGTGGTCTTGCAGATCATTAGAGGGAAACAAGAGGTCTCACATGCTGTGGTGGTTTCAGCACCCTTAAACAAATGTACCTTAAATCTTTCTCTTTTTTACTGACAGTCACTTCGGTGAGGTGAGACCGACTAGATCGACTTCTACTTCAAGCAGGTCTTCTCTGAACAAATAAACAGGACATTACTTTGACCACAGATCTCTGTTCTTGGTAATCACAGTAGAAAAAGGTTTCCAGGTCCAAAATGAGTATAACTAGGATCTACGATCTAGTTATACTGAATTTGGACCTAGAAACGTCTGCACCCCTCCATTTCTTTCCTTGTAAGGAAGTCTTGGTGTAATCTGTATAGGATTGCAGATGATCATCAGCATGCTCAGATTGATATTGGAACATGAGACCGATCTTATCAAGATATTAAAAGATGGGCAATATATTGGAATAACTGTTCTTACTTTTAGTGTCGGTCTGATTTCTCATTGTCTTCTTATGTCAAACTTGAAAGGTTGCTTGTTAGCCTGCTTATGTGGAAATATATGATGTTTTGTATTCTATGTCTGTTTACCAATACAGAACATGTTGCGATCTCCTATTCTCTATGATTGTCTACGGTGTGTATGAGCACTTACTTTTGATTCTAGTATTTGCCTGGCGAACGGAAGTTTGCAAACTGAAATTCCTGTCCTCTCATTGGAAATCAGTGTTCTGTGCGAGATTTCTTGTGATGTCAAACATTCAGTCTGCTAGCCTCAGCATTGTCTACTATTGGGCAATTTGGTAGAGTGCTTGGTTATGTGATATGATCTGCATAATGTGTTGTGGTCTTCCATTTAGGAACTCTTATGGTATTGACTTTTTTTCTAATGCACAGGCTATTTTGTGGAATCTTCTATATGTATTGAGTGTAGAGGGAGGTTCTTGAAGTCTGTTTATCCCTTGCTGGGTAGAAGGTTTTGTGATGTCCAATCGTCATAATTTTTGTGGATCGTTTTGTTTTTTGATCGGCTCCAGTGCCATTTGGGCATTGTTTGTGTCCCAACATTGACCTGCACTCAGGCTTATGATTATCTTATCTGGGCTAGTTCTTGTTTGTAGTTTTTCATGTCTACACAAGTTGTGGTCTCTACCATTTTTTGGATTTGAAATGATATTTTTCTAGTGAAATATATTTTCCTATTTTGTGTTGTGTGCGGCATATTCTTTTGTCCTCTGCTGGTGTATTAATTGTAGGTGACTTCTAGCAAACATTCCTATGTCTCATCTGAAGACAGATCTGGTCTCGGGTGCTGTTTTGTTTCTGAAGGACCCTTTTCCTCATGGATGTGCAGGTAGGTGGTGGTACCAATGAGAAATGCAAACACATTCTGTATCAATGGTTGTGGGAGGGCGTTGTGAAGACTGCAGTGGATTTTGTGCTCTGTCTCTGTTGGATAGAGGTAGACAGGATAGTTCATTCTCTCTCTGGTGCAATTTCCAACAGTGATCCTATGGTTTTCGATGGAGTGGGATTGTGATTGTATCTATGGAAAAATACAGGACCACAAGTATACACAAGTTGTTGGGAACTGTAACTTCCAAAGATGGGAGATGGAAGAAAGATCGGGGAACCTGTTCGTAATCTGATGGTGTGCCTTTGCTCTGCAGACAATGCAAGATGAAGACGAAGAGTATGCATTTGGAAGGGGGCAGCAGGTTGGTGACAAAGCATTCCGCTGTGGCTACAAGGACTGTGGGCGTCTCTATACCACAGCGCACCATTTGAAGGTCAGTCAAGATCCTCCACTCTGCTGAGGCCTCATGGGGTATGGGACGACTTCTGCTGTAATTTATTTTTTGTGCTCCATCTGCCTGCCACATTGTTTACACTGTGCTCTCTGTTATATTTCACACCTTTATTGTTTACTGCTTGGTTTGAGGTCTCCCTAAGGAACTCTGACTTCTTACAAAGGCTTATCACTTGAAACCTGGATCTCATGTTTACTTATCTATAGCCTTCCATTTTGTGCTCAGTTGAGAAGGAAGATGTGCCAAAGGATCTTTTATCCTAGCTCACACTGTAATTCTAATCATGTCTAAGATTCATATCCCAGATACTGTATTCTTCACTGAGATTTCATGACTTGAAGATCGCACCCAGAATCTGCTGTGTTTTTCACATGCAGTTGGTGAATTAAATTCTAGTTAAGATTGTGCTTTTTTGCCACAGACTTTCTGTGGCCAAGAAATAGTGGAGTCATGCATAACTACTTAGGATCTACATTCACATTTCTGGTTTCAGGTATCTACATAATCTCTTCGTCTAGTCACCAAACGTCGTTGCTTGAGCACAGTTCATATGTCTACAGTGGTGTCTGTATAGCTCTGTCAGAATATAGTCCTCTTGCTTTTTCATTTTAGTTGCAGCCTAGGATCTCAGATTTTAGCTTTCTCTACAGCACTTGTAGGATGTCTCTTGCTGTTTGCAGGTGGTCTGATCATATTCTGATACGTATCCCGATCTCTTTTTATTTCAGGTGCATGAGCGTGCTCACACAGGTGATCGGCCATACAGGTGTGAGTGCCCTGGCTGCGGCAAAGCTTTTGCTACAGGTATGCTTGCACAGTTGAATGAATGGTACTGCTTCATTTGCTTTTCTCTATTCAGGTGTCCAGGCTCTTAGCTATTTTCTCTCTTAAAGAGATATGTCTTTGTTTTAATTCTACAACATACAGTTTGGCCAATAATTTTCAGTCGTACCAAGATTGTTTTTCCCTTGTTAATAGATTTATTTGATTTGGGTCTTAGAAAGAGTCACAATTAAGATTCTACACTTCAAATGTAAATGCTTACATACCTTTAATATCATATTACTTTTCACTCGCAAGGTATTCCAGGAGTCAAAACACTGAATAATACTTGTGGTCCTCAGGCTCTCAGTAATTAACAAGAAGGGATTGGTGATTCTATTTCCTCAGTCCTTGCCTTTGAAATGAATCCCCATGCATATTTGTTTTACCACGCACCTCGTATTATTTTGCTTTCTCTGTCTGCCTTCATATTGTATTCTCTCTTCGGTATTTTAAAAATCTTTTTATTAAACAAAAAACAATGAATACAACTGTTCACTTCCCCATCCCATACATCAAATGCAGTATTAGTGTACAGACTTGTCTCTCTCATTGACCTTCTTCCTCCCATTTCTTCCCTCCCCCATAGGTTAGTCTGTTTCCAGGGGGAAGCTCAGGCATTAGTACTGTGCTGAACCCATTGCCTTCCATGGCAATATCACGGAACGGCCAGCCCCGTCAATCGAGCCCAGGGTTCGACTTCTGGGACAAGTCCCCGCAAAGGTTGCTTCTGCTCACCAATCTCTCTGCACCTACCTGCTTGAACGGGAGTCAGTTCCAAGCGGATTCAGGCACTTGTGGTAGAGGACTATGGTGGTCGTGGAGCAGAGCCACTTTCGCAGTGGCCATCTTACTCTGTGGTTGGCCAAGCCCCCCTAGATATTATATTCTTAATTCCTAAATCTTGTTGCTCCATGTAACAGTCAAATTTGTCAATTCTATATTTAAAGCGACTCATTTCTTGAGGAGTTATGGGAGATTTTTAAAATGACCTGTATATTGCCCTATTTCTCTGACTGCTACCAAGCTTATTCCACTTAATTCCCTTCCTTGTGCTTCTTGTCACCACACTCTGTTGAAGCGTGCATTTTTTTTTAAAATGACATTTCTTACCTCCTCCTGGGATTATCAGCCTTTACCCAGACATTCTTAGATACTTCCCTGCATTATCTGCCCTTTACTTATTTTTACTCTTCCTTTTCCTCGCTCTTCCTTATCTCTGCTTTTTGTCAGTTCATTGGAAGGCTGTCCAAGCGATTGTCAAGACTAATCCCTTTATAGAGAACATAAGATAATTAATTAAACATTGACTATCACTACATATTGTGGCCTTCCTGAACCACTTATTTCAGTGAGCTCCCCTGTATTAAAATTGGTATTTTTTTCTCCACAGTGAAAAATGTTTCCCTGCGTAAAAACCCCATCTGCCTTTGAAGTTTTGGGATGTTTTATTCCCCTTCCCATGCTGGAAATTGATTTACTTCAGCCCTTGACTGGTTAAAATATTTTACTATTTCCAGGGTTGGAGAGGAGTTTGTGAATGCTCTAAATCTGACAGACTTTCAAGGCAAAACGCGTCTTGAACCGGCCACTCCCCATCCCTTGCGTGGCATATACTACCACATAATGTTATGCAGGAATGGGTTACTACTTGGGACAAAATTAATCTATGCCTGTAAGATAACCTTATGTGAATGCCTTGTAGGTGCAGATTCAGCCATTTGCGTATATAACATAATTCCACATATGCATATCCCATCATGTTAGCCTCTGTTTATATTGTCTAAAGACTCGTTCTGCTTTTTTTAATTGTAGAATTGAACATAAAATAAACCTTCAAATGAGTTTAATAACACCTTACTCATTTTTTTATATATATAAAAAGGGAAATCTAGCTAGTTGGGCAGCAGCTAGCTTCTTCAAAGATGTATTTGACGCTAGTCACAGGCAGTATTGCGCTCCATTTAACTAGATGCAGTCCAGTATCTCACTTTAGGATTTTCTCTCTAGCGAGTGCAAAAACAAGCACTTGACTGCTGACTTTCTCGTTTATTTCTTTTCTCGGAAAGTTGACACATTTTTCTGCTCTGTCTTCATATCAAGATACTGAATTTATGGAGTTTTTTCTCAAAAGTAGTGGGTCATAAATGTCTTTTGTGTCATTCTTCATGCAGAAGTCTGCATTTTCTTTTTCTTTCCTTCAGAAATGCTTCTTTGGTGGCTAGTGAGAAGAAAATATACAGCCGTTTGCTAGGCTTGTATATTTTGTGTAGAGAGACTAGCTTAAACTTAATGTAATGCTGAAAATTATCTGAGGGTACTGCCTGATCTGCAGTCTTTGAAATACTGCATTTGATACCCCAGGCTGTCCCAGAGAGCTTTTGGAACAATCCTTTTGACTCCTTCTGCAACTAAGACCTTAATTTCAAACGTTCTTTGACATTGTAGGGTTGTTTCATAGGAATAAAAAATGGCTTCAAGAGTCTGCTTCATTCAGGGGATCCAATTAGCAATAGAGCTTTTCACCTTGAAGGAACTAATTTCTCATCCTCCGTCTACAGGGCACTTATGTTTAGTCTTCAAGCTGGAGGACGAGCTTTATCCTCTTTAAAACCCTAGAGGACGCAATCTTTTCGTCTGTTGCCTTATTCAAGGCAATGGGTGTTCATTTCATACCTTTCCAGGCATGAATGCTTCAGTTATTAATAATGCCAGAAAATTTGGAAGTTTTTTTTCCACTCCCATCTTCAAGACACATGACCGACTTCTTAGTCAGAAAAGTGTCATTGTTCTGTTTGTTCCGTGTAGTAGCCATCCAGTGCAGAAAAACTCTGCTGGGCTACTTTGTTTGGACTACTTACTTGCTTACTTCTGAGTGTGGAATATTAGGAAAACAGATGGTGTTTCATTTATTTGTTGTCTAATGTACATGTTGTGGCTGCTACTGCCTAGGGATTAAAGAAGCCATGTTTGGCAGTCAGCTTTGGGTCTGTAAATTTCAGCTTTGTATATCCATGGAGCTGACATTTTGACTGATGGGCCCAATTCCGAATTCAGCTATCTTGCCTTGCTAGGGCAGAAATGTTGTGGCAGTTTATGCTATCCTGTACCGTGTTCAACATTTTAGAATATTTTCACACGGTCTTGAATGTAGGAATTTTAGTAGTTTTTAGTCTATTTGACAGCTAAACAATTTGTAAGAAAACAAAGTGAATAGTGTTATCTTTTGTATATTTTTTCCTTTGTTCGGTGTCAGATGTGTGTGTGTCTCCTGCATTCTCTTTATAACCTGAGCTTCAGTCTTCTCCATCCTTCTTCATGGAATCAGTTGGCTTCGGAGCAACATGAGCCCCTGTTTGATTACAAATGCTCTGTTAGATATCTAAAGTTCAAACAGCACACACACTTAGGGTTGCTGAATTTTATAAAATATCTGCTTGTCCACATGACGCAATGCTTTATAAATCTTCCTGTCCTGTAAAAAATCCACTTGTCCCTTTTGGTGCCATGCAATAATGTGATAAATGATGGCAGTGTTTTCATTGTGTCATAGCTCTGACAATAGCCTCTCTAAATATGCCAGGGCTAATATTATATTAGGGTTTGGATTTTAGCAACACTCTACTTTTTCTACCATTCTGCAAATCCACATACAGGGCTGAAAGTAAGCAGAAAGCTGTAGTTACAGGGTTACTTTGTGAGTCTGAGCACACCTCAACCTACATGTTTAGGGTATTCACCAACTCCTCTCCAATCTCTCCCCACGCTGGAGTAGTTTGGAAACATACTCCTGACAAGAGCAGAAGTAAAACCATTCCAGGGTGGCAAAAAGGGAGTTTAAGGAAACTACATTTTCAATAGCTTAGATTTTCACATTAGTAAGTATACCCACATTTTCTCATATGAAAGTATGATTTACAGGCTTGATTCTTTAAACTCTTGGGTATTTCTGAAAGTCTTACACCTGCATCAAGATGTGTCCGGGGCGAGGGAAAGGAAGCACCTGCAGCATCTGGGAGGTTTGGGAGGGGAGAAAGGGAGGAGCTGAATGGCGCATCATGTGATAAAACTGTAGGTGTCTGTAGTTGCATTTTCCTATGGGGCCAAAGAGGAAGGATGTGAGAAGACCTGCTCCATTTCCAGAGGACGTGGAGTGCGTCATAGAGGTCCTGAGGGCAGCTGGTAGACTGCTGCCAGCATTGCCTAGTCTGCATTGGCCACAACAACCGCCAGGCCTTCGAGCATAGTTGCCACAATTATAGCATGTGGCTTCCCCCAACCGTCCAGGAAACGGCAGAAGCGAAGGGCAGGTCCAACAGAAAGAGGAACAAGGTTGGGGCGAGGCAACAGGCCCTCCACCAAGAAGAGAACAACTAAGGCCAAGCACCACACAAAAAAGTGCATCAGAGAAAAGAGGAGCACCAGACCAATACCGGGTCGACAAAAGTGGCACAGGCAAGTCTAGCAGAACAGGTGGCAAAGGTGGAAATTCATCAACTGGCACGGAGAAGTGGCAGAAGTGCAGGTGAGTCTCCCATGGGGGCATCCCCCTTGTAGGGGTTGGGGGGGGAAGGGGTGCTTTCCAGTTGGTAGTAAAGGGGCTTGGGCTCACCCATCCACCAATGTGCCCAGGTTTGATGAGCTGAGGATGGCTAGAGGCAGGTGGTCTTGTGAGCGACAGGATGCTGAGATGCGGGCACCAGCAGCTGAGGCAGGTCCCCAGAGTATGCCGCAGAAAAAAGGTGGTTATGTGCAGGGAGCTTGGAATACCGGGATGGCACTGGCATCATGAATACTTCCGTGAATTTGCCATACTGAGTGCATAACTGCAGGATCAGGAGCCACCCCTCCCGGACCCAGCTGGATTCATTGGTAGAGAGATATGCACGAGTCAGTGAGGCATGGGCTTCTGTCCAGGATCTCGATCCTATAGGGTAGGCATTTTGAAGATACAACGCAGAGAGGACAAGTGACAGAAGAAGAGAAAGGTGAAGGCTCAAGATGCAGGTGGGGAGATACAGGTGATGAGTGTGAGGAGGAGCGAAAATCCAGAAAGGCGGTGGTGCACAGGGCCACTCCCAGCACAACTGAGTCAGTAAGAAATAAGAAGATTGAGAACAGGGGTGGTGGCATGCGGTTGACATTAGGGAGTGGGAGGGGTTGCGGACGGAAGCAGAGGCAACATCAGGGTTACCGGTCCAAGGGCGGGCCGATGGATGATGCGGGGGGTGCTGGATGACAAGAATGACAAGAGACACACATAAAGGTAACATCATAGGGCAGAAAGGCCAAGGAAGGAAAGAGGACATCAATGAGGGTGGTGGGGTCGGCAAATCATTAGGACATGTTGGGCAGGCTGTCTAGCGGCATAATTCATCCAGACTCCAGAAGAATGGAACATGAGAGAGTAAAGCGGCATTGGAGATCCGCGAGCCGGAACAAGAGTGGGGTAGACACAATATGTGAGTATGGAGGGAATTGATGGGCGGCTGCAGGAGTCCACTAGTCCCTGTAAAGGGACACATGGCAGAAAGAGTGCAGTTGGAGGGATGCGAGTGCATGGTAGTGAACTAGGTTTTGCAGAGATGCAGAGAATATGGTAGGAGTCATGAGTTAGATTATTGGCACGGGAACAGTAGACCACGTTAACAGAAGTGCAGACAAAGATACTACTACGGAGTGGGAAAGTGCCAAAGCGGTTCGAGTGGACACAACGAGACATGGAAGCGTGAGATTGACCACAGCGCATAAGAGGTGGGCGACATAGCCCACTCTAGAAGTACAGAATGCAGCTGATAGTTCCGGAAAGAATAATGAGGGTGGTACAGGAAAAGTAAAGTGGATAGAGTGCTGGAGCGGGCAACAAAATTCCGTACATGGGAGATATCCACACCAGCTTTTTAGGTCTTGCTTAGGCAGCACATGCGCTGCCTCTTTAAGTCATGCTGTTCCTAGAATATGGGCTTTAAGCACCACCCATCTTTTCAATTGGCTCCTCTTAACTATCCTTTGTAAATGCCGGTTTTTGATTGGTTAATAGGCTTAGTAGTCACTCCTTTTGGAATTTTGTAACCTCCCATGAGGACTGCCCCTGTTACATTTGATTTTGAAATTTATAGAGCGCAGCAATCACCCGAGGGCATCAAGGCGCTGAAGATCAGACGCCCGGAAGAGGTCCACCATTACACCCGCACCAGATAGAGAATTAACTGGAGAATAGCCATGTGTTAAGAGCCTTCCTGAATGGCAGGAGATGAGGGATGGCCCTTATGGTGAAGGGAAAGGAATTCCAGAATTTGCTTACGTTCTTACTCTTTCTGTTATTTATGACCCTGTGAGCACTTTTTTTTTATTTTTATTTTTATTTGGACCAGCTCTTCACATATACGAACTTCGCTCCCAAGCTTGCTCCGACTTCTCGGGCTTCAGCTGCTGCCTCCTTCTCCCTCCTGCTTGTTGGGCTTTTTTCTCCCCTGCAGCCCAGCCTGCGCAGCGTTGCTTGTCCCCCTCCCCTTGTTTCTACTTGTTATCTTTTTGTGGGGGTAACACGAGCGATCCCGTCAGAGGAGCCAACCTTTGAGAAAAGCTGCTTGCGCTCGTGTTTTTTAGTCCCGTTTTGTGGCCGTAACACGAGTGAGAGTACATTAATTAGCAGATTAATTGTGACTGCTAGTAATGCCTGATGCAGGCTGTCCGGCACCTTTACCTCCCACCTCGACGGCTATGTTTAATGTGCCTAGTTCAGTATGCCCCTGCTACCTCAACACTTCCCCCTGCTGCTGCAGACGATGGCCCCTTACGCTTGCCACAGCCATGAATTGGCATGTTGTGGTGTTGGTGCATCATGTTCACATCTAGGACGGAGGCTGAGAGCGCTTTCCTTTCCTTTACTCAACAAGAACAGCTGTAGTCCTTTCTCTCTTTCGCCTGTACCTGCGTCCTGCTGATTAGCTGTACTGGCAGCCCCGGACCCCCGGGAAATGTTTGGTCGGCCGACATAGTGGAGAAATTCAACTAATGTGGAGGGATTGCGGCGGAAATCTATAGTATAAGTTATTGTGACTTGTTTTAAAATGTGAACGTGTTATTGCTTGTAATTAGATTTCGTTAGCGTATCAATATTAACTGATATATTTCCTGATACGCTTACCATGAGTTTGATTTTGGATTATCACTTTGATAAAGCGCTCAACCATTTTCTCAATAAAGCCACCTTCTTCAAATTTGAATTCCGCGCCTGCACATAGGCCTAATTAGCTCCTACTGCATTTGATTTTTGACTCGGGGCACGCCACAATTTTCACTTGCAGTGGTTCGAATTCCTCTTGCAGCTCACACAAGTCCCTTTGCATTGTAGCTGGAACGTGGCCCCTAGATCGCTTATTCCTTCACTTACATACGTCATCATCCCACAGTGCAGCCGGTTTAAATCCAAGCCTGTATTTTTACTCTCGCCCATATAGCGCACGTCTGGCATGTGATAGCAGCCAATGGTAGCTCTTACAAGGCTCAGTCTTATTCGAGATCAAGAATAAGAGGGCTCAAGAACTTTTGACATCAGTCCCATGTCCGGAGCGAGTAGCATGCTTGTGTGTTTTTTCACAATCTGATACTTTTCCAGATAAGAAAGCGGGACTACACATATCTGAACACAAACTAGCATTATTTTTTACCTTAGTCTTCAACTGTCACTGATTTTTAATTTGAAAAATGTCGAAGGAAACCATCCTTTTAAATCGTTTAAAAATGTATTTATGTAGGTGATTTCTCAAGTGAGACACATCACCTGAAGCTGCTAGACCACTCCAGAGTGTGTGGCTGCAGACGTATCTGTTCTGTTTTAATTATTTATTTTCTTGTTGTAGCACATTACCTACCTGTATATGGTGCTCACTTATGTAAGTGTAGCACCCTGCACTAATCCAGACAACACTTATGGTGATTTCAGTGGTCTTAGACAACCTTAGAAAGCTCTCTAAGTGGTAGCTGTGAAGAGCAGCCTTCAGGCTTAGTCCAGAAGGAGTATAAAGAAGCTTGTTTTACCAGCACTTAATCTTATGGTATGAGTTAAGTGAAAAAGAACCACACAGTGTAGTTATAAAAAATATGTATTTATTGTTAACATTCACTAACACATTGTGGTATCTCCTACCCGGAGATATAAACACAATACACACAATACTTTGTCAATGGAATACGTAAGTTGCACAGAATACACAGCGGTCTCCAGGGGAAGACCAAACCATATACTAAAATTGTGGAATGCGAACCACGACTTAAGTCAAGAATGTACCCAGAAGACGTAGAAGTGTCGGGGACCCAAGAAACCACCCCAGGTGAGTATCTAGGAACCCCACGGAAGCCGCGTGCAGAGTGGGAACCGACCGCGTACTCAATTAAAGTCAATGGGTAAGTTGTGGTTGCAATTTTAAAGAAGAAGGACCCTTCCCAGTGGACCCTGAAGAAACCCTGTGGAAGATGGAAGGTTGGAGAGTCACCCCACCCTTGGATACCCCAGGATACCTACACCAGGGAAGCCGGGTGCATAGGTGCGAAGTGACGTCTGAGACCGCTGTAGACCACAATGGAGGACTTCAGAAAAGATGCCGCTGGCAAAGGAGGTGAAAGTGTCCAGTGGAACCCATGGATGGATTCAAGATGAGGGGTACCTGCAAGCAGAGGGGACAGTGTCTATGCCACTCAGGAGTGACCAGGAGGCACGGGAGACGAATGCCCACCGTTGTTGGGGATGCAGGAGAGTTGACGGTGGCCTTGAAGTTGCAGCTGTACGGACCAGACAATGCTGAGGAAGACCAGGAGCCGTTCATGAGATGTCCATGTCGGATGTCGAGAGCCATGGGGTCAGTGACTGGCAGGGGCACCAACAAGCCTTGGCAACGGCAACCAGCGCAGTAGTCGAAAAAGGTGCAGTGTCGGGACCAGCAACGTCCGAGTGTCTCACCACGAGCAGGTAAGTCAGAGCAGGCCCGAACAAGCTGTGGAGCAACTGGAGCCAAAGAAGACCCTCAAGAGGACCCACAGGCCAGAGGCACAGGAGTCGCAAGAGGACCTTGAGCAGCTCACCAAAGGATGAAGGCCCACGGTGCAAAGGATGTGGTGCAGGCGAAGATCTTGGCTGCAGGAGATGCTTGAGGCTGGAGCTTCTTGGAGCCTGAAGATCTCTGGAGTAGAGAGTTAACAAGCCTTGCCAACGGCAAGTCGACGCTATGCACAGGGGTACTGCTCCAGCGGTTCCTACGAGGGATACTGATTTCAAACTTGCTGTGAAGACAGGGCAGGCCTTAAGGGAGTTGCAGAACCACCACCTGTTTTGCTGAACCTTTCGGAGTCAGTAGGAGCTCAGGAACAGCAGACCAGTCCGCTTCGTTGCGGTGCCTGCAGATGCAGTGGAGTGACTCCTTCACTCCAAGGGGATTCCTTCGGGTGTCTTGGATGTCCACAGGCCTCTGAAGAACCTGTATGGAACACCGGCACAAACGTTGCAGCAGACTTGTAGGACTATGAGACCAGGAGCAGCAGGAGAGTCTTCCCAGTTGCTGTCTTGGTTCCCAAAGCGAAGTCCAGCGATGTCCAGAGTGCTCAGACGGTTGAAGTTGAAGTGGTGTTGAATCTGAATCATGTCCCACGATTAATCTAGGGACACACCCACAGGTAAGCCCTTCAGTACCCTAAGAAAAGGGTTGGGGCGATTCAGGGGTCCCTCCCATAGGAGGGGCTGGACAGTGGGGAGGATACTCCCATGTCCTTTGTCCAGATTCGCGCCAGAGCGGGAGCCAACGGCTCCCTGAACTGGCTTCAACTGGAGTATGCGAAGAGGGCATCAAATGTGCCCTTTAAAGCAGTCTAGTGACGCTGGCAAGCGACCCCACCCTGTCCCAATACACTAAGTCCTGTCTGGGAGGTGGTCACACCTCCCTGTGACAGGAAACCTATTGTCCTGCCTTCCCCTGCTCGAGCTTGGCTCAGCAGCAGGAAGTCAGAATCTGGTCTCTGGTCGGCAGCCGTAGTTTGCTGTCCGGGTCTAGAAGACTGGTACCGGGAGCACCGAGGGCTTCCCGGAGGAGCTTTACAGTACATGGAATCATGTGCCCCACACCGTTAGTGTGGGGGTTTGATTCCAACATATTTGATACCAAACATGACACAGCCAGTTTAGATAGCCATCGCGTAATGATGCATGGCCACTCTATGTATCGTAATGGCTGATGCACTTACAACCCGGGAGAATAGACTCCGATGATCGTAGGGGTGTCCTGTTCAGGCAGGGGTACCCTCACACTTATAACCGAGCACCCTGCTTTCAGTATTGAAAGGCCTGCCTTAGGGGTGAGTTATAGGTTTTAAGTGCAGTGACCTCAGATATAAGGAAACCTGTATCTGTTGTAAGTGGTGCTAGCACCAGCTTACACAGGCTGCAATGGCAGGCCTGTGGTCACAATTTGAGTGGTCTCCCATGGGTGGCATAATACATGCATCAGACCATGGGAGACCCCTGGTGTACCTATACCCTGGGTGCCTTAGTACCATATACTTGGGACTTAGAAGGGTACACCAGTAGCCAATCTGGAGTGTACCTAAGTACTCACCATTTCCAATTTAGGGATGATTCACAGAGACTAGGGTCCTGGTTAGCAGGATCCCAGTCAGACTAGTCAGTAAAAAATAGCAACACCTGGCAAAAAATGGGGGGGGGGGGGGTGGGGTAACCATGCAGGAGGATCCTGCCTTCCTATACTACCCCACAGATAAAAGCACAACAACATCTCATTGTCGAGGCACTACACAGTGGAATAAAGAGTCCTTTAAACATCATAGCATTTCTTAATAAAATGTTTATTTCTTCGCAAACATTTTTCTTTATAATCCAAAGTCTGGCAAATGTTTTCAAGCCGACTATCGAGACCTTTTCATAGTCTTTTTTTGTTTTTTATTCTTTGTAGAGGGATTGGGTTGTTTTTTGCATGAACTGTAGTATCCCATTCATATTTGTTTCGCAGTATTCCCTTTAAAGATGACCACCATTTCCCCCCACCCCCCCCGGAACCAGCCACAGGTGTTCCGTATATATTTCCATCTCCATCTCCTAAGATGACAACCGATGTATTATTATTATTATTATTTTTTTTATTTACATTTTTTTGCCAGAACTAGCCACAGGTGTTCTGTATCTGTTTCCATCTCCTGTTCTTATTGGCCACTTAGACGCTGAGGCGGCAATTATAACCCTCCTCTGTCCCTTATTGCTTCCTATGACCCTCCTCTATCCCTTCTTGCATTCTCTGCCCTGCTTGCTTCTGCTGTGGCTGCTTGCATATCTCTTCTTGCCATCTCCCGCTCCTGTCCTTTTTTCTCTCCATTCTTCATTGGAATGCCACCCCTTACAATTCCCTAGTCTGTGTTCCCCCATGCCTCAACTTATTCTCCCAACCTCTACATGCCCACATCCCGGTCTTTGCTTGTCCTTGCTTGCTGTCTCTGTCCCCAGATGCCTCCTGCCCCTTTCCAATACCTCTTTCTTGCTCTGCCCTGCCCTGCCTGTCCTCCCATTTGCGAGTGCTCCTGCTCTTTCCCTTGCTCTCCCTCTGTTCCTTCTCTCACTCTCCCTGCACCTGTTGCCCTACTTCTTCCTACCTGTAATTGCCTGTTTCCATTACCCATTCAGGTATCCTTGGGTATCCTGTTACCAAGGTCTCCCAACTTAAAGTATATTCTCATTAAGCTAGCTCCCCTACGCTCGGCAGTTAAGCCAGCGTTGGCATTACGGGGAGGCATAAAGCCTGTTGACTCCAGCCACGGAGAAAATCCACGTCCACGGGGATGCCCTTAAATGAGGCTTCTTCCGCCAAATGCAGATTTCTGGCAAGTGGACCCAGAGTGTCTAACACTTTATCTTGGCACTGCTTAAGGCAGCGCTGAAGGCTCTTTCTGGGTCCCAACCTGTTTTAAACAGAAAGGTAATTAATTCTGGGTTTAAATTGGGCGTAATCCTTTATTTGTTATCGAAGAAAGACCTGGGGCACTCTGCCTTCATTAAATTTCGTGTCTTCTTGTCAAGGGATTTATGAATCCAGAACTTAATAAAGGTTGTTACATGCTCCATGGGCCACCAATCTGACCCTCTCGGATGTGTGATACTGGTAGGATTAAACATCTCCACACCGAAGGGTCCTTAATTGCCTTTGAACTAAAAGACTGGTCCAAATCATTATCTACGGTTTCTAGAGCATCGAAAATATATTCATCCACCTCCTCCTCAAAGTCCATTCCAAAAGGGTATTCCTCATTATCAGTTTGAAAACTGCTGTCTTTTGTGCCATGAAGGTCACTCGATCTTTTTGTGCAACGAGGGACACCCATGCTAATTGCTCCAATATGGCTGCTCTTACTAGTTGTGCCACTATGGACACTTGGGTCATCTGTAGCAATACACAAGGATTGCTCTCGCTCTATTGCAGCACTCAGGCTGCCAACAAGGAACTTCATTAGTCGTGTGCCTGGTCTTTTTTGAGGCCTTACCCCCTTTTCTAGGCAAAGGGTTTTCCTCCTCTGAAAGGATCAATGAGTCCTCCTCAGCAGCAGAAACCCTTTTTCTTTTATTAAGAATGGCTTCCACCGCCTCCTTCAGGGAGGACTTAGACTCCCTCTCAAAAAACACACATAAACATATTCTCATTGAGGGGAGTATCAACGATTCCCTGCACTTCATTATCAGACATGATGTCTCAAAAAAGAGTAAACTACCTTAAATGGGGTCCAAAGTATTAATCTGCCATTTTTCTTTCTTTTTTTTAAATTATATATCCCAAGGATCTTAAATGTGGCTGTCTGTAGCAAATTTCCTCCTACCGGCCCAGCTGATCGGCGGTTATGGACTCGCGCTACCCGTACAGCTATGGTAACGCATAGCGTTTTATGATTAGTTAAGCCCAGACAAACATGGACCCTTTGATCGGTAGTCCTGTTTCTGTTTCTTAATGTGAAGTGCCCCTTCGTAGGCCGTGCGTCTAAGTGGACTCGCGGAAGAGATTTGGAGGGTCGCAGGTAGCTGCTTGGGCTAACCCTTAACATCCAGTCCTGCTGACAATCTGAAGGGAGTCTTCCCTTGCCTCCCGATTCCGAGAGGGTTCGCGTAGGCCGTGCGCCTTTATAGGACAGGCGGCTGGAAAAGGAGACTAGCGGGAGGCCACGGAGAGTCCCCTGAGCTCCCTTGTCCCTTTCGCTACCTCCCTATTCTTATCGAGGTTTGCGGTTAAAGAATAAATAGCGGGAAACAACGGTTAAAAGCTCGTGTCCCTGGAGCACAACAGCCCGGAGCACAGCATTCTTACAACAAGCTAAAGCCGTCGGGGACAGCCCTAAAGTATGTCTAAGAATGACACAAGCGACTTAAAATAAATACCTCTTAAAAAGCTAAATAAGAAGTTTGAGAGTATACATTACCTCAAAGAAAACCTGAATAAAACCTAATAACCCAACCAAAAATTGGAAGGGAGTGAAAAGAAAGAACACTGCGACACCTGAGAGGATCTAAGGTAAGCGAAACAGTTATAGTAAATACCAATACAAGCCAAGTAAAGCTAAACAAGTGAAGGCATACTTAAGTGTAGAGGAGCAGCGAATACAAGAGGAAAATGCCTAGTTACCATGCAGTTAAATGCTGTTTTGAAAGTTCTTATTGGAATGTTCTTATTCATGATGTAATGTATGTTCTTTAGAGGGCTGCATGTTGGGGCACAATAAAAGGTTATTGCATAATGGTAGTCTCCGGTCTTGTAATGAAATCCTAAGAATTTTAACATTGGAATAACAGAGTATGTACGGTTCAAGTATGAACATATCCAGTACTCTAAATCTGCAAGGTGTTTTTTTTTTTATTATTCATTATATCGTCTAGCGTGTTCCAGATTGGTTGTTTTTCAAAGAGAGTTTTTCAGGGAGACATTATCTCCCCCTCTAATAAATGAGAGCTGTTCTCTACAAGCAGTAAATTACACATTGGGAGTGTTTTTCAACACGCTAAAGTAAGCATCAGTTCTCCAGTATTGGGGTATCTTTTATAGATTCACATGCCTGAATCATTCCCCGTCGTCAGAGTGGGAGTCCCAAGGTACATAAAATAGCAATATATATGCATATAGAAACCATATCATAGGTAACCTAGAACCAGGAAGTAAAGTAGCCAGAAATCAAAAGGAAAAAATCCTCCACTTTCATGACTAGTCCAAGTCATTATATATAGTCCAAACTACAGCCAATCAGGCGACAGCACCACCCAGAATGTTCTCCTCAGAGGCTCAGGCTCTCAGATTTTCTACCGCACGTCGTGTGAAGGGAGTCTTCCTGAACTCTGCTCAGTTCTTCTCATTTTTCTTTGGAAATTTTTCCTGTTAGGATGTCTTC
Source organism: Calotriton arnoldi (assembly GCA_963921515.1). Lineage (NCBI taxonomy): Eukaryota > Metazoa > Chordata > Amphibia > Caudata > Salamandridae > Calotriton > Calotriton arnoldi. The sequence goes on along the minus strand of CAWUFW010002560.1, from coordinate 854,795 downwards.
TTCGAAGAAATCTCTCTTTCGACCTTGTGAATCTTGTGGGAAGCTCCGGCTGTTTTCAGAAGATCACCACAAGAAGTGCATTTACTGCTTGTATCCTGACCACCAGGTGAGAGACTGCAAGATCTGCAGAACTTTCCCACAAAAGACTCTGAGGGACAGAGAGGGGCGTCTACTTCTGTGGCTACAGAAGATTAAAGATCAGGACAATCCCTTATCTGAAGTTGGGAGTATTGCCTCTGTCCAGTCTACGTCCTCTAGAAAGAGGATTGCTGACACAGATTTATCTTCTCCTGGGGCTAAGGTGTCGAAGAAACAGCATACCTCCAAGAGTGCTGAGTTGCCTTCTACTTCAAAAAAGGCTCTTCCACCTTCTAAGAGTAAAACTATGCCTTCTACGCCCCCGAGAAAGATTGCGAAGTCTCAATCTTCAAAGCAGGTTTCTGACAAGGATTTACCTCAGAAACGAGGTCCCTCGTCGACGAGCTCGACGACGAAGCCTTCTGTCGCCGCTACGACGACGTTGACTGCAACCTTCTCGTCGCCGAAGCCACAGATAATAATGTCGTCGGCGTCTTCGCCGTCGACGCTGGTATCCGTCTCCGTCAGACCAGTTCCGTCGACGAAAGAGATTATATCTACCGTCGACGCTCCTTCGACTACGAAGATTAAAAGAGTGTCGTCGACGACTGTCTCGTCGACGAAGTCCGTCTCGTCGACTATGACTCCATCGACGCCCGCCTCGTCGACGGTTGCCTCGTCGACGTTACCACTGTCTTCATGTACGGCTCTTCAGGTTTGGTCTTCGTCTACGCCTGCAGTATCTTCTACACCGTCTACGTTGCCTCCGTCGACAGCGACGTCTTCTTTACTACAAAGACGTGGATCTTCATTGGAGGTGCTTTCTCCAATGACAATCTCTCCTGCTAAGGTTCCTCTTAGGTTACCTGAACAATTACTGGATTCTGAAGAGGATGATGAAGAGTCAGATGAGGGAGATATGTTCCGTACCGCCAGGAGCCCTTCTGAACTCCTCATTAAGTACCAAGATGTGGATCAAGATGACGAATTTTATCCGGAGACGGTTCCTTCAGCTCCAGCTCCAGTTCCTACGGCCCAAATGCCTTTGGCTCTTTTAAACAATCTGCAGTACATGTTGGACGATTACTATCGCCGTTTCCCTCCATCTGAATCGGCTTCTTCTATACCGCCCACACCTGTGCCTCAATCTTCATCAGCTTTGAGGTCGCCCAGGCCACATTCTCCTGTACTTTCGCATCACTCTCAGGACGCTCACACCTCTGACGACGATAGAGAGGAAGGAGAATTGGATGACAGATCACTCCTCACGGAATGGGATGATTACCAGATTCAAACTCCGTCGCCTTCAACTCCTGCTCCTGTCGACTCTCCTCCTGTTGACATTGGAGGTTTTCACCTTCTTATGGAGAGGGCTACACAGCGTTTTCTACTTTCTATGGAAACAAAAAAGAATGATTGTTTCCTTTATGATTTTAAAGACCAACCAAGAAAACAAATACGGTCTATTCCGATTATTGATTTCATTTGGCAAGAAGGATTAAAAGTTATGAAAGCTCTGGCTTCTGTTCCTGCGGTCCTGCCCCGCCTTGATAAAAAATACAAGGCGCCGGACAATTCGCCTGCATGCATGATAGGCCAACCAAAGGCAGATTCAGTTATCGCCCAAGCAGCTCAACGACGAGCGCGGAATCCCTCCTCTCCGCTGTCCGCTCCCCCGGATCGGGATGGTAGACGTCTGGACGCTATTGGAAAGAAGGTGTCCACTATGGCAGCGACGACAGTTCGTGCAGCAAACTCACTGGCTATCTTAGGACGATATGATAGACAAATGTGGTCGGACATTTCTCCCTGCATCGACATGTTACCTGAGCCCTCTAAATCAGAGGCACTTAAGATCCTTCAGGAAGGGGAACGAATCTCGGCTGAGATTATTGATTCATCGGTGGATGTTGCATCTACAGGTTTTCGACAACTGGCAGGTGCTGCAGTCCTGCGGAGGCAGGGCTGGTTAAAATCAACATCATTTCGCCAGGAGGTTCAGGCTAAAATAATTGATATGCCTTTTGATGGCGAGTCTCTTTTTGGGCAGCATGTTGACGAGGCCCTACAGGCCATTAAAAAGGATACCGAGACAGCAAGATCTCTCGGAACGCTTCAGTTTCGTAAACCGCCCTTTCGGGGTGCGAGAGGCCGCGGATCCTTTTCTAATCGAGGAGGATATAATCAACAAAGACAATATCAGTCCTATCAAAGTAACCAACGTTACTCTTCCCAGCGCCAACAACCATTCAGACAGCAACCATCTACCTCCTACTTGCAAAATAGAAGGAAGTCTACCTACCGCGGGCGTGATACGTCCAAGAAGCAGTGACAACTGCCACCTGCTCTACCGCTTACCCCGTTAAAAGTTGGAGGAAGAATCTCCCGTTACTACTCAAACTGGTCGAAGATAACTACAGACAAATGGGTCTTGGACATTGTAGCCAGAGGCCACGTTCTAGAATTTGTAAAACTTCCTCCGAATTCTCCTCCCAAAGGACCACCTCCAGCTCACCTCTCAGAGCTTTTTGCCCAAATAAATTTGATGCTGCGAAAAGGAGCGATCGAAGTAGTCCCTCGATTGCAAAGAGGAACCGGCTTTTATTCCAGATTTTTTCTGATAAAGAAGAAATCGGGAGAATGGCGTCCCATTCTAGATCTTCGCTCCCTCAACAAATATCTCAAAAAACTATCCTTCCGGATGCTGACTCTGCAAGAAATCCTTCCACTTTTCACTGCGGGGGATCATATGACCACCCTCGACCTCCAAGATGCTTATTTTCATGTACCAATTCTACCCAGACACAGAAAGTTCTTGAGGTTCAGAGTGGCTGGCAGGGACTTTCAGTTCAAAGTCCTCCCTTTCGGACTACGTTCCGCACCCCGGGTCTTTACCAAGGTCTTAGCACCGGTGGCTGCACACCTTCGGCTGGAGGGAATTCAAATTTTTCCTTATTTGGACGACTGCCTTATCAAGGCGAATTCTTTCAACATCGCAAACGTCCATACTCAGAGATGTCTATCTCTTTTCCAATCTCTGGGCCTCTCCATCAATTTCGACAAGTCTCACCTCGTCCCATCGCAAAACAGAACGTTCTTGGGAGCCACCATTGACACTTTGCGAACACAAGCCTTTGTCTCAAACGAAAGGCAACTGAAACTTGGCAAACTTGCCCTGCTACTGCGATCAAAAGAGTGCGTTTCAGTCCGGCAGTTCAAGTCGCTTCTGGGGATGCTTTCATCCTGCATTCCTCTGGTCCCCAACTGCCGTCTCAGAAAGAGACCTCTGCAAGAGGAACTCAACAAACCGTGGCTACAAGTTTCGGGATCCTTCGACGATCTCATCCACATCACTCCTCAAATAAGGGACAATCTACAATGGTGGACTTACAAGAAAAATGTAGCAGCAGGCTGCTCATTCCTAATAGAAGCTCCAAGCTTCGTCATCGCCACGAACGCCTCCCTAGAAGGATGGGGAGCTCACCTGCAAGGACTGACGGTAAGCGGAAGATGGGATGCTCAGCAAAGAACTTGGCATATCAACCTCTTGGAATTGCTGGCGATCTTCCTAGCCCTAAAATCTTTTCGCACCATCATTCTCGGAGCATCAGTGTTGATCCGAACAGACAAAACAACAAGTATGCACTACTTGAACAAACAAGGAGGGACAAGATCCGCACTATTGTCTCAGCAAGCCCAGGAGATTTGGGATTGGGCGATCAAACATCGGATCAGTCTGACAGCAATCTATGTCCCGGGAGTTTCCAACGTTCTCGCGGATTCCCTCAGCCGATCGACAACTTCCAATCACGAGTGGGAGCTCCATCAACCAACCTTGAATCGTATTTTTCAGGAGTGGGGTTGGCCCGATCTGGATTTGTTCGCGACCAGTCTGAACCTTAAATGCCCATTCTTCGCAAGTTGGCTTCCCCACAAGGGATCGTGCGGGAATGCTTTTTTGATGTACTGGTCGCAGATTTATGCCTACGCTTTTCCACCGATACCGTTGGTTCCCAGGGTTCTCCGGAAAATGAAGGAGCCTTGTCGCCTAGTACTCATAGCTCCCAGGTGGCCTCGCCAGTTCTGGTTCACCGAACTCCTCCTTCTCTCCGAATGCGATCCCATTCAGTTGCGACCAATACCGAACCTTCTGTCCATTCAGAACGGTCAGATCTGCCACCCGGATCCTGCATCCCTGCACTTAGCGGCCTGGCGCCTGAGCACTTTGAATTCGCTCACTTAGATATTCCTTCTGACTGTGGAGAAGTCTTGGCCAATGCTAGGGCGCCTTCCACAATCAAGACATACAGGCTTAAATGGAAACGATTTTGCATTTGGTGCCATGACGCCAACGTTCATCCAATTCATGCAAAACCGGAACAAATTTTGCCTTTCTTTTTGCATTTGGCAAGATCAGGCCTTTTGCATTCTACCCTTAAGGTATTCTTAGCGGCTAACTCCAGATTCCGACAGGATGGTTCCAACTCTCTTTACTCTTCTAGGATCATTCAGCAGTTCTTCAAGGGATTGTTTCGCATGTTTCCTCCCATTCGCCGTCCACCTCCATCCTGGCATCTGAACGTTGTGCTCTCACAACTCATGCGCCATCCTTTTGAACCTATTCATAAGGCAGACTTAAAATTTCTCTCATGGAAAGTCTCTCTACTATTAGCCCTCACATCTGCTAGGCGGGTCAGTGACATTCAAGCCTTCACTATAAAACCGCCTTACCTTCAATTCACCAGAGATTCGGTAGTGCTACGCACTAACCCCACTTTTATGCCTAAAGTACCTTCGGACTTCCATCTCAACGAACCGGTCATTTAAAAAACTTTCTTTCCCAATCCTCAATCACCTGCGGAAAGGGCTTTACATACTCTTGATCTCAAGAGGTGTCTCAAATTCTATTTACAGAGGACATCTTCAATACGGAAATCTGATCAGCTATTTATAGCTTATGGAAAGATGCGTACAGGACACCCAATATCCAAACAGTCCATTGCTCGTTGGATTTCTGCTGCAATTTGTTTCTGTCATCAGCATGCAGGCAGACCTTTACAGACAACTCCGAGAGCACATTCTACTAGAGCAATCTCTTCCTCTACTGCTCTCTTTGCTGGTGTGCCTATTCATCAAATCTGCAGAGCTGCTACGTGGTCCAGCAGGCACACCTTTACCAAGCACTACTGTTTGGAAGCTGCCAGCGATGCCGACACGTCTGTGGGACAGGCGGTTCTCCGTAATCTTTTTAAATAAGGTGAGCCTCTGTTCTTCCCTCCTCCTCTTGCTATTTTCTGACATACAGATCTGCTATGATTGTTGGTGTGTATATATATATGCGTAGATATATATATCTATATATGTGTATATATGTATAGAAATATCTATATTTGTGATTACATATTGCCTGTGTTATGCATATGCTTATGTTGTGATGATAATATCACTAGTATTGTTATGGAGTTACTGCTCTCTACTCTGATTCAGGCATGTGAATCTATGAAAGATACCCCAATACTGGAGAAGAACAAAAGTTACTTACCTGTAATCTGTGGTTCTCCAGTATTGGTATCTTTCATAGATTCACATGCAACCCACCCACCTCCCCTCAGAGGCTCTTCTATGCTCTGTTCATTCTGGATCACACTTGTGCTAGAAAATCTGAGAGCCTGAGCCTCTGAGGAGAACATTCTGGGTGGTGCTGTCGCCTCATTGGCTGTAGTTTGGACTATATATAATGACTTGGACGAGTCATGAAAGTGGAGGATTTTTTCCTTTTGATTTCTGGCTACTTTACTTCCTGGTTCTAGGTTACCTATGATATGGTTTCTATATGCATATATATTGCTATTTTTATGTACCTTGGGACTCCCACTCCGACGGCGGGGAATGATTCAGGCATGTGAATCTATGAAAGATACCAATACTGGAGAACCACAGATTACAGGTAAGTAACTTTTGTTCATCTAAAAGATGTCTGTCTCCTATTTAAGTTGGGTGGCGAGAGGACTTGTAAGGAGGTTTGTAAACTCTTCTACTGGTTGAATTTGTGATCTTTTTTTATTAAGTCCAAAACCTCTTTCCAAAAGTTTTTTTAGTGTGGCACAGAAGAAAAGCATATGATGTAAATTACCAATGTGGATATTGCAGTTCCAATTTAAGGGGTCTTGTCTCCTGTTCAGTTTTTATTAACGTTAAGGGGGGTAAAATGTTCTATGTAGGAACATGTATTTAGGTTGTGATAGCAGTTGATTGATTTTATCAGTAATGGGGGATTTCCATATCTGTATCCAATTAAATAGTTTGACTTTGTTTGAATTGTCCCCCTCCAATTTGCCTGAGTTTTTTGTAGTAAATTTGTTGATTTAGGTTGTAGAAACTTATAGATTTTAGAAACTTTATGGCCGACCTCCTCTAGATTATGGGCAAATTGGGGTAGAGAAGGATCTCTAGCTATAAATATCAACTAACTCAAATAGGCTTTTTGTTTTAAAAATGTATAGAAATCAATATTGTTTAAAGTATGAGTGTGTTGTAAGTTAGCAAAGATCAAAAGATATTTAATTTTACCCAGTTGTTTGATCAAAACAAGAGCTAGGGAAGCCCAATCCAGCCAATGTAGTGACTGGCCGTCCAGTTTAATTTTCAGGTTTTTCCAAATTGAGGCTTAATTGGACATCTGTATTTTGTTGTCTAGAAGTGATTTAACTTTTGAAATGGCCATTTTAGTGTTAATCAAGATATACTTAGAATGTAAGGGGACCACTTTATGCATGGAACGATACAAGATTCATTTACCAATAGGAAGAATCAAATCTTCTATTTCTAGCCACAATGGGCGGTAATACTCATTTTGGATTAGCCACTTAATGTTGTGTTTAAAATGAAAGACTCTTTGATCGGTTCTAAAATTAGCCAAACTAACACTGGGCAGTTCTTTTGATAATCTTAATTTCAGAGATTCTAGGCTTTTGTTTTGCCAGAGAAATTTGTTGTATATCCTATCCAGTTTATTTAAAAAGTAGTTAGAGTTAGGGGAACCATACTTAATAGATAATTGACCATAAGCGTTATCAGACTTTTTAATGTCTCAAGCCTGCCCCACCATGATAAACAGTTTGGGGTCCAACTGTCCAGCAGGTTTGTGCTTGATTTATTTATTTTTTGTTTTTTATTCTGGAATTATGTGCGTAAATATTTTATGTGCTGCGTTGCCATGATAAATCTAAAATATCCAATATCTTTTTAGTACCTTGCTTTTTTAATTTCACTTCTGGCTTGTCTTTATTAAGAGTATGTTCAGAGATCTTTGAGAATTACTCAGTTGTATTCATTGAAACTTGGATCGACTCAGTAGCATCTTCAGTCATGACTAAGGTATCGGCAGCATATGGTGCCGTTAATTATCATGTCCTTGAATCTAATGCCCATGATATTCTCATTTGATCTAGTCTTGTGCAAAAGAGGTACCAGGGCTACGAGAAATAAGGAGGAAGGTGGCATCCTTGGCTGGTGCTCTGATTAAAAGGAAAAGAGTTATAAATGATTCCTCCAGCCCTCACCCTAGTACTGGGTTCAGAGTACTGTGCCATTACCATATTAATATAGGTTACTCGTAGGTTAAACTTCTGCCGAACTGCATTAAGATAAGTCCAGTTTTCCTTATAAATTCAAGAATACTTTCTACATGCTGGTATCTCAAGGGCTTACGTACTATATGTCAAGGTAGTTTGTGGTGTGGATTTATATGAGAAGGCACACACTGCCCTCTTTCCATCTCCAAATCTTTGGTGAAATGGATACCTGTTGTTTGAGGGAACCAAGTATCTAGGAAGATGACGCAGGAGCACGCAGAGTTTTCTGCTCCTCCAGTGAATCCAAAGATACGTAGATTCCTCTTTCTGTTCTGATCTTTAAACTCTGAGATTTCTTTCTAAAGAAGCACAGTTTTAGTTTCAAAGAAGAGATCTTTTTTAGATCTTGTTTAACTCCCCAAGGGTACTAATCCTGTCTTCTGCCTCTTCGATTTTGTTAATCATGTTTATGTCCCATCTAATGGCAGAGATTTCTTTCTGTATCACATCTGTATTACCTATGGTGTAATTAGCTAATTTGTGTACCTCTGCTTATTTCTTTAATATCATGTCCATGGTGTTATTGATGTCATGTTTACTTTTTACAAGGGAGTCTGGTTTAGGTGGCTTGGCCTTAGAGCGTTTGAGGTTTGATTTGCTTTTTTTTCCAGCCATGCTCTTGTGGTATGTGTGTGGAAAAATCATGGGCTGTAGGAGCTCAGAGTATGGTATAACAACCCTGTAGTAAGGTACTTGATAGACTTGGTAAAAGGTTTTTTATCCAATATGATAGCTGTAAAGTAGACCCTTCGTCATACTAAATCTATGGGTATCTGTGTGTGGAACAGTTGCAGGCAGAATTGGTTATTACAAGTCAGTAGAGAACAGTGACCACTAGTGAAGTGAGTGAAGAGAAATACTCTCTAGAATCGCCAGGCTTTTATGGCTCAGAAGTGTGTATTGTTCTGAAATGCACTGAAACTTCGATTTCAACAGCAGGCAATTCAACAGACGTTATTGTAACTTACTTAGTTTTAAATAGCACGCCTTAAGTAAAGAACGCAAGCTCTGAGGGTTGCTCTAGTTACACCTTATATATTCACAATCGCTAAATATGTAATCCTGAGGAACAGAGTGTGGGAATCTGACATTTTGTGACCACATGCGTGTAATCTGAGAAGATTGCTGATAACTTGTGGGAGAGAAAAAAAAGGCCAATGCTCGTAGATCTTTAACTGTGCAAAAGAAACAATTGATGGATGGAATGCTGGACAATGCAAACATTCACAAGGATCTGGTTTTAATCCATCATTCTTTTGCTCACCACACCACCCCAGTTTAGACCCAGCCATATGCAAATCAGTCTTCACCCTGTTCCTTATGGGAACAGTCCAGCCCGAACTGCCATGCCAGGTCCTCCCTGGACCGGAAACAAGCATCCTGGGACCGGTTTCAGGGCATCACCCTTCATCATCCAGGCTAGCTTGCATCCAGTGGTGTAGTGAGCACGGGACCCACGTCTGGGCATACCCTTCCCACTTAGGGCGACATATGCAAAAGAAACAATAGATGGACGGAATGCTGGACTATCTGTTCATCAATTGTGTGTCTTTTGCTTTCTCGTCCTAAGTGCGCCGGGTATGCCCAGACGTGGGTCCCGGGCTCACTGTGCCACTGGATTCAAGCTATCCTGGCTGATGAGGGGTGAAACCCGAGCCGGTCCTAGGATGCTTGTTTCTGGTCCAGGGAGGACCTGGCTTGGCAGTTCGGGCTGGACTGTTCCCATGAGGCACAGGGTCAAGACTGATGTGCATATGGCCAGGTCTAAACTGGGGTGGCATGGTGAGCAAAAGAATGATGAATTTAACCCAGATCTCTTGACTGGGGGTGAATGTTTTGATTTGTTCTGCATTCTGTCCATCAATTGTGTGTCTTTTGCTTCCTCGCCATAAGCGCGCCGGATATGCCCAGACGTGGGTCCCGGACTCACTGTGCCACTGGATTCAAGCTATCCTGGCTGATGAGGGGTGAAACCCTGAAACCGGTCCTAGGATGCTTGTTTCTGGTCCAGGGAGGACCTGGCTTGGCAGTTCGGGCTGGACAGGGTCAAGACTGATTTGCATATGGCCAGGTCTAAACTGGGGTGGCATGGTGAGCAAAAGAATGATGGTTTTAATCCAGGTTTCTTGACTGGGGGTGAATGTTTTGATTTGTTCTGCATTCCGTCCATCAATTGTGTGTCTTTTGCATAGATCTTTAACAGCGTATTAGGTTGCATAAGTGGGTAGAGAAAAGCGTGGGACAATCCTATCTGACAGTGATGTAGAGCAAGGCTTCAGAGATCAAAAGTTTATAATGCACCTCACTAGTACTCCACCAAAAGAGAAGATATGTAGGCTGGCAGCATACAGATGCATATATAACTCACGGTCTCAAAAGGGAGCAGATAATAGTTGAGTGACAGTCTCATTCGCAAGCATCTGATCCTTTTCCTGTCAGCTTAACCATTAAGCTGCTATTACCACTCAGCAGGTGCCGCCATCTTAAGTGAAGGTTTTCCACATAATCTATGGCAGTGCATTCATATTTCCTCTTCTTTGCTCCGAATTAACTTGTGCCAATCATTGCTTCGGAATCTCTGATATTCGGGAGTCGTGAGCAAACATATAGAGAAGTGTTCTTTGTGGCCGCTATTAAACGATCTTGTGCTCCTCAGGACAGAGCTGCTGTGCTGCTCCACCATTCTCCTCTTCATCCAAACAACAACCCCGTTTATTTATTTTCTTAATGTATTATTCACAAATACCAGACTCAAAAAAATAGGAGAATTTGAAATACAACATTGGGCAACGCCTCTCTTAGATGTGGCAAAAATATATGGTTTGTAGTTATTACATATGTTTCATTCATTAGCAGAGGAAAATATTCCTTGCCATGAGTCTCGTCTGAGACACCATAACATAAATAATGATTAACATCAAAAGTATTTCATGTAACATCAAAGGAATAAATGACAGAGCGCTAGAAAAAAATGTATCACATCTACAAAAACTAATCATAAGTATCGTATTTCTCCAAGAAACGCATGTAAATGAGAAAGTTCGAACCGCTAGAATAAATGAGTTTGAGAAATAGTGTACTTGAATGCAGAGGGAAAAAAAGGAAAGTTCATTCAAGATAATCTCACAAAGGTACACTCCACCCACCTCAAGCTATAATTCAACTAGCACTAAAGGTAGATCCTAGTGGCTGATCATATTGTTTTTTTTAATTTTTTAAATCAAGGTAAAATGTCATGTGGGTGGAAATAAAGAGGTAACCTAGATAATTACTTCAAAGCAAAGAAGGAGAAATCCAAGATCTCTTTAATCAGGGACTGAAAATGAGCGGTTACAATCAACAATTTGAATATCTTAGGTATTCAGGGACTATATATGAGGTAGAAGATGCTTACAAAGTCAGCACTTGACTTCTACCTTGTCTTCATCCCTCATGAGCTCCCACATCATCACAATCTGCCCCAACAGTGAGCCGATATAACTAAGCTGGAAATATTCCGCAGTATATTAGCTTTGAATAAAAATTAAAAAAACAAGCAACTATAGTATCCTTGCAGAATATTATCACTCACCAAAAGGTGAACTAGTTCCTAAGTTTCTCTCTTTATTCAATCACTTTACAACAAACAAAAACCCTAATGGAACTTTCATGTAGGCAATCGTCACCCTCAAACTGGATAAACGTGAGCTATGGACCCATCTCCCTAATAAATTCTGACTTCATATTTTTAAGATTCTTGACACATGTCTCAACTCTTTGTTCCTTATCCAATCTACCTGGACAAGATTGGCTTCATCTGGGGGTGACCCTCGACATCCAGTGCCACCTACTAGCCATTATTATATCACTAGTGGAAGAAGAGAAGCAAAGCACTGATGTGGGATTGCCCTCAATGCAGAGAAAGCCTTTAACAGAGGGCAGAGTGGAATCGACCTACCTCTTTAGAGTACTGGAATGCCATGTACTACTCGCAGACTAATCTGGTAAGGTGTATTATTTTAGGTAAAATAGAGTTTAGGTGAAAGAGTAGTTTTTGTGAGATGGGACTACTAGGGGATCTCGACAAGGATAGCCAATTTTTCCACTCCTGGTGGTGCTGTTTAAGTGCTGACAGAAGCAACCAACTTACTGATGGCATCACAGTCCAACCCCATGATTTCAAACTGTCTGCATATGCTGATGACTTCTTCTTGATTGTTAATAGCCCTCAGCGGTTGATAGATCCATACGGCAGGAGCTAAGTATACATGCCACAATATCAGGAAACAAACTCAACAAAGGTTCAATTTACGTCCTTTCATTCACAAGTCTCTCGGAGTCATCTATTTCCAGACAGCAAAGCCAAATGGAACACTAATATTATAATATACCGAGGAAGAATCCTCTATTCCAAGTACATTGATGCAAGACCTCTACATCCTCCTCCCTCCCCCCCCCCCCCCCGTTCCCCTCACCCCCGGGCAGGTCTATGTGCTAGTTTTTTTCTCAGTCTTATTTCCTTTTTCCTTTCAGAAGAGTTTTTTTCACGATCCAATTGAGGGTTTCCTTCTTTTTTATTTTTTCTTTCACACATTTCTCAAATTAATTAGATGTAGAAAAAAGGCACCAATGTTGTTTTGGCATTGCTGTAATTGAAATAGACAACATTTAGTTTTGACTGATGTCTCTTTCAAGTAAGTGTTTCAGGGATCTAATTTCTGGATAGGGACAGTCCCAGTTTATGAATTTAGTGAAGATGCCCATGATGGAAAACTAGGTTTTTGGAAAAGTAAATAATTGTTTGTGTCCCCTCTGCCCTTTCCCTCTTTCGCTTGTCCTCGCTTGTTTCCATAAAATGCGTTGAGGCAGTCTCGCAGCAGCTCAAATATTGTACAAGCTTCCTGCATGACCTATTTCTACCTAGCATTCAACAACGTTTTCACTGTATTCTTAATACCATCTCTACATGTTGAAGGTTATGTACCCAATTAGGGTGCCTTTCAAGCATCCAATGACCTTTACACATACTTCTCCTTGCAGGATATGGACTGAAGAGCCACGTTCGCACCCATACAGGAGAGAAGCCTTACAAGTGCCCGGAAGATATGTGCAATAAGGCATTCAAAACTTCAGGTGATCTACAGAAGCATGTGCGAACCCACACAGGTGACTTGGAGTGTTAGAACAATCAAACATTTTGGTGTCACTGGGGTACTTATAGAGGCCTTAGGGTTCTACACCATTACCGCCAGGGCAGGACAGTACCACACTCATCAGGTGCCAGGGCGGCTATAAGAGGAGGGGGTTGAGCTGACTTATACCATGCCTCCTAATCGAGAAAAGCCTGGGCTCCAGCTTGATTTCTTGCTTAACTCTTGGTGTGGGCAAGAAAGGCATGCTCAGCTTCGACTCCATGAAGAGCAATGTGTGAGAGCAGGAGATACTCCCTCAGGACTTATTGTACCATTCTGGATGAAGTGGGAGTGCTGACTGAGTCATTTTGTGCTGCACACATGTTGCAAGGAAAGTTCTCAGTGGTTCCAAAGTCCTCCTCCCCCATGTCTTGCAGCCTCCTTCCAGGAAAGGGGAGGGAAAGTAGTATAAATCTGAAGGTGATAGAGTATGCTTCCTCATGATCTGCACTCTACCAGTGGCCTCAGATACTGGGTACTTCTTGTAAAGGATGAAGAGTCTTTCGCTCTCTTTGTGACCAATTAAAATTCTTCTTCTCTTTATGTTTCGGGCCCGGGAAGGTGAACGCCCTTTCATGTGTCCATTCGAAGGCTGCTCACGCTCTTTCACTACCTCCAACATAAGAAAAGTGCACATCCGAACCCACACGGGGGAACGGCCATACATGTGCCCAGAGCCTGGCTGTGGACGAGGCTTTTCCAGCGCCACCAACTACAAGAATCACATGCGAATTCACACAGGTGAGTCCTGTTAGCTGTGGGGGCATGTGCTCTGAGACGTTTGGGGATTGGAGTGGTTGTCATGCAGTCAGTGGGTGAGCTCATGAGTGTGATCTGAGACTGTTGGAAGCTGATAGCCAAGGGGCTAGAGTTAGTCAGTGACGGTCAGCTGTGTGGGTTGTTGGGGAGGGGGGTGGGGGCGGGGGGGTAAACTAACCAATGAGTTGTCAATTGGTGATTGTGCAGGCAAAAGAAGGAAAGGGGGTGATCTGCTTTTAATGTATCAGCCTTGGCTATTGGAGGCAGTTTTTGGGGGAATTAATTTATTTGATGTAAGTGGGACTGAGTGGTAAGATCAAAACAGTTGGTAAGGCTTGAGGCCTGTGGGACTGGTTGAGTATTGGAACAGACATGGGGAGAAAGGAGCATTGTAGGAAATGGGGCTGAGGAGCGCAAAGTTTGAGCTTTAGCGATAAAATGTAATCTGAGGCAAGCTGAGAGCTGAAGTAATTGGATTAGAGATGGGCTGTTTTGGTGGTGGTGGGGGGGGGGAGTCCAGACACCAATAATCTATTAGCTGTTCCTACTAGAGGCACTGCAATGAGGAGGTAAAACTGACAAATGACTTAAAAAGAAGAGACCATGTGTGTGGGTGGAAGTTGATAGGACAGTGTGATTGCATGCCAATCTTTGGTGGACATAGATTATTCTAGAATGGCAGTCATGTTTCAGGGCTGCTGAACTATTGGATTGTATTTCCCTGTTTTCAAACTCTTGAGAAACATTTTATGTACTCTTAAATATCGAAGAATCCATGGTAGAGTAGCGCCCAGGAATGAAGGAAAACTACTTTTGTAAATTTCTCAACTATTCTCAGTGTGAAGCTTGATGATGGAGCTCTACACTGCATGCGGAGTTTATACTCTTAACATGGTGGCCTAACAATGATGTGCTGTACTGCACAAGGGCCAGGCTTGTTAGCAGATCTCTAGCTGTCTTGCAAATGAGCATGAGACTGTCAGATGCCATTTGGGGGTTTACTGGACAGACTGAGCTACTGGACCACAGCCAGGGGTGCTGGAGAAGTTTGCCTCTACTGTCTGAGGGTCTGTCCTACTATGGCTCTGTAAACTGGGCCACGTACAACCCTTCCAGCCAGCGGTAGTGATGGTGAGCAATCACAGGCTTCTCAGGGATGCTAGTGCAGGTATGTATAGCCTCAGCACTTAACACCACAACCAGTAGAGCACTAAAATATTTCTCCAGCCCAATGCTTCTCTGTGGAAAAGACAAGTAGGCACAATACAACGCACTACAATAATTTACTAGATACTCAATACTCTGGTATGAATCCCATGTGCTTCAAGGTGGGGTCCCTGCTAGGCACTCTACCCTCTTTCTCTCCCCCTTTAGCTGAGGTGCAGTGCTCCCTCTCCTCTGTTAGCAAACAGTTATTTCACAGGCTAACTAGCCTGTATAGTCTCTCACCTGTTCCTTCTCCTTGGTGGTGTAGTTGCTTTGGGCCTCCCACAGGTGGGTTCACTTTTGGTGACCTATACCAAAGGTACAGCTCAAGTCAGTCCTAATCAGGTGTCGCAACTGCAGGTCATGCAGTGATTCTTCAGAAAAATACTGCAGGAATGGCTCGCGTTGGACTTCTTCTGGCTTCGGTACTCTCTCTCCTTACTGACTGACTGGTTTCTGAGGCTCTGTGGCCCAAATCCTCTAGTGAGTACACTGTCTATCGTGCTAGGACCTCCCAGGGTTGAGGTGGTTCAGCAGTCCTCTTTCCAGACACAGGGCTCCAGTGACAATAGGGCACATCTAGACACTGTTGGGAGCACAATGGCAGCTGTCTGATCTGGGTGCTACAATAACTTGGTTTCTGGACACCAGTCTGGCACTTTGTGCCTCGAGGCGACATGCTCAATCTTTGGAGAAGCAGTCAACTTGGCACCTATGGGAGTCAGTACCAGGACAGCCATTAAGGGGGGGGGGGGGGGTGGACACCTTCGATGGGCACAGCAGGTCTGCAGTCTTCAGAGCTACCAGGACCGCATGCTACTGGGTTGGCAGTGCCGTGGCCATGCCATCCAGGTTTTCAGACATGCAGCGGGTGCCACGGGGCAAATGTCAATCCAGACTTCAGTCAGGCCTACTGATTGGGCACACTTCCTCAAGTGCCACTGCGGCGAAGATGGGGATGACCCTGGATCCTGCACGAGAACTCTTCAGAAGCACCACAGTTCTCGGAGACTCTGTAGGACTGGTCCGCAATGTTGATCACATCAGCAAGTGTCTGGTGGACATACCCTTGCACCAGGTAGCAGCGAATGGGATATTGTTGCACATCCAAAATATTGGTCCTTGAAAGTGAACACAAACTTTTTTTTAATTATCCATATCAACCCTGTATACTGGAAAATTAAATGAATGGTGCTCTACCACCAGTACATCTTACTATCTGCAGATGTAGTTTAGTGTTTTTCTTTTTATTTAAAGTAACGTTATTGGCATTTAGGAATCATACAAACATCGTTTTCAAAGGAATACACTGAAGGGAAATCAGGCTTCCATCCTGTCCCTCCCCCCAACAGCTGTACTGAAAGGTAAAAAATATCAATACTTCGCTGGTTATCCGGTGGGAGGAGAGAAGGGGAGGACGGCAACCCATCAACCACCTATATAGCAGTATTCCATTTCTCAAATACAGGTATGAAAAGAGGAAAAAACAACATTACATTGGATTTCTTGCGATGGTAATACATAAAGCTTACAAGGTCCATCTCTTCATTCTGTCCATGAGATCCCATGTCAACTTTTAACATATTAACTCCCCCCCCCCATTCCCCCTCGTCAAATCATCAATCCATGAAAGGGGTTAAAATATAAAAGTTTGTCTTAGGCCACATAATGTGATTTCACCCATCTCTCCTTAACTATCGATCCCCACAATTCTCCAGCATCAGCTGTTTTCCCCCCTCATCCACTGCTTCAAGTGTCTCCGGGGCTTGCGGGTCCCTCAACTCAGATAACATAAAGGACAATGCCTGGAGATCGTCTGCAAGCTTTTCACCCTTCCGGACAAATTTCATCTGTACCTCTTCTGCAGTTGCCCACTCACATATGTCTCTTACCCATTCCTCTGTTCGGGGGGGCAGAGGTCGAAGCCATCCTATGGCAAACCGTCTCTTTGCTACCACTAACTAGCCCCAAGAGAACAAATTGTCTACTTAGTTTCTTGTGTTTCGGTGCAGGTAGCAAACCCAACAACACCTGTCGGATCTCCATAGGGATCGCCCATCCCATGGCTCTTTGGAGGCATGCAAGTACATCTTCCCAATAAGAGAGTAGTGTCGGACAAGCCCAAGTTATATGCAAAAAGTCCGCTGCCCGTGACCCACATCTTGGACATTCATCAGATCAAGCCGGATAAATTATATGTAGTGTTCGTGGGGTAAGTTATGTCTGATGTACAAAGTTGTATTGAAGGAGCTTAAAATGTGCCTTTGAGCTCACCCCCCAAATCCCCTCATGAACCCTTAGCCGGTCCCCCTCTGATAGGGGCTCAACAACTAACTCATCCCTTTATGACTGCACGGGCACAGCCCCACACGGTAAGTCATCTCGTAAGGCTTGATAAAGATGGGACACTAATCGTCTTCCCTGACCCATGAGTAGCATCACTTTTCGTATATTAGTACTGGGGGGCTCCTCTGGGAAAGATGGCCAGATCTCCCGGGCCACTCTCGATATCTTTTTGTACTGCAGAAACTGCCCTGTCCCCAAATTAAAGGAGACAGTCGCCTCATCGCAGGTGATGAATTTTCCATCAACAATACAGATCCCCTAACAGCTGACATCCTCCCTCCCTCCACCATCGTACAGACATAGAATCAGCTATACATGCGAAAGGACACAGCACCCATAGGGGCATATCTGGGGCATAGGGGCATGTTGCACTACCCGTCACACCACGTTTTCCCATGTTATAGCCACGTGTCGTACAATGCATTGAAGCGATGTGGGGACTCCGGTACCTAGCAGCAGGAGGTCTGGTAAAGGGCGACCACCGCACATGCCCGCCAGGAGTCGCCTCTCCCAGTTATCGTCACTGTCCAGCCAGCGCACTCCGTGTTGCAGTTGGGATGTCATATAATAAAATTCCAAACAAGGAACCACAAGCCCTCCTTTACCCAATGTTCTCTGTAGTGTTGCAAGGCGTACTCTCCAGCGCTTGTTGCCCCACAGGAGGTCTACCAGTAAGCCGTCTATTGTCTGGAAGTAATGTCTGGGAACCATGTACAGCGAGTGTTGTAGTACGTATAAACATCGGGGTAGGATAATCATTTTCACAATTGCAATCCGGCCCATAAGCGACAGCGGTAGGTCTCGCCAAAATCATATGGAGCCGCGCAATCCTTCCATCACTCTTTCTATATTGACATCTAGGTAGGAGAAGGCTGTGTTCGCCAGTCGGATCCCCAAGTATCTTGCTCCTTCGGCCACCCACGGAAACCCCACCTGCTGTAACTCAGTTTCCGATTTCCCCGCCAATCTGCCTATGGGGATCAATTTGGATTTCCCCGGATTGATACGGAGACCCGAAATACTTGTAAACCTTTGTAGCTCCGCAAAGAGGAGAGGCACTGAACATATCTGCTGCCGGAGATATACCAGCTTATCAGCATAAAGGGAGACAACAGGATTGATCGCCCCCAGCTTAACCCCCCAGAGTCCCATCCGTTTTTTCAGGGCGGCCGCCAAAGGCTCCATAGCTACTGCAAACAAGAGTGGTGATAGTGGGCAGCCCTGACAGGTGCCCCGGCAGAGCGCAAATGGTTTAGACACCAGTCTTTCAACTCTTATTCTGGCTAAAGGGGCAGTGTAGAGCAGTTGGACCCACTTGAGAAAACCCCCCACCTACCTCGACCCACTGGAGAACTTGCCAGATAGAAGACCTGTCTACCGAATCGAAGGCCAGTTCGATGTATAAAAGTGCCAAAGCATATTCGTCCTCCAATAGGCACGGGGCATGCCACACATGTGCCAGGCGTTGCAGATTGAGTAGTACTACGCTTCTAGATAAACCCCGCCTGATCTGTATGTGTAAGGTGGGGCATATTCGGGAAAAGGCATGCTGCAACAATCCTACTAAGTATTTTTACATCTAAATTTAGGAGTGAGATCGGTCTGTAGGCGCTGACCAGTAAAGAGTCTTGTCAGGTTTTGGTATTATGGCCACCATGGCTTCGCTCATGGAGGTCGGTACAGTGCCATTCTCGTGTGCCTCGTTGTAAAGCTCTGGTAGGCGGTCAACCAGCAGGGGAGCATACCTCTGATAAAACTCTGCCGGTAGCCCATCATTTCTGGGGCTTTTGGCAGATTTGAGATGTTGAATGGCCACAAGGATCTTCTCTTTGTTAATCGGGGTATTCCGAACGTCAGTCACCTACGGGTCCAACCGGGGGAGCTCGACGAAGGTAAGGAAGTTCTGGACCGCCTCCCATGGGGGAGAGGGTTGTCCCGCATATACACCACTGAGATGCATAGCCAGAGCTTCGATGATCGCGCGCTGTGTGTGTACTATCTCTCTGTTGTTATCTTGGAGCTGTAAGATGGGTGTTGTGGGCGATTCCTGTTTAACCAATCATGCCAACAAAGCTCCCGTTTTATCTCCCTCCATGTGCAGGCATTGTCGGTGTGCAGTATTCGTGAATTTCTCTAAAATGCGCCAATCTGCCAGCAAGACCTCCCGAGTGGCACACCACTCCGTCATAGTGTGAGGGGCTACAGGGAGTGCCACAGCCAATTTACCCAACTTTGCCTCCTGTGTGGCTATGTCTTTTTCCAGTTGATGTCTGACCACATAGGACGTCTTAATACACCCCCCCCACCCCCTAAGGACGACTTTCATAGTCTCCCACTCGAGCGCTCGGCTTGAGGCAGACCTCCAATTCTCCTCAAAATAAGGCTCCAAAGTGTCCGAGATTATAGCTGCAAGGGGGGGGGGGGTGGGGGGATCTGTTAAGGTTTTGGTTTGAAGGCGCCAGAGGGGTATCGCCGAGCGATCCCGGGCCCTCTCAAGGTTCAATAATACTGGCGAGTGATCAGAGAGGTATCTAGGTTATCCCTTCCACCTTGGACATAAGCTCAACTGAGAGAAACCAATAGTCTAAGCCACTAAAAGTTCCAGACGCTGGGGAGTGACAAGAGAACAATCTTTTCGTTGGGTGACGGTCCCACCATATATCACATAAATGCATGCCTTCTAGAATATCTCGCAGTGTCCCAGTGAAGCGGGGTTTGGTTTGGCCTCCGGGGGGGGGGGGGCGGGGGGCTCACGGTCCAGCGAGCCATTAAGGACACAATTAACGTCTCCTGCCAATATATCGGTGCACCTAAATATTGAGATGACACTTCCAACATGGCAGGAAAGGAGGGACAGTCCGCATTATGAGCATACGCGTTAATAATAGAGATTCCTTGCCCATCTAACTTCCCATGTAGAATAACATACCTCCCCTCAGGTCCGCCACATGGTGTAAATATTGAAACAGAACTCCCGGAGTCACCTATATAAGGACCCCTCTTGCAAAGCTAGAGTATGAGGTGGCGTAAAGCTGCCCTCTCCAGCGTTTCGTTAGACATGGCAGGGAGTCCCCCCAAATGTGCGTTTCCTGTAAGCCTGCCACTGCTATCCTGTACCGTTTCAGATAAGCGAACACCCTCTCTGCATTTTTCAAATGCAGCGAATCAGCTGGCATTCCAAGTATCAACTTTGTTATGAGGGCTGCCATAGGACACATAATATACTCTCTTTGCCTCTTCTCGGCCACACCTCACTGAACATCCCATTCGGCCACTAGAACCCTCGCATCACTCTTGACTCCTTCATTAGACACGGAAGTAGGGTCAACAGCCCCAACCATACCGCAACAGTTACATTGTATTATAATCTAACTCTCCCCTTTCCCTTGGGCAGTATCGTCACTCCCTCCAGTCTTTAGATAGACAAGCTAAGAATGTGCTGGTGCCGCTCCATCACCCAACAAAACCCCGAACAGAGAATAACAAGGAACCACAAACTCATGTTTCCGATTTCAGTTCACCAAGTTCCCACATTTTTAGTACAGCTGATATTTTAACTTTCCACCAACATTGTGCTACGCTAGTGGTTGGCCATCTGGCGGGGTGCGAGGTTGAGACCTCCAACCTCCCGTACAGATGCCAGCCACTGTGGGGTTAAGCCCCCCGCCGATTTCACTTAGCTATGATCCGTAGGAACAACGTCCTCACACATCGCCTCTTGCAAGCAATCCCCCCATATGGCAGTCTCGGCATTCCCTCATCTCAGATAGATATATCGTTTCACTTATCTGGGCCAGGTATGTATGTCCATTCCCCTTCGGGTATTCCGAACTTTAATTGGCGGTGTCTCCGCTCAGGCTCCGGTCCACCAGCTGAGCCGGAGACGATTCTCCAGAGTCAGGCACAGCTTCCGAGGTCCGCAGCGTCCCATCAGGGCATACTCTGATTCTTCCAGGGCTCTGAGTCTTATCACAGGATTGCCAGTGATTCTGTTTTTTCCAGTTCTGGGCCGATCTGCCCGACCCCCATGACCGGAATTAGGCGAGGAACAAGCGCTCAGTGTGCTCTCTCGATGGTAAAAAACTTAGAGAGCTTCTTCGGAGCCAGTACAAAGGTAATCCAGTCTTCAAGGAATAGTTCGGTGGATGGCCCTTCCGCTTTCTCAGGAAAACCTACAAAGCATAGGTTGTTCCTACGCGATCTCCCTTCAGAGTCCTCCGCTCAGTCATCCAGTGGTACCACTCGCTTCTGGAGGTCAAGGACAGTGTCTCGTAGGGCATGGACCTCTGCCTGTAAGGTGCCTACTGTTTTTTCGGCGGTGCTCACCTGGCCCGCTGTATCCCCTCAGCGTGCTCATTCAGGGTAGTCTCTTGTGCTCCAGGGACCAGGGGCATGGGATGCGTATAGTTTAGGATTTTGTTGGTTTGGGCCTCCCGATTACCTTTCGCCTTCACCATCATTGATAGCCCTCGAGCAGTCCGGTGTCCCAGGACCCCACCGGATGTGATGCAGATTAGTTTATCTTGCACCTGAGGCTAGCTGGATACCCTGGTGCCTCTGATCCAACACAGTTCCCGCAGTCCCATAGGATGTAATTTTAGTGGGCAACTCAACCAGCCCCTTTCTCACCCCGCTGGGGTGTATCCGGGATAATACAATCAATGGAGCCCCTGCCCAATTTCAAAGGGCCATTGCTGATTCGGGTCGGGGTGTTTCACTTTCTATGGGGTCTCCAGGCACAGGGACTAGTCCTCAGTTTCCAGGCCTCACCTTTCAGCAGAGTCCAATTATCAGGCAGCCCCCACTAGGCCTCAACTCTCGCCTCTATTTATGCATTTAATTCCCTCTGGTCACTTTTGTCATGTCTCCAGTCGATTGAAATGCTTGGCTCCCCTGCGTGGGTCTCTGCCTCTCAAGGCTGCAGGAATCGCCCAGTGACAGCTGCTCGCCTTCCTAGTCCTGGACTGCCGGCCTCGATACCACAGGCCAGTAGAAGCTTTTACTCTGCCATCTTGCCAGGCCCCCCACCCCCCCTGTAGATTTAGTTGTTTCGTCCACTGGACTTTGTCAAGGCTGAAAGAAAGGGAGTCATTATTTAGTAATCAGTCATTTGTGAATTTGAGTTTTAAAGTAGATCATTTTAATAACCAAAATAACACCTTGAAGCACCAAGAAAGAAAAGATGTAATTTTTTTTCTTGCAAAACACAGAGCCACAGGTATTAGGAAGAGTTATAATCATGTATTTCAACAGATAGAAAGTGAATGTCCTTAAAAAAAAGTTTAGGAAGAGCAGTATTTTGAGGAATATTGTGTCCAAAGCACCACCACCTATTATGTGTGTCAAAAAGAATTTTAGGTATAAATGCCAATTACGTTCAGGTTGATTGTATATTGTAGATTTGCTAACTGTTTGGAATTTAGTAGAGATCTCATCTGACTGAGACTTTTAGCTGCAGATTACTTACCTTAGAATTATTCCCAGGCGTCAGACTGGATCTGAAAATTTTCATGAACGTTACCCTGTGCGCCGGTAGATGGCGATGTCCGTGCCGGAAGTGATGTGCGCGGTGCCTATATAGGTGCCACCCAGCATGCTGACGTCTGTTCTTTTCTTTCCGCACCAGTCAGCGCAGATCTGGAGAGAGTTATCCCCAGTCACTTTTTAACTGTCTTTTTTTCGACTTTTTGTCGAAGTTTTTTTAGGCTTGTCTCCTGGTGTGATAGGGATGTCAACGAGGAAGACTGGATTCAAGCCCTGCGGCACCCGTCACTGACATATGTCGATGACGGACACACACCTAGTCTGTCTCTAGTGTTGAGCGCAACGACAACGCCAAGACCTGAGTCGATTGTCACACCATGCACACCAAGTCCTTGAGGGAGCGGTCCCTTAAGCTCCTTGCTGCTCGACGTGCGATTCCGCGACAGTCTTGATCCCGGTCGAGAAGAAAGTCCCGGGATTGGTCGCAAAGCCATCGATCTTTGTCGCAGTCTAAATCGTCCCCTTCCGGTAAGTCCCACAAAAAGAAGAGCAAGAAATCGAAGAGGTCTTGGAGTTCACCCTATCCGTCAAAGTCATCTTATAAGATGAGAGAGCATCGTCACTCCAGGCCTAACTTCGCGGTTGAGCCTGCTCTCGGGTCTTCTCCGTGCCTCCCCGAGTTTGCGGGAGCCGGTGCAATCCCCGCCCACCTTCTAGAATTTTTTGAGGCCATGCACCTCACATATGGGCGGCCCGTCCCTGCTGGAGGGCCTTTGGGCCCCAGGTTTAGGAGGGGCCCTACTGGTTCCCCGCCAGCGGGTCTGTCAGGACACTTGGATGCACAGATTGATCTGGTTCGGCACCTCGACCTTCCCTAGCGGTGGTGCTGCCGTCCTCATTCTTATCCCGGACTCTTACACAGAGCTGGAGGGGCGATGTCCGACATAGACTTTGGCGCTGACTGGAGCAATTCCCTACAGGCCGGAGACTGAGTCCTATTCTTATGGGCTTGGACTTGGTAAAGATTGGAAGGGCCCGCTGGACTCTGAAGAATACCAGGCCCCATACACCAATATGGACTGATGTGAGGATTTGGCAGACACCTCCCCAAATACTGGCATGGTCTCTCCTCTTACCCTGGCTACGGAGGAAGGAGCCTCATTTGCTGTGGTGGTGAGGACATCTGAGGTCCTGAACCTTCAGCTGCCCTCCGTGACTGTCAATACTAACGTCTTGACGGAGGTGCTTCAACCGTGAGTCAGCCCTTCAGAACCACTTCTCCCATTTAATGAAGCTCTCAGGACGTCTTACTCGAGGCCTGGGCCGAGGCCCTGCACAGGTGCTACTATGAACAGGACAATTGCCCACTTCCACTGCCCTGCCCCAGGGAATCCCTCTTTCCTCACCCAACATCCCACCCCGGAGAGCTTTGTGGTCCAAGCCTCCACTTCCTGAGTAAATCCTGGTGCATCCCCTACAACCCCACCGGATAGGGAATCCAAAAGGCTGGACACCTTGGGCAAGAAAATGTTTTCTTCCGCCAGCCTGACATTGCAGTCTGTGAACACTGCATGCCTTTTGGGCCATTACCCCCATGCCCTTTAGGATTCGGTTGCGCAGGTGCTGCCTATGGTCCTGGAGGAGGCCGGCCCCAACTCTCTCAAGCTATGGCTGATGGGAGAGACTCTGCTAAGTTCACGATCTGATGACTGCTGGATACATCCGACTCGCTAGGCAGAGCTGTTTCTTCGTCGTGGCCTTGCGGCGCTACTCCTGGCTGAGGACAACTGGCTTATCGGGGGATGTCCAAGCATCACTTATGAACATGCTTTTTGATGGCTCCTCTCTCTTCGTAGATGAGGCGGAGATTGCCCTGGAGCTCTTCAAGGACAGCAGAGCTACTGTCAGGTCCTTGATCCCCTGTCAAACCCAGTCTACCTTTTGTGGCCATGGAAGGGCTTCCAGCTGCGTCTCGACCTGCCCAGCCACAATGGTATTGAAGCTTCCCAGCCCCTGCGTGGCTGAGGACGTGGTACCCACAGGCAGGCAGCCAGAGGCCTGCCCAGTCCATCACTCCCCTGGGAGCCGCAGCCTCCAAACCTATTTAGCATGTTCTCCGACCATCCTGGGCAACCAGTGGTCGGCAGGATGCACCATCACCTGCACCACTGGGAGGGAGGGAGGGTCAATAAAGGACTGCTGGCTTCTCCAGATTGCCCGAAAGGGCTACTCCCTCCCCTTCATGACCACCCCTCCACCCTCTTACAGCAGGCTGACAGAGTACTATCTCTCCTTACTCTGCCAGGAAGGGACCGCTCTCTTGGCCACAGGAGCCATAGAGAGGGTGCTGGAATCGGAAGTAGCTTGTGGTCGCTGTTCCCGCTACTTTCTGGTGCCCAAGAAGGACGGAGGCCTTCGTCCTATCCTAGACCTGCGCCCTCTCAATTTCTTCGTGAAAAAGGAGCAATTCAAAATGTTCACACTCGCTCAAGTCCTAGCTGCCTTGGACCCGGGAGACTGGATGGTAGACTTGCTGGACGCATACTTCAAGATCCCCTTCCTGCCTGCACACAAATGTTACCTGCAGTTCAGGGCAGGTCACAAGCATTTTCAGTTCATTGTGCTCCCCTTTGGCCTTACCAGCGCCCCTCGGGTGTACACCAAGGTGATGGCGGTGTTTGCAACTCATCTGCGGAGATCAGGGGTGCCTGTCTTCCCCCTATCTCGATGACTGTCTATTGTAGCCGGGCTTGTCCCAGGCAGTCGTCTCCCACCTCCAGAATACGGTGAACCTTCTGCGCTTGCTGGGGTTCACTATCAATGTGCCAGGGGTTCACTATCAATGTGCCAGAGTCTCACCTGATCCCCTTCTCAAATGCTCCCTTTCATCTGAGCTGTTCTGGACTTATCCTCCCAAATGGAGAGTCCAGAATTTTCAGGCTACAATACCGATGTTTCAGCCGCTATCCTGGATTTCGGTGACTCTGAGACTGCTGGGCCTCATGGCCTGCTGTAACCTGCTTGTGACACATGCCCACTGGCATATGTGGGCTCTGCAGAGGGATCTGAAGTTCCAGTGGGCGCAGATCAGGGGAATCTCTCTGACCTGGTCCAGATCTCAGAGGGTAGTGCAATGGATCTGCAGTGGTGGTTTATGAACTGCGATTAGGTCAGCAGCAGATCCCTCTCCCTTCCCCAATCAGACCTGACAGTAGTGACAGATGAGTCCCTTCTGGGCTGGGGCGGCCATCTGGGAGAGGTGGAGATCAGAGACCTCTGGTCTCCAGCGTAATCCGGACTCCACATCAGCCTGTGGAGCTCCGAGCGATTCGACTGGCATTAAAAGCCTTTCTACCCTCCATCAAGAGGACGCTAGTGCACGTATTTACTGACAACACCACCACCATGCGTTACTGCAACAAACAGGGTGGGGTGTCAAGAGGCACTGCGTCTCTGAACTTGGCTGTATTTTTTGGGCATTTCCCTGTTTTTTTATCACCTGGTGGGATCTCTGAACGCCAGAGCATACAAACTCAGTCGAAGATGTCTAGTGGATCACGAATGGAGTCTCATCCAGAGGTGGTGCAAGGTCTCTTTCAGCAGTGGGAAGAGCCTTGGTTAGGTCGGTTTGCCACTGCTGAGAATGCACAATATCAGCAATTGTGTGTGCTGGAGTTTTCCAAGACTGCTCTCGCTCATACCAGTCCTGCTCAGAGTTCTCAAGAAAATCCGGAACAACTGGGCCCAAGTCATCCTTGTGGCTCCGGACTGGGCTCAAGAGACTCTAGAGAGTCTGGTATTCCGACCTGCTGAGCATGGCATCGGTCTTCTGATTAGGTTGCCCTTTCGGGAGGATCTTGTGTCGCAGCGGCAGAGCGGGTTCTCTACCCGAACTTGTCAACGCTTCATGAGTGGAGATTGAGCGGCGACAGTTGACAGCATTCGACCTTCCGCCCGAAATCTGTAAAGTCATCTTGGCAGCCAGGCATCCCTCCACCAAGACGGTATACGCCTGCGTTTGGGACGAATTTGTGGCATGGTTTGCCCCCCTTTCTCAGGTCCTTCTATTTATTCTTTCTCTTGCACAACAGGACTCTGCTCTTGGCACCTTAAAAGACTATCTTTTTGCAATTTCAGCAGTTGCTTGATCAGCCATCCCTTTTCAAGTCCTCTATTGTACATTAGTTTCTGAAAGGTCACTTGTTCCGACCTTCACCTTTCATTATACCTCATTGGGACCTACATTTACTTCTGACTTTCCTGATGTACGCTCCTTTCAAGCAACTACACAACTGTCCTAACAGGCTCCTTACTATCAAGATGGTCTTTCTACTGGCGATAAAGATGGTCTTTCTACTGGCGATAACATCTGCCTGGAGGGTCAGTGAGCTCCAGGCTTTGTCATCTAAGCATCCGTACCTCAATATCTTCCCAGACAAGCTGGTCCTTCACACTAGAGCTTCCTTCTTACCGGAAGTGATCACTCCCTTTCATGTAGACCAATCCATCACTCTGCCTACCTTTTACGATCCACCTCATCCCTCTAAGGAAGAGGAGCGACACCACTGCCTGGACCCAAAAAGAGCGTTGTCATTCTGTTTTGACCACACAAAATGGTTCCAGGTGGATGAACAACTCTCCGTGGGGTATGTCGGAGCCCAGAAAGTAAAGGCAGCACAGAAACTGACCATCTCATGATGGATCGTGCTCTGTATCAAAATCTGCTAAGCATTGGCCAAGAAGCAACCCCTGAGGGTTTGTGTGATCATTCCACTAGAGCAAAGGCTGCAACTTCTACTTTAGCATGTGGAGTTCCAGTCCTGGACATCTGCCAGGCATCACCGTGGGCATCTCTGCACACGTATACGAAGCACTACTGCCTGGACAGTCAGGTCGGTAGGGACGGGCCCTTTGCTTGTTCAGTCCTGCAGGCATTTTTGGTGGGAAATTGTTCCCTAGGCCCTCTTCCAGGGAGGTATTGCTTGGGTACCTTTTCTTAGGTAAAGAATCTGTGGCTAGAAGCCACTGTCAGATGAACAAGTTACTTACCTTCAGTAGCACCTTATCTGGTAGAGACTCTATCTAGCTGCAGATTCCTTACCAACCGACCCATTCTCCCCGCTCTGCGAACCGATTTCTAGGCAGAGGCCTGTTCTTTTTTCAGGGCCCTAGTTTTCCACACCAGTTGTCAGTGTTCCTCGTGGCTCGGTGCTCCTGGCATGGAAAGTAAAGAAAAGAAACTGACATCAGCGCGCTGGGGTGGCACCTATATAGACACAGCGCACGTCCCTTAAGGTGCGGATGCCGCCGCCACACAGAGTCCAACGATGTCCCATACCATCACGTACCAGTACTACTCACGAAACATTTCTGGATCCAATCTGACGCCTCAGGATAATTCTATAAGGAATCTGCGGCTGGATATAGTCTCTACCAGATAAGGTGAACCCGAAGGTGTGTAACTTGTTCGTTAGACTATATATAGATATAGATATCAAGTAACCTTTTTCTTCCACGGTTCACTACCTCCAGAACCAGAAAGAGATATCATAATTGTGAAAATTGTATGTATGGAGCAACAGATTATTTGGCCTGCACAATTAGAGTTTCTAGATGGTAATACCTGTTCAGTCGTATCGATGTCATCTAGAAATTTGTTGGTTGCACTTGCTGAGAAAATTAAATGGAAATTAGCCAAGCAGTACTCTAAATAGCATTATATACAAGGAGATGAGGCATTCATAGTGATTAAGGACTATGGAAGATGATTATTTTTTCCCAACTAATTTTATTGGGTTTTGACAAAAAAACATGGCCACACAGGCCGCAAAGTACTTACAGAATGATGTACTGAGTACACCCATGAACAGAAACAAGAACTTGCATAGTCCCCAATGCGCCCCCAATACCCCCTGAGCCCCCAATCACTATACGACGCAAGACATGTCTCTCAACAGGTTGCACATTAGTCAGTGGTATCATTCCCTTTTCTTTCTGCCCCATACCCCCTGATTTCTTCCTCAAGAAGTGAACGGTCAGAGCAGACAAGTTCCGAGGCAATTCCCCTCTAGTTTTCCCACCTCTGCCAGATTTTAAGAGCATCCCCTCGCCTGGTACACCACAAACTCTAGCCCCATTCAATAGTCCATCGCCATTTTCCACACTGCAAGGGATGAAGGGGCTATCTACCTTCCATGTCCTGGCTATATCTCTTTTTGCCAGAGTTAGACCCAGAAACAAAAGGAGCCATTTATATCTGTTCCACCCTATGCCATCAGTGCTATGAAGGAGAATTAGCTTTGGGTACAGCGGGATTGTCCAGTAGAGGTCCTCCCCCAGACAGGACATCACACCTTGCCAAAACCGGGCCAGCGCCGAACAGCTCCAAACCGTATGGATGCAGGTATCCTCGTCCGCCCTGCATATGAGGCATGTCAGGGAATTGGTCACTCTCATGTACCACAAACTGTACCTCGTGTAATAGGCTCTGTGGAGGCATTTGAATTGGATCAGTCCGAGGCGGGCAGAAATTGCTGCTCCGCAGGGCGCCCCCAAGGCCCCCGTGCAGTCATCAGCATCTAGAGTGTCTATCGGCTTCTAATGGCGGGTAGCGTATTTGAACTATTTGCGATGAGAAATTGGCATATGTTCGCTATTTTGTGAGTGCCCAGGTCTACCAGGAGGAGCTTATCCTCCAGTGAGTTGAATTCAGGAAGATCCGTGAAGTTCCTAATGTAGGGGGTAAGAGCATGGCGGAATTGCAAATGCCGGTGGAATTGGCTGCGATGCAATTGATATTTGTTTTGCATCTCTTGAAGTGATTTCAAGACTGTGCCCTGCATCACATTTCCCAGAGTGGAGATCCCAATACTGTCCCACTTCCGAAAGCCCTCTAGCTGGGACACCTGCTGCAGGACACTTCCCTGCCATAACGGTGTCCACTCTGTCAATTTCCCCCACCATCCCATCCGCCGCAGGGAGCGTTTCGACACATTTGGACCACCTGTGTGGCCGATGGAAGAGATCACGCCCTTTTCCCATCATACATATAGTCAAACAAGTCAACCCATTGTCCACCTCTCAACCGCATACGCTGGGTCATTATGGTGGTCATACCACCAATCATTTATAACCAAGAGATGAGATGCAAAGTAATACGAGTATACATCAGCTGCAGCAATGCCTCCACAGTACGTGCATTGAAAGCAAGTTCTGAGGCCAATGCGAGTAATCCCTGGCCCCCACAGGAACCCACAGAGAACAGCATTGATCTGCCTAAACCACAACTGGGGGATGGCATAGGGATAGCTGTGCAACTGATACAGCAATTTGGGCAGAAAGACCACATTAAAGATTAACAACCTGCCCTTCAATGACAGCGGCAGAAGTGACCAGACCTGCATCTCCGCTTTTACGCACTTTAATGCTGATGCCAGATTATAAGACCACGACAATGTTTCATCTTGGGAGACATACACCCCCAAATATTTAAAGCCGCCGCCGGCTAACATCAACCCCTGCACCCACCCCACAGTCCATGCATACTCTTTTACGGGGAATACCATGGATTTTGAGGCATTCATATCAAGGCCAGTAGAAGATTTTTAATGTTCTAAAATCACTCATGAAATTGATAATGGTCTTCTTTAGATATAAAAGATGAACTATATTGACTTTTCTCCTGTAGAGACGTCGATGTAAGCTTGGCTAGATACGGATTTCAAGATCTAATTGAAGTCCATATTGTTTCGTACCCAATTTTAATCCCTGAGGGAGTGGGACTTCCAACTCCATGAAACACATGTTGGGGATGAAGGGTAGGACTGCACTCCTTTTTGATCAGATGTAAAGGGTCCTTTCGAAAAGGGTATCCTTTTTGTCTCTTTCTGATCACTTTTTGGTGCCCCTTAATAGACTGGTGCAGACTTCGCACACCTCTTTATGCCTGTGTTGTGGGTGCTCCAACTTGGAGATGGCCCTGGTGTGAGGAGCATCACTCAATACAGAGGCTGATTCTGGAAGACCACCTGGGAAGGACACATGAAAGAGGAATCGACCCAAACTGGTTCTGAATGTGCATACCGAGAATACACACCACCTGACCACACCTTGGTACAAGTAGTGACTAGTAGTTCAATGCCCTCTTGCACAGTGAGAGTAATGCTTAACCTGTGTCAGAAAGAGAGAGTTGGAATTGAGTTTTTTATATAAAAATAGAAATGTGCTTCCTGACTACAATAGATGCATCCCTGTTCATGACAAATATTGTACATTACTTTAAGTAGCATATTTAAATCTTAAGAATGTGTGAGGTAGCTCATGATAGACTTTTTTGTGCCATATACAGGAGAAAAGCCATACCTGTGCACCATCCCTGGCTGTGGTAAGCGATTCACAGAATATTCTAGTTTGTACAAGCATCACGTTGTTCACACCCACTGCAAGCCCTATACCTGTAGCTACTGCGGCAAGACCTACCGACAGACGTCTACACTGGCCACGCATAAACGCAGCACACATGGGGAACTGGAGGCTACGGAGGAGAGCGAGCAGGCCTTGTTTGAGCAGCAAATGGAAGGTACTGTGGGAGCAAAGGTGGTAGAACCTGGGAGTAAATGAGTGCAGGGGACCCTGTGTTGGGAATGTTTGAGTCAGCAACTTTGTTTTGAAAGGGGTCATGGTCTGTATTATGGATGGGGACAACTGTTGGCCCTGCAACTGAAAGACATTGTTTTTTGTACTTGGTGCGAGACCGTATCCTTTTGCTTTTCTTGCATCTTGTTTCGGACCTCCTTTGAAACCTCTATTGTTTTCTCCAGCTTTTGTGCATCTTTTTAAATAGTCAAACACTTTAGTTCAGTACAGACCACACTGTGGCATGAATGCAGCCTGTTTGCCACACATGGTGGTATTTACATGAGGATACCATTTATTGAGATTATATCTAAGAAAAGATTCCCTGTCCATGAGGGAAGATGCCCCAGAAACTTACTGTTAATTCTAACTTGTCCTCTTAATTTCTCTCCATGAGCCTTGCCTGTCTTTGTGCTGGGTTTCGCTATCACTTTCGAGACGAAGTGTAAGCATGTTAATCCGCTCTAAAAGTAAATAAAAGTATATATGAAGACTTCCCAGGTGGCAGGACCTACCTACTTTAATCTTGTCCCTAAGCTATTTTTAATAAGTAGTTAAAGTTCAACTGACTCCGCTAATCCGTGGTCCTTTGGGTGTGACCATATTGAATAGCGCTATCTCAACATTAAATTGTCCGATACCTTCTGCCACGCCATATTAAACCAGGGAACCCGCATCAAAGTGCTACTTTGCCTGATACTTTCCCACCATAATCAACCAAGCAAACGCCATTAAAGTCCTAAGGCGTAGTATAGGAAAGTGGGTTTCTGTGGCAGTAACCCCCCCCCCACTTTTTTGCCAGATTTCTGATGCACTTTGACTTGATGTGCCCTGGGTTCCTGCCAATTAGGTATCAGGTTCTTTCCCCAAACTGTACCTTTCTACCCCCAATTGGCACCGCTCTGGCCATATGTAAGTCCCTTGTAAAAAGTACCATGGGTACCAAGGGCATTGCGACCAGGGAAGGCCTCTAAGGGCTGCAGCACATATTGTGCCACCCTTAAAGTTCCTGTACCTTAACACATACACACTGCCATTGCAGGCTGCATGTTTTGGTGCAGAGAAAAGTGAAGAGTCGACATGGCACACATACCTGTGTTCCATTCCTGCAACCCACTGCCTATGGTATAGGTAAGACACCCCTCTAGCTGGGTGCACTGTACCACTGGTGAGGGTACAGTTGCAAGAGCACTGTACCCCTACAGTGTCTAAGTCCATTCTTAGACATTGTAAGTGCAGTAAAGCCATATAGAGTATATGGTCTGGGAATGTGTCACCACAACCTCTACAGCACCATAATGGCTTTACTGAATTCTGGGAAGTTTGGTAGCAAACTTCTCAGCATAATAAACCCACACTGATGCCAGTGTGGGATTTATTATACAATGCACTCAGAAGGTATCTTAGAGATGCCTCCTGAAAAACAACCAGCCTCTGGTGGGTTCCCTGACTGGTAAATACCAGCCGGACACCACAAGACAAGTTTCTGGACCCCTTCGCTTCCTGCGCCCAGAAACAAAGCCTTTCCTGGGCCGAGGTGTTCACACCTCCCCCAGGTCAGGAAGAGCCTTCTGTGGCAGGGGAGCTTCAAAGGCCTTGCCGCCTTTGCAACGCGACCCCCAGCCTCTCCTGCTATCATGAACAGGCCTCCTTCCTGCCTCACCCCCTTTTTCAGCGGGAAGACAGGCGGGAAAAATTAGAACAGCCCAAAAGGTGTGTCCACCTCTGCCAATCCCACCCCTCAGGTGGGGGAGGCGAGGTGAATCCCACTCTTCAGTGCCCGGCATCTTGCAGATGGCAGGCACTCTCCAATCAGGATTAGGGATTGTGCCCACTCTCCCACATGGGGTGAGCACACCAAGGGTGTAGTCACCCTAAGGTCAGTAGCCCGTTGGCTACTACCTAGAGACCCCTTGCCACACCCTCTAAATATAGTATTTAGATGACAGTCCTGAACCCAGAAGGCAGATTCCCGCAACCTACGAGGAAGGACGAAAGAAGACGCACAGCAGAGGAGACTGAACAGAAGAACTGACTTGGCCGCAGCCCCACTGGCCAGTCCGCAGTTTCCAGAGATCCTGTGCCAAAATCCACCTTGTCCTGCAGCCAGCGACCTCCAGAACCCCTGGGAGGACTGACTGCCTTCATCAAAGACCAAATCTCCTGTGAACAGCAGCTCTGTTCAAAAGAATCTCCAAAGAAAGACTCCAAGCCTGCTGAAGACAAAGAAACACAACCCCTGGAACCACCACTGCACCCGTCTCCTACGGCCCGAGTCCCCCACCGGTCTCAGCGAGGTCTCCCAGCGCTCCAGAGTCCGAGTCCATTGTGGGTTGACCCCTGCAGGACTCCCCGAGGTTGCCTGCAGCCTCTGCACGGAGACCACCCCAACCGCGAGTGACCCGGTAAGGTGAAATCCAACCTCAAAAGGCACCCCTGCATCTAGCCGTCCTGCACCCTGGAGAAGAGGACCTGAGGTGCACCTACGTCCCTGAGCCCTCCAACTTACCTGCCCAGCTGTTGTTTCCTCCTTGAAGACTTCCTGGACCAAGCCTGCAGCCAAAATCCAAAACCGGCAACTCACATTGAAAACAGCAGGGCACCGGACGCCAAATCAGCACTCTGCACCTGGCTGACCCTGTGCCGTTGTGGGTGCGCCATGTGTGCTAACTCGGACCCCCCTTTGCCCTGAGCTTAATCTAAGGAGCTTTGCTCCCTCAACCCTGTGGCTTGCCCGAGAGCACCCACCAACCATCGGCCCCCTAACCCCATAGGCTAACATTGAGCCTCAGCACTCTGCACCTGGCCGCCCTAGTGCTGCTGAGGGAAGACCGTTTACTTAACTGCAAACCGATAACCTCATTTTTCTCCATAGGATTGCATTGACTGTTTTCCTCTGAAAAACGTCTGTGTGTTGAGGGTGTTTATATGGAAACATAAGAAACTGTGGTTTTATGAAAGCTGTTTTACTTACCTTTTATATAGGAAATATCCCAGTGTGATATCTAGGCATATCACACTGAGTAGAAAAGTAATCCAAAAAGTACTCTAAAAAGTAATCAAAAGTAATCCAAAAGTAATTTCAACTGTATTTAAATATCGTACAAACCTGTAACAAAATCCATTCTCATCCAGCTTGCTTGTTGATCAATCTGTCTTGAAAGTACAAATCTATTTACCTGTACCAAGTCCTGCTTGGTTCTAAAAAATAAAATGCAACTAAAGAATTATTTTTAATACAAACAATTGGATCGAGTTCAGTCTTTGAATGTGACATCATTTCTTGCCTGAGTGTGTACAATAAATGCTTAACACTACCCTCTGATAAAGCCCTACTGCTCGCCCACACTACCACAAATAGAGAGTAAGGTATTATCTACTTTTACCTCTGTAAGCCTTGGGGGATCTACTGGACTCTGTGCACAATATACCTTACTTAGGTATAGTATATACAGAGCCAGCTTCCTACAAGTAGGGCTGGCAAAGGTGCTGTTCCCAAAGAGATTAGGTAGTTTTGTAGGTAATGGTCCTGCTCTGACTAGAA
Source organism: Calotriton arnoldi (assembly GCA_963921515.1). Classification (NCBI taxonomy): domain Eukaryota; kingdom Metazoa; phylum Chordata; class Amphibia; order Caudata; family Salamandridae; genus Calotriton; species Calotriton arnoldi. Next base: position 819,939 of record CAWUFW010002560.1, on the reverse strand, counting down.
GGTGACTTTTTCTTTTGATGTAAAAAAGAGGGAAGAATAGGACCTCTAGCAGGAAATGAGCACTTGAGTCATCTTTGAGAGGCATTGTAGTGAGTAATTTGAGTACCACAAACCAAATCTCACAGACGTTTGACTTAATGTTGTAGCAAAAGGTAGATAAGTAAAATGCTGGAATTGGTGCCTGGAAAGCTTCCTTTCTAAAATGGCAGACTGTGTGCTCAATAATTGTAGCAGCAGATTCTGGAAAACTTAGTTCTGCATTACCAAGCAGCAGAAGAGCTGTTGTCCTTTATATCGGTATCCACTGTGGACTAAACCTACATACCTCCTTGTATCCCATGGATATTTTTTATTTTTTATTTTTACAGAGTTTTATATAGCGCGAACTTGACCCGAATCGGGTATCAGAGCGCTTTACATAGCACCAGTTGCATTACATGAGGACACATTCATTTTTGTTAGGCACGGGGAGATTAAGTGATTTGCCCAGAATCACAGGATGTTCAGCGTCCTTGCCTAGACTCGAACCCAGTTCCCCAGATTCGAGGCCGACCGCCTTAGCCGTTAGGCCAACTCCTCTCCCCTGATAATGGAATAGTTTGTCTGCTGGTGATGCCATGCCTGCCTACTTTTAAATGCCAGTCAATAAGCTGAGGTCTAGGTATCTGGGAAGTCAGCGTGAAAAGACCAGAAGCATAGAGATATCTGCCTGAGAAGCTGTTTGAAGCTAAGATTGTGCTTGCTCAAATCCCTCTGCTTTGTTGTGCCCAGGAGGGAGAGATACTGGCTCCTACTAGGCAATGAATGTGCTTACGCTGGGTCATATAGTGGCATTCCTCAAAAGTTGTGAAAGTATTGTAAGATCGGAAGTTCAAAACAACTTCCTCAGAGGTCAAATATCTTACTGCACAAGAACCCAAATGCTTTTGCAGATCCATTGGAATAGAAAGGCAAAATTTGAACAGTAGTCCATAAAAGACACAAACTCTAGATTGTCATCTCTCCAAGTACTTTTTCATTTCTTCTGTGCTTAGCCATTGTGAGTTCCCAGAAACCTGGTCTAAGCCATTGAATGCTTTTCAACCTCGGTTTGTTGTCACTGCCCACTAGGCTTGGGTTATTCTGTAAAAAAAAAAAAAGAGAGAGAAAAAGTCCTGTGTCTTTGTGTCCACATTGGCACTTGAGAAGCAGCTTCTGCCACCCAGAGCATTTTAGTTCTTTTCTAACCCTTTTACCACCACAAACTGATTTTCCTATCGTCTTTCAGTAATTCCTAGTTGGATACAGCCTACAGGCCCCCTCAACAGCTGAAGTGCATGCACCATTAAACCGTCCAACTTGGAAGGTAACTTTGTTCACTGGGCAAACCCCTTATGTGACTGCATGCATTGATGCACTGTTGTGACTTTCTATACTGTTCCTACTTACGTTTTATACCAACACAAACATTTTGGTGTGAATGGTGGGAACCATTTACTTTATTTGAAGAGGCAAAATACTGTTGCTCTAACTTTCGTCTGTTGTTTTTTTTCTTGAAATGCACTATGGTCCTCCTGGACCCCAGCCAGCTTTTTTTAGCCAATGTTTATTAACGTTCACATTGGCAAGACAAGTTACAAAGTGTGACAGTGTTGTTCGTGTATGACATAATGCCAATGCAAACATTTTACCAAGTAAAAAATAAAACCAAGGAAACAACCGCAACATTCACAAATCTTCCCCGCTGCCCCTCCCCCATCTAGCTAATAGCTATTATTATTGTTTAGATTTAATTGCAAAAGCTGTCAACTTTGGCCATATATCTAAGGTCTGGCTTTTGGGAGGCCCATTTGGGATTAGTTTTAAACTCTAATAATATTCTGTATATCTTTGAGTTAAGACCTTTTTGGGGCATTAAACTGGCAAGAAGCCTCTCAAAGAGTGTTTTTATCTTGTAGCAGGCATCTCTGAATTCCGCATGCTGTATCTAATCTCTGAGCTGGCATAATGCAACCGATCAGTTTCTTTCAGCCAAAAATCCAGTTTACATTGGATAAATTATTTGAATGACCTGTTATGGAACATGTCTGATATGAGTCGACATCAACCCCTCGTTCCATTTATCGAAGGGGTCTTGTAGTGCTGGGGATTATTCTTGGTTAAATTGGACTGGGGTGTATGATGGCTGGAAAAAGGTAAGATGTCTTCTTCTAGTCAGGTTGTCCCAGATGTTTAATTTTGTTCTAGTAGGAGTGCTCAATCGTGTTTTGCAGTATGTGTGTTCTTCATAGCCCAATTACATCCCATATGACCTCTTCATTCTCACCCTCTCCGTGCTGATCTATTGAATTTTCTTTTCCTCTTTTTACCATTCTGTTGTTGCTTTCAGTTGTGCTGCCATGTAATATAATCTGAAGCCTGGTATTGCCAAACGTTCCTGTTTGCTCCTTTGTAGCAATTTAATAGGTACTCTGGGTTGGGCACCCCTCCATATAAATCTATTAATTGCGTCTTGTAGGGTTGCAAAGAATTCCTCTCCACTTGAAGTGGGGGCGCCTGACCGAGGTAGAGGACCCCATGAAGGACATTCATTTTAATTATATTGATTCATCCCATCCAAGATTGGAATAGAGGGGTCCACTGTGTTCAGATTCTGCTTAGTTTATTTATGCTCAAGGGATAGTTTGAGAACCTGTATGTGTGGTGTGATTTTAACCCCCAAGTACTCAACGTGCATTGTAGACCATCTAAAGGGGAATTTATTTCACAACATATTTACTTGATCTGTGGGTATAGCTAAATTCAAAATTTCTGATTTTTATTTATTTTCTACCCCACCAATCATTCGAAGGTTGTTAATTGTATAAGTAATCCTTCTAGGGGTCGAGATAGGTCTGCTAATATGAGGTAATATCATCAGCGAAGAGCCCTAATTTATGTGTTTCTACTCTAAATTGGATTAATTGTATATCCTCTGATTGCTTAATATGAGAGGCTAGGGGCTTGAAGCTTAGAGCATATTAATGGTGAAGCAGGGGACACCCATTTTGAATCCCCTGACCCCAGTTGGAGTAACTGGGACACCTGGCCATTAAGTTTCACACAGGCCCCAGTAGTGTCATAGTTAGCCATAATTCTAGCGACAATTCTAGGCCCCAGGCCCACACCTTCCGAGACAGGCCACATTAAGTGCCAGTCCACACGGTTGAAGTCTTTTTCTGTTCTTAAATTTCCTATGCGTTTGTTCTTTACTTTTCGATAAGGTGAACTACCCTATTATCATGTGCCCTTCTTTCCCTAATAAAACCTGACTGCTCTGGGTGAATAATCCTGAGAAAGAGGTCCTCCAACTTGTTCACTGGGATTTTTGTGTATAATTTAGCGTCATGATTCAATAGAGCGATGGGCCTGTAGGAGGCACATTTCTGTGTATCTTTACCGGGTTTTAAGATCACAGTTATGACTGCTTCTGTCATGGAGGGTGTCACTGTTCTGTTAATTGAATGTGTTGAATAAAGAAGTTAGTATGGACACCAACTTACTTGAAAATGTTTTATAAAAGGCCCCCTGTTAGACTGTCTGGGTCCCAGGGCTTTTCTCTGTTTGATGTGGGCTAGAACGGGCTTAACTTCTTCGTTTGATATGGATGTGTTCAGTTAGTCGGCACAGCCGGATGGGATTTTGATAACGCAAGCATTCTTTATACAGTATCTCTGAGAAGCGAAATGAAATGTTCCTGCTTTGTACAAGTTATGAAAAAAATGTCTACATTTCTCAAATTTATCAGATTCTGTTTGTATGAATGTTCTGTCTTCCAAGATCTGATCTTTAACATATGATTTTTCCATTTTCTCCTTCAGTAAACAGGCAATGTGTGGACCTATCTTGTTTTTATTTCGTATGATGGTTGTTTAATGTGGAGCAGGGTAAGTTCACCTTTGTTAGTTATTATTGACTTGAGTCGACCTCTCATGGTTGTGATTTTCCATAAGAGGGTCAGTGAAGGGGTATGGTCATATTATCGGGTTAGAGTTTGAAATTATTTTTGTCCAGGGTTTGAATCTCTGGGTTTCTAAGTAGTCTAGGGTTTGCCACATTAGAGACAAATTTCCTGTTTAGGACCGCCATGGAGGCATTTCATATCATAACCGCCGACACCTCCCGATTCTTGCAAAGGGTAAAATACTCTTCTGTGCATTCAATAATTCCTTGTCTATGTACTGTGTCAGGTAATATAGAAGGGTGAAGCCTCCATCTCCTTGCGGACTTCTTTCCAGGACCTTCATATCAAATGAATAGATATTAGGACATGATCTGAAATGGAGATCTGACCAATATCTGATTTAATTACCAGCGGTACAAGTGTGTTGCTGACCAGGAGGTAGTCTATTTGTGATTATGTTCTATGGACGTGAGAGAAATAAATATACTATCGATCTGCCATGTGTTGTTCATGCCATATATCTCGTAGTTCCATGGTATGTAATGTGGTTTTAAGCTTTTTTAGAAAAGACCTTAGAGTTGCACAAAGTGAGTTAGATCTGTTTAGAATTCCGACGCATGCCATTTTCAGATTTTCTGGCGGTACAATCTCTCCTCTGGCAAACTCTGCAGTCGTGCCTGGAAATTTGTCAAAAATGTATCCTGGCCTTTATGCGTGGTGTAAACTGTTGAGATCATTGTGTGGGTCCCCTCCCATCTGCTCTTGTGATTTTATATCTGCCCTCCTTATCTCTTATAGTATCTTATATATAAAAATGGGAATCTCTATGGATGAAGATAGCCATTGTGTTTATAGAGTGTTGAAGAATGAAGTGCTGTTTGGTCGCATCTAGGTCTCATTCTTGGTTCTTGTTTCGTTGTGTGTTTCTTGGAGGCAAATTATTGGCAGAGGGTTTCTAAAGAGAGCTTCTCATATTAATATTTATTCATTTGGGACATTGAGGCCTTTTACATTAAAAGACTTAATTACTGCCATTATAAAGTGTGGATGGATCTGTAGCTATATTGTAATGGGTGTAAATGGGGTAATCGGTAATAAATGTAGAGTAATATTCTGTGCCATCTGCTAAATGTTAAGCATTACAAGCCATCACGTTATGTTGACCTTGTGTAGCCAGACCCTCCAACTTATTGTGTAGTTTTTATACTAAAACGGGAGCTCAATCAACGTGTTTAGCACCAACCCGTCAACTATTACTGACAAATGGTGTCTTTCTGGGACAGAGATGGGAACGAGTTCCCCATCTCCCACGACATAAAGAGTTGTGCCAAATCCCACTTTGTTCGTATAGATATCTGGAGAGAGGGTTGTGGCGATCACCCAAGTACCCCGCACCTCATACCTCCACCCCATTCCTCCTAATCGTAACAGTTGCATCTTGCCTCTAAGGTTCTACTGTGAAGAGAGCTCTGTATCTGACCCAAGAAGGTAGCACAGACTACCCAGTCCCTCTAGTTACATTGGAGTTCTATATCTGGGTGTGTCGAGACCAACCCTCACAATAATTGGGCTTCAAATACTAGTCCCTTCCATCTGAGTATTGTTTACCCTGATGTTCCCTATAAAATGTCTCAAAATGCTTTTTATTTAGGAAACGTTAACTAGAGGAACAGTTATTTTGCTGTTTTCTCACTTTGTCGTGTTTCTGTGCGTCGTCGTGCTCTGATCTTGTTCCATTATTGCTCCAGGGTGGCTTGATATCAGGTAATTTGCCTTGATCTCAATGAGATGGGGGGGGGCGGGTTTCGAGTTGATATATCCGGTAGGTTCTGTCCCAAGAAGGTTGGTTGCAGCATCCGCTGTTTAACAAGTGATGCATTTTATTGTAAAATGAAAGCGTCAATTTATATTTGATGCCATCAATTTTAAGCGTATCCATGATAGGATGGAAGTTTTTGTTTTTGTAATGTATCTGAGGAAATGTCATGGAACTGTTGGCAGGAAAACTTGTGTAAGGTTTTCGTCTGCATGTTGCTTTTATTATCTCTTCCTTTACAGTGAATTGATGGAGTTTATCTAGTATGTCTCTGGGACGCTTGTGCATGGTGCTCTCTGCGGTCTATCTCTTCTTTTTGGATTGGTTGCTTGCTTCTCCTAGGAGAGAGGAGAACCGTCTTGCTACAGAAGTCTCCAGTTTGGTTGCCTCTGCTCATTCCTGTAGGCTTCAGATAAAACTGTTCTCCCTAGGAGAGCAGTTTTAGAGTTCTTAGCACCTTTCTAATACATCTTCTGTGGTCGTTTCCAGTCTTTCGAGTTCATGTTCATACCTCACTGCATTATGGTTCTCCATCTTAGCTTCTAGGTCCATCGTCCTTGTTCCCAAAAAATAGTCTGTTCTCAAGGCTTGAAGTTTAGTGCTTTAGTCTTCTTTCAAGGCCTGTATATCTCTCTTCAATTTACTTTTTAGGTTCCTTTAAGTTCTCTTCTTAACATGGCTAGGCTATCCAGCAGGTCTGCTTTCATCGGTGCCATGCTTTCTAAGGTTTTCCTTCTAGGAAGTTGGTACTCCTGTGAGACATGAGCGAATGGAGTAGCAAGAAAGATCAGCAGGCTTTTCTGGGCATTCGCTCATCTGGTCACCTTTACTATGAGCGCATGTAGTGTGGAGTGCACTGTTTGACCTCAAAAGGGAATCTGGCATTATGTTTTTGTTTTCCTCAATCCAATTTTAAACATTCTCTTCCTTTCCTACTCCTCCCACAAACTGAGCTTCAGCCAGGCTGGATGATTCACCCTCCCTCCCCCCCCCCCACAGAGTGCAAATCACCCCCCCCCCCTCTCCATAGCGGCCTCATTTCAATATGCTCTGGTCCTGGGCTCAGACGGGTCATTAATTACTTCAACGGAGATTGGGCTGGTCCAGGTGCTCCTCTGGTGCTATTCTATGGCTACACTGCATCGCCCTCATCTCTCGCATTGCTGTATGGGGCAGGATGAGGCCTTCTGCAGGACCCCCTCCTTCCCTTGTCTGCTGAGCCTGCTGGGATTCATATAAGGAGAGGAACACCGTCACCTCCCCACCCTGATGTTTGGCCACATCACCGCCCTGGTGGCATTCCTCTCACCGTGGGGAGCGCAAGACATACTATCCTGGTTGGTCTTCAAGCAGGTTGATCAGTTCCCCAAAGCCACCATGTAGAATTTCAGGCCACAGGAGTTTTTTGCAGAGATTGCGGCCACGGAGGCTAATGGACCCCCCACACCTCTCTTAGGTCTCTTTCCGTGGATCTCCAAACAGCTCACTAGGCTCATGACCCCCGCTGTCGGGTGCCTCACTGTTCTCGCATCACTAGTGGCAGCTGAAGAGCGAGCGAGACGTGTCCACTCTTGTCGCCATCTTGGCTCCTTCCCCCCTCAATTATTCTTTAGCTCTTCACACTCTTTAAAAACGGTGAGACAAGGATATTTTAAGCACATCTTTAGTTTGCTTCTCTTGAACCTTCTAACTTTAATGTTGTGAAACGTCAGCCTTCCACCTTTACTAGGCCTTTTGGATTTCTTACATTGTTCTCCTGTGATTTTGATTGGTGCACAGTGGAGAAGTAGAGACTCACTGTGGCTCTTGAGGGAGAAAAGGACACATGTCCTAGAGACTCCCTGGAGCACTGACAGAAGATTCATAGACAAGTTCCCTATCCACTGTATTGCAGAGGATCGCAAGTCATCCTCTGGAATGCAGTGATTCAGAACAAGGGTACGGTAAAGACTGGTGCTGTCACAACCAAATGAGGAGTAAATTCCCATCTTGCTGTGACGCGTAGTGAGGAGCAAGAGCTGATTGCTTCTATGTGTGACAATGCACTGATTGTGCGTGGAGGTGAGAATGCAATCCTTACTAAAGTAGCAGTACTAATTTGAAAGGGAGAAATGCTCTGCTGCTGACCCCACGTGAACTTCCTCTAGAGACGCCGACCTCCGCTCCCTAGGGCCACTATGAAACTTAGCAATTGGCTTGAGTGGCTGCAACACCAACTATGGACAGGAGATGCATTTGCTTCCGTTATGCCTAGGGGAAAAGCCAGATCCAAAATTAGGGTGATGATGGCAGCCAATAGAAATAAAAGTCAAAGACTTATTGTCAGTTAAGCCTTCCAAGAACGATAAGGAGTCACAGAATTTACTGTAGCCTACCCAGACAAGTGCCAGAAGTTGATCATTTAGATATTGCCAACAATCATCTGCAGATAATAAAGGAGAAATTGATAAAATACGTTCAAACTTTAAATCTTGCTTTCAAGAAATCAAAGAAGACCTGCCTTTCCCTGGTAGAACAGAGTTGCTTATTTCCCCCCATCCCCAAAGTAGAGCAGATGACTGCCACCATAGCAACAGGGGACATTGTTTTTTTCGAGGTCATAAAGGTTTCAGGACCTGACAGCAACTACTACCTCGCAAGTAAGAACAGAATTCAGGCAGGTTACGATATTAACTCACTGAAGATCACGTCGGTGGTTCCACTCTTTCTCTGTAATCTTTCACTGGAAAGAGAAAAGGTCTAGAATCTCTACTCGGGACACTGAAACGAATAGAGATGCCGAAGGTATAGATGTGGCAGTGGAAAAACCTCTATGGCAATGATTCAGATCTCGAAGGAGGATGAAGCTTTTTCCGGAAGCAGTGGAGGCTATAGCAGACCTGTTACTGCATCTTCAAGAAATCAGACCCTGAGGAATCTGCACCAAATTCTTGAAAAATAGGAGTACTACTGTAGTCATAGAAGCTACATATTCTTCTATCCCTCCGCTATCCTTCTCAATCCAAATAACTGACTAATATCCACCACTCAAATTACATTTTCATATTTCACTATACTAATTCACCACTAATTTTTATGGGTTCCGGAGTAGCGTGCTACGTGCCGAAAAAAAGCGCTTCAACACCCCATCAGGGGTAACAAGCGCTGTATAAATTGCAAACCTTTTCCCTCTTCTATCCCTCCGCTATCCTTCTGAATCCAAATAACTGACTAAGCTATCCACCACTCAAATTACTTTCATATTTCACTATACTAATTCAACACTAATCCTTTATGGGTTCCGGAGTAGCGTGCTACTTGCCGAAAAAGCGCTTCAACACCTCGTCAGGGGTAGTAAGCGCTATAAAAAAAATGCAAACTTTTTCCCTCTTCTATCCCTCCGCTATCCTTCTGAATCCAAATAACTGACTAACCTGTCCACCACTCAAATTACTTTCATATTTCGCTATACTAATTCAACACTAATCCTTTATGGGTTCCGGAGTAGCTTGCTACTCGCCGAAAAAGCGCTTCGACGCCTCGTCAGGAGTAGTAAGCGCTATATAAATGCAATTACAATACAATATCTGTACTGCTACCATTTGAGGTTCTAAGGTAGTTAAAGCGAGGTGGGGCAGATGTTAATTAACACAGTGTGGTTAGATGTGGGTTCCCCTGGAGGGGTTGAAACACAGTTGGTTACTTTTCGTATTTTACTTCATTTGGAGAATTTTTTTGTTTGTAATGCTAGAGTGGTTTGTCGACATAGTGAATGCTCCACATGGCTAACTGGCATTGAGAAAGGACTTCAGTTCACTGCCCCACAAGATGACACGTGTAGTCTATTGCACTGACATTCGCCTACTAATGATTATAATTGTGAGTATGAACGTAAAGGGTCTACCACAGATGTAACTTAGCCAGGCATTTTTCTGAGGTGTTAAGAAAACTCACAGTTCTCATCCAGGGGATACTCATCAATAGTCATAATCTATGAATAATCCCCGCCCACGTGCGGGATCCCGGAGTATATAGAAATATATATATATATAAATATATATATACACATATGTGAAACATATAAATGCAGCCTAAAAGTTTCCAACATGGCAGAACTGCCGAAATTACATAGGTTTGCATTGTAAAACAAATACTCTCCTAACCCATAAGGAAAAGAGTACATTCACAGCATAATTGTGATATACCAATGCTTTATTGCCACAAGGAAAAACTTGTAATTGCAGGCATTCGCCTGTAGGCTGCATTGCAGAGTAATAATGAAACAAGACAAAAAGAAAAACTGGCACCTTGCCTTTAAGGCTTCCAAGGGTTAGGGTACCGTGCCTTTAAGGCCTGCCAGAGACCCTCTGCTCCCATCATGCACCACAGGTGACAGTTAGGTCAGTTCTTTTTTCCGGCTCCTTCTGTGAGGATCCTGGAGTTTTTTGCTCTTCAGTTTTTGACTGAAAGATAATTTTTTGATATTAAACCTTGGAAATTTTGACAGTTTCTGATACCTAGAGGTATATTCGGCTGGCTTTTGGCATTTTTTTGTTCCAAAAATCTTTCCAGTCAGAATGCCTGCTTTATTTCGGAAATGTCCTTCCTGTGGCAAGAAGATGGCACTGTCAGATCCACACTCTGTGTGTATTGTGTGCCTTCCATCGTCACACAATCCTGACCAGTGTTATCATTGCCAGAAGTTTTCGAAGAGGACCCAGCGCGACAGAGAACGCATCAAGCTTCATGCCCTACTGGAGAGGGATAGAGATAGAGCTCCCTCTTCAAGTAAACACCGAAAACGGCATCGCTCCACCTCTCCTGAGTCCAGGAAGAAGCAGGTGCCTGAATGTTCGCCGTCGACGTCGAGATCGCCGTCGAAGAGGCCGAGACATTCTTCAACGTCAAGGGACAAGCCAAGTAAGTCGGCGCTCAGCACTTCAGGCTCGAAGGCTGTGGGTACTGAGAGACTGTCCAAAACTCCGTCGACGTCGAGGCTTCCGTCGACGTCGAGGCACACTCCGCCAACCTCGAGGGGATCGGCGTTGAGAGACTCGCCGGCGAAGACCATGCCGCGAGGGGACATACCGACGTCGAGGCATTCTCCGCCACCCTCAAGGGGGTCGACGTTGAGAGAGTCACCGTCGAAGGCCATGACGCGAGGGGACGTACCGACGCCGAGAGCATCGTCGAGGTCCCATCATTCGACGTCGAGGAGGTCGATGACATCGAGGAGGTCGACGTTGAGATCCCCCATCGGCGCCGTCAGGCTACATCAGGGCCCCCCATCGACGTGGGCGGTCGACGTCGAGACCTGTTACTGATCATTCGCCGTCGAGGAGATCGGCGGCAGCGTCAAGGGCGACGTCGAAGTCTCCCCGTCGACGCCGACAGTCGACGTCAAAGTCCCCCATCGCCGTGGGCGGTCGACGTCGAGATCAAGATCAGAGCGCAGATCGACGACGAGGGTGACGCAGACCTTGTCGACATCCCGTTCGACGTCAAGGCAGTCATCTCCAGGGCTGAATATTGTACAGATTTCACCAGAGAAATCTCCTACAGTTGCTGAAAAGAATCTTTGCGGCCTGTCCCCTCGCTGGCTGCAGGGGGTCGGAACAGGTGCCCGCAGAGGTCCGGGCTCGGACGACTACGCAACGAGACTTTCTAAGTCGCCTTCCAGAAGACCAAGGTCGCCTTCTACACGCCGATCTCGGTCAGGAGGTCGTCACAGCTCGCACGATCATCCACATAAGAGGAGGCGCAGAGCATCTTCTACCTGTTCTTCGTCTTCCATTCGGCACTACTCGCCAACTTTCTCATCTACACCACCTTCAAGGGTGTCTCCTATTGATGACATTGGGACTTTCTCTGACGTACTGGGCAGAGGAGCTAATAAACTAAACATCAGTTTATGTACTCCTGTGATCCCTACATCGGTCATTTTCGAGACATTGCACCATCGTACAGCTCCCAGACCGCTGCTACCTCTGGTGCCAGGTTTTTAGAACCAGCCATGACCACGTTCCTTACTCCAGCCACAGTGGGATCAGTTCCGTCGAGGATTGCAAAAAATACAAAGCTCCAGACCAGGATCCCTTGTTCCTTAGGTCTGATCCTCCGGCGGATTCAATCATTGTGGCAGCAGCCAGGAAAGCGCACTCCGCAGCCTCATCCGCTTCTGTTCCTCCAGAAAAGGACAGTAAACAAATGGACTCTTATGGCAGGAAGATGTGCAATACTTCGGCATCATCGATGAAGATTGCAAGTGCTTCAGCCCTTCTTGGGCGCTATGATAGGTCTCTTTGGGACTCCCTGTCTAGGTTTACCGACAAGCTTCCCAAAGAAGATAGACAAGACTTTCATGAAATCTTGCAAGAGGGCGGCTTAGTAGCCAATCAAATCATCAGCGCGGCGGCTGACGCCTCAGATCTCGCCGCACACGGCTACTCACAGGGCATCTGTTCACGGCGCTCAGCGTGGTTGCGCCTCACAGGTCTAAAACCGGACGCCCAGAAGAAGATCCTAAACCTTCCTTTCAACGGCTCCTCCTTATTCGGTTCTCATGCTGATGAGGAGATGACAAAGATGAAGGCCGAGCTAGACACAGTCAAAGCAGTTGGACTGGAGAAGCGGAAGGAGTTTCGAAAACGCTTCCGTCAGAACGACAAGCGGCCCTTCCAACAGAGGGTTCAAACCCCTCAATGGTCCTCCCAAAACCAACAAAAGTTCCAATACCAGAACAAGCGTCCTGGCAGGGGCAGAGGGAACAATAAGCAACAGCAGTCCTCCTCCAAGCAGCCTCCTAAACAGTGAGACATTGCTTCCTCCGCACCCGTTTGCCACTCCGGTAGGAGGGAGTATCGTTTTTCACCTGGAAGAGTGGGAAACAATAACAAAAGACAGATGGGTGCTAAATATTGTACAGCATGGCTACTTGCTGAGGTTCAAGACCCCTCCTCCGCAAGTTGCCCCTCATTTGACGTGCCTTCCTCAACACAATGTATTGTTACAGGGCGAAGTGTGTACCCTCCTCTCCAAAAAGGCTATAGAAGAGGTCCCACCTCACCAGCAAAATCAAGGGGTATACTCACGGTACTTTCTGGTCCAAAAACGAGGAGTAGCCAAAGAGTACAGGCCCATCCTCGACCTGCGCCTGCTGAACAGGTTTATAAGAAAAGAAAGATTTCGGATGCTAGCCCTGCACCAGATTTTCCCACATCTTCATCTGGGAGACTGGATGTGTGCCATCGACCTGCAGGACGCCTACTTTCACATTCCTGTTTCAGTGAAACATCGCAAGTTCCTCAGGTTCCAGGTGTCTCGTCAGCACTATCAGTACCGAGTACTTCCATTCGGTCTCAAATCCGCTCCCCGGACGTTCTCCAAGTGCATGGCGGTGGTAGCCGCTTTCCTCCGCAAGAGGAAAATCTTCGTCTACCCCTACCTAGACGACTGGCTCCTGAAGAGTTCAACACCTTCTCTACTCCAGAGCCATCTCACTTACTGTCTCAACCTGCTTCACTCACTGGGGTTGCAAGTCAACTACAAAAAGTCAGTTCTCAACCCCACGCAGAAAATACATTATCTGGGCGCATCCCTAGACACCGCAACGGCAAGCGTGTGTCCTTCGGAGGAGAGGTTGTCCTCAATGTTGATCAAGTGCCGCGCACTTCTCAGCACTATACATCCTACAGCAAGGCAGGTGTCATCACTGCTGGGATCGATGGCCTCATGCATCTTCATTGTGCCAAATGCCAGGCTTTACATGCGGCCTCTACAGCAGTCCCTCGAAGATCAATGGACTCAGCACTCAGGCCGTTGGGAAGATCGTGTCTCTCTTCCTCAGGCGGCCAGGGACTCCATCAAATGGTGGATGAAACGTTCTCACCTTCTGCAAGGGGTCCCCTTTCACCAAGTACCTCCGACACAGACTGTAGTTACAGATGCCTCACTGCAGGGTTGGGGAGCGCACATGGGCCAGCTTCAGGTACAAGGTCTCTGGTCCGAGACAGAGAAAAGTTATCACATCAACTTTTTGGAGCTAAGGGCAGTCCATCTGGCTCTCAAGTCGCTGTACCCGTCCCTACAGTCCAGCTCCATTCAGATTCAGACAGACAACACAACAACAATGTACTATCTGAACAAGCAGGGAGGCACCAGGTCACGGGTCCTGTCTCTGGAGTCACAGACCATATGGAAGTGGCTTCTGGCGAGGAGTCTCACGATCGTAGCCGTTCACCTTCCAGGAACCTTGAACGTGCAGGCAGATGTTCTCAGCAGAGACTTCGTAGAAGCACACGACTGGGTGTTAAACGAAGAAGTCGCTCAGGACATTTTTCGGCAATGGGGAGTGCCAGACATCGACCTGTTCGCAGACGCGGCAAATACAAAATGCCCCGTCTTCGCGTCCAGATTCCCACAACAAGGATCACGGGGGAATGCACTTTTGATAGGATGGTCGCAGACATTGCTGTACGCTTTTCCACCTCTCCCTCTGATCCCTGCGGTCATACAGAAGTTTTACAGGACCAATGCCAGAATGATCCTGATAGCACCAGAGTGGCCGCGCCAGTGGTGGTATCCGGATCTCCTGCAGCTGTCCGAAGTCCCACACCGGAGGCTTCCCTGTCAACCGGACCTGTTGACCAAGAACGAGGGGAGAGTATTTTATCCCAACCTCTCGTCTCTGCGTTTGACTGCATGGCTCCTGAAGTCATACAGTATGGACATTTAGACCTTCCTGCTGATTGTATGTCTATTCTCAAGGAAGCAAAGAGACCCTCCACTAGGAAATCTTATGCTTTCAAGTGGAAGAGATTCTACCTGTGGTGCAAGGACAACCAGTTTGATCCGACTAAAGGTCAGGAGCAAGTGATTCTTCCCTACTTGTTATACTTGGCAAAGTCAGGCCTACAATATCCCTCCATCAGGGTTCACCTAGCTGCTATAACAGCTTACAGGAAGTCCCCGACCCAGGGTTCATTCTTTCAGATGCCAGTGGTAAAGGATTTTCTAGAGGGTCTCAGGAAGGTTTACCCCCAGTGAGATCTCCCTCTCCTCCCTGGGAACTTAACATTGTGCTTACGAAACTTATGGGTGCTCCTTTCGAGCCTATTCATAAGGCATCGTTGCAGCATTTGACCTGGAAGGCTGCTTTTTTGGTAGCCATCACTTCTGCACGCAGGGTGAGTGAGATTCAGGCCCTGTGCTGTAAGGCACCTTATACTGTTTTTCATGCCAATAGGGTGGTGCTACGTACACATCCGAGCTTCCTCCCGAAGGTGGTCTCGGATTTTCACATCAATCAGGTTATTACGCTGCCCACCTTCTTTCCTAAACCTTCAACTCCCCCGAGAGATCATTACACTCTTTAGATCTCCGGAGAGTGCTGAAGTTTTACCTTGATAAAACTCACACACTTAGGAAGTCTGACCGGCTTTTTATTAACTACGGTTCTACTAACACCGGTCTAGCTGCATCTAAAAGATCCATCTCTCGATGGATTGTCTCTTGTATAGCTTTATCCTACCAGTTAGCTAACAAGACCTTACCAGGCAGACCTAAAGCGCACTCTACCAGAGGGAAAGCCTCTACCACAGCTCTCCTTCGCAATGTGCCAATGTCTGAAATCTGTAAGGCAGCCACATGGCGGTCGGTTCATACCTTCACACGTCATTACTGTCTAGATTCTGATGCACAGGCCGATGCCCAGGTGGGGCAGGCCTCTTTGAGGAATTTGTTTGCATGATTGCAATTTGAATGTAATGTTCTGTATACTCCGTTGCTCGTCCGCAAGGTACTGGGTATGGGCTTGCTACTCTATTCATAGATTATGACTATTGATGAGTATCCCCTGGATGAGAAGGATTAGTTACTTACCTGTAATCCTAGTTCTCATCCAGGGGTATACTCATCATAGTCATAAGCGACCCTCCCTCCTCCCCGGACGAGCATCACTGGAGTTCTTCTATGTTATTGCATCCTCTACTCAGGTGTCTCTACATTATACACCGTCAAAAGAACTGACCTAACTGTCACCTGTGGTGCATGATGGGAGCAGAGGGTCTCTGGCAGGCCTTAAAGGCACGGTACCCTAACCCTTGGAAGCCTTAAAGGCAAGGTGCCAGTTTTTCTTTTTGTCTTGTTTCATTATTACTCTGCAATGCAGCCTACAGGCGAATGCCTGCAATTACAAGTTTTTCCTTGTGGCAATAAAGCATTGGTATATCACAATTATGCTGTGAATGTACTCTTTTCCTTATGGGTTAGGAGAGTATTTGTTTTACAATGCAAACCTATGTAATTTCGGCAGTTCTGCCATGTTGGAAACTTTTTAGGCTGCATTTATATGTTTCACATATGTGTATATATATATTTATATATATATATATTTCTATATACTCCGGGATCCCGCACGTGGGCGGGATTATTCATAGATTATGACTATGATGAGTATACCCCTGGATGAGAACTAGGATTACAGGTAAGTAACTAATCCTTTTAATCTTTAATTGGGTGAAGGGCAGTAAGTGTCATGGACTGCATGACAGCTGCTACAAATATAACACAGGCGCCCAGATGCCCATCCAGAAAAAACGTCTTTTGAAAAAAGACTAATTCCACCTCAGATCCATAGGTTCCCAAAGCAAATCTTCTCCATGGGAGCTTACAAATCAAGGGGTGGTGGGGTAGCTCTCATATCCAACTGGTTACACTACACAATAGCTGACAAGGTGGGTAGAGATCCCGGACATTTATTCTCATGCAGTGCTTGATGGTATTGATGATAGCTAACATTGATGCATCCAGAAAGGAACACAAAGAGTAGCAGTCACCGATGTTCTGCAGGCAGCAGAGGACGACACAGTGATGGGGGAGATTTCGACATGGTCATGGATGGGCTTTTGGTCAAATCTTCCCGATGGGCAGAGCAGTCTTTCTCACTAACGGAGGACAACCTGAATAAGGTAGAACAGATTGGACGGGTGCACATATGGTAGTGATGGCACCCTGATCTTATTGATTTCACATTCTTCGCAGCTCTCTGGACCTGCGCCAGACTAGTTCTTCTTTTAGTATCCTCCGCTATGCTGCCTAGGACACTCGACACTGGCATAAGCCCCATACCTCTGTCTGATCATGCCTCAATTCACTGATATTTTCCTTTTCCAAGATGGTCTGTGGGGACAAATCATGTAGATTGAAGGATAGTATTCTAATTGGTAAAGCAGTCAAGAAAGAAAGGCACAATTGCATAGGTTCGCACTTGGCCAAAACAAGATTACTAAGTTTTACATGAATACTCTTTGGGATGCACTGAAAAGCTGTTAAGAAGTGATGTCTGATGATGATTTCTTTTGAAATGACCAAGAAAAAAATAGATGAGGAAAAACAGAAATAATCTCAACTAAGGAAACTCGAGGGTATCCGTAAAAGGACAAGCTCCATTAAGATCTGGCATAAATTAACGGTGCTTAGAGTACAGATGAGAATGCTGGGTACTGATAATGCAGAGTGATATGCTAAAACAGCTATTTTACTGTGGTGGTGATGAGGCTGGGAATCTGCTGGCCTGTAAACTAAGGGTAAAAGATTGGCTAGCTGCGTTACATGATACTAACAGGGGAAACAAATATCTCTGGCCTTGTGTGCGGCTAAGCAAGTCATTACCACGCTGTGTGAGGAAGCCAGGATCCCACGCTTTCGTGAGTAGTTACATAGGTTTTGGAAACTAATGGAAATGGAGAAAAACGCACTGAGACGCCGAGTAGGCGAGGCATGAGCCGCGGTCGATCAGGCGGTGGCTAAACGGCGGTAAAACCCCCTGCGGCTGCGGTGATTCAAGCGAAGATAGCACGGAAGCAGGAGAGCCACCTGTGACCCGTGACTCATGGACTGTCTGATTGGCGGTGGCAACCGGAATGGAGCGGTGACGGCGCAATAGGCGCGAGAGACGTGGGCCCTGCAGCCACATCCAATAGATGGAGACAACCCCTTGAGACCTCAACGACGGATTCAAGGAGAAGGCAAGTCAAGCTGAATACAGGGGAAGTTACTGCTGTCACAACTACGCGAATACGTCTGGCCCCCTGCGGCTCCCTGTACCCTGCTCTCTACCATTGACCATATTACAGTGAAGACAGCGCGGCTGCAGGAGAGCGATACCACAGTGCTGAGACTCCTGGGACTACTGGGCAGAAAACAAGTAGGGGGGCAGACACTTGCGGAGCGGCTGGAGGGGGGTTCTCATGAATCTTTGAGAGACCTGGCGACGCCGCAAGACTTTTAATTTATAACCCTGAAAGATTAATGACCCTCGGCTGTCCCTGCCTGCTTTGACTTGTTTTTGCTTTCCTGAGGGGGTGAGACTATAGTATGCGCACAAAACAGCCTAGAACAGTGAAAAAAGATAATAACGAAATGCCAGACCAGTCTACCCCCTCACCAGCTCCTAGAGTTAAACGCAGGGGTCTGAGAAATGCGCAACAAAGAATGAACTTAATGCTAATGCGCTAGCTGAGATAGAAAAGCAAGTAGAGCTGGATGACCCCTCAGACACAGAGAACTTCTGAGGCAGAAAATAATGGGGAGGCTACTGATCCTTCAGACTCACAGCTGGACAAAATTTGCATTGCAGACCACGAGGACAAGAGAACCGAGGTTAAAAGAACAGAAGTACAGGGGGCACAGCTCGGCACAAGCGGTAGTCCTATCCCCCTAAACAATACCCTCTCTTCCAAAAACATCAGAAGCAACAGAATCCAGCCCTAGCCCCATTAGACGAAGCTGCACCCATTAGAGAACAGGCTAGTTCTCTGCCTTTAGCCCAACCACAAGAAAATACTGGGCTGTCTAAAAGTACCCCCAATGGCTCACCGCCTTTTCAGGGTACTCAATCGCCAGCCAGGACCGCATGGGTGACAGTCAGTGAAAACGAAGAGAGAGAGGAAAGGATTAGCCCGAATGTGCCACCAAGAAGAATCTTGGAAGGAAGAGAGGGCGGAGAAATATCTATTCAAAATATGCTGCTTACCTTACTGGGTGAAATCGGAGATCTAAAATCGTCTCAGGCCCTTGAGATTGCTTCACTACATGAGAGGCTGTCTAAGCTGGAAGAAAATATGTCTAATACACCAAAAAGAATGAGCTAGGCAGAGAGCCGCATCTCGGATCTGGAGGATAAACTGACTGTCATTCAGCGAGATTTATTAGAATTGGGTAAAAACGAGAACCAGATGGAGCTGAAGCTCCAGGATTTAGAGAACTACAATAGACGCTCCAATCTCAGTCTAGTGGGAATTCCGGAAGGATGTGAAGACGTGTAGGTAGCTAAATTGGCTGCTTCGTTGCTGAAGAAAGTAATGCCTGAGTTGGAAGGGGATTTAACGATTACTAGAGCTCATAGAGTCCCAGCGCAGAGACAACCAAATGCAAAATTCCCTCGAACTATATTACTGAGTACTTTACTAAGTACTGCTATTGCCATGAGATCCTTCACTACCACAGAAATTCTGCAGTTTAATGGAAATGGAGAAAATCACCTCAGTTTACCTAAGACAGAAATCCTTTTAAGACACACGGGCCCTTTTTCTAGAATGCCGGTCCACTGAATTTGGGGAACTAAAATGCCATAATATTTAAGGTGCCTTGAGGATAAGGAGACCTGATCATTCCTAGATTCTACAGGGTGAGTAAGACCAGTGATAGAGGGAAGATATGGGGCTGATAGAACGAGATGGGCAGTAATAGAACGAGGGTCTACTACATAAAAAGGGGAATTATTTTGATGTCTGTAATCTTGGAGTGAAGAGGGTAGGAGAGGGTTGATTATATCTT
Organism: Calotriton arnoldi; assembly: GCA_963921515.1. Lineage (NCBI taxonomy): Eukaryota > Metazoa > Chordata > Amphibia > Caudata > Salamandridae > Calotriton > Calotriton arnoldi. The sequence goes on along the minus strand of CAWUFW010002560.1, from coordinate 800,386 downwards.
TGTATTTCTTCCTGATTAGTATTTGTTACCTCGCCGCCAAAGGATGTAGGCCAGTGCTTCTGTATTAAGCTCAATAAAAATATTTGATCCGTTAAATAGAGATTGACCTAATGTTTTTCCCTGGTCTATAGCTTCTAGCTGCCAGGGACCTTTGCAACAAAAGGGTTTTGTGCATATTCAAGAAACGGGCATCCCACAGAAAATAAGGACCATAGGATGAGAATTGAGGGGCACGGTCACCAGAGAACTTAAAGATGGAGACCCATCTTGCCTCTAAAATATGTTCCAATGCCAGCAATTTGAGGCTTTAGCTAGGAGGATCCTGCAAATGCAGAAGAGGCTAGACCTAAAAGAATACTGGGGGATGGCTCCCAGACTCAACAAGAATTTGAAAGACTGAATTGAGAGAAAATGGCCCATTCACCGAGAATCAGTCACTTCCAATATAGGCCACATGCCTCCTTTGGCAGCATGCACAGTGATGGTGAGGTGAGTAGTAATAACAGATTGGCAAAACCTTGGCCACATATTCCTCATGGACTTTTAGAAACTCTTGTCCTGTGCACAGATGTCATAACTTTGTTAGCTGACCTAGAATTTAGTTTCACTATGCAGGGGGCTGCGACTGATGAGCATATTGCTTGCACACGTTACTTATGTGGTTTTAGCTACAGAGCAGGAGAAACCACCTGACTGAGCATCTATTCAGGGAGCTCGTTTGAAGACGTTTAGTCTAACCCTGTATCATTTCTTGGGAAGCTTTACGCACTGTGCCAAGACAGTGACTAGGTGTGGGAGACCATGTTGTATGTTGCCCTGAGATCATTAAGTAGCTGGTGAAAAACTGGCATATTTTATGTATTGTACAGAAATTTGGTTATTTCAAAGCGAACTATCCCTAGAGAGTTTCTAAGCCTATCTGATAGATACATCAGCATAAGAATGCTGAAGATGACAAATAGAGGTTGACTGGATCACATCACTTTGTTTGTCTTTCTCCTCTCTCTCTCTCTTGCAAGAGTGCAGCTCCTTGCTGTGTGTCTTTATGGCGTGCAACTGCCCGACCCTTAAACTGATTGCCCAGGTCATTTTTGTGTGTGTGTGTGTGTGTTTTGAGAGCATGTCTCTTGATCTTCATGAGTCTTGGCTGTTTGGTATTTGCTCAGTTTTAATGTATTACCTTTGGTGAAGAGGACACATCTCTGGATATCACAGAGGGAAAACATACCTCATTAAAGGAAAACTGTGGAGTGGTGTGGTATGAGTGTTCTGAAATGGTGGAATGAAAGATAAGGGGTGGTGCAGAACTTTATGGTTAAGTATGTGATAATTGATCTACTTTTGTGTTTCTTGCATGTTATCAGCTGAGGGGAACCTCTCCTCCCCATTCAAAGGCCAGAGAATTGCTTTCCTGTCTGAGGCTGGGTCAGAAGATGGCTTTCCTGGGCATGTTACCATGGTGACGCAGGATGGAATGGAGCCTCAGGTTGCCTTTGTGTCACAGGATGGATCCCAGCAGGTGCAGTATGGTGTGGGAGAGGTTGGCATTCTTTAGGTGACGCCCTACACTTACCTCCTCAGAATTGCTTGCTGACTAAGAAACCTATTGTGGGCCCACTATATTTCAGATCCTTGTCACCAAGCCCCTTAAATGACCAGCCCATCTAAGTGGTGGCACAGTTCCTGTGTGGCCCTTGTTCAGCCTCCTCTTCAACCCTGAAGGGAGTCAAATTGGGAAGGAAATAGATCTAAGAATCAACAAGGTTGCTTGTTAAACCTCTGGAATTAGGATGCAGTCATTACTACATGTCTTGCAAATGAGCCCTATTGAGAATATATATAATACAGGCTGCGTTGTTAGCAGACACAAAGTATAAATACTATTTGCGTAGAATGTTCAGCAAATGTTTGTGACCTATGACAAATGACACAGAATCGAATATCTACCCCCAAAACGATTGATTTGTTAATAATAATGTGCATTTATGAGAAATATATACTTTTTTTTTTATTGTTTACCATAACTCCAGCATCCCTGTTTCTAGCCACAGTTCGAAAATTTCACAGTTCAGAAATGCAATGCATTGTAATCGTGGTTTCACGAACGAAAGTAGTATCCTACCAAAAAGTATTGATATCATACCAAAATATTAATGACAGCCTTTCAGGTTTTTTTGCACACAGGCCTTATTCTGTACTAGACCCCAGGTTTGGTACAATAATTATATACGTGTGTTTGACGTGAACCTATGTTATCTTGTTAATTTGATCTTGAATAAAGGACTTAATAGATAAATGGATATTTCATCATCCATGTTAATCTTGGATTTCTCATTTTACTGGCTAAGACCTGACTCACTGTCACACTGGATATAATGAACAGCATTCTTAGTCTTGTTGTCTAGGATAACATTATTTATATAGCATTTCTCAACCCACACACATGCATTAGCATTACAAAGATCTTCATATCAAACCACCTGTACTTTCGCACCCACATCATTTCAAAGCATTGAACAAACTCTCTAGTGACAACGATCATACCCCAGTAAAACAATGGACTGCTGGAGCAACTATGGATCCTCCAGCTTGATAGATAGCCTTCCCAGATCCAGATGAAAGGGCACCCACATACAGAATTCAGTGGTAGTTAGCGATATTAAAGTAGAACACCATATGAGAACTCACATTCTGTGTTCCATAAACATGCTTCATAGTTGTCCATTGGGATTACAAAAAGTGCTTAATCTGAGAATGTATGAAAAGCTTTACCCTGTTTCATGAGTGGTCATCAGTGTGCAGAGCGACAGCCTAAAGGGGGCTGGGAGTGCAAAGAAAGAAGGAAAGTGTAAAATAGAGTATTAACTTTGATCTAAATAAACCACGGAAATAGAATCTTTTATGCACACAGTCACTGCAGCGCCTTCATATAAGGTATGGTTTTACACACACTTTAGTCGCCTACACTTAGCTAATTGCAGGTAGGAAACTATTTGGAAGGTTTCCCAATCGGGCACTGTTTTGTATTATCAAATGTACTCCTGCTAAGAAGTAGATCACAATTGTACAGAATTCACAATGTACCAGCAATCGATGAACTAGCCCTGACAGGGTCACCTCCAAATGAAGGTGCCACACATTGATTTTGGGCATAAACATTGTCAGCAACGTTAGTTAAGTTCCCTAAGGAAGAGACGGCAACTGTTTTGTATTAGTTACTGGATTCAGCACTATCAAATGCTATGAAGATTCCATATGGCTTCATTTTAATGAATCCATTTTGGAAGGAACATAGCCTGTCTCTTAGTTCACTTTTCCACTGGCATTTCCTCCCAGGTAGTGTAAATATACCCACTTATGTCTCGAAAATTGATCATGTACTTTGCTCTTAATTTGTATTTCTCAGTTTATAGTATTGAAAACACTTCTGCAAGCTATATTGGTATAAATGAATGTCACAATATAATGCAGTATACTATTTTCATGTAACCGCTGTGGAGGCACAAGTTCCAATGTACTTCATTCTTTTAGCGTAATTTGGTCTTTGGCCTGTGATTTGACTTATTCAAACATAACATTACCTATGCGATTTGGCACTGCAGTAAACTACAAGAAGCATTTCATGTTGGGACAAAAAGCATTGTCCCCCTACCCTCACTTAAGAATTCCCCCTAGAATCCACCTACATTTTACGATGTTCAGTTTTTCCTTCCTGGTTTTAAGAGGAAGTAGGTTCCCAGGTAAATTAACAGTACAACCTCCATGTGTTGCATCAGAAGTCAGGGAAGGGAGTTGGAGTGGAGATGGAAGCCTAAATAAGATGTTTTCACAAGTTCATAGACTTTTTGCAACTAGAGATTTAACTGTGGTGCTCTTCAAATTTTGAGAGTACTCTTTTGATTCTCATGCCCAAATAATGGTAGTAACATAAGAGCGTTCTCCTAAGAACTTTCATGTATGAGGATGATCTTTATGAATTTTCCTTTCCCTTGAAGACTTGGTAACACTTTATTTTTAGGCCAACTAGCTGTTTACTGGCTACCTTAAGAACAGTGATGGTGTTGCGTAAACATCTGTCTTTCTTCCCTGGAATGGGTTTGTGATTTCACCATACACAGAAGTTTAACGTTTTTTTTTCAATCTGTGAAGACTGACTGAGCAGACTGTACATGTGTTTTAAGCACAGCTGTACAACTAAATGCAACACATTCGGTCCTCTAGTAATTCGATATTTGAGCTGACACATGCAATAGTAGTGGATGGAGTAAAGCATATAAAGAAACTTTTAAATACTTGTCGAGTAAAACAATGAGACAGGATCTTGACACGTAAGTTTACTGTCTCACAGTCATCGTTCTTAGGAGATAGTGGTTTGCCCACTCTGCAATATTAGGCAAGTAAACATCAGTCTTGCAAAAGAGTGTATATTACTAGCGTTATAACTGCCTCCTACTTTTGCTTGTACTGCACCAGTCTCCAATCCTCTCCCCATGTGGACCTTTCTCTATATTTTCTTAAAGCCAACTTGACTTGGATTGAAAGCCAGTTTTGAAGCATTTTACTTTGTTCAATCCCCTAACTCTACCTTACTCTTCACACAGGTCACACAGACCCACACTCCACCATGACCTGCCTTTAGTCCACACCCACCCTTTTATTTGTATTTTTACTCCCAACACCGTGGGCACATCTTTATGGCCAGTGTTGAAATCCCTGTGTTGACATCGTTCCTTCACATAAAACCCATGTACACTAATTTTGCTCTTGCAGTTGTCCATAGCCCAGTACTTGCCTTGTGCCTACAGTACGGCCGGTATCATCTCCACTTATGGACCTGCCTTCGCTGTACAGCAACCCTTTGAAACTGGTAAGGGCTTTGAACATGACACAGTTCCTATCACGGTATCAAACCAGGCCCAACTAGACTTTTCATCAATCAACTGGTAAGAGATTAATATAAAGGCATCTTCAATGTTTGAAGGCTTGATGCACCAAAAACCGTCACAGGGCCTCACAATAATTGGCTGTCGTTATCAGTCATGACCACCACAGAAAACTCTTTCCTTTAGCATACTACTGTGGGTAACCTATGGTAGTTACCACATAAATACACAATAAGAGCTGGGCACTATTCTTTAAAGAACACTACAACGGAGCAACAGCTTACTGCCACTCTCAGAAACCAGCTGGCCTTCTGTCACTTAATGATTGTATCTTTGCTTTTTCCCTGTAAAGTGCTCTGCTGTCATTTGGCTGGGTTCACACTGTACAAATACCACATACATACACTGTTGTGTTAATTATAAACCTATATCCATGTGGCTCACTCCTTATAACACTCTTTAATACTCCACCCCTGCTAAGAATCAAATGAATCCACACCAAGTCACCTGTGTTCTGATTACAAGGTAGTCCTCCTTATTATACCATTCCGAGATTCACAAATTGCTCTGTAAAGCCACCTCATTCTAGGCGAGCACTACTCGCTAATATTCAAATGCTGATGACCTTAAAATGGTTCTGCTAATTAACCTCAGTCTATATATGCAAATTCTGCATCTGTAATTTTTGAGACCCAAGTACAGCTGTGCCCCATAGCCTCATGCCAGAGGAGAAGCATCCCCTGTGAGTAAATCCAGTAATCTGTACATATCTGCCAGTGCACCTCTGTCCCACCTGGTAGCACTCATAAGTTATGAACTGCTAAGATCCGAAGACAGTTCTACCAATACACTTGGTTTTACTTGGAGGAGCAGCTCACGGTGATATTTCAGACACTCCTAAGAACTGAAGACTGCTCTACTAATACTACCTTGCCATCCTGTCAGGCCTTTGAGGTCACACTGGCCCATGAGGGTGCAGTGTCATCCTAAGGATTTTGGGGGCTTTGGCAGAACATAATTTGGGGGCTCATGTTCCGAACAACTTTAATTTCCCACTATTTCAAGTCCACATGACACCAAACAATAATAAATATGTTAACATTTCAGAAACAGGATCACATAAAAACAGTTTAAATTAGTCTTTCCAGTGCCCCAAAAATCCTTAAGATAACACTGGGTGGAGAAAGACAGAGCAAGAGGTAACAGTAGGCAGAGAGAGGGAGGGATGTTGTTATAGAGAAACATCAGATGTCTAGGTCAAATAAAGAGAATATTCTCCTTCTCAGGGGTCCCTTGAAACGTTGGGGCCCCTCGGCAATTGCCCATTTTGCCCATGCCTTAAAATGTCTCTGGAAGGGTTTGTGAGGGCTACTGCACCCCAGTTATGGCTGTTACTTACATGATGATGGATCCTTTTTCCATGCTTTGATCATGGCCCATCTCAACTGTTCTACAGCACTGTTTCCTGCTAGTTGACTACTGAGATGAGATCCTTGCATAGCTATGGCAAGGCCTTGACTGGAGGCATGTTCAGTATTTGAATGCTTTATGCCACCGAACCGTACACAAATGCTTACATATATTGTGCTTGCCATCATCACACCAGTCATATACTGCATTTCAGAACATCACAGTGGAAACTGTATGCTAACCATTCTTGCCTAATGACCTTTGAACTAATGATTTTAAACAAGTACTGTAGGATATCGACTAAATGTGTTCTTCATGTGTTGGTCTGTGTGTAAAGTTTTAGAATTTATAAAATGCTAATCTTCAGTTAATAGGACAGATTAGGAAGCTTTAAAATAATTTCAATTATTTAAAACTGTCCTTGTTTTTTGTATCTAATTTTATCACCAATGTTAAACCTTTATGTATGGTCTCTCCGTGTTGGCAGATAAGGAAATTAAAGCAAAGAGAGGAGTAATGTCACCAATGTCATCCAAAGTTTACAAGTGTGAAGGATGAGGGGGTGTCATAGGATGCACACAACTTATTTGGCAAAGGAGAAGAAAACAACTCTCTTGTGCAGTAACTTTAAAGATTGTGGTTTTCTCGAGCAATCAGTTGGATAGTTGGTGTTTAGCATAATGACTCTGGAATGCATAATCTGTGGTACTTTAAAATCATTGTGTCCCTCAGAGTTAAAGTACTATGGTATATTCGTGCAATCTTAGCAAGTTAATGTTATTGTCCAATAGAATAATTGTACTGTGCTCTTAAAGATTTGTTTTCATTGAAAGTACTGTCTTTAGCGTATTAATTTGGATGATCAATTGAAGTTGCTGTGCCAGACAACAATTAGCAAACTACAACTTATTATAGACATTATTCCTGTAATGGATTAATGTCGGATGAGCGCTGATTTCACTGTGGCACAGTCATTTTCCTGCTGTACACAGTATAGTGCATGCTCCTTAAGCCAGTACCTCGTGAGCTACTGGTAACTCTCCAGCTACCTGTAAGTAGTTCTCCTGTGTTAGCCTACTAAATTAGAAGATTTTGCTTTATTGAATTAGTATATGTATTCCAAAATTGAAAATGTGTATTCAAGATAAAGTGTGCATTTTCAAATCCCATAATATTCAAAATATATGGAAAGCTCCTATTTGAATCATAAATCATGCAACATTGGGACACTTATTACTAATATTATGTTGGTGCTATGGGCATTGTAACTAAGGGTGTTATGTATTACCCTTGTAGATTCATTCCAAATTAACAAAGCCCTTTTAGGTCGAGCCTAGACAGTGCTTGTTAGATCACGACTAGACATTGCTTGCCCTGTCTCTTCGAGACATTTTGTATATACTTTATGGGGTTACAGCCCGCCAATTGCTTTTCATTTGTTTATTTCAGTTTACTTAAAAAATCCTTGCTTCCAATTGGTTAATCTTTCCTATTTGTCCCTCCTTTTCGTCGGTTGTTCACTCCCACAGAGCAGTTCCCCATTACTTGTAGCCTTACACTTGTTCCATTTGAGCCACTGTTTCCGGGACTACTTTTTCTTTGATGCTCCAAGCGTTTTTTTGAGCTGGAGGCTATTTTGTTGTCGCCCTTCTCTCCTGTGTGCTTGCAGAGGTACTTATTTTTTATTATATTCCTTTAAATCACTACATCTCCCCTTGCCGCCCCCTCACCACCACCCACACGTTGCTGCTTGCATTTTATTGCATCTTCCTTAATCTCCCCTGTCGCACCTCCACCTGCTGCCCGTCGCTGCTTGCCACACCAAAACCTTCCTCCCTCCGACCCTACTTTGACCATTTTCTTACTAAGCACTCATGTTTCCAAGCTCCGAAGGCCTCAGACGGCCCTATAAACCTTTTTTTTAAATCCTTGTGTTTTCAATCCGCGTACTCAGACAGCCCTGTAATCTCTAATTTCTTTTTATTCCTACGTAATGCTCTGTGCTGCTTATAGCGGCTTCACGAGCGCTCGTGTTTTCGAGCTCCGACGGCCCTGAAAATCTTTTTTGAAAAGTGCCACACTATGTGTAAACAGAACAGGACATAGTTTGATGTGGTGCTTTTTGTTTTCTGGACTTCAGCAAGCACCGATCTGCTGGTGCGAATTTTATTTGTTTGATCGATTTCCTCCCATTTTAGTTTAGTGTGCCGTGCTTTTGTGGAATCCGTTTTGTGGGCGATGAACTCTGCCAAGCGGGACCCGTGGCGTGATTACTGACAGTTGTGATGTGGAAGCGACACAGCGCCCCAGTAGTCTCACTGTGCCCTGAGGTTTCCACAATTCCACAGTCAATTATGCACACAGTACAGATTGTCGCACCCCCTACCCCCACCCTTTCCGCCCTCCGCTTCCTAACAGAGGCCTCATACTTGCATGAGCTCATGAACCCTTTCATGCAGAGTGCCAATTGGTTACACAAGCATCTGCTGCGGTGTTGCTCAGTGCATCACTGTGACTCGATGTGGCGTACGGCTAGAATGGCGACTTTGAAGCTGGGGAAGCAGGTTTGTGTCTCGGCCAGAGGCTCAGCATCCTGTGATTCTGGGCTAATCATTGCCCTCTTTCCCTGCCTACCTGCAGAGGTACTTATTTCTATTTATATTCCGTAAATCACTTCATCTTCCTGTGCCGTTCCCCCCCGCCACCGTAGGTCACTACTTGCATTTTATTGCATCTTCCTTAATTTCCCTGTGCCGTCCCACCATCACCACCACCACCTCCAGCCTGTCACTGCTTGTTTGATTGGTTACAAGTGATCGCGTACTTCTGTGGCTCTCTTCGAAATAGGTAATTTTGCATACGCACTGACCGACTGACGTACAGCCTGAACAGAATCACTCTGTTACGTTTGTTACCTTGGTGATTGCATACTGGAAGAAGATGCATAGGGCCAGGTACAGTAAAGTTTCTGTCCTGTAACTTCCTTCACTCCATTGCAAGTTATTGTCGAAACTTATTTGTCGCAATTATAATTTGTTTTAAATGTCCCTCTTAGTGGATCCCAGATGTTGGCATGCCTGTTTGCATGACTGGAGATCTTCCAACCAGAGTGTGCTTGCAGATGAAAGTCAATTTATTAGCTAATGTGAAATTTGAGTGCTTTCGATCATCCTTTCGTGAAAAAGAATGCACAGAATTCATTAGTGTCACTAGCATAGTCCTGGGACCACACAAAGGACGACCAATCAATGCACCTCAATACTACACTGCAGCGCCCCTACTATTGTAGTTCAGAGAGCTCACAAGCCCTGCCAGTGCAAGTCAATCTTGCCTGAAGTCACCCCTACCATTTTAGCTCCGAGACTCCAGAGCCCCTTCAGTGCACGTCATTCATGTTGTATAGCATGGTTGAGGGACCACACAAAGCTCACTGAGTGCGCTTCAACGCTGTCCCACAGCCCCATTTGTTTGTAGGTTATGGACCACACACCCTTCAATGCACTTCACTTCTTATATGCAACAGCCCTGCTAGTCGAACTGTGATTGATTTTCCATTGCATACCGTTTCCAGCTGCAGACTCACATTATGTGTTATTCTCTTAAGCAATCTGATTGCACATGTACTGGACCCCTGAATCAGACCTGCAAGGTTCTCTACCCTTGACCTACACCATAACATGCAGCCTCGCTGCTTTAGTAGCTGGTCCAGCACTTAACTCTGTTCTTCTACCTCCGATTCAACTCGCAACACTTCTGCTTTGCTGATGCTGGGATCAATGCATAACTTTGTCAGTGGATCTGTATCTTCTCATAGTGCCTCATATTTTAGACTGGGCGGTGAGTGGAGTATTTCAAAGTGTTTCCAAACACTCTCAGCAGTATTTGCTACTCCAACACTGAGAACTATGTGCAGCACTGTCCAAGAAAGCCACACGTGACTTTAAGTGCTGCTGAACAAATCTGTTATTCCAGTAATGGGGCCTAAATCTGACCCTAAGCACTCTGCTACTCTTGGGCTAAGATCCCTTCCCACCCCCCGTCACCCTCACCCCACACACACACGCAACTCTGCCAATGCGCCTCCATCTTGACCAGCAGCACTATGCTAAAGTTAATCTGTTTACAATAGCCCTTTAAAAACACATTTTATGTACAAACTCACAACATACATCTAATCATCAGCAAGACATTAAAAACTATTGGATTACCATAAACAATATACACTTAATAACCACACAACTACTGTAGAACAATGCTTGTTCGCAGTACTGTTAGCAATGCTGCACTGGAGTGATCACATCTAGTAATCTTGCATGTGGTAATCTCTAATGTAAACTTGTCTATGCACAACACTCATGATATTAGTAGCTTGGGCTGATTTCTATTGAACATAAGTAGCTCTTGCTAGCAAAAACGTTGAAGACACCTGGTATAGGGTTTCAGTGGGCTGTTTTTTTTCTGGTTAGACGTGTTCTTGTTTTAATTTACTTTCTACAACATTGAGTCAGGAAAATGTTAAGGTCCCTGTCTCTCTTCCTGTATTTCGCACCCTCTGTAGCTCATTAGATCACCTCTCAATTTCTTTCTGACTCTTTTTCTTTAGCTCTTTAGCTTTATCTCCAAGCCCCAAATGAAAAAGCAGGATGCAGTGGTTAATTTTGTAGTAGAGTCTTCTCACTGTGATCTTGTTTTGAATAATCTTATACAAGAAGGTTACGGTCTGAAAGTTGCAGCCATGTTTGCATCTTTTAATACACATAATATGTAGAAGTGCAAATGCACATAACTTAGTACTCATTATGCAGACATTTTAAAGATATTAGGTTATGCAAATTTGTAGAGAACACTATCACCCGCAAGGGTGTCCTGGCGTGAGTTGGTGTGAGTTTAGCCAATCCTATGGCCTACTCAAGAAATGAGGTATTCAGCTTTTTGCGGGACTCAAGAAGTGAGGAGGAAGCTCTTGTGTGTAGCGCAGGTCATTCCACCCTTTAGGAGTGATGTAGGAGAAAGTTCGACCTTCCGATCTCGTTTTCCGTTTCGTCGGATGTGTGCAAGTAAGATTCCAGATGAGGGGAGGTTTCTAGAAGATTTGTGAAAGCAGATGAGATTGCTGAGGTATGCTGGGCCAGTGTTATATGATGCCTTCAAAGTGTAGGTGAGGAGTTAGAATGTTGCTTGTTTGTATATGGGGAACCAGTGGAGCTCCTTCAGTATGGTGTGATGACAGTGATGCATAATAGGTTAAGAGTGATTCTGGCTGCCAAGTTCTGATTAGTCTGGAGCCTTTGGGAGAGTTTTTTTGTTGTTGATCCCGGCATAGAGGGTGTTACCATAGTCCAGCTTGCTTGTGACGAGGACGTGCATGATGGTTTTCCGGGTGCTGATTGGGAGCCATTTGAAAATCTTCATCAGCATCTTACGGGTGTATGGAAGCATGAGGCGGTGATGGGTTGATTTAGGCAGTCATGTTGAGTTTCCTGTTGATGATAATCCCAAGGTTCTTGCTGTGGGTGGTGGGGGGTGGTAGGGGTGTCGGTCCTAGGTCTGTTGGTCACCAGGTAGAGTCCCATGGTGAAGAGCTGCTCCTGAAGATCACAATTTCGATCTTGTCAGTGTTCAGCTTCAGACAGTTGGTCTTCATCCAGTGGGCGATTTCAGTCATGCATGCATTGTACTTTATCCGGGTACTTGGCGTCTTGTCCGTGAGGGAGGGAATGAGCTGTGTATCGTCTGTATAGGAGAGGACGTTGATGTTGCGAGAGCGGATTATGCTGGTTAGAGGGATCATATGTTCATCAAAGAGGGTCAAGCCCGGGGAGGATCCTTGCATAACTTCGCAGATTAGGTTGCGGGCGTCCGAGGTGTATGATGCCAAGCTGACTGACTGCGTACATCCAGTCAGGAGGGAGCAGATCCATTGGAGTGCGTGTCTTTGGATTCCGATGCGGTGTAACTGTTAGGTGAGGATGGGGTCGGAGACCATGTCAAACGCTGCGGAGAGGTCGAGGAGGATGAAGGCGGGCATGTCTCCTCCATCCAGAGTCATGCAGATGTAATTCGTGGTGACGATGAGGGCAGTTTCTATGCTGTGATTGGGTTGAAACCAGACTGAGTGGTGTAAAGTAGCCGGTGGTCAATGAGGTGTTTGGTGAAGCATCTATGGGCGGGAGTGGTTGCGTGGAGATCAGTCTGTAGTTGAGTGTTGGAAGTTCCATGCTGGGTTTCCTTAGCAATGGCTGAACAATTGCAGGGGTCCTATAGGGCTTCTGAGTGTATGGGCTTCATGGTGGTGGCGGTTTCTTCTGAGTTGGTGAAGGGCAGTGTGGTTAGCATTGGTGCTTTGGATAAGATCGGAAGGCGTTTGGCGAAGATCTCCTAATTTCTGTTGGTATGGATTGATGTGGTCCACCAGAATGCCGCGTTTGTTGGTCCAGATCATTTGGTTGTAGCATCTCAAGGCAGATTTGAAAGTGCTCCTGTCTGCATTGTCATGGCTAATTCTCCATTTGCGCTCCAGTTTGCAGTGGCGTTTCATCAGTCTGAGTTTCTCTGTATACCTACTAGCCTGGGGTCTAGATCTTGTTGTATTGCTGTGTTTGAGGGACCAGAGAGTCAGCGCAGGAGGTGATCCAATTGTTGAAATTCTTGATGGTTTGGGGAGGCAGTTGCTGAAAAGCAGTGTTTACCAAGGAGCCCAGCCTAGGCCTTTCAGTTTTCAGCAGTATTAATATGAACCCACTTAGATATATCACAACTGTGACTGCTGGTCCAGGGCACAGGTTATAGGATGACTCAGTGTGCCCCTGCAGATCCGGTGTGTATCCAGCACGTATCCGATTCCATTACCAGTAAGGTACATCAGGGGGTTGGTGTTTTTGGTTTAGAAATATGAGAGTAATTGTCCAGTCGGGCTTGGGAATGCTTATAAGATAGCTCTAACAGTTAATGTTCCTGAAGCAAGGAATGGATAATAGCTAGTAGGTCACAAGTTTGTACCCCAGTGAAAAGGTGACTTGTAGATGATGATGGAAGGACTATGTACAGACCATGTGAAGTGGAAGACTAGGAGCATGGATGGACTCACCTCCAGCCCCTCCCACTCACCGAAAATGGATGGGGAACGCCTTCTTTCCTTGGGGCCCCTTCACTTTTCGTTATGCCCCTGGACCTTGTGTACAATGCAAGCAATGTTTGATGGTATCTTTTCTAATACATATGTCAGATTTGAACAGCTGGGCGCTGCGCACATGATACAGCTAAACTAACTACTATCTTCTGTCACAGGTCAGCCTGTCGCATGAGGACCTGCAAGCATTGGGCAATGCCATCACCATGGTGACGCAAGGCGGCAGTGGTGGCATCACGCTCCTAGGACAAGAAGGCAGCCTGGTCGGATCTACTACACACACAGTCACAATGGTCAGCTCTGACGGAGAGGGGTCTCAGACGGTATACCTAGATTTCTGCACTTTTCCTACTTGCTTGCTCCCCTTATGAATATTGATGGTGCTGCTTGAGCCTGTCTGTGTGCAGTCCTTGTAATTGATTCAATGCCTGCTCCCTGTATATTAACTACCCTGCTTCCAGTCTCTTTGCACCATATCTGTGCTCCCTGTATTACCCGCACACCAGTTAGTTCTATACTCCTCACTATGCAGAAACCATTGACACCATTGGCAAATTTAGAGTGTTGCTGGTGTTGAGAGTGCTCAATACTGGAGCTGCTTTCCACCTAAAATTGAGAACTACCCAGAGTTCTCTGCTTCTTTTTCTGCATCATTTATCCATCACTCTATGCCTGAAAGGGTTTTGTGTGTGTGTATGTGTATATATATATATATATATATGTGTGTGTATATATATATATATATACATATATATATATATATATTCTCTACTGGCGGTCGCCAGTAGATAGTTATAGTTGGGACCTATTTTCCATAGGAAATCCGCAACATTCTATTTGAAATAACTCTTGCGTCGGTTGACGAATCTTCGCGAAATTTTCAAACTTTGTGGCCCGCTCCAGTCCGCTCCTATCCTGAAAGTCTCGGGGTGATTCGTCAAGCGGGGCCGAGAAAAAGGGGGTCCCAAAACGTGTTTTCCCCATTCATTTTCCCATAGGAAACTTTAGCCACGGCTACAGCCCAAACTGCTGAACGGAATTACACCAAATTTGGCAAAGAGGTAGTTCTTGGTTCAGAAAGAACCCTTTTGTTAAATGGTGTAAATCCGTTCAGTAGTTCCTGAGAAAATCAAAAGGAAAATCACATATATATCTATGGCCGCGTCGGATTCGCGCACCCTGAGCGCACCCTGCGCGTACCGTCCCGATCACGAGCTGCATGCTAATTGGCTGTCAACACTCCAAATCAGGAAGTGTTGGCAGCCATTTTATGCCTCGGTAGAACCGAGGCACAGAAACAAGTGTGCAAAACGCACAAAGGGGGCAGGGTAGAAACACCCTGACCCCCTAGGTCTGCTCAGTCCTGGCAGAAAAAAGCATTTTTTTTTTTAAAACGGCGGGATGCGCTTGGGGTGCGCGGATCCCGCCGATCTTAAAAAAAAAAAAAACACAAGAAACAAGTGCGCAAAACGCACAAAGAGGGCAGGGTAGAAACACCCTGACCCCCTAGGTCTGCTCAGGGGGTCCCAAAAGGACCCCCTGGGCAGAAAAAAGCATTAAAAAAATAAATAATAATAATAAAAATAAAAAAAACGATTGTGCCGCAGGCCCCCGCCCCCTTCCTTTACCACTCTGCAAACGCACCCCCTGGCGCGTTTGCAGAGGGGGTACGAATTCCCCTTGAATACTGGGGGTCCCTGGGGACCAACTAGCCCACCAGGAACCTCCAGTATGCGCCAGGGGGCTGCGTTGCAGAGAGGTGTACAGAGGCCACACCCCTTTTTACACCTCTGTGCAACGCAGATCTGTGGCGCTTTTTGGAGGTACATGGTGGGCTAGTTGGACTCCAGGGACCCTCAGGATTCAAGGGGACTTAATTCCCCAACTTAAAACGCGCCACGGGGCGCGTTTGCACAGTGGTGAAGGGAGGGGCGGGGCTTCAGGTGACGTGTGCAAACAGGCCCGTTGCGCGTTTTAAGATGGGGAATTAAATCCCCTTCAATCCTGAGGGTCCCTGAGGGCCAACTAGCCCACCAGGTACGTCCAGAAAGCGCCACAGAGCTGCGTTGCAGAGAGGTGCAAAAGGGGCGTGGCCTCTGAACACCTCTCTGCAACGCAGCTCTCTGGCGCATACTGGAGGTATCTGGTGGGCTACTTGGCCCCTAGGGACCCTCGGGATTGAGGAGGATTTAATTCCCCATCTTAAAACGCGCCACGGGGCCTGTTTGCAGACATGTCACCTGAAGCCCCGCCCCTCCCTTCACCACTGTGCAAATATTCCTCTAAAATCAGTTGAACTACGAATTCCGATTTACTCACCTGTTATCAGGAGAGACCACAGTGCTGCATCTTTGAGCCCAGTACTGATCCTGAAAAGTAATTTTAACCGTACTTACCAGTAACTTGAATTTCCTTCCATAGGATATCATTGCCTGCTTTTTGCTGAAAAAGTTTCTAAGTGTCGATTTTTGTAACATACAAATATTCCTCTAAAATCAGCCGAACTATGAATTCCGATTTACTCACCTGTTATCAGGAGAGACCTCAGTTCTGCATCTTTGAGCCCAGTACTGATCCTCAAAAGTAATTTTAACCGTACTTACCAGTAACTTGAATTTCCTTCCATAGGCTAACATTGACTGGTTTCACTTGGAAATTCTTCTAAGTGTGGAGTTTTGGAACTTTATAATATTCCTCTAAAATCAGCCGAACTACGAATTCCGATTTACTCACCTGTTATCAGGAGAGACCTCAGTGCTGCATCTTTGAGCCCAGTACTGATCCTCAAAAGTAATTTTAACCGTACTTACCAGTAACTTGAATTTCCTTCCATAGGCTAACATTGACTGGTTTCACTTGGAAATTCTTCTAAGTGTGGAGTTTTGAAACTTTATAATATTCCTCTAAAATCAGCCGAACTACGAATTCCGATTTACTCACCTGTTATCAGGAGAGACCACAGTGCTGCATCTTTTAACCCAGCACTGACCCTGAAAAGTAATTCTAACCGTATTTACCAGTAACTTGTATTTCCTTCCATAGGAATCCATTGTCTGGTTTTCAGCAGAAAAGTTTCAAAGTGTCGATTTTCACAAACTACAAATATTCCTTAAAATCGCCTGTATGACTTAAACGCATTCTTTCAACTGTTTACAGGAGATGCACCAGTGCTGGATCCAGGATCCACCACTGAGTAAGAAAAAGTAACGATAACACTACTTACCTGCTAAGTGAATTTCCTCCCATAGGATAACATTGGTGATTCTATGTGAAAAAGTTTCTAAGTGTCAACTTTTAAAATACAATAATATTCCTTAAAAATCACTACTGTAACCAAAACGCTTTTACTCAACTGTTTACAGGAGATGTTGCAGGACTGAATCTAGGATCCAGTCCTGTGGTTAGAAAAGTAATCCATAAAGTAACTAATTGCATTTAACTAGAATTCACATTGAGCTCAATGTTGCATTGTGTTTGAAATTGTGTTGCCCATTGCAACAACTGTAACTACTGTACTTAAAAGTCTATTGCCTATTTGCAAAGTATTTAAACTAAAGTAATTCATTCTGAGAAAGTATATTTTGTAATGTAATGTATAATGTAATTACAATGTAATTTAAAAATAAAATATCTAAAAATAAATAGTTTAAAAAAATGTAGTAAATCAGTATCAAAAAAATAAATATAACAATTAATACATTTAAAAATTGTCATTTACAAAACCTTTGAAATTCACTGAAAAAAACCATAGGTTTCAGACATGTTATAGTTAGGAATTAACATTTAAAAAACCTTTGAAATTCACTGAAAAACCATAGGTTTCAGGCACGTTATAGTTAGAAATTAGCATTTAAAAAACCTTACAAATTCACTGAAAAAACCATAGGTTTTAGGGACAGTTATAGTTAGTTGGACATTGCACTCGTACAAAACCCGTGAAATTCCCCCGTTATAGTTAGTTCAGGTAACTATAACTCGCGCCCCGCAATGCACTGCTGATGACGTCACATATTACATCACTCATGACATGGTCAGTGACATCACTGATGACATCACTGATGACATCACTGATGACATCATCCATGTGATAATTTGATGCATCTTCTCACACCCTAATATAACTTTTGATACACCCACTGTAAATTACAGACTGCCATTGTCAAAACCATAGACACTCCAACACCAATTACTATATACACACTCACTGATTCTTAGGTCTACACACACACATCTACTCACTCACCCGCAGAGTCACTCATACTTATAGTCACTCAGTACAGGACTATTATATGCACTCATACACCTATATAAACACTCACACACCGCCACTTATCCATAGAGGTACTCACACACCTAGTCAGTCATGCAAAAAATTAAGCACACACCCATTTACTCACCTATACAGTTATACACACACCAGCTCACTTACTCATACAAATACTAGCACATTCTTACGCTCTTATACAATCTCTGATACAAGCACACACTCATCCATACAGTCACTCTCACAATCACACACTCTCGGTTATAGCTGTTTATATACTCCAACACACATATATACTGCCTTTCACATATGTAGTTACTCACACATGTACCACTGGGACATACATTCACTCACTAACACACTCTTACACACACTTACCCACCCATACAGTCTATCACAGATGCACTCTTGAAACCATCCACCCAGTGAATCACCCACTCACACATCTATGCACAGTCGCACACACCCCACCCACACAAACACTCAGGCACCCATACAGATACTCAGACAACCAATCAATAACTCATATAGACACTCATGTAGCTATTCACAAACCCATGCAGCCACTTACACAGCAACAGACAGACGGATACAGACATTCACCCAGTTTAGTCACTAACCCATGCATTCAGTAAGATACGTTTAATCACTCACTTATAGAGTTAGTCATGCACCTACTAAATCATCCTTTCAGACACTTATACACCCACTCATTCTTCAATACGCCTTTCCCTATATATATTAAACATATTTAAACTTTACAGAAACACAGTCACTGGATGATGTCATCAGTGATGTCATTTGAGATGTCATCAGTGATGTCACTGACCATGTCATGAGTGATGTAATATGTGACGTCATCAGCAGTGCATTGCGGGGGCGCGAGTTATAGTTACCTGAACTAACTATAACGGGGGAATTTCACGGGTTTTGTACGAGTGCAATGTCCAACTAACTATAACTGTCCCTAAAACCTATGGTTTTTTCAGTGAATTTGTAAGGTTTTTTAAATGCTAATTTCTAACTATAACGTGCCTGAAACCTATGGTTTTTTCAGTGAATATATATATATATATATCGCACAGCAAAGGATCTTGTGGAAAAAGAATCCAGGCGAGCCCACTCGGTCGATCAAAGCAGTTTATTTTCTATGACAGACAAGGACGACGCGTTTCGACCACGTCCGTGGTCTTGGTCACATATATATATATCTATCAATCTCTCCAACCACCACTGCAATCCTTAGGCAAGGACTGGAGCACGGACCACAGACGGGTGCACACAAATTTCTTTATTTTTCCATCAGCAGTTTGTCAGCCATTACGCGTTTCAGCCCCGGAGGGCCTTGATCACATGACGCGCTCCACAGCTTCTCTTTGCTTTTTCTACCATATTTTTTAAAGTGACGTGCAATTTTTTAACACACATAGACAATACACTTGCATGCTTTACATGAATCGTACTGTGATTGTTGCCGATTTGATTAATTTTTTTATAATCATCAAAGCATTATAATCCTTGTGTAAATACCTGAATTCTCATGGTTCAATAATTGTATAAATACAATAATCATTAATATTTTTTGGTAACACATGGTAAAAGCCATCGGCTTGGGTTTTCTTGTTAGAATATTTTGCTAAATGCCATAAATATGTTAAAAAATATAGAATTTAATATTCATTATTTAAAACATATATAGCTAAAAAAAACACACTTTCAAAATTCATGTATAATACATTGTTGTACACAGGACCATTTGGTCGTAACGTCTGTGCACATTCATATTGTAAACATCTTGACCGTTAAAGTGCTAGTGTTGTACTTCTCAAAGTGCCCGTGCAAATACACCCAAGTGAAAAAACTAAAATGGATTAAAAAATGGTGAAATCGATCGGGAAAGCGGTTTCGATCTGTTATTTTGGTTCATTTATGTAAAATAACCTGTATAAATACTTTATCTCCTCGACTAGGCGATACCCTTGATTTATATTCTTGACTTTGCGAGACCTTAATTAAAGACATGTGTAGAGGTCCTCCGTGGTGTTTAACCCCTTCGCTGCTAGGGCTTTTCCCCTCCTGTGCTAAGCCTTTTTTTGGCTATTTGGGGTAGTTCGCGCTTAGGCCCCTGTAACTTTTTGACCACATAAGGTATCCATGCCAAATTTGCGTCCTTTTTTTCCAACATCATGGGGATTCTAAAGGTACCCAGGGTTTGTGGATTCCCCTGGAGGGGACCCAGAAATTTGCCAAAATACAGCAAAATTTTGGTTTTTTGGGGAAAAATGCGAAAAAAGGGCTACAGATGAAAGCATCTGGTTTTTCCCCTGCAAATGGCATTAAAAAGGGGTTGTGGTGCTGAAATCACCATCTTCCCAGCTTTCAGGGACAAGCAGACTTTTGTCAGAAAACCAAAATTTTGTACACAGTGTTGGCATTTTTCTGGGACATAGCCTATTTTTGCTATTTTTTGTGCTTTCAACCTCCTTCCAGTTAATGGTAGAAATGGGTATGAAAGCAATAATGGATCCTGGAAAGCCATACATTTCTGAAAAGTAGACAAAATTCTTGAATTCAGCAAGGGGTCATTTGTGTAGATCCTTCAAGTTTTCTTTATAGAAACAAAATTAGTTGAAAAAACCAGCCATTTGTGTCAACGTTTTCACCTGTAACTTCTTCTAATTATGACAGCTATTTGAAAGCAATATACCATTACATTCGCTGGACCTTTCTGGTTGTGGTGATATATAGGACTTGTAGGTTCACCAAAAACCCGACGAACCCAGAGCCAATAACTGAGCAGTGTCTTGCAATAGTTTTTTATTATGTCCCGGGTATATAGCAATTATTCTGGGAAAATTTATACATGGAAAAATCGGTATGAAAGACACCTATGTATTTCTGAAATGGGAACAAAATATAGAGTTTAGAAACAGTAGATATTTGCACATTTCCGAAATTGGGAGTACCCATACTAGCATGAGAATTATAGGTCATTTTTCAAAATGACTTCTTTTACACATTGTCTTTCATTTGGAAGGCAGAAATGCATCGAAAGTCAATAGATAATAACAGTTGCTCTACAATTTTGTGTTACCCTAAGTCTCCCGATAAAAATGGTACCTCACTTGTGTGGGTAGGCCTAGTGCCCGCGACAGGAAACGGCCCAAAACGCAACGTGGACACACCACATTTTCACAGTGAAAAATGACCCTTTTTTGCAAAGTGCCTAGCTGTAGTTTTTAACCCTAGCTCTGCCGGCACCTAGGGAAACCTAGCAAAACTATACATTTTTGAAAACTAGACACCCAGGGGAATCCAGGATGGGGTGACTTGACTGGCTCTCACCAGGTTCTGGTACCCAGAATCCCTTGCAAACCTAAAAATTGTCAAAAAAACCACATTTTCCTCACTTTTCTGTGGTGGAAAGTTCTGGAATCTGCGTGGATCCTCAAAATTTCACCCACCCCGCGTTCCCCAACGTCTTCCGAGAAAAATGGTACCTCACTTGTGTGTGGGTAGGCCTCGTGCCCGCGATAGGAAACAGCGCAAAACGCAACGTGGACACACCACATTTTCACAGTGAAAAATGACCCTTTTTTTGCAAAGTGCCGAGCTGTAGGTTTTGAACCCTAGCTCTGCCGGCACCTAGGGAAACCTACCAAACCCACACATTTCTGAAAAGTAGACACCCGGGGGATTCCTGTGAGGTATGTCTTGCGTGGATCCCCCAACGTTTTCTTACCCAGAATCCCCTGCAAACCTGAACTTTTGCTGAAAAAATCACTTTTTTCACACATTTGTGTGTGGGAAAGTTGTGGCATCACCGGGCTGACACAAATTTCCTACCACCCAGCGTTCCCCCTGGTCTCCCGATAAAAATGGTGCCTCTCGGGTGGGAGGCCAAGTACCCGCGACAGGCAAGGGCCCAAAACGTATTGAGGCGACATCAAAATTGCCTATCACAAAACGACCTGGTTTTGCAAGGGGTCCCATGACGTTTTGGCCGGGGCTCGGCGGCCACCTAGGAAACCTACCAAACCCACACATTTCTGAAAAGTAGACACTCGGGGATTCCAGGGAGGTGTGGCTTGCATGGATCCCCAACGTTTTCTTACCCAGAATCCCCTGCAAACCTGAACTTTTGCTAACAAAATCACTTTTTTCACACATTTGTGTGTGGGAAAGTTGTGGCATCACCGGGCTGACACAAATTTCCTACCACCGAGCGTTCCCCCAGGTCTCCCGATAAAAATGGTGCCTTACTCGGGTGGGAGGCCCAAGTACGTGCGACAGGCAAGGGCCCAAAACATTTTGTGATAGGCAATTTTGATGTCGCCTCAATACGTTTTGGGCCCTTGCCTGTCGCGGGTTCTTGGGCCTCCCACCCGAGTGAGGCACCATTTTTATCGGGAGACCTGGGCGAACGCTGGGTGGTAGGAAATTTGTGTCAGCCCGGTGATGCCACAACTTCCCACACACAAATGTGTGAAAAGTGATTTTTTCAGCACAATTTCAGGTTTGCACGGGATTCTGGGTAAGAAACGTTGGAGATCCACGCAAGCCATACCTCCTGGAATCCCCAGGTGTCTACTTTTCAGAAATGTGTGGGTTTGGTAAGTTTCCCTAGGTGGCCGCCGAGCCCGGGCCAAAAGTCATGGGACCCCCTTGCATAACCAGGTCGTTTTGTGATAGGCAATTTTGATGTCACCTCAATACGTTTTGGGCCCTTGCGTGTCGCGGGTACTTGGGCCTCCCACCCGAGTGAGGCACCAATTTTATCGGGAGACCTGGGGAACGCTGGGTGGTAGGAAATTTGTGTCAGCCCGGTGATGCCACAACTTTCCCACACACAAATGTTAAAAAATGATTTTTCAGCAAAATTTCAGGTTTGCAGGGATTCTGGGTAAGAAAACGTTGGAGGATCCACGCAAGCCATACCTCCCTGGAATCCCCGGGTGTCTAGTTTTCAGAAATGTGTGAGTTTGGTAGGTTTCCCTAGATGACCGCCGACCCCGGGGCCAAAACCCAGGTAACCCCCTGTGCAAAACCAGGTTGGTTTGTGATAGGTAATTTTGATGTCGCCTCACTAGGTTTTAGGCCCTTGCCTGTCGCGGGTACTTGATCCACCCACACAAGTGAGGTACCATTTTTCTCGGAAGACTTTGGGGAATGCGGGGTGAGTGGAATTTTGTGGATCCACACAGATTCCAGAACTTTCCACCACAGAAATGTGATGAAAATGTGTTTTTTTAATACACATTTTGGGGTTTGCAAGGGATTCTGGTTAACAGAACCTGGTGAGAGCCAGTCAAGTCACCCCATCCTGCATTCCCCTGGGTGTCTAGTTTTCAAAAATGTACAGGTTTGCTAGGTTTCCCTATGTGCCGGCTGCGCTAGGGCCCAAAATCCACAGGTAGGCATATTGCTAAAAACAAATCCGTGCCTAGTCGGCTTTCTGCTGCCCTGGGGGGATATCGGGGGTGGGGTTGCCCGATATGCCCCCAAGGAGGCAGAAACACTGTGGCTATTTTTTGGGGGTAGGGGCATTGGTATGCCCATTCTGGGCAGCCCCCACCCCCACACATAAAAAAAGCCAGCGTAATCGTTGGCGTCTAGTGGACTTTTTGCCCCCCCGGGAGGGGGCAGATTGGGGGCTACTGCCCCATCTTCCCCCCAGGGCGGGCAGAAAGGCTGTACTTGTTGGGGGTGGGGGCATTGGCATGCCCGTTTTGGGCAGCCCCCACCCTAATTAAAATTTGCCCCAAAAATCCCTGGCGTCTAATGGGCTTTTTGCCCCCCCGGGGGGGGCAGATTGGGGGCTACTGCCCCATCTGCCCCCCAGGGGGGGCAGGACGGCTGTAATTTTTGCGGGGGAGGGGGTGGGGGCATGGGCATGCCCGTTTTGGGCAGCCCCCACCCTAATTCAAATTTGCCCCCAAAAAATCCTTGGCGTCTAGTGGGCTTTTTGCCCCCCCGGGGGGGCAGTTTGGGGGCTACTGCCCCCATCTTCCCCCAGTGGGGCAGAAAGGCTGTAATTGTTGTGGGTGGGGGGTGGGGGCATTGACATGCCCGTTTTGGGCAGCCCCCACCCTAATTAAAATTTGCCCAAAAACAATCCCTGGCGTCTAGTGGGCATTTTGCCCCCCCGGGGGGGGCAGATTGGGGGCTACTGCCCGGGGCAGGAAGGCTGTAATTTTTGCGGGGAGGGGGTGGGGGCATGGGCATGCCCGTTTTGGGCAGCCCCCACCCTAATTCAAATTTGCCCCAAAAAATCCCTGGCGTCTAGTGGGCTTTTGCCCCCCGGCAGGGCAGATTGAGGGCTCATGCCCCCATCTGCCCGCCAGGGAGTAGAAAGTCCACTAGGCGCCAGAAGTTCTGGGCAAATTTTAGTAGGGTGGGGCTACCCAAAACAAGCATGCCAATGGCCCCACCCTAATTAAAATTTGCCCCAAAAATCCCTGGCATCTAGTGGGCTTTTTGCCCCCTGGGGGCAGATTGGGGGCTACTGCCCCATCTGCCCCCAGGGGGGGCAGGAAGGCTGTAATTTTTGCGGGGAGGGGGTGGGGGCATGGGAATGCCCATTTTGGGCAGCCGCTACCCTAATTAAAATTTGCCCAAAAAAAATCCCTGGCGACTAGTGGGCTTTTTGCCCCCCCCCCCCAAGCGGGGCAGATCGGGGGCTAATGCCCCCATCTGTCCAGGGGGGGCAGAAAGTCCACTAGATGCCAGGGTTTTTTTTTGGGCTAATTTTAATTAGGATGGGGGCTGCCCAAAATGGGCATGCCAATGCCCCTACCCTGATTAAAATTTGCCCCAAAAAATCCCTGGCAGCTAGTGGGCTTTTTGCCCCCCTGGGGGGGCAGATTGGGGGCTACTGCCCCATCTGCCCCCAGGGGGGCAGGAAGGCTGTAATTTTTGCGGGGGAGGGGTGGGGGCATGGGCATGCCCGTTTTGGGCAGCCCCCACCCTAATTCAAATTTGCCCCAAAAAATCCTTGGCGTCTAGTGGGCTTTTGCCCCCCAGGGGGGCACATTGGAGGCTACTGCCCCATCTGCCCCCAGGGGGGCAGGAAGGCTGTCATTTTTGCGGGGAGGGGTGGGGGCATGGGCATGCCCGTTTTGGGAGCCCCCACCCTAATTCAAATTTGCCCCAAAAAATCCCTGGCGTCTAGTGGGCTTTTGCCCCCCGGCGGGGCAGATTGGGGGCAGAAAGGCTGTCATTTTTGCGGGGGTGGGTGGGGTCATGGGCATGCCCATATTGGGCAGCCCCTACCACATATTATAATTTAAAAAAAAAAAAAAATCCCTGGCGTATAGTGGGCTTTTTGCCCTCCCGGGTGGGCACAAAGACTGTAAATTTTGCGGGGTGGGGGCATGGACAAGCCCTTTATGGGCAGCCCCCACCCTAATAAATTATGCGGCAAAAGAAAATATCCCTGGGGTCTAGTGTGCTTTTTGCCCCCCGGGGGGGGGGGGGTAGAAAGACTAAATCACACCCAAAAAAATTGGGGGGAGCAAAAGCCCTTGCCCAAGGGGCCGCTCCCCCCTCCCTGGTGTCTAGTGGGTGGATCCCTGCTTGGGGATCGCCCTCCTGGGGCAATCCCCAAGCAGGGATCCACTGGGGAGGGGTACCATTGGAAAGGGGAGATTCTCCCCTTTCCAATGATACCTCTCCCGTCTTTCTACGTGCCCGGGGGGCTGAGATAGCCCCCTGAGCACATAGAAAGTGAAACTGAAATGAGCCTAAAGGCTCATTTCAGTTTCGGTTTCTGTGCAATGAGGACAACGCGACGTGTGCGCTGATCCTCATGGCACAGAAACCAGGGAGGGGACCTCGGGAGCTGGGGAAGCTCTTCCCCAGCTCCCAAGGTCACAGGGGTGAAATAGAAATCCCTCTGCTGTCTGCAGCAGAGGGATTTCGTGCCCCTGGCCTCATGACGGAATGGTTCCATCATGAGCACAGGGGCACCGATGCTCATGACGGAACCATTCCGTCATGAGCATCGAATGGGTTAACCCACCCGGGTGTTTACAATCAAGGTCAAGGATGTATCGGGTTTCTAACTTTCGTAGAATCCTTTCCCTATTGCCTCCTCTTTTGTTAGATGGGACAGAGTCAATAAGATAGTATTTGAGGTCTTTTGGATCAGAGTTGTGGCTGTCTTCAAAATGCCGAGCTACAGGGTAAGACTGATCCTGATTTTTGATGGCACGTATGTGCTGGAGTATTCTTTTGTGGCCCTGAAGCTTGGTACTTCCCACGTATCGCAGACCACAAGAACACTCCAGCACATAAATAACATGATCAGTCTTGCATGTGAGTGCCCTAGTAATGGCCCGTTCTCGGCTGCCAAAAGGCTCCCAGTATGAAGTTTTATTAATACCATACTGGCAGACTTTACACATTTTACACTTGTAAAATCCCTTTCGTTGTGTAAGCCATGTTGTTCCTGTCTGGCTATCTACGTTGTTTCTTACCAAGCAGTCCTTCATTGATGGAGCCCTGCTGTGAGTGATAGCTAGATTAGTAGGCAGCAGATGTCCTATGATGGGATCATTAAGGACTATAGGCAAATTTATTTTGATGATCTTTTTGATCTCCTTTTCCTGTCTGCTGTAATTTAAAATCATTCTGACCGTATCATCATTTTCACTTGATTTTATATCAGTTTTAGTGGCTGGCTGACTATGTTTTGAGGACTTCAAATTTGAAAGAAGATCCGACCTGGCTATTGCATTGCTTTTGTTAATTGCCATATTAATGCATTTATTGCAATAGCCTCTCGCTAGGAATCTGTTTTTGCTAGCTTGTTGTGCTGCTCTGAGGTCCTCATTATTGCTGCAAATTCTCCTTAGTCTGAGCATCTCCCCGTAGGGGATGCTCTGTACTAGATGTCGAGGGTGGGAGCTGGTTGCATGCAACACTGAGATGCCTGCAGTTTGCTTCCTATATGCTTTGGTTTCAATCTTTCCCTCACTAATGTAGACTTGGACATCTAGAAAGGTAACTGACTCTGCACTAATAGTTGCAGTAAAATTTAAGTTCATGTCATTGGTATTGAGTCTCCCAACAAATTCCTGTGCCATTGACAAGGTCCCTTGCCAAATTATAAAAAGGTCGTCTATAAACCGCAACCAAAGTTTGATATTGTTATTAAAATACATTCCATGGGCTTTTTTCAATACCAGCTCCTCCCACTAGCCCATGTGGAGACGAGCATAGCTGGGGGAGAAGCTGGCCCCCATTGCTACACCCCGTAGTTGCTGGTACAGTACGTTCTGGAACATGAAAACATTGTTATATAAACAAGGTTCGACCATATTCACAAGCATTTTGCTATGATGTAACATCTGATTAGGCCTGCTATTTAGATAATATTGTAAGCCCTTATACTGTCCTGATGGTTTATGCTTGTGTATAGGGCTGTTACATCAAGCGTTATCTGTAGGAAGTCATTCTGCCACCCAAAATCCTTGATCTTTATTAGAAAATCTCCCGTATCCTTGATATAGGACGGAAGTTGTTGGACGTGGTCTTGTAGAAAGTAGTCTACATATTGGGATGATTTCTCAAGTAGACAGTTCCGTGCTGATATTATAGGTCGTCCTGGTGGCTTCAGTGGGTTTTTGTGGATTTTGGGGATTAAATAAATAATGGTAACTGTTGGATTATCATTCCTCAGAAATTTATACTTCTGCATTGTTATTAATCCAGCACTTTTCCATGCCAATAATTTAGTATAGTACTCATTGTAAATGGCCCTTAGAAATTGTTACCGAAAAAGTGATGCACTGTCTGTCAGATAATTGTCCCATGGCTTCCTCAACATAATCCTCTTTGCCCCAGATTACCAGATTGCCTCCCTTAACTGAATTTCGTATGATGATTTGGGAGTGGTTACGTAGCTTGGTCATGAGTTGATGGTATTGATTTTCTTCTCTGTTGTATTTTTCTTTTTTAGTTCCTCGTACTTTATAATTCAGTTGTTTAATTCCAGCCACCACTTGTTCTTGAAATATATCTATTGCATCCCTAGGTGTTATGGGATTGAAGGTAGATGTGGGTTTGAAGGGCGTGATGATTTTGCCCTGCTCTGTTGTATTGATGGTTGTACTGTCGTCAAGATTGTCTCGATTAGTTTTTTGTGAATCAGATGAAGCATTTTCTTCAGCCAGCTTTTGAAGGTCCCTCAGTATCGGTAAATCAGACATGGTTAAATTCAGAAGGGGCGATTGCGATGATTCGTTGCGCTGTGCGGTGTCCAGTTTGTTATTACGAAGTAGATGATATTTCTTCAATTTCAATTTACGCACGCTTTTAAATATGTCCATTCTGGTTGTAGCGTAGTTGAATGTGCTCTCTGGACAATATGACAGTCCAAGGGACAACAGTTGTTCTTCCGCTTTACTTAGATCTATGTTTGCCAGATTGATGATAGTACGATTGTTGGTTAAACTTTTATTTATTTCCGTTTCCACCTGCGCACTATTTGTTTTTTGTTGGGATTGGGTTTGTTTTCATTCCGCTTTTCTCCTCTCCCTGCGCCTGCTGGATCTACTTTTCCTATTCTGTTCCCCTGAGTGCTTGGACGTAGGGTCTGTCTTCGATCCAGACATAAAAAATCCAATTCCTCTGCGAGTGAGAGTTTGGAAGGTACTTGTGCTGTCCTTGCATTGCGCATGTCCGATTCCGTTTCACTCTTGATCGCTGAGCTCAGGTCAGAGTTGGATGTATTTGTCACTGTTTCCCTATTGGATGATGTACTGGCTGTGGCAGCATTGGTACCGCCAAATTTTGACATTTTAAGTGAATCGTATTTTCTTGCAAACATGAATATTCAACCACATTCGTAGTACTTTGTCCCTGTGGAACTTATATGTCTTTCTTTCCCTGATTTTCTCTTCTTCTTTGCGCAATCTTTTAGTCATTTCCTCTTTCATTTTGCTGAGTTCATCATTTTGCCCCATCTGACTCAGTTCATCATTTATCAATTCAATTTGATTTTGTAATTTGATTCTGTCCTTCTCTACGTATTTTACCAATATGGTGACCAACTTTCTTGATGAATCTAGATTGGTTTCAGCCCACTCCTTCATCATAGCTGATTTCCATTTATAGCCATAAGCGCGGACCCCGGAGCAGTTCTTTCATATATCTTCTTAAGTGTAGAATTTTGCCTTCCTTCAGGAAGGCCTGCAAGACACTAAAGAAAGAGAATGATTATACAGCCTATATACCTAGGCTACAATGGGCAGATTCTTCATCATGAAGACAAAAAAGGGCCAGAATAAAGTATCAGAGATGACTTGCAAACAGCATAAATGTCTTTCACAAACCTTTTTTTATGATGAGATAAAGGTGAGCAGGACAGAGTAGCCTCATAGGCTGTCATTATATGGCCAAAAAAGAGACTGTGCCTTTAAGAACCCAGATACAGTATCCTATCATGCACAGCAGGTGACAGTTGCTTCAGTTCTTTTTTCCGGCTCCTGCTGACAGGACCCTGGAGCACTGAACTCAGCCAATTTTTGGCTTTTCTCTTCAAAATTCTAAACTGAATTTTGGTGACAACTGTTTACTCGATGTCTTTGGTCTCTCCCTGGCTTTTCCAGTTTTTTTCTGACAGAAATTAGAGGCTTTTTCACAGAAAAATGGCTTCTCTTTTTTTAATGCCCTGCCTGTGGGATGAAAAAGGCCAAGACAGACCCTCATGATCTGTGTATTCTCTGCCTCCCAGGATATCATGTTTCTGATTCTTGCCATCACTGCAGGGACTTTTTTCATAATATGGAGGAGCGAAGAAAACAACAGAGTCAGAAGGTGGGACCTCAGGGCGAGGAGAGGGTCAGACCTCTACCAAGGCTCTGTCATCTGTCTCTGGTGGGCATGCCAGGAAGAAAACGGCTCAAGACCGCCATTGGTCCTGTTTGACGTCTAGAGCATCAATGTTGAGGAGAGGTACGGCACCGGCCTGTACGCCTTCTATCCATGGTTGGACGTCGAGCAAGCGCCTCAGATCCGCATTGAGACCAGGAGTTTTGATGTCGAGAACTACTCCGTCGACCCACAGGCCTCGCTCGACATCGAGGCGTTCATCAACAACGAGGCCATTAAGATGGTCGACGTCGAGATCCATGTCAATGTCGAGGCACCATCAAAGTTTGACGTTGAGGCACACTTCAACATTGTGGCGCTGCCAGCGATCCCCGACTACAAGCAGGTCGATGTCAGTCGACGTCGAGAACTCTTTCGACGTCGTCTAGGCTACAGGAGGCAAGAAGAAAGAGAAGACGCACCTACTCCTCCCCAGATTCGGAGTACTCTAGAGCTTATTCCCCTTCAGTTGTCCAACCATCTACACCACCACCAGCTCCGCTTCCTCCTCCTCCTCCTCCACCACCTTCTCCAACTCTACCTCCTCCACCACTGCCTCCAGCTCCACAGGCACTGTTCACTCCAGGACCCAGATTTTGTTCCAGGTCATGCCTTCATTCTAGGCTCTCCCATCATAATCATTCATGATCTTGGTCATGTCCTCTACTTCTACTGGAAGATACTCCCAACATTTTATTGTCAGAACATTTCAAAAGCTCCTCGTAAGGGGAGCGACGAAACTTAACTTCCCTATGTTGACTCCAACACCAATGACATCAATCATTTTTGAGACTACACCACAGGTCAGCACCAAGTCCTTTGCTGCCTTTAGTACCAGGTCTCCTTGAACCTTCTATGGACCTCTTCCTGACACCAGCCTCTGTTAAGCCAGCACCATTCAGGCTTCAAACGAAATACCACCCTCCAGAGCAGGATCATGCTTTCCTGCGAACAGATCCTACATCAGACTAGGTGACTGTGGTAGCGACAAAGAAGCAACATGCCACTACTCCCGCTTCTACAGTGCTTCCTGATATGGAAAGTCGGAAGTTGGACACTGTGGGTCGTAAAATGTGTGGTACAGCAGCAACCACCATTAAAGCAGCCAGTGCCACTGCTGTTCTAGGCAGATACGACAGGGCACTGTGGGAATCAATGAACCAGTTTGCGGAAGATCTCCCTAGAGATAAGCGGGAAAACTTTGTGGGAATCCTGAATGAAGGATTGCTTGTCTCAAATCAGGTTATTAGTGCTGCAGCAGACTTTTCTCTTTTAGCAGCTCATGAGAACTGCCACAGCGTTACTTTTCGTAGGCACTCTCGACTCCGCCTTACATCCCTCAAGCCAGAATCGCAGCAAATAATTTTAAATGGTTGCATGTCATTGCACCATGTTGTTTTACCACGCATGGTTTTACAGTGCTAATATTACCACGCATACCATTAGTTCGCATTTGTATCTAGTATAATGAAAACGTCCTCCACCACCCAAACAACTAGCATGCACACATTCAGCATGCATACAAGTAAATCGCTTTTTTTGTTTGTTTTCGTTTTATATGTAATTTGCTAGTGTCCTTCTCTTGTGAGGGCAAACATGAAAACGCTGTAAGTAGATGTGGAAAGTGTGTTTTAAACGTAATAATTTAGTGGTTTTAAAAATTCTACCTTCAAGATAGCGTACTCCGATTTGTGAGAGGTACATGTTAGTTATTTTGAAAGGTAAAAAGACAATTCATATTAAAGGTTCATTCATGATTTTAAAGTTAAATAATTAAACATTTTCAGGGCATATTTTATTTTTAATATTTGTTATTCCACTATTACACCTATAAAGTTGGCCCTCCACCATTTTGTGTGCGTTCCGTATCAACACACTGAGGTGATCGGACGTGCTGTGGTGGACCGGTGTTATAGTCATAGATATACAGTGCTACCTTCTGTCCAAAGTAAGTATTTTAAAGAAATCGTCCACCCACCCTCTGCACCCCATCCCGTTTTTTTTCCAGGCATCATTCATAACTATTTGTTTGGTGCCAAAGTAATACTCAGGTATTGTTTAATCTCTGTAATATAATTTGGCATTAAATTAATACTCTGATATTTTTCAGCATCCCCGAGTATTAACACACTTGCCCACCCATTGCCCTTATACATCCTGTTCTGTTTCGTTTTTTTCTTCAGGCATCATTAATTTGGTATCAAATGAATACTGTTTTTTTATAAATTTCCTGAGTATTAACTTGATTTAACATATTATCTATTAACTTTAACTAATAACATAGCTCCTAAAGCACCTGCACCTCCTCCTAAAAGTATATTGTCTTTAATTGTTGTAATTAATCTTCTAATCCACACTTGTGGTGCAAATTCGGTAATAAATTACATCTAGTTACATAGAGAAACACTGCCACCTACTGGTCAAATGCATGGTAAAGTCTTGTGTGGTAACAGTCTTTTCGAAGTAAAAAAAATGTGTGGTAAACGTAATCCGAAGTAAAAACTTCATAGTAAAGACTGTTCCCCATTTTATACCTGCCATTCTCTGGTACCACTCTATTTGGAAGCCATGCCAACGATGAGATGGCATGGATGAAGTCGGAAATGGATACTCTAAAAGCAGTCGGCTAAGAGAGACCTAGGGAACAGAGGAAATCTTTCCGACCCCATCAACGCCGCTCATACTCCCAGAGGGTTAAAACCCCTCATTGGTATCAGGGCTGCCAGCAAACCGGTGCATAACAACAGCACTAATGTCCCTACCAATCATATCATTGAAAGCAGTCTAGAGGGAGATTTATCTACCCAGCAGCCTGCTCAAGGGGGCAAGCAACCATCCGGGTCAAAACCCTGAATCATTACTTCCCCCCTCTTCTGTTACCCACTCCGGTAGGGGGAAGCATCCAACATTATCTGGCAGAGTGGCAAAACGTAATGCAAGTCGCCTGGGTACTGAATATTGTTCGCAATGGATATTGTCTGAGGTTCACCAGTCCTCCTCCGTCCATACCTCCGAAACAATCCAGTTTTCAGCTCTCACTGTTTTGAACGAAGGGCAACATCTTCTTACAAAAGCTAAGCTAGCAGTGGAACCTGTTCCTCACCAACAACAGAGAGCAGGCATTTATTCCAGGTACTTTCTCGTCAAGAAGAAAGACAAAAACGAAATCGGACCCATTCTCGACCTAAAAGCAGCTAACAAGTGGATTCGGCGAGAAAAGTTCAGTATGCTGGCCTTTCATCAAATGTATCCCCAATTACACCAAGGGGATTGGCTCTGTTCCATCGTCTAACTTCAAGACGCATACTTTCATATACCAATGGCCAGTTCTTGAGGTTCATAGTGGGACAGGACCATTATCATTACCAAGTACTTCCATTTGGCCTGAAATCAGCACCCAGGACTTTCTCCAAGTGCATGGCACTAGTGGCTGCCTATCTCAGGAGACACAAAATATTCATCTACTCATACCTGGATGATTGGCTAATCAAGGCGTCAACGTCTCAGGAAGCTCAGGGATTTGCGATCTCCTACACAGGTTAGGCCTTCAGGTCTACCACAAGTTCACCTCTGTCCCAGTTAAAACCTTACACTATCCGGGAGCTTCCATCGACACACAATAGGCAAAAGTGTGTCCTTTGGAGGAGAGATTCTTATCAGTCCTTCGAAAGTGTCAGGCTCTCATGAAAGCTTCTCATCCAACGGTGAGAACAGTATCCTCCCTCCTCGGCTCGATGACCTCCTGCATCTTTGTCACACCGAATGCCTGTCTCCACATGCAACCTCTACAGGAATGTCTCGAGGACCAGTGGGACCAACTGACAAGCAAATGGGAAGACAAGATACAACTATCTCTTCATACGAAGCTGTCCCTGAAATGGTGGTGTTCTCCAACCAATCTCCTTCAAGGTACCCCATTTCATGAGGAAATTCCTCCTCATACCATAGGGATGGGGAGCCCACATGTATCACCTCCAGATCCAGGGCAAGTGGTTGCAGAGAGAATCGATATACCACATCAATTTCCTGGAGCAGCTGCTCAGTCCACCTGGCGCTGAAGGCGTTTCATCCGTCGTTCAGATCCCACTCCCTGCTTGTTCAGACCGACAATACGACAACTATGTACTACAACAAGCAGGGAGGGACAAGATCCAGGCCCTTGTCACACGAGGCCCAGACATTCTGGAAATGGCTTCTGGCCAGGGACCTTACGATCATGGCAACTCACCTTCCAGGTGTCAAAAATGCTCAGGCAGACTCCCTCAAGAGACTCCTGCAAGAAAACCTTGAGTGGGGTCTTAAACAACAACGCCGTCCAAGACATCTTCCAAAGGTGGGGAACTCCGACCATCGACTTGTTCGCCACCGCAGAAAACAGCAAATGCATCCAGGTTCTTCCAGCCAGGGACTCTGGGGAATGCCCTATGGATCAACTGGTCTGGCAAATTTCTCTACGCTTTTCCACCGATTCCCCTGATCCCGACGGCCCTCATCAAGTTGTCCCAATTCAAAACCAAGATCACCCTCATAGCTCCGGAGTAGCCACGTCAGTGGTGGTTCATGGATCTCCTTCACTGGTCTGCCTGTCCACGTCTCAAGCTGCTTTGCAGATCAGACCTACTGATGAAATTCGGAGGCCAGATGGTACACCCCAATCTGTCCTCTTTGAATTCGGCAAGAAGGCTCCTGAGCTAGTGCAGTACGGACATTTGAATCTACTGCAAGACTGCATGGAGATCCTCAAAGAAACTAAGTGGCCTTCCATACGTTCCGCATATGCCTTTAAATGGAAGAGATTTTGCATACGGTGTTCATCTAAGAACGAGGACCCTACCACTTTCGAGGAAGAGGTCATTCTTCCATACTTACTCCATTTGGCAACTCTTACTGCCTAGAGAAAATATCCTTCACAAACCTCTTTTTTTCAGAATCCCAGTCATCAAGGATTTCCTAGACGTTTAAAGAAGGTTTTTCCTCCCATCATGCGCCCTTCCCCTCCATGGTAGCTTAATGTAGTCCTTTCACACCTTATGCATAATCCCTTCAAGCCCATACACAAGGCATCTCTCCAACACTTGTCTTGGAAAACCTCTTTCCTTGTGGCAATAGCATCTGCCCACAGGGTTGGCGAGATCCAAGCACTCTGCTCTCATGAGCCATACGCTGTGTTTCATTCTGTTAAAGTGGTTATGAGAACTCCCCCCAAGTTTCTTCCTAAGGTTGTTTCGGTCTTCCATATCAACCAGACAATCCCATTTTCAACATTCTTTCAGAATCCCTCTACTCCAGCGGAAAGAACTTCCCATTTCCTGGGTGTTTGAGTTCTAAAATTCTATATAGACAAAACACGAGACATCTCAAATCGGACCAATTATTTATCAACGGCAGTCCGGTCTGTACAGGCTTAGCCACCTCTAAGCAAGCCATTTCACAATGGATAGTGTCTTGCAATTTATTGTGCTATCACAAGGCTAACAATACTTTCTCAGCTAACCCTAAAGCACATTCCACTAGGGGGAAAGCGTCTACTGCTGCTTTCATTCGCCATATCCCTATTCCAGAAATCTGTGAAGCTGCAATCTGGAAATCAGAACATACATCCACCAAGCACTACTTCCTGGATTTTGATGCTAGAGCAGATGTGCAAGTAGGGCAGGCCTCCCTCAGAAATCTATTTGCTTGAACTTACCAGTTTGTCCTCTGTCTCCTCCACTGTGCCATATGGGGATTGGTTTGCTACTCTACTCAGCGCTTATGATTATAAATGGAAATCCCCTACGAGAGAAGTAATAGTTTCTTACCTGTATCTCCTGTACACTCGTAGGAGAATTTCCATTATAGTCATAAGTGACCTTCCCTCCTCCGCAGTGGAATGGATAGAGGTATTCATATAATTTATATCTGTTAACACATCGCCTTCAAAAAGAACTGAAGCAACTGCCAGCTGCTGTGCGCGATGGGATACTGGTGGTATCTGGGTTCTTAACGGAACAGTCTCTTTTCTGGTCCCAAAAAATAAATAAATATATATATATATTCGCTCCAGCGCGACGTAGGGGAGGAGATTGGTGTTTGTGTGAGAACAACATAGCATGTATTTGTGTATATGTATTAATATAAATACACTGTGTTTGTAGAATGTGCAGCTATAAATACATACGCTGTGCATACACCTGCCATCTAGTGTTGGGCCTGAACGTTCTAACGTATTTTTCTTTGAAGTAATCCAAGTCACAAGACCTGTTGTGACCACACTCTACGCTTGGTCCACAAGGACATGGGGTGCACCTCAGATTGCTTTTTTCCACCATCAGACTCTGCCTTTCAACAACGAAGCAGAGGCAGAGCACCACTGTCACATGGGTTAGGCCTTGAGCCCTGAGTCAAGGCAAAAACAGCAGAAGCTTTTGTGTTTGGCTCCTCCAAACGGCAATTCCTAGATTTGAG
Source organism: Calotriton arnoldi (assembly GCA_963921515.1). NCBI lineage: Eukaryota > Metazoa > Chordata > Amphibia > Caudata > Salamandridae > Calotriton > Calotriton arnoldi. The sequence goes on along the minus strand of CAWUFW010002560.1, from coordinate 764,379 downwards.
AGACTGGCCCCACCTACTGGTGCCAAGTCACGTCTTTTCTTTACACCGCCTCAACCATGAAAATGCTCACCCGGATCTGAATTTGACACAGACAAGCTGTGCCACAACCTGCATCAATACAGTCATTGAATCTCCTCTCCACACAGAGAAGAGACACCACTGAGGGGTCTATCTTCGAAAAACATTTTGAGGTCATCTATGCCTAACAGAAAATCTGTGTTCGTGGCAAGTGTAGCTGTGGATACACATGCTGTGCATACTCCTGCCATCTAGTGTTGGGCTCGGATGTGTGCAATTTGTTTTTGTATGAAGAAAGAAGTATTTTCGAGTCACAGGGTGTGGTGACTCCACCTCTTGTTGGCAATGCGCATGGGCATCGGCTCCATAGTCAGATTATTTTTCTCCGCCATCTGGTTCAGACGTGTATACGGGGGCACTGGTTCAACGCCATTAGGTGTTCCCGTTAGGGCTTTGTCACCATCCTTCGTCGGTCCATCCAATCCCACTTTTAGTCGGTCTACCGTTCCGGTGTTACTTCTATGCCATACTTGCTTTGTGGTTGACGAAATCGCACAGCGGAGCTCTGCCATTCAACTCGTCACCGTCGAACAGTTCAGAATGTCCACGTGATGAAAAGGATTTCTTTTTGGTTCTTCCCATCTTGCCGTGCCAAGTACCCCAGGACAGACTTACACGAAGTTTGCAACCTGTGCCTTTCCCCTGACCACCGAGAGGATTCCTGTGTGGCGTGTCTCGTTTTCTGTAACAAAAAGACTCTTCAGAAGCGTCCGGCCCATCGCATTGCCTCTGCTTCAATGGTGCAGCGGCGGGGAGAGGAGGACACTCCAGATATCTTCGGAGAAGGTGAGTAGGAAGCTTTGCAGCAGCTGGGTGTGTCTAGTATCATTATTGAAGAGGAATTCTCGTCGGAGGAGGCCGCCTCCAACGTCTAAGCCGAAGGATCCATGCCAGCCCATTGCCGAGGACCGCAGTGAGCACCACTACCACCTATCCTGCTAAGGCACAAGCGTCTAGCTCTTGTGCTTCTTCAGATGGGTCCGGGACACCACTGCCTCATGGCCATGGTTGGCACTGAGCCGGACCCAACCCCTTCACAACCATCACCGCCAAAGTCTGCCTCGCCCCTCGACGTCGACTGCTGCTTCTGCGCTGGATCTGAAGACGTTCACTCGACAACACTCTAAGCCGAAAGCTTCAGAGCCAGAATTCACTTTGGGGCTTTCTGGACATCTATCCTCTTTGGCTCCATCAAAGCCACCCTCCGAGGAGTTCGACCAACCTACCCTGTAGAAGCTCCAGGAACATTTAGACATTGGTCAACAGAGGATCCTCATCCAGTGGGTATGGGCAGGTTCAGGTTCCTGGCTAAACCTACCCGTCCAAGGATCCCCACAAGAGGAAAGTCACTGTCGAGGAGGTCCTCAAATCTCCATCGTATCAGATACCCGAAATCCCTCTGTGTCAGGACAGAGGCACCTCTCCTCTGCTGCCTGGCTCTTCCAGACCTGCTCTTCCTCCTGCTCCTCCTACACCCTCCTCCTCCTCCTCCACCACCTTCTCTATCCCCTCTTATTCCTACATCCCCCCCGCTGCCTGGGGACTCTTACACACATTCCCCACAGGGATCTCCTAATCCAGGGGATGGGCAGAGTCCAGGGTCTCCCTATGACCACTAATGTCCCCCCGTGGCTCCTGACCTTTGGGATGACTATCAGGCTGACCCCCTAGCAGACGCTGACCAGGACTTGTGCCCCGTCAAGCCCTCTCTCCCTGCTGATACTAACTCTTACCACGAGGTTCTACACAGGGTTGCTACTTTCTGTAAAGTTGTGATGTACGTATGTATTGATGCCACGAACTGCAGTGTCCGCGGCAACCAGAGTGCGGCGTATGTTGGTGATAATCTTGCCCTCTGTTACCAACTCCTGCCCCCAGTTTTGGTATTGTTCTGAGAGATGTTGGATAAGATCCTCCATCTGGTCCCAGTGGGTGCAATCATACCAAGAGAGTAAGTCCACAGAGTTGACGGTGCGCCAGTGTGTTGCGGATTGTACTGCAGCACACTTGCCAGCAGCTGCCTGTTTCCTTTCTACATCCAGAGGATGTAGCGAAATGCTCCTTACATACCATGGATGTCAAAAGAGTGTTAATGTATTATGTGGATAGAACAAAATCTTTTCATAAAACACAACAACTCTTTAAGTCCGACTCAAAAACACATAAAGGCTGTGCTATTTCCAAAGCAAACATTGCTCGTTGGCTAGTCAAGTGTATCCAAACTTGCTATGCTAAAGCTGAAAGATCCCTACCTGTCTCTCCCAGACCCCATTCCACGCGTAAGAAAGGGGTGTCTATGTTTTTTAGGGAACATAGCACTAGCTGACCTCTGTAAAGTAGCTACTTGGTCCACTCATCGCACTTTTGGTAAACATTACTGTGGGATGTCCTGCCTAGGCTACAAGCTAGAGTTGGCCAAGCTGTCTTATGTAAACTTTTTTAGTCTTCTGCAAAATCCTGAGGCTGAGCCACCACTTGGGGTGGACTGCTTTACAGTCTATGCACAGCATGTGTATCTACAGCTACACATACCACAAACAGAAAATGTTACCCTGCAATCATCTGTTCATGGCATTTAGCACTGTAGATTCACATGCGCCCACCTTCCGCCAGAGGTTTGTTGCACATAGTCTCATCTTCATTTCCTTACTTCACATGATCCTCTATTCTGTATCTCTATACTCCATCTACATTTTCGCCCTTGAGGTGGGAAAAACAATCTGACTATGGAGTCGATGCCCATGCTCATTGCCAACAGTAGGTGCTCACCACACCTCATGACGTGAAAAGACTTCTTCAAACAAAAACAAGTTGCACACATCTGAGTTCAAAACTAGATGGCTGGAGTATGCACGGCATGTGAATCTACAGCACTACATGCCACAGCCAGATGCTTACAGGGTAAGTAACATTTTTCTTATTCTTCCTAACGCTGGCAAGATCCTAGTCAATCCTCAACTCCAGAACTCATTCGGATCCTGAAAAAGCTAGCTTTGGAACCAGGCTTGGAGCCCTCCACACCACCATCCCCAGAAAGGGTTATGGGCTGTGCCACTAGTCCCCCTCCCCCACCTATTCTACCTTTGTCTGCAGCACCACCTCTACCTCCACATTCCCCTTCCCTGACCTACAGAACACAGACCCAGACTCTGGGAGTCCTTCTCCCTCCTGGGGCGTAAAGGGCACATCATATGGGTCCTATGGGGGAAAAGACCTGTGGGAGGATTATGTAGTCGGTACTTCGCCATCCTCCCTCTTGCCCCCCCACCTACCCCGAAAGAACGCAACCTTGAATTTGATTGGCAAAGCTTTGCCAACTGTTGATACTATGGCCTACCATCAGGTTAAAATGCACAGAATGCAAGATGAGGGTAACTCCCCACTGGAAACTCTCAAGAACAGTAACTACCACCCAGAGGCCCGCAGGAAGTGGGGTCAGCAGGTCAGTGCTGAAGGCAAGATCATCAGCAACACTAATATTAGATGCGCCTTTGATGCACCAGATACTGCTGCTAGAGGGACTAACACCAACATCCTCCTTCACAGGCATGCCTGACTTCAGCTGAGGTACAATAGCACCCCCTTATTGCCCCTTTTGTTGGCAAGCTTCTTCTCGACCCCCAGGTGATTCAGATGCAAGAAAAAAACAAGAATGAGACAGACCTCACCAAATTCATGGGCGTCATGCTGCCCCCTAGGCCCAGATCTGTCTTTTGCAGGCAGCAAAGGAGGGTTGTGATAAAGTTGCGGTCTCTGGTCAGAGACCAACTTATTAGCAGCAACAAGAGCCCTTTCAAGACCTCGAGCAAACAAGCCCTTTCAGCGAGTTGCCTAGATGGGTATTGGTCATGGCAGAGGTGGCTCCAATGGAGGCTCAGACCACCTACAGAACCGAGAGGAAGAGTACTCCTCGCTATCAAACCAGTGCCCACACACCATTGTCTGCTTCCTCATCGCCTAGAAGAACAGCTTCGTCAGGATGACCCCAGACATAATGGCATTTGAATAGGTTCATCCTCTTCAATACTTTCACATGGTCACCATGCAGATTGTCATCCCACTGCTCCTCCAAGGCGGCTTCATGTCGGGCTGGATCTGAAAGATGCATACTTTCACATCCCCATCCCCCCAGAGCACCACTGATACCGTTGATATGTGGTAAGTGGACAACACTACCAATTCAAGGTGTTACTGTTCATAGTCTCTACGGTACCAAGGGTGTCAAATAAGTGCCTAGTAATAATGGCAGCACACCTCCGCAGACATGCTATGCTCTTCTTCCAATACCTCATCAGCTGACTGGTCAAGAGCAGCACCAAGCAACAATGCCTAGCACACACTCAAATTATAGTGTTCACACTCCAGAGTTTAGGTGTTAACAATCAACATCAAGAAGTATCACTTTCAACCTCAGCAGATCCAGGCTTTCTTGTGCTGTCTTCCAAACACTAACTTGGATACCATGCCCCAATAGAGAGTGATGCCATTACAACAGCTGCTTCATCTTTTTCGGCCCCAAAATCCTTTCACTGAGAACTGTGATGAAATTGTTGGGGATGATGGCCTCCTCCATAGCAATAGTGCCACAAACCAAGTTACACATACGGCCACTCGAGTAGTGCCTCTTGAGGCAACCGGCAGAAGAGCACAGGAGGATCTAGTTTTGGTAATGGCCAGGGCTCTCTGCTTTCTGCTGTAGTGGAACAGCAACAAACTGTTGCTTGGCAGACCCCCTTTCTCAAGCGACCATTGCCACGTGTCTCGTGGGGTGTGGGTTACTCGCCTCCACAACATGGCAGTGCAAAGGCTCCTGGACCCGTCAATTCTAGGGGGACACCTCAAATACTTAGAACTACTTACATCTGTCTAGCCCTTAGAATCTTCTTCAGACTTGTTCTTGGCAAAACAGTCCTCATCAAAACTGACAACATGACAGCTATGTATTAAATCTAGAAGCATAGGCGAACCCACTTATCTCGGCTTTCTGCTCTGACTCAAGAGTTCTGGCAGTGGGTGACCCACAACAACATTCATTTGTTCGGAGCATTTCCAAGGAATAGAGGCCCACTTTGCGGACCTGCTCAGCAAGATGCATTAACGAGTGGGAACTCCACCCATGACTTGACCATTGACCTTTTCACAACTCCTGAAAACTCAAATGCCCAAACTTTAAATCCGGGTACCGGCACCCACAGTCCATGGCAGTTACTATGGGTGAACTAGTCGAACAAATTGCATACCTTCGGTAACACTATTTGTGGTGGATACTCTTAACTAAGCAGATTTGTCACCTTGTGAATTTTCCCCAGGCACCAGATTGGATCTTGAAAACTCAAAAAGAAGTGCTCCTGTAAGTGGTAGGTGACACCATGCAACTCCAGTTGAATTGCAGTTCCACTCCAAAAGGGATGAATGAGCTACATATAAGCACCACCTATGCACGCTGATATCAGTTAATTTCTTTCCACGCCTTCAGATATGGATTAAAAGCTCTGCTCCGTCTTCCTTCACTCTGAAGAGATTTTTTCAAGAAATTTTCCAGAGTGCAAGGGACATGTCACCCCCTTAAACAACAGCACTTAAACCTTGTAAGGACTGCCACAGACAGATGTCTGTAGCAATCCCCAGGAGGTGTGCCTCTGTCGTCCGAGTTCATCGCACGAGTGCAAGGCCTGCGACATCTGCGCACAGATGAATACAAAAGCTAGCTGAGACCGCAGAGTTATATGTTGCGAAACAATAGAAAGCTCCATGTTCGAAGTCGAGAGCATAGATCTGCTTTTTTTTTTTTTTTTTTGGAAGAGAGAGATCATCTTGTGCATCTTTGTTACTATTTTGCAAACCTTGACAATAGTGTTACAAAAACAGGCAGATCGACATTCAATACAGTATAATTTTCTAAATCTGACAGTCACATGCACCTCCCAATCTAACACCTCCTCCCTTCTTGGTTCCCAGCAGCCATCAATGCCCAGCAATGGTTACTGAGGGACAGAGGGCCTATGGGTCTGCTGATCATTCGATCTATTATCCGAGTCAGTGTATGAGCCCGTCTACGTGATCAAAGCCATCAATTCTTGCAACATCCCTGCCCACTCAAAACAGTCACCTTATCTGTCTGGACCTCACGCATCCGACGTTCTTCTCCCACAGCCCACTCGCCTATGTCCCTACTTCACTGCTCATATGTGGCCCCATAGGAAACATTCCTCTGATGGCAACTCTTCTGTTGGCCAGCATGAGGCCCAGCAATGCAGATTTGTAGTATTTCTTACTCCCACTCGGGCTCTGTATTAAGTGTAACAAAGATCCGCTCTTGAAGATGTTCCAGCAGCAGATCTTCTTTGTGAGTGAAGGCTTTAAGTAACTCTGCCCCTTCCAGCCACTCACGCTTTCCAGAGAAAGTACGGGGGCATCATCATGCCTCCAGGTCTTGCTCCTGTTCCACCAAGGAGCTGATTCAATCCTTGGTCCCAATGCACCCAGAGTTACCAGGTCCATCAGCGATGTCGCAGCAGGTCGAACCTTTCGAGGGGCCATGCTACACATTTTTGGCAAGCTTCCGGCTCCCTCTTGCATGCCTTCAGGACCTAGAGAATATATAAAATGTATCTACAGCCACATATGCCATGAACAGAAAATGTTACACTAATCATTTGCTTGTAGTGTATAATGAGCTAGATTCATGTGCGCCCATCTTCCTCGCTAAAGCCAGTGAGAGTCACAGATGTTTTGCATTCGTTCGGTCCATGTACAAAGCACAGCACACTTTGTCTTCGTCACTGCTCTCCACTTAAACTGCTCGTAGGGAGAGCATTACATCTTTGGAAGATATCTTCATGCAGCACGTTTTGCAACATGAATGGCTGTAGACTAGAAGTGTGCTGTTCAGTTCTTTAGAATTTTGAGATGCATAGCAAATTCCTGGGAAAGCCAGAATCTTGGTCTTGTGAATGGTGACTGCTTTAAAGTAAATGATTTCCCAATGGGCGTTTATCTGCCAAATATGTAATTGTTGACCATGTATTATGCTGTGAAGAGGTATTCGATTTTTAACATGATTTGAAGTCAAAGGTGATGTATCCAGGATAGTTCAATCTCGATTGGGTCATGTGGTCGAGGCATCTGGTACTCCATGTTAAATGCAGCAGCTCCCAGAAGGCTTTCAGCATAACTCAGTGGATATCACAGCTGCAGCCAGTACGAAGTTTAAAGTCAATTCCAGAATGTCGAAGTGCTTTCTCAATTTTTCTGAAGTCATATGTCAAGAATAGTCAGCGTTTCATAAATAAGAGTAGTTGGTATAAGGCAACTATAACAGTATTTTCTGAAGGTTTGGGCTGTGTGTCACCTGAAGCAATTCTTTGTGTGTTTATAAGAGAATGATGTCATTCATAAAGAAGTTTATGACCTGATAAAAGTCTGAAAAGGCCTGAAATCTCATATTGTCTACTAGGCATTTGGACTGCACCCTCTTCAACTGCCTTGCCTGCCTCTATCGGATAATTGTCCTGTGGTGATGTTTGCCATCGCCCCCATCTGTATTCCACTTCCTTCTTGTGCTGTGAAGTACCCCCTGGCTGTGTGAACGCAGTGCAAAACAATAGAATACATTTTTTTGATGTTGGCACCTTAAGTTCACCCTTGATAATCTTACATTTTTTAATCATACTCCTGTACTTCCACTCCTCCCAAGTACCTACGTCTCCTTCTGCCTCTGTACAATTTGTGTTCCCTGACTGCGTCTGAAAATAACCTGTTGTCTCATTTAATTTTTCAGCACAAGGGGCAGCACGTCATGGAGGGAACAGATGTCTTGGTGAGCACAGCCATGCAAGAAGAGGAGGAGGAAGATTGTGAGACTTCAGCTTCTGTTACCAATGGGTGCTGAAACTGGAGGCACTGTCACTTGCTGTTATAGAGAGTGAAGGAGTTCTCACCAATAGGTGACTGAAAACAGTGTCACCAATGTGTGCTGAAATTGGAAGAGCCCTCACCAAAGGTGCTAAGATTTCAGGAGCCAAGACTAGCGTAGCCTTCATCAGTAGGTACTGAGCCGCTACCTGCAAATTAAAGACTCGGAGCTATTTTCAGTTCCTGCTGTTGAAGTAGCCATCACCAACTGGTGCCACAAGTGGAAGAGCTGTGGGTAGAGCAGCGCTCGATGGTTGTGTTGAGACTGAAAGAGTGGTTACCAGTGGGTGTTAGAACTGGTAGTGCTAGCAGTTATGAGTCCACACCAGTGAGTGTTGACACTAGAAGGGCTATTACTAGTCGTTAAGTCTGGACGAGTTATCACTTATGGTAGGAGAGAGGGAACAGTCAACTTTGAGTGTACCTTTGCAGGGATCAGACTAGTTTGACTTGACCTTACTGCATACAAGAAACGCATTCTCCAGCTGAATGGATACTAACCTGGCATCCTCCCCAGTAAGTCTTTTATTGTAAGCTTTGGATGAAAGCTTGAGGGAAATCTACAAGAGGAGGTGCTTTTAGTCTATTCCCCCTCCCTCTGTGCCTTAATTCAGTGGTCTCTATTAGGAATAGGTATCTATGCATATGGTACAGCTCTGTTTATTCTCCTTCACATCCCAGTCCAGTGTAGTTTCCATCAGACCCTTGTACAGTATCACCTGTCCAGGCCTCTTTGCACAGACCTCACCACTTGATCAATTTAAAAAAAGTTAGTCAACATTTAACCCATATGAAGGAGGCTTCTCAACTAACACCAGTGTGCAGGTGCTCTTCATAACATGACCCATGCTCAGGGAGCTCTGGATCTTGTGGGCCACGATGGAGAGAGATTTTAGCAGAGAAATGTTCAAAACATTTCATCCATACCATCAGCCCGAGTCATCCCGTCCATCAGAGAAGCTTGTCCTCCGCTACAGACCTTTTGTCGCAAGTCCTGCAGCAAGGAAGCTCATAGTAAATCCCAGCCTATGGCTGTTCGTGTTTGCCCTCAGTGACCATCCAAATATTGTAAAGCCTCCCAGAACGATTTCTACCCAAGTTACCCACACTGGACACTGTTGTTAAACTTGTTTCATTTGTAGCCTTTGTGGTCCTGGTGCCAGGCCTAATGATGGAGAAGCTGCCTCCCAGTCCTAGTCACTCACTCCTGGTGCTTCTCTGTTAAGATTGCTCTCTTACCTCTGGATGCTGGTGACTAGTAACTGGTTCTCTTCCTCTGTGCCAGGTTTATGAGTGAACTTAACTTTGGTCAATCTCTCTAGCCTTCTCTCTGCTAAATGTGCTCCTTGGAAAGTCTTTATTAGTCCTCTGTGCCAATCTTCTAGCTGTAAAATCCATCTTCCATGAAGTGGCTTCCTGGCTACCTGTTCCAGGGGCTGCTCTGCTTAGTGTCTCAAAGAGCTTTGTAGGGGTCCTCATTGTAAGGCTTGTTGGTGCCAGGAGTGCCCCTTTGACAAAGAATGTCACTAGGTTTCTTCTCATGTTACCAAGCAGGGTTTGTATGCCTAAGTAACCAGCATTCTCTGAGACCTCAACAGTGACTCTTGAGACACAGGATTTGGAACTCTGCGATCGCATTAGACCCAGTGCTGGCGATAGGATCTCCTGCCCTTTGGTGAGTTATGGCTTAGTATTGTGCAAGCTTCTGTGACCCCATTAATGACATTTGCGACAGAGGGATTTGGATAATCACATACTGGTGATGACCGTGACTATCTTCATGGTTTTGGATGTCCTTAAACGTAGTTAAGTGAGGGCTCAGACGCCGCACTAGTGACTTCTTTGACACGTTGGCGTGGATGCATTGCTGGTGATAGCAATCGCCATGGGCTCAGATGAGTTAATGGGTCTGCCTCCAATGTGACTGAACTTTAAACCTGGATGTATATAAAGAACGTTCCCTCCTACAATGTATCAATGTACTTCTACCTTTATTATTTAGGTTTCATGGGGAGGGTCCAAATTTTGTTTATTTAATAAAATTTCTACTTTTCTTTCATATTTTCTTTAATATTTTTCTCTTTTACCACAATGTGGAACTGGTTGCTGTGAGGTATCTGTTGATTGTGTTTTGGAGAGCACCCTATAAGAAGGCTTGAACGGTCCCTGATCTTCTCATGCCTTGATGATGGCTTCACTGTTCACTTGGATTGAAGATGATTGTTCTCTACCTCCCTGTGTAGGTAACCATACTTTGCTGTGCTATTGGTGCCAGAAACCCTCTGTACTTGTCTGTTCCATTGTGGTCATTAGCTGATTAGGAAATGGCACATAGGAAAATAAAGGCAATATTCACAAGGCTGAACTTTGACATCCTAGTCGAGAAACAATGAGTACAGTGCCAAACAGGAACAAACTGCTAAAACCAGTAACGAAGATTATTTCCATTTGTATTGGCAGTAGAAATCGTATTCCATATAAACCAAAATGGTGCCATACATTTGTGCCTTCAACCAGCTTGGATGTCCTCATACGTAGTGTAGAAAATTATCATATTTTGTGTGATATCCCCCATATTTGTGCCCTATCTGTTTTGCTGGCTTTAGAACTTTGAGTACTTCACCCTGGCTAACTGGGAGTAGAGTGCCTGCACTCTCCTTTTAAACATGGTCAAATTGGCTCATTCCTTATAGCCACATTTAACTTACCTGTAAGTCCTCAGTATATGGTGTAGAATGTACACCTAGGGCCATGAAGTCTAATGCCACTTGTGGACTGCACCTATGTGCTATCCATTATAATGGCAGTACAAACATAGCTTCATGCCTAGCCTACGTAGCCTGACTGTTGCAGTAGAAAGCCTGCCTAGCAACCTGCTAAAATAACCCTTTTAGGCATGTAAAAACCTCCCTTTTAAATATTTGTAAGTCACAACTGTGTAAGACTTGTGCATGGTATTTAAAAGTGGGGCATAGAAAATTAATATTACCATGTCCCTACAGCTATTTTCACTGTGGCATGCCTAAGCAGTCCAATGTATAAAACCAGAGTACAGTTTAAAATATTAACACTGCTGACTCGGGAAAGAGATTAGCTAGAAAAATAACTAAACTACTATTTTTAATAGTTATTAAAAATCCAATTCAATAGCAAGATGGGTTTTAATAAATATTAAGGAAATTTAACTTTTTTACCTTTTCACTATCAAAAGTTCATGGAGGCTAATTTGCATTAACTGTCCATCTTCTTCCAGCCTATGGTGAGCCTAAAATAGGTGTAAATGAGGTGTGCAAGGCCTCCCAGGACAATCAATGGGCTGTCCTGAATGCTCATAGATGACTTCTGAACTCCACAGAATATTCAGACTGAATACTGTGGGCATTCTGTGACACCCCACTGTCAAATTCTGCTTAACAGGTCTGTTGAGCCACATGTAATACCTGGAGCTCACTTGATACAGAGAGAACAGGATACCACGACAAATGTGTGTCATCTGTCTGGCTACTGAAGGACCTTGCTTTTGTCCTACCAGATTTATGTATCTGATTTAGTGTTAGATGTTGGAAGACACAAAGATTACCATAGTGCACTCCCACACACACTAAGCTCACGGATCCCAAGTTTAGTGTGGCTGAAGGCTTTCACCATCTTGAAAACGACCTGACGTGGCATTTTGGGCCTATTTGCAGTAAGGCAAACAGAAACAGCTGCACAAGTGTGTACGATTACTTACCCCTGGGAACTTTTAACCCTTTAGTTAGAGAGAAACCATGAGCTAACTCCTCTGGCATACCCAGGCACCGTCTCCAGAACACTTTCTGGCCCAGAAGAGGACTTGTTGTCTGCGACCTAAGGGGACCCCAGAAGGACTGGACCAGCTCCCTTTTGTACCCATGTCAAATTAGTGGATTTCAAGGATCAGGTTGCTGACCTCCTATGTGGCTACAGGGAAACAAGCTGGAAGTACCCAGCTGACTAGTGGCATCTGGACCTGGACTGGATTCTGGTCTTGGCCTCTGCCTGACACCTTGTGAGTCTCTAAGTACCTCCCCTGAGACTTCAGAACTGAACTCCTGTGGTTGTTTGGGCAATTTTTGAAAACTCTTCTTCCAGATCAGCTGGACTTTAAAGACTAAGCCAGAGGGTAAAATCTTTGACTAGGGCAAACCGGGTTGGTGCATCTGACCCATGCTCCATCACGGTCAGCCTCATACTGTCCATCACAATAAGGAGCTAGTGAGGTAAAATTAATCAGGTCGCCCTTCACTCACAAGTAACCAAACCACCAAAAGACCTGATCAACAGGGGCTTGATCCACTTTTGTATATAGAATTGAAAATGGGTATTCAACTTCCTATACCCACCTATTAATTTAGAAATTTCTCAGTTTTCCTCAATCCTTATAGCCCACAGTAAATGTTTATATTTATAAAAAATTATGGTTTGTCAGTCACTTCACTCCAAGTATACCCCCGACTATACAGGTGTGTAGACAAAAAAAAAATTGTGTCGTTGAGATAGCACCTCACATGCGCTACACCAGAGGAGCTTACTGGTCGGTTCTCACCAGTTGTGCCCACATTTCTCATCATTGGTAGCTATCTCACCAGTGAAAAAAGAAGACATGTCCAGTACAAACAATAAAGGTGAGGAAAGTGTTTGTGTATATCACAAGGAAAAGGAAGAGAAACCCCGTATTACTGTGAGATAAAGAATATCTCTAATTAAAATTGAGTTAAGACTCTCATATACCAGATGCCAATTTTATTCGAAACTCGTGAGCTTACTCAAAGTTAAACAACTGCATGTTGCAGACCAATTTAGGATGGGCCAACATGTTTCATTGCCTGTTTCTTTGTGGCAATTTCGTCAGGGCTCGAGGTCGTAAATCACCTTACTGGACTTCAATTTTGTACACGAAGTGACTGACAAACACAGAAAAAAAGGATATCAATTAAAAACGTCCAACCTGTTAGACCCTACTTAATGATATTCACTGGCTTCTTTGGTCAAAACAAATGACCTGAACATCAGTCGCTAAATAGATATTTACCAGGTATTAGCCAAGGCCCCTCGTACCAGCTATCCACCTTGTCACAGGGTACTTCTTTCTACTGTAAGACCCTTATACAACACCATCCGTTGTCGTAAATCTATTTGAAAAAAACATACAACTATTGTTTGCTCCATTCCTCTCTTATATATGCCAGATAATCATTAATCCGCACCATAATCACACTCGCTGTCCTCCCATAATCACAGCCCTTATAGTCCATGTTTACATGTGTGGATTATGTTCGCACTGTCGAATTAGTTTAAACATTTATGGTCACCTCAATTAGTTCGTCGTAATTTCACAGTGCCAACAATGTCCCTCTTTGTGTTTCTCCGTAACCTGGACCAGTGTGTCCACTGTCTAATTACAAAGCGCTTGCATTCTCTCATCTGTTCCTTCAATTCGAATTCGCACCCGGAACCTTACTAAGCTTGTATCTCTCGGGCGCATCGTCCCGCTACGTTACAATCCATACCCAATATGCGTACTGACTCACCAATCTTGGGGGCTGCCCACACACACTCTTACCGCGTGTACCCGAAGGACGAGCTTTGTCTCGTTCCGGTATACTGTTGCGGTCCCAACGCTTCATTTACCAGCACGTCCCGGAAACGGGAAGTCAAAGGACTTCCTCGCTGGACCGCACGTATTCAAAGCACAATGGCAGCGCCATCTTGGACTAGTTTTCGGCTATTATGTAGTGTTTCCAAAAAATATACAGAATATCGGTGTATTTGTCAACGGGAACTAAAAACCTCATCATCTACCACATTCGTGTATTTATGCATGTTAATAAGCGGGGAGGCAATTTATGTAAATAATTACCATATCCCCGTTCACTGCCAAAGCTCTTGATCTTATCTACTACACATACCCAGTTCGACAAACTCAATGGAGATGACACTTCCATTTAAGATGCCAAATGAGTCGTCATAATTGAATATTGTATGTATCCATGGGAAGGTTGAATAGTTAAATAGGTTTTGATGGGCTATTGGTGATACGTCCCAAATGTGCCTATCCCAAAGTGAAGTCCTCTATCTGTCACCAGAATAGATCTATTGCATTTGAACCTCATTATTTTAATGTAGTCTGACGCTTACCGTTGTCTTGAGATGTCTAAAATATTTAGGACCTCATCAATTCAGCACCATCACTGATCTCAAGGATCAGTCATCTTGGGTATAACCCAACATATTACATATTGTCTCTGGGCAAGTTTCTTACTTCAGTTGTTCACCCACTGATCTTATTCCATTCGATAAAATCGTTCAATCCAATCTGATCAGCCTTTTCTGAAAAAATCCAACAAGCCTCTTTTTTGGCTAATGTTTTCTCGATATTACATGCCTCATCCACTACTCTTTCCAAAACAAGCCATTTCAATGTTCTAGCATCATGGTTTTGTTCTTTGAAGTGTTGCACCAGCCTTGTAGTTCATTTTCCTGACTTTATTGTGCTTAGATGTTCCTGAATACGAACTTTGATCTTTCGAGAGGTTAGACAGGGCCGGACTGGCCGTAGCGGGCACCGGGCGTTTCCCCGGTTGGCCGCCACGGTGGGGGCCGGTTTTAGGCCCTGGGGGGCTGTTTTTGTTACCGAGGGCCGGCAATATCAGCCCCCTGCAACAAAATCGGCCGAAATCTGCCGTTTCAAACAGCTCGGCCGCACCCCCCTCCTCACCCCAGGGGGGCCGGCCGAGCAGTTTGCTAGAGCCGGTTTCCGTTCCCAGTCCGGCCCTGAGGTTAGACCTATATAGTGTAACCCACACTGGCAAGTAAGTCGATAAATTACATTCCCAGTATTGCAATTGCTGAACTTGGTCAGGTGCCACATCTTCCCATTCAGCAATCGTATACTGTTGGTTTTTTCAGTTAACTCGCATACTGAACAACTCCCACATGGGTGGTGTCCAGGCGGGATTGATGAATCCTTAGTACGCAGTACTGATCGAGTGTGAACCAGTTTATCCTTTAAATTACATGCTCGTCTAAAGGCAAACCTGGGCTGTGGCATCTTGAATTCCGTCGTGGATAATAACGACCAATGTTTTCGAATGGCTTGACGAATTTTGGTCGACAGTGGATCGTAAGTCATGACAACTGGCAAACAATCACTACTCTGTCTCACATTCTTCTCAAGTAAAGCACTTCGTGGTGTATTGAGTGCTCTTTTTCTAGCATTATTCACTATCCTACTAGGATAGGCCCTCTGTACCAATTTGTCTCTCAAACTCTCCGATTGCTGCATATAGGCATTAGTAGAAGAGCAGTTCCTGCGATACCGCAAGAACTGGCCCACGGGCAGATTATCACGTAAGGTCCTGGAATGGAATGACTGATAGTGAAGCAGTTGTTCTATCTGTGGTTTTCTGATGCACGGTGGTGCAAAGTTTTTTGTCAACCACCACAATATCCAAGTCCAGGTATACTGCCTTTTGATTGCTCATAGTCCAAGTGAACTTAAGGCTTGTATCTAACCCATTAAGCCAATTCACAAATTCAAGGAGACCACTTTCCACTCCGGACCAAATGCACAACACATCATCTATATACCGCTTCCAGAGGCGAATATTCCTCTGGAAGGGATTAGATGGATGATGAATATAGTTCTCTTCCAGGGGTATACTCATCAAAGTCATAAGTACTGAATTATCCCCGCCCATCTGCGGGATCCCGGAGCATATAGAAATATACATATATATATATATATGAGTATGTTGGGGGATCACAAGTGCATAGCACTTCCGCGACATACATATATACATGTATATAAATACATAAATATGCAGCCTAATAAATTCCAATAAGGCAAAATGCCAAAATTACAAAGGTTTTCCCTGTACAGACAATCTCCTATATACACTCTGTAATAGAGAACATACACTGTAATAGTGTTATGCAAGAAAAACCTTTATTTTCAGAGAAGAAAACATGTAATAGCAGGCAGTTGGCCCATAGGCTGCATAGCTGAATAAATATCACCGTACAGTAAAACACTGGCACCTTGCCTTTAAGGCTTCCAAGAACTTGGACACTTTGCCTTTAAGGCCTCCAGGAGACCCTCTGCTCCCATCATGCACCACAGGTGACAGTTAGGTCAGTTCTTTTTCCGGCTCCTTCTATGAGGATCCTGGAGCTTGAGCTCGACAGTTTTTCTGACTTTTCTGTCAGGAATTGTTTTCTTCTTTGGTTTTTTGCGATTTTCCTGTGCTGGCAGTGTTTTATTATCATTCTCTGACAAAATTTCAAACTTTTTCTGTCAGAATGCCAGCTCTTTTTCGAAAATGTCCATCCTGTGGAAAGAAGATGGCCATCTCTGATCCACACTCTGTGTGTATCGCCTGTCTTCCTTCCAGTCACAAGCCTGACACTTGTTACCATTGTAGTAAGTTTTCTACGAGGACTCTTCGCGACAGGGAGAGGATTCGCCTTCAGGCTGTGATCGAGAGAGGAAAACCCGGCTGGGAAGTGGCCTTGCGTGTCAAGAGCCCTCCTCTCTTCAAGAACATCGACGCCAGCATCATTCTGCCTCTTCAACATCGAGGAAACGGCAGATTCCGGACTGTTCGCCGTCGACGCTCGTTGCCGCCCGTCCGAAGAAGCGACCGACACAATCTCCGACGTCGAGACGGCGTGAGTCTCCGCTCGTCGAGAAAGGTATTGACGTCGAAGCTTGCTACCTCGGGCTCGAGGTATAGTCATGGCAAAGACCGATCGACGTCAAAACATCCATCGACGTCGAGACATCCGTCGACGTCAAGGCACTCTCCGTCACCTCCCCGTAGGTCGACGTCGAGAAGTTTGCCGACGGCAAGGGTGCCGCGAGACCAGTCGGCGTCGAAGACGTCGAGGCTATTGACGTCGAGGAGGCGAGTGCGTTCGACGTCGAAGTCCCTGAGTAGACGGTCGACGTCGAGGACACCTTTGAGGGAGGTGAGGTCGCCGTCGAGGGCAGCGAAGTCCTTAACTCCTCCTAGCCATCATCCCACGTCAAGGGAGAAGTCGACGTCGAGGGAAAAACAAAGGTCGGCGTCGAGGCGCTCGACGTCGAGAGCTAAAGAGCCTGCTGTTGCCTCGGATGAGGTTAGAGCTGCATCTCTATCGTCAAAATCTGGATCTTCTCCAGGACTGCATATTGTCCAGATCTCCCCGGAAGGCTCTCCGGTGGTTGGTGAAGATGCACGGCGCAGGAAGCCTAGGGCCCTCAGTAGCCCGGGGTCTGATTTTTCCCGTACCTATTCTCCTTCACGCTTGTCCAGGGATTCTCCATCCCCTAAAACGCCTAGAAGATCAAGATCACCGACTGTGGTTTCTTCCAGAAGGAGGACTCCAAGCAGATCACGATCTTCACATGCTCTCCATGCTAGATCAAGGGACAGATCTCGCTCTTATCATTCTTCTCCGAAGAGAAGGCGGCATAGGTCTCCCACCCGGTCTTCTTCCACCAGGTCCTCTATCAGAGACTATTCTCCAACTTTGACAGCTACACCTCCGTCAAGAGTTTCTCCAATCGATGACCTCAGCACTTTTAGTGAAGTTCTCTGTAGAGGAGCGAATAAGCTGAACATTTCTATGCATGTCCCGACTGTTACCTCCTCAGTGATTTTTGAGACTTTTCATCATCGCTCCTCGACTCGGCCTTTGCTTCCTCTTGTCCCAGGCCTTCTCGAACCTGCTATGCAAACTTTTTTGACACCGGCAACGGTGGGAGCTGTTCCTTCCCGAATAGCCAAAAGTACAAGGCTCCGGACCAAGATCCGTTGTTCCTTAGATCGGATCCTCCTCCGGATTCCATCATTGTGGCGGCGGCTAGAAAGACGCACTCAGCTATGTCTTCCTCCTCAGCGCCTCCGGATAAGGATAGTAAACTGATGGATTCTTTAGGTAGAAGGATGTGCAACACTTCAGCTTCTATCATGAAGGTCTCCAGTTCCTCCGCTCTGCTGGGGAGGTATGATAGATCCTTGTGGGATTCACTGGGACGTTTTGCAGACAAACTCCCAAAGAGGACCAGCAAGACTTTAGAGAAATTCTACAAGAGGGAGGTCTAGTGGCTAATCAGGTGATTAGTGCTTCCGCTGACTCATCTGATCTGGCTGCCCACGGATACTCCCATGGTATCTGTTCGAGGCGTTCTGCTTGGTTACGCTTGACTGGCCTCAAACCCGACGTCCAGCGGAAGATAACCAACCTGCCTTTCAACGGTTCTTCTCTCTTCGGGCCGCATGCGGACGAAGAAATGGCGAAGATGAAAGCAGAGCTGGACACGGTGAAAGCTGTGGGTCTCGAAAAACGGAAGGAATTCAGTAGGCGCTCCCGTCCCTATGATAAACGCCCGTTCCAACAGAGGGTTCAAACCCCTCAATGGTCGGCTCAGGGTCAGCAGCAGCAGAGGTCTCACTTCCACCAACGGAGACCAGGAAGAGGAAGAGGGACCAATAGACAGCAGGCCTCTACCTCAAAGCAACCATCAAAACAATTAGGGAGTGCTTCCTCTAAACACGTGTGCCACTCCGGTAGGAGGAAGTATCGCATTACATCTGGAGGAGTGGAGAAACATAACCATCGACAAATGGGTGTTGAACATTGTTCAAGATGGATACTTGCTACGGTTCAAGATCCCACCTCCTTCTGTTCCTCCAGAAGGACGAGTCCGCTTGTGTCATCACATTTTACACGAGGAGGTAAACGGTCTTCTACAGAAAAAAGCCATAGAATACGTCCCTGTTCATCAGAGGCGCCAGGGAATATACTCTCGATATTTCCTGGTCAGAAAAAAAGGTCCGACAGTAGAATTCAGACCAATTCTGGACTTGCGCATCTTGAACAAATACATCCGCAAAGAGAAATTTCGAATGCTTGCCCTTCACCAGATCTTTCCCCATCTACATCAAGGAGACTGGATGTGCTCCATAGATCTGCAGGACGCTTATTTCCACATTCCAGTGTCCAGAAAACATCGAAAATTTCTCCGTTTTCAGGTTGCTCTACGTCACTTCCAGTTCCGAGTCCTACCTTTCGGACTGAAGTCAGCCCCACGGACTTTTTCAAAGTGCATGGCAGTGGTGGCAGCTTTTCTCCGCAGACACAAAATATTTGTTTACCCGTATCTGGACGACTGGCTTCTGAAGAGTGCAACTCCTTCCCTGCTTCAGTCTCATCTCTCCTACAGTCTCCAGTTAATGAACAAGTAGGGTCTACGAGTCAATTTCAAAAAATCGATTCTCAATCCGACCCAGAACATTCACTACCTAGGGTCGTCGCTGGACACCGCGGAAGCAAGCGTGTGTCCTTCGGCGGAGAGGTTTTCATCAATCAGGATCAAATGCAGAGAACTCCTGCGGATTCGCCACCCAACAGTCCGACAAGTGTCCTCTCTCCTGGGTTCGATGGCTTCCTGCATCTTCATAGTTCCCAATGCCAGATTGCACATGCGTCCCCTGCAGCAAGCTCTGGAGGACCAGTGGGTGCAAGCTTCGGGCAGCTGGGAGGATCGGATCACTCTGCCCCAGTCTGCCAGGGACTCCATCGTGTGGTGGACAAGGCGATCACATCTAATGAAAGGTGTTCCCTTCTATCAAGAGACTCCGACTCAAACTATAGTGACAGATGCCTCCCTGCAAGGTTGGGGCTCTCATATGAATCACCTTCAAGTGCAAGGGCTATGGTCGGACAAAGAAAAGGGATACCATATCAATTTTCTGGAGTTGAGGGCTGTCCAACTAGCCCTAAAATCCTTCTTTCCTTCTCTTCAGTCCAACTCCCTCTTGATTCAGACAGACAACACCACGACGATGTTTTATCTGAACAAGCAGGGAGGCACCAGGTCCAGAATTCTGTCTCAGGAGGCACAAGCCATTTGGAAGTGGCTTCTGGCACGGCATCTCACCATCACGGCTGTCCATGTGCCGGGCGTCCTAAATGTACAGGCGGACTTCCTAAGCAGAGAGTTCGTAGAAGCGCACGACTGGGTGCTAAACACCGAAGTGGCTCAGGATATCTTTCAAAGATGGGGTGTGCCGGACATAGACTTGTTCGCAGATGCAACAAACGCCAAATGCCCCGTCTACGCGTCCAGGTATCACCAACCAGGTTCAAGCGGGAATGCTCTGTTGATAAAATGGTCTCAGAGCTTACTCTACGCTTTTCCTCCACTGCCTCTCATTCCAGCAGTGATCACGAAGTTCTACAAGTCCAACTCCAGGATGATTCTGATCGCTCCGGAGTGGCCACGCCAGTGGTGGTATCCGGATCTTCTACAACTTTCCGAAGTTCCGCAACAGAGATTGCCTTGTCGTCCGGACCTACTATCCAAGAGCCAGGGGAGAGTGTTTCACCCCAACCTTCCTTCCCTCAGGCTGACAGCATGGCTCCTGAAGTCTTGCAGTATGGTCACTTAGACTTGCCAGCGGACTGTATGAACATACTTAAGGAAGCGAAAAGACCTTCTACCAGGGTTTCCTACGCTTTCAAGTGGAAACGTTTTTACTTATGGTGTTTGAATAATGGTCATGACCCAGTTAGAGGGCAGGAACAGGTCATTTTGCCGTATCTCTTACACCTGGCTAAGTCGGGCCTGCAGTTTACATCTATCAAGGTACACTTAGCAGCAATAACGGCATATAGAAAATCACCTTCACAGGTTTCTTTTTCAAAATGCCAGTGGTGAAAGATTTTCTTGAAGGGTTAGAAAAGGTATACCCACCAGTACGAGCCCCTTCTCCTCCTTGGGAGCTCAATGTGGTCCTTACCAAACTGATGGGCGCACCTTTTGAACCAATACACAAGTCCTCCTTGCAGCACTTGTCTTGGAAAGTGGCTTTTTTGGTTGCTATCACGTCGGCTCGTAGAGTCAGCGAGATACAAGCATTATGTTGTAAGGAACCCTACATCTTAAATGGAAGTGTCATCTCCATTGAGTTTGTCGAACTGGGTATGTGTAGTAGATAAGATCAAGAGCTTTAGCAGTGAACGGGGATATGGTAATTATTTACATAAATTTCCTCCCCGCTTATTAACATGCATAAATACACGAATGTTGTAGATGATGAGGTTTTTAGTTCCCGTTGACAAATACACCGATATTCTGTATATTTTTTGGAAACACTACATAATAGCCGAAAACTAGTCCAAGATGGCGCTGCCATTGTGCTTTGAATACGCGTGGTCCAGCGAAGAAGTCCTTTGACTTTCCGTTTCCGGGATGCGCTGGTAAATGAAGCGTTGGGATCGCAACAGTATACTGGAACGAGACAAAGCTCGTCCTTCGGGTACATGCGGTAAGAGTGTGTGTGGGCAGCCCCTAAAATTGGTGAGTCAGTTCGCATATTGGGTATGGATTGTAACGTAGCGGGACGATGCGCCCGAGAGATACATGCTTAGTAAGGTTCCAGGTGCGAATTCGAATTGAAGGAACAGACGAGAGTATGCAAGCGCTTTGTAATTAGACAGTGGACACACTGGTCCTGGTTACGGAGAAACACAAAAAGGGACATTGTTGGCACTGTGAAATTACGACGAACTAATTGAGGTGACCATAAATGTTTAAACTAATTCGACAGTACGAACCTAATCCACGTAAACATGGACTATAATGTCTGTGATTATTGGAGGACAGCGAGTGTGATTATGGTGCGGATTAATGATTATCTGGCATATATAAGAGAGGAATGGAGAAAACAATAGTTGTATGTTTTTTTCATATAGATTTACGACAACGGATGGTGTTGTATAGGGGTCTTACAGTAGAAAGAAGTACCCTGTGACAAGGTGGATAGCTGGTACGAGGGGCCTTGGCTAATACCTGGTAAATATCTATTTTAGCGACTGATGTTCAGGTCAATTGTTTTGACCAAAGAAGCCAGTGAATATCATTAAGTAGGGTCTAACTGGTTGGACGTTTTTAATTGATATCCTTTTTTTTTGTGTTTGTCAGTCACTTCGTGTACAAAATTGAAGTCCAGTAAGGTGATTTACGACCTCGAGCCCTGACTAAATTGCCACAAAGAAACAGGCAATGAAACATGTTGGGCCATCCTGAATTGGTCTGCAACATGCAGTTGTTTTTTAACTTTGAGTAAGCTCACGAGTTTCGAATAAAATTGGCATCTGGTATATGTGAGTCTTAACTCAATTTTAATTAGAGACATTCTTTATGTCACAGTAATACGGGGTCTCTCTTCCTTTTCCTTGTGATATACACAAACACTTTCCTCACCTTTATTGTTTGTACTGGACATGTCTTCTTTTTTCACAGGTCGAGATAGCTACCAATGATGAGAAACGTGGGCCCAATTGGTGAGAACCGACCAGTAAGCTCCTCTGGTGTAGCGCACGTGAGGTGCTATCTCACCGACACACAATTTTTTATTTTTTTTTGTCTACACACCTGTATAGTCGGGGGGGGGGTATACTTGGAGTGAAGTGACTGACAAACCATAGTTTTTTTTATAAATATAAAAATTTACTGTGGGCTATAAGGATTGAGGAAAACTGAGAAATTTCTAAATTGATAGGTGGGTATAGGAAGTTGAATACCCACTTTTAATCCTATATACAAAAGTGGATCAAGCCCCTGTTGATCAGGTCTTTTGGTGTTTTGGTCAGCCTCATACTGTGCCTAGGTAACGGTCTGCCACAACCATTGATTATCATTGATTGGTGCCTTGTGGTTTTTGGCACTATATTTACTTAAACCTCTACAAAAGATGGCAGTCGGCCGTCTTAGTGGGGGCAGCCAGTGTAACTAATGTTAACGGTCTAGTTGCCGCCACTTGCTCATTCTGAAACCGTGGCATCGAACATAAAATCCTGCCCCTCTCAATTCAAATGGGCTAGTCTACTCTTCTCTTAAACTTTGCTCCATAAACAGTCCCCATACAACAGCTGTTTGCATTTGTGGTATCTGGAGGAGGAATCCTTCAGATGCAATATTTGCGGTTTTGAACCTAACACACCCTGTGCTACGACGGCACCAACCTCACACAACAAATCACGCCCCATCACTTTCAAGTTATTCAGTATTAATTGCCGTTCTTTGGTTCGCCACCATGTGCATATTTTCGATTTTTTTTTTCTTTTCCCCAGGATCACTTACCTGGCATACTGTTTCTCACGAAAACTTGGCTAGGGCAGTCTACAGTAGCAGAGTATGCATTTGCACTTCCCCCTGGTTTCAATTTTAAGAACTGCAACAGAACCAGCGGCAGAGGAGTCAGTGTAGCCATTATCTACATAGCAACATTAGGCTGCAGTCTAACCCAGTGTACTATTCAAGGCTGAGAAAGCGCCCTTTTTAACATCTTTCAACAACAATTTTGCTTTCACTGTGCTGCTAATTTACCATCCCCCAGGCCCTCCTAAAGCATCCAGAGAAGCACTTACAAATTACCTGGCCCCGCTAGTTGTAACGCATTCAACCTTTAATATTATTAGTGACCTGAACCTTCACTTCTTCAGTTCTTGGCAGTGAAATTCGCAATTTTCTGGGTAACATTACAGCCATGCAACACTCTGCTGGCCACCTTCTTGACCTCTTTTTTTTCAAATGTAAGTAATTTGCGGGTCTCGACCCCTTGGCCTATGACCTGGACTGGCCACTACATAGACCCTATGTCCATCCGCATGGTGTGCTAGGATCCCATCTGTGCCCCTGACATAACCCTGAAACGACCTTGGCTAAAACTAGATTTACTGGAATTTGGTAATTTCATTCAGGTCAGCCGTCTTCAGTTGGCTTCCAACGTGGAGGCTGTGGATAACATGATAAAATCCTGGCTTACCTCGGCTCCTGATATTTTCAACCCCGCTGGTCAGGGTCCTGCCAGAAAGAAACTTTCTGCCTCATGGTTCAACGAAACCCTCGTAGCCGCTAAAAAACACTAAAGTGCTTGAGCGGGCCTGGAGGAAAACGTATGATTCCTCCACAAAAGCATATTATAGGTCCACTGTAAAAACGTATCACAAATTGATTATGAAGACTAGCGCTGAGTTTTTCTCCCACAAAATACGCAGTAGCAACAATCCCGCCTTTTCAACCTAGTCAACCGCTTAATGATGTCATCTCTATCGGCAGAGCCTATAGAAGCCTCGGCCAAACACTGCGACAAACTGGCAGTTTACTTAATCGGCAAAAATCTAGGATATCTACTCATATTTCTCTTCCAATATGACTTCCAATTTGACGGAAAGTCCCACTTTGCCAGAGAGCCTTAGCCCTAGGACTATATTGAGTGCTCTGCCTCTGCTCACGCATGCCTCCTTACAAGCACCATGCAGCCAAGTCAAATCTGGTTCTACCGATGACCTAATTAGACCAGACTTCATCCTAAAACCTCAAAATCTTTTACTCCCACTTTCAGCCGAGTGCCACGTTCCTTTCCGACTTCTCCCGGAATTCACAGAAATATGCTGAACTCGTCCTGGTGTCGTTTTCTCACACCGGGACACTTTCAGCAACGCCTGCACATTGGCTGCTTTTGTTCCAAGCAGCAAAGTGCAGTCGGGGCAGGGGCTTATCAGATGCAAGCTGGGCACATAACAAGGACCGACGTTAAAGTTCCATTAGGCCACTTTTTGTTGGAGTATCCTGGCTGGGAGCTTATCCGGAGTCTCACACTAGATGCAATGTAGGGGAAACAAATGCATATATCTTATCACTTCACAGGTACTTAAGAGAGAAATGCTTTTGACTTTGTACAGAACGTCAGATGTGTTGGTTGCTCCAGTATTTACACAAATAAAACAACATAGTGGTATTTAAATTGTTATTTCTTATATAACCCTTACAGTAGTGCTAAAGCGCTATAAAAACAATAAAACAAAATAGTGGTATTTTTAAATTGTTATGTGCGTACGTGTGATATAAAGCACTCTGGCACCCTGCATTGGGATGACTAGTGCCACTACCCGTCCCAATGCAGGGTGTCGCAGTGCTTTACATCACATACAGATTATACATTAACAATAAATCATGTGTGTACATCAATATAAAGGATGTGTTACATAAGACACCAAGGGTTACAAGGTGTTGGAGCCACATGTCCTTCATACCTCATGGTGCTATATTTATAGGATTACAATTTTTGAACTGTAAGTAACGAAAGGATCTGTCTTAAAAGCAGTAACCCACTTTCCCATTTACATAAATTAAAAATCTGTCATCTGTGTGCTTTGCAGGAGACGTATTAACCCTCTATGCTACTTTGATTTAAAACTAGGACTAGGCAAAATACAGATCTCTCCAGCAAATACTTTATCCTCCAGAGTTATCTTCCCATTACTATTATTCCCCGAGATTTAGCTGGCACAAAAAGATCTCTGCAGCAGGTGCCTTAACCCCATAAGATATTGTAAAATACAGTCATTGCAACCAATTACACTTTTGATTTTATGGCGATTTGCGTTGCAGCATGCTTATTGGGGCACTTATGATAATTATGGTCAGTTTTGTGAAATAATTATCAGTTGGTGAGCAGTCATTACACACCGGTTGGTTGCGTTTAAGCATGCGTATCAGGGCACAGATAAGTATCACAGTGACTCTTTTGATAGGTTCATCGCGTTTGTGAACAGCTTTTACACACTGGATGGATTCACTTTTTACTTTATGGTGAAATCTGCGTTTAGGCATACATCGCCGTGACTGTTTTGGATATGACCATCACACTGATGTAGAGCAATCAGTTAACGGATTATTCACTGCTTCTTTACACAATTGCGTTGCACTTTATTTTTACGTAATTAAGGAATGTATTGAGGTTTTCGCATATTTTAGTTCTTTTTGCACTATCAATTTTTTATGCGGGCACTTCAGATATGATTTAGGTGGTAATCAGAATCTTTGGATTAATTAGTGATATTACTTTTTCGGATTTATCCCCTGATGAAGGGCCAAGCTCAGAAACGCATTGGATTTTCTCACATATGGATAATTAAAGATAATTACGATGTAGTGTGTCCTTGAACACTATATATTCTTTGAAAATTTGGAAGATTAATAAAGAAAAGAAGAATATTAACAATGGATGAATGGTCTAATTTATGAAGCTGATTAATAGGTGTGCCACCTGGGGACGTTTTGGCCTCTTCAGGAAAACGCATTATTCCAATATTGTAATCCACGCGCCTCTTGATCAGAAGGTGATACCACCTGGCACCCATTAAAGTATCCATGAAGGTACCTTGCGTTACACACGGAGTGCGACTGTCGCCTTGTCATTGTCTAGAACCAATTAAGCAGAACAGATTAACTACCACAGTTCTTCTTGTTGCCAATTTCTTTGTGCACGGTTTAAAAAAATAAATGTATACGTTGAGGCCAGATTTTGCATCTGGGTTGCGTCAATATTTTGGCACAAACCCAATGCAAAATCTAATTTGTTAAATATTATAATGCGCTCAAATGTACTCATGATAGATCTGCTATACAAATGTGAGGTCTTAAGATCTGATGTCACTTCCTATGAGGTCATGGGTTGTGATGCCACTTCCTGTGAGTTGTGATGCCACTTCCTGTGATGCCACTTTCAATGTCACTTTCTGTGATGTCACAAGCGGTGATGTCGCACCTATTCTGCCTAATTAGGTGAGTCCCCCCTCTTCTTTTTGTAGGACGTGTACCCTGCCTAGGAGAGGTAAACAAAGAATGCACAT
Source organism: Calotriton arnoldi (assembly GCA_963921515.1). NCBI lineage: Eukaryota > Metazoa > Chordata > Amphibia > Caudata > Salamandridae > Calotriton > Calotriton arnoldi. The sequence continues at coordinate 737,676 of CAWUFW010002560.1, read as the reverse complement.
CTCAAAAGACCTGGTGCCTAGTTATGTAGTGGGGGATGACACTATTATGTGGTTTGTAGCTTTTGAGGTGGCCTTGCAGATGCATAGAATCCCAGAAGAGGACTGGGGGTTGGCTTGTTGAAGCACATGCCTATTGTTGGCAGGGATGCACTGGTACATCTTGATCTAGTTGCTTTACAGAGTTATGCCAGTACCTGATCTAACCACAGCTCACTGGGCCCAGGGACCCTGGGAAAGAAGGGGATCTCTGGCTCAGCACCAGAATGTTCAAAAAGGTACCTGGGCGAGGGGAACGGGGGTGTGGGGGGTTGGAACCACAAGAAAGGTGGTGCCATTCCCCACAAGCAGAAGGAAGGTGGGGGAAGGATAATACAAAGTACTTATCAAAAGGTCCTAAAAATCTTTTAAGGGGAGAGATTCCCATTTCACTTCTGAGAAAGGAAGGAGTGTTTTGTTGGAAAGAACCCATGGTGCCATATCAACAGGCCCAGTGTTAATATGGTCTACAGGGCATAAGAAGGGGGACTCAATTTGCACCAAGAAGCCTCCCACCAGGGGGTAGGACCTGGGGATTTCCAGTGTAGTGCTGGTGGAGGGAGTTGTAACTATTAGCATTTGGGAGTGGACTGAGGTTACCTTCGTGCCCCTGGTTGAAAAAGAGATTGTGCTCAAGGCCCATATGACAATATTAACAAATACAGGCAGTGATCTACCATCAATGAAAGAAGGTTGGAGGGTGTACGAGACATAGGAGTCAGCATAACCACTGTCAGCTGGTGTCTGTAAAGTAGATTATTCCAAATGTACTCCACCAAGTGGTGACTGCTGACAGCCAGGTCAGCCACTGTGACGATGGTTTCAATGATGTGGGGTGTATGGTTTTCTGAAAGCAGCAGTTAGCCCAGTCATGCCTGTGGACTGTCTGCTAGAGAACCACCCGCAGCATACTATCTGGAGGGAGGTAGAGCTTCCAGCCCAAGCTGAAATGTTGGGATTGCCTAAGGTGGTTGCTCATGACCACATAGTCTATGACAGCGCGTCAGGGAAGTCAAAAGGTCTTTGCACAAACCTGTGCCACTGTTCCAGGCTCCAAGAAGAGAAGGGGCAGGCGGCATGGGAAACAAGTTCCTAAAATTCCCATGTTTGGAGTCCAGCCCTGGGGTGAAGGACACGGTACCTACAGGGAAGGAGATATGCACCCTGGAAACCTGCCTGAGCTGGCTAGGAGGCAAGATGCTGGAGGATCAGCCCTTCCTCCAGGAACTGGCTTATGACATCCCCTTTGCAGAACATCTGGAGCAGACCAGAATTTTTGACAGTCTGGTCACCCACTTCTTTTGGCCCCAGATGAGAACCAAGGTAGATGTGTTCTGCTGGTCCTGTGAGACTTGTCAGGCCTGTGGCAGGTCAGTAGGTAAGTGCAGAACTCCCCTCAAGAATTTCCCTAGTGTAGGAACCCTCTTTGAGGTGGTGGGGGTGGACATTGTCTGCCGCCTTGAGTCTAGGACCGCTCTAGGGAACAAGTTTATCCTGATGTTTATGGACCGTGCCACCCATCTGTACCCCTGAAGACGATGACTGAGCCTGTGGTGGCCAGAGCACTGATGGGAATATTTACAAACATAGGGTTTCCCAAGGAGGTATTGTTAGTCAGCGTGACAAACTTCATCTCAGTATACATGTGACATGAGCATGGGATTACCTACAGGTTCTCCACACGCTACCATCTCCAGACCAATGAGATTGTTGAAAGGTTTAAAAAGACTCTGAAGGCATGATAATGGGGCTCTCTGAGCCCTTAAGGTGTAAGTGGGACATCTTACTACTATGCCTCTTTTTTTGCCTATAAGGAGGTGTCACAGAAGAGAGTGGGCTTTAGCTTCTGTTTGGACACCCTGTTAGAGGACCTTTCAGTCTTTTAAAGAAGTGGTCAGAGAAAGTCCCAAGAAACCTTTGCAAGACATGGTAGTCTACATATTAGCCCTAAGAACCAAGATGCGGCAATAGAGGAAGGAGACCAACGTGAAATGATTAAGCAGTGCTTTGACCAGAAGGCCACTCTGGTAGGTACCAACATGGCCAGAAAGTGTGGATAATGGAACCTGTGGAGCCCGGGCCCCTCCAGGAACAGTGAACCAAGCCCTATGAAGTCGAGAAGAAATGTGAGGTCCTCTACCTGCTGGCCCTTCTGACTCCTAGGAATCCCTTGAGGGGCCTGCATGAAAACAGACCTTTTTTTAAATGTATTAATTTATTTGTATTAGTTCAGGGAAAGCAATACAATAAGGGGTTGCCATCATGGGCTCCACTTCGTTCCGAGGTAGGCTGCATTAATATTTCCGTTACTGGGAGGGGTGAAATCACCGTCCGTGTGACGTGCATATTGCAGGCTATGTGATAAACAACCATGTAATAAATGTGCATACAGTGAATATCAAAATGGGTACATTAGTCATTCTGGCAGTATCAACTATCAATGGCGTTGTCCGCTTTTGATGCCTGGCAGTGCCTAAAGCGTTCACAGTTGTCTCGAGGACAGGCTTGCGGGTTTTGGAGCTCTGCATAGTCCTCAGATCGCTCTCTAGAGCGAGCAGCATCTTTCAACCATTCTATCTTAAGCGGAGGGCCTCTCATCCAGTGACAGGCAAACGTTCTTTGCTAACAAAAGTAGTACTCCTACCAGGTGCCTAGTCAGTTTCAGCACATGTTTTGTGTATTCCAATAGGGCAATCAGCGTGGTGTATTCAATCATGGTTTCTACTATCTCAGTTATAATATTAAAGACCTAATTCCAATAGTGGCAGATTGGTGGGCATTCTCATGTGAGGTGGAAAAAGCCTGAAGAGTTGCAAGGGCATCTGGGGCACCACGCTGATCTCTCCGAGTCAATTCTGTGCAGGTGTTGTGGTGTGTAGTACAGTCTGCTGAACTTCAAGTGGAGTACTTTGTCTGTAATTGATCATTAGGAGTTTAGTTTGGGAGCAACAGTATCTCCATACATCTGCACCTATATCTTGCTCAGTATCTATCTTCCACTTCTCTAGAGCTCTGTTCTTTGTGCATATATATATATATATATTATATTATATTATATAAGGAAGAGACCTTGCTCTTTCGATCTGGGTTTTGAATGAGCTATGTAAGCGGAGGATAGTCAGATGGCTTGGTGGGGAAGGTAGGCCATGCAGCCACAGCTGCACACTGTAAGTGCATGTAATCGAAGACATCAAGTAGTGTACTGATTCTATCTGCGCGGAATTGATCCCCGGGTAAGGAATGTGCCTGCTCTAAATAGATTTCCCATTGTGAGCATGTCTACTCCTCTTAGTCTGTGCATGACCCCGCTATCAAACATTGGGGGAAGGGATGAGTTATTGATGAGGGACAAATGCGAGTATATACAGTCATGTCCAGCCTTAGCCGCCATGTGCCAGATGGACCAGTTAGTGCATCTGTATGGTCCAGGTCAGCCTTAGCCCTTTGATGGTGACGCTGGTACGGCGGTCACCTGATTGTGTCTGATTTTTCTCATTGGGGACATGCGAGAAAATGCCACCTTGGCAGTACCAAAATATCACGTATTTTCATTATGCAGAATGGTAGTATCTCCCCAGATTTGGCAATGGAAATCCCTTCCCCCCGTCCACCCCACCCATTCAACGCAGGCTCATTTGGTGTCCAGCCCAGATCAGTCTGGTCAGTGCAGTTTGGAGTTAAATGAGAAGGATTGCTGCCGTGGTATAGGAATATTTTGAAAGAAGTATAAGATCTTGGGGAGTACCAGTATCTTAATCAGTGCAAATCACTCTGCAATCTGTAATGTAAGTGTGATCCACCTATAGATTTGCTAGCGCTGGGCCATCATTTTCCAGCACTATTTTTTGCATGTTTCCCTTGAGTTTAATCCCCAGATAGCGGGCAGTATCAACCTACTAGCGAAGCAGGGAGTGCGCTGCTGGTTTATGAGCCGCCGCTGTTTACGGGAACATTTCGGATTTTGACAAATTTAATGGAATGCCGGATATGTCCCTGTATTGTGTCATTTCTGCTATGAGAGGTTCAAGGTTCGTTTCAGGGTCCTTGACAAATAGCAATATATCTTCTGCATATAAGGACAATAATACTCGCTTGTTCGAAAATGTGAGCCTTCAATGTAGATGTTTGAATCGCTGCCAGGTAGCCAGTGGCTCTATAGCTAAAGGGGCGAGAGGATGCATCCTTGTTTTGTACCCCTATCAATGGAGACTGGGTCTGAGAGGCAATTGTTGAAGCAAATTCTTGCCTAGGGTTTAGTGTACAGTAAGTTAATTACGTTTATTAGTTTATGGGAGATCCAGTCACCGCAGGACAGCAAACAATAAAGGTCATTCGAAAGAGTCAGACGCCTTCTTGGCATTGAGAAACCCCAATATGGCATTCGGATGGAGCTGCAATATAGTGGCAAAGAAAGTGCACAAGTTGTTTAGCAAAGCTCTGCTTGGCATAAAACCTGGTTGTTCCAGAAGTACCAAGCCAGACATCAAGGGGGCCAGTCTATTGGCAATATTCCATGCCAGTATTTTATTATCTAGTTTTAATAGGGATAGAAGCCTGTAGGATTAGCATAGCTTCCCAGTTTCAATATGGCTGTGATGACTGCCTCTCTTGTGGTGGTGGGGTGAGTTCTCCCTTCTCCACCGCTTCTTTGTAGAGTGTGGCAAGGTGAGTTGCCAGCATTACCTTATATGCTTTATAGAAGTGCTATGAGACCGTCAGTATATGGGGATTTCCCATTCGCCACAAAGTCAATAGCATGCACTATTTCCTATGTGTCAATAGGTTAAAGTTGATATTCTCTGATAGCCTCCTCCATCCAAGACAGTGCTATGTTGTCCAGGTAATGTAGTATGTCAGCAGTAAATGTTATCTGGCCTGTGTATAGGGACGTTTAGTAGTTTTGAATTACTTGGACTATGTATGTCCTATCTGTTATTTTGTCCCCAGCACTGAGCTTAAGGGAGTGTATTGTGTCCTACGTGCACTCTTTTTCACAGCAGCCATTAGAGGGTTTTGCTCGGGCATTCTCCTTCCCCTTATAGGCAGGCTACATTGTCTTTAGTTATATTTTAATTCCCTGTCCATAAGGTCCTTGCATGGCCAAGTATATGTCAGCTAGTATTTGTGGATTGCGGATTAGTGCATATGTTTCTTCTGTTCAGATAGAGTGCGAGGCAGGTATGTGATAGTGCAAACCCATGGAAGCACCTCATTGTCGATTAACCAGAATTCTATACGGTAGAGGGTGTCGGGTAATGCGGAATGATTAGATACTCTTTCCTGCCTATACCTCTCCCTTTGTATATCTCTCCAACCCTCCATCTATCATAATACCTTAGCAGCTTTTGGGTGGTCGCTGTGATTTGGGTTGTTACTATCAATCTCCGGATTTAGGGTTGGGTTGAAATCTCCCCTCCAGATGATATTGCTCGCTGGCAACACCTGGTCTTAATGTCTTAGAAAAACCCGGGATCATCCTTGTTGAATGGGTATGAATTGATATGGGTGACTTGAGTGCCATTTCGTTTTCTTCTGTATATAAATATTGCCCCTCAGCGTTCCCATGGTAAAATTTCAATTGGAATCTCAGCGAATGGTTAAAGAGTATGGGTATGCCTCTAGCATATGTACTGTAGGATGCAAAGTAGTTATTCTGTCCCCATGTGCCTCCAAAATCTTTTGTGTCTGTCAGACATAAGTGGCCTCCTGTAGGAACACAGCTTCTACACCATGTCTGTTCATGTAGGCCAGTATTTGATGTTTCTTTTTACAGTTGCCTAGCCCGTGTATAATCCATGTAATAACCTGATCCTTCCCATGTTAGGGTCTGGCATGTATGCCGCGGTGAAAGCTGTGTGTGAACAACAGGTCTTGTTGAATGTGGAATCCCCATATGTGTGCACGTGCAAAACACACAAAAACTCCAGTTTCCCACTGCCAACCCCAATGCTGATTACCCTAACTTCAGAGCATATCCACTTATTTCTGTAATTCCCCACATACAAAACATTGTGCACAGTGTTTGGAAGGGGAGTTAGTGCATACCCTCTCTGCTTCCATATCAAGCTGTCTCCACAGGCCCCCAATTGTTTGGTTAACATATTCCTGTGGGGTCTGAGCCTGCACCATGTGTAAGGCAGTGATCTAGAAACAAACAGCGCAGATCAGTAGAGCTGTCCTGCAGTTCATGACCTGACTGACAGGCCTGTGTAACAGTCTATCCAGGCATGCTGTGCCTGTCGGTAGGTGGGGTGTTTGGGGGGGAATGTTCATGTTGAGTGATTGACTGTAGCCTCTTGGCTGTTAAGTCAGCTTCCACTTTCGCTGTGGTGTGGGCTTTGTGCAGTGTGGCTGGATGCCCATTTGAATCTGGCTTTTTTGAATTGTTGGTGAGCGCTAAAGCATCTTTGTGGCTAGTGAAGATCCACATATCAGTCTGGAGGAGGGCCAGGTAGAGCATGGTATATTTGAAGTCCTTGGCCCATAGGATCTTTTAGGTTTCTACAAATGTTCTTTAAGCCTCTTGCACAGGGGGGGCGCTAGAGGGTGCCAGGCAAGATGGCTGCACATTAGTGTAGCTCTGCCCGGCTGATCCGATATCCGCCAAGAATCCGCCTCAAATCGCTGCATCAACTTGGGAAAAACGATTGCTCTGCACGGCGCTACACCCCCGATTACATTGGGGGCATCGCGGACTGCTGGGGTACATCGCAGCTAGCGGCTCCGGCTGGGGAACTCCGGCCGGCGTGAAGGCAAAATGGCGACCCCCACCGTCCCGTGCTGAGAAGGTACGCAGGCCGGTGAGACGAGTGCGAGGGGAAACTACTGCGCGGTGTGCATTGACGGGGTCGGAGGTCGGCTGCCTGTCCTGATTTGCACCCCTGGCTGCGGAGCCCCGAGACCCGCGCGAAGGAAGCTTGCCCTACCTGGTGCCTCTACGGAGCCGTTGACCGTGTTGGAGCGGAGTGCGGAGACCTGCAGAGTCAACAGGGCCCAGCGAGAGTTCTTGATCGTTGCCGCTGGAGATTGGAGGCGCTGTGGGAGATCGGAGGCGCCTGCAGCGAGCTGCGGTGAGTGGGGCGCGGTCTTGTCTGGGCCTGTAGCTGCGGCAGCGGGTGTGGGCCTAGGCGCTGGGCCGCAGCCTGCGAAACTGCGGCTTGCGTGCGCGGCGCGCGAAGTGCTGGGGCTGGCCTGACTTGAAGATACATACGCGCCCGGCCGGGAGGTGCCCATGAGGCCCGCTTGAAGTTGCTGCGAGCTCTCCTATACTAGCCCTGCTGAGGGTGGCATGAGCCCGATCTATCTGCTGCGCTTTCCAAACACCCTGCTTCCATCCTACGCTTCTGGACGGGTGTCCACGGGGCTCTGAGGCTAGTCCTGGGATTTAAGGCCTGGTGGAGCGGTCATCCTCAGCGTCTAGATTTGGCGAAGTCGTATTTCCTGCTCGTGTAAATACGTGGTGGGAGACACCAGCTTGTGGTGGTTGAGCCTTTGGCGTTGTGGGCTCTCCTAGACATTAGTTACTCGTACTGTGCCTGAAAGTCAGGTGCTGTATTGCCGGCTAGCGCAGTAACATTCTATGCGCACCCCTGCAGTGGTGCTGATTCGCCTCAGCGTGCACACGTGGAGATCCTTTATCATTGGGGTGACTGAGGAATAGACACTATAGGCCCCATTGGAACGCTGGTACCCTGTCCTTAAGCCTGTTTATCAGTGGATGTGCAGTGTGCGCTCCTAACCAGTTTGGCTCTGCTGTACGGTCTGCTGCTTATCATTAATTTTGCCTACTATCCGCTATGGGGAAAACGGACAAATCCCAGCCTCGCCTCACTTTGAGGCGCAAAAGTCCTACAAGGCACAGCAAAAAGCGGCCTCTGATTCGGAGGCAGATGGCCAGGGGGAGGGCCTCTCCACGCTAGAAACTACGCTGGTGGCCATGCAGAAAAGCCTACAATCTATAGAAGGGAATATGTCAGCCATCAACCACAGACTAGACCATATGTCTGCGCAACTAGAGAAGCAGAACACGAGAATGGGGGAGATCGAACAAAGGGTTTCCACTACGGAGGATGGTCTCAGTGACGTTGCTGGTAAGGCACTCAACATGGAGAAAGTCCTGGCGTTAATACAAGCAAAAAACAAGGACTTAGAGGCCCGATCTCGCCGTAACAATATTAGAATTACGGGCCTGCCGGAGTCCACACACGCAGGATGGAGACCTTTATCAAGACTCTGATCAAAGACATTTTTGGTTCTGAGAATATGTCTACCATGTTTATAGTCGAGCGGGCCCATCGGTCCCTGGCAGCGAGACCGGTACCGGGCGCACCACCTCGCCCTATAATTGCTCGGCTATTAAATTACAGGGACCGCAATACCATTTTGAGACTGGCCAGGGAAAAGAGTGCCATCGACCACCAGGGGAATTCGCTGTCCTCCTTCCCTGACTTCACTGTTGCAGTCTAAGCGGCCCGTCTGGAGTTTGGGACCGTGAAGAAATTTCTGCAATCCGAAGGCATCCCCTATGCCATGTTATATCCTGCTCGCTTACGAGTTGGCCAGGAGGGAGACTTTAAAATCTTCACCACCCCTAAGGCGGCAATGGAGCACGCGAAAAAGCTGAAAAGACGGCGACGTGGGACCCCAGCTGAGCTCGATGAGGAGGAGCAGTAAACTGACTGTGTGGTGACAAACTGTATTTTTGTCTGCTATCCTACATATGGGGTATGTCTTGAGTTAATGTATCAAGGTTCAATGTTCTTTGAAGTAGCTGATGAGGAGGAGCGGTAGGCTTTCCAGTGGATGACAGACTGAGCACTTACTTACCGTTCATATGTCTGGCACATGGTGGGATCATGTAGTATGGTTCACTGTTGTGGATACATACCTGTTGAGCGGGGTGAATTGCTTCACGATAGACGGCATGGATGCAATATGTTCTTCCAAATGTTTCTTGTTTCCTAGCACAGGTACTAGACCTGATCAGCTACCTCCTACATGGTAGGAGGCTAGTAGCTCTCTGATGTTCCCCTCATGGGAGATCCCCACATGTTACAAGCTGTTTGTTTTTTATGTTGGGGGCTGTTTCCTCAGGGAAGGGATGGCTTTGGCAAGTTGGGTTCGCTGAAGTGGGTGGGGGTTTGTGGGGGGTAGAGGTGGGGGAAGGGATGGCACTTTGTTATTGCACTGACTCTGAACCCTGAAAACGCACTATTGTAATTGGTCATCACACTGTTAACTGCAAGGTACAGGTGGTAACCTAAAGTTCATTACCTGGAACGTACGTGGCTTAAATAGTCCCAAGAAAATCCGCTCTGTTCTGGCCTATCTGGACAGGTTGGATGTCCAGGTAGCCTTTCTGCAAGAGACGCATCTTACGAAGATATCTGAGCAAAATGTGGGCACGCGGTGGGCTGGGGTTAAGATTGCTTCCTCCTACTCCTCCTCCTACTCTCGTGGGGTGCTAATTCTTGTTAAGAAGGGGGTTCCCTTTACTGTCCTCAGTTCGGAGACGGATGAACCGGGCAGAGTGGCCCTTGTACATGGTAAACTTGGCGGGGTGGGAGTGCTGCTGGTTAATGTGTATGGCCCGAATATGGATGACCGTTCTTTCTTTGCGGATGTGTGGTGCCGTATATCTAGGTTTCCTCCTGCTGAAATCATATGGGGGGGAGAGGGGGGGCCACTTTAATACCTGCCTCGATACAACTTTAGACAAAGTGGGCAGTGGGGTGGCGAGGCACAGGCAGGCGACAGACGCTTTATTAGGGTTATTGGAGGCTGGGAATATCCATGACATCTGGCGGATGCGTCACCCTGGGGCACGTGAAAGTACCTTTATATCCACTGTGCATGGTACGTGGTCCCGCTTGGACTACTGGCTTATCTCTGAGGTTGCCTGCACCTGGGTGGTTGATGTTAGCCATTTGGCTAAGACGCTATCTGATCACTCCCCAGTACTGCGTGAACTGCGCGTCCCTGAGTGCGAGAGGCCCCCGTTTACGTGGCGATTACAACAAGCTTCACTGACTGATCCAGTTTTTAAGTGCACGGTTGGCGAGGCTATTCGAAACTTTTTTAAGGAAAATACTGGCACTGTGGATAGCGCGGGAGTCCTTTGGGAGGCATTCAAGGTCACGATACGGGGCGTGTGCATTGGGGCGCAGGCTGGGGTCTTGAAAGACTTACGCCGCAGGATCAGTAAGCTCGCTGCGGAAATATCCACTTTGGAGCGTGCCTATGAGCGGAACCCTGCTCCAGAAAAGCTGGCTGCGATTCGTGACCTGGTTTCGGAGCACAATGAAACCGTTGACCAAGAGATGGCACATAGATCCCGTCGAAGCACGGCACGTTATTATGGGGAAGGGGAACGGCCCAGCCGTTCCCTTGCGCAGAAGCTGGCGGCGCCCCGGAGTCAGGAATATATCACTGAAATGCTAGACAAAGAGGGCGAAGCACACTTCAATACCCCAGAGATTAGTAGGGTGGTGCTAGATTTCTACTCTGATCTCTACGGGGGTCGGACTCTGGTGCCGGCGGGCGACATCAACTCCTATCTGGATGATATTGCGTTGGGGTGGCTGTCTGCCGACCAGCGAGAATATCTCACGCAGCCCTTTGATGTCGAAGATGTCAAACTTGCTATCGCGTCTCTCCCGACATGTAAGGCAGCAGGCATTGATGGACTCCCGAGCGAGTTCTACAAGGCCTAAGCCGAAGAACTGGCCCCTAGACTATTGGACGTATTTGCGGAGGCGTATGAAACCAGAACGCTCCCTCCCACACTCAAAGAGGCACTCATTGTTATGCTCTTGAAACCGGACAAAGCTGCTAATGCGTGCGACTCCTACAGGCCCCTCTCCATTATTAACATTGACGCCAAAATTCTGGCAAAAATGATAGCCAGCAGACTCCAGCCCCTAGTTCCCAACCTGGTACTCCCGGATCAGTCGGGATTTGTGCCCACCAGGTCGACGACGCACAACTTGCCACTTTGCATTATTTTGAGGCGGATTTTCAAGCGGTAGCGGTGCTACTTGACGCCGCAAAGGCGTTCGACTCTCTGCAGTGGGAGTATATGTTCACTGTGCTGCTGCGCATGGGCCTGCCACCCTTCTTCCTCAAATGGATCCGCCTACTATATGCTGCGCCGGTGGCGCGGATACACGTGAACGGCTGGGTGTCTGAAGCTTTCCCGATAAATAGAGGTACGCGGCAGGGTTGCCCTCTGTCGCCAATACTTTTTGCGCTTGCGTTAGAGCCTTTGGCTTGTAAATTGCGCCAGCGACATGCGCCGGCGGCGTTGCGTTTTCGTAGGCGGCCGCTGGTGGTCTCGCTGTACGCCGACGACATGCTGCTGTATGTCCGCGAGCCGGCCATGTTTTTGCCGGAATTACTTAGCAAATACGTAAAAGTTGAAAGATATTCAGGTCTAGGTATAAATTGGACAAAGTCAACGGTGTTCCCGCTGACGGTCGGTACCCGTGAGGTGGAGCTGGACTTCCCTCTGACGTGGTCTACTGACCCTGTACGGTATTTAGGTATATGGTTACATAGAGATCCAGATGTGGTGATTTCTACGAATTATGGCCGTGTTATCACTAAGATTACCGACCAGGCTGCGCGATGGGCTAAATTACCACTTTCCCTAGATGATCGATAAGCAGTCCTTAAAATGTCGGTTCTGCCAAAACTTCTTTATTTGTTCGTCAACATCCCGATTCGCCTGAATATCGCATTGTTCAATACGCTTCAGTCAGCCCTGTTGTCTTTTGTCTGGGGTGGTAAAAAGCCCAGATGCAGCTGGGATGTGCTGGTGCAACCAATTGAGCGAGGTGGCTTTGAAGCACCTGATATGCGGCTCTACTACTTGTGCGCTCAGGCGCAGTTTGCGCATTTTTGGTATTTCCCGCAGCGGTTCCAGCCACACATTGCAGTTGAGGCGGATTCAGTGCTCCCTGTGCCGCTGGTGGCAGCTGCCCTATCGGGCGGAAGTGGTGGGCCGCAGACCGAAATCAACCCTGTTCAATGCACTGCGTGGGCATGGAAAGCTCTAGCTAAAAGACTACCTCTACGCTCCAGCGCTGCAGCTTGCGGCACATCCGCATATCTCCGCCACACAAGAGCGGGCCGCATTGAATACACTGGGATCTGCGGGGATTGCACAGCTGGGTGACCTCTATAAGCATGGCCAGTTTCGGCCACTATCAGAAATACAGGACGGGCGGGAGCACAGTATGATGCTGGGGTTCACATATGTACGTGTGAGGCAGGCTGTCCGAGCTATTTATCCTGATTATCCAGCGGAACCGAGAACGCTAGAGGCACTGCAGGTGGTGCTAGCAGGCGCAGCACGTAGGGGCCTGATAACCAAACTGTATAATGCTTCTTTGAGGGAACGGGACATTATTGACAATCCCTCCTACAACAAATGGCATTCAGCACTAGGGGCCTCATTAACACTGGATGTTTGGAAGTTTTGTTGCATGCTGACAGGTCGCCTAACGGCGAACTGCAACCTCCGCATTATACATTTCAAATACTTACATCAGTTATATTACACGCCCCTTCAGCTGCGTAAATTTGGTCTGCGGGAGAGTGCTCGCTGTGTGAGGTGTGGACAGGATGATGCAGATTTTATGCATCTTGCATGGCGCTGCGCTGGTATACATGCATTCTGGATTCGGGTCACGAGTGCTTACAGATGTGGTGCTGGAAAATGTGGTGTGTGCGCCAGATGTCTGCCTACTGGGTTGGGTGAAGCGCCTTAAAATGGGCAATCTGAGACTGGTGGCTGTCTCTATTCTGTTTGCAAAGCGAGCGGTCGCGCAATGCTGGGGTGCTAAAACTATCCCGACAGTGAAAAAATGGGTCAGTGATTTGCTGTACTGCAGGGAACAATTGGGGACTTATGAGGAGGAGTTACCTGAGGCCTCGCGGCCCAAGGACTTCTGGGCTCCACTCACAGGGTACCTGCTTGGAAATCCTGATTTGCCGTAGACAGTTGTAATGATGCAATGGTTGTTCGAGGAGGTGGGACTGCGGCCGCCTTTGAGGATTGTTATGTGTCTAGATTGTCTGTGACATTGGGTTCAAGAATAACTCTCTCAGTGCCGGGTTCTGGAGTGGGGAGCGTGGTGGGTCTGTTTTTCTTTGGTACTGCTATGACTGTAAAATGCTTGTATTGCCCATCTGTTCCATCTGACTTGCTTGGCTCTGGGCTCTGTATCATCCTGTTGCAAGCTGATAAATAAAGAGATATAAAAAAAAAAAAAGCCTCTTGCACAGAAATCTGGATAGATTGAAATGTCTGAGCCCTGATAGATGAGATGGCCCGCTCTCTCGCCAGGCTGAAGGCTGTATCTCGATAATTCAAAAGTTGTGCAATAATCCATCAGGAGGCATCCCAACCAGAGGTCTGGGTCCCAGTGATCTGTGGGCTTGTTTGACCTCCAGGAGATCTGAAAAGTTGTCCTGACCAAAAATGCCTGCCAACAAGGATTGAATGAAAAGTTCAGGTTTGCCCATGTTAGTGTTGTCTAGAAGTCCCACTATGCGGAGGTTGTTCCTGCTTGATAGGAGGTCTTGTTCCAACCGGGTTATTGTCGCTTTGGTGGTGGGGGCTTCATCTTCATGGGTCGAGACTCAGTTCTCAGCTGCTTCGAGGGAGTCCCCCTGTTTTTCCTGTCCTTCAGCAGATCTATCCATGCATTCAAGTGGTCGATTTTGGTACCCAATTGAAATGGGCTAGATTTCATTTCAAGTTCGATCGACTTTGTCTTGCTCAGGTTCGAGGTGCAATATGGCTGCCTTCAGTGGGTCGGGCATTGGCGAGAGGGGCCTGGAGCGCAAGCCTGTCTCTCTCTGCTGCTCGAACAAGAGTTTGCTCTATTTGGGGTAATTTTTGTCCATTGTATATCGTATCATTCAATCGGGGCGTGACGCAAGACCTTGCTCCGGGAGCTAGGGAGTTTTTACAGCTTTTCGCAGCAGTGACCCACGAGGGTTCCCTGTGGTAATCTCCCCAGTGGTAATCAAATGGGTAATCAAATGGGTATTCAGTCTGTCTCCCTCACAACCTGCGGTGGTCTACAGACAGGGCAAGTCCACCCAGTGCCCCTCAAAACACAAAGCAGCAGTCTAGAAATCTATATGAGCAGCGAGGTTTAGCAGTATCTTTCTCCTAGTCTCTAGCCCAGAGCTGAAAGTTTGGTCAGAGTTGAAAAAGTGGTACGTGACTGCAGCGGTCTCCGCAGGCGCTCATGTGTAAGCTGTTGGTAGGCTCAGATCTAGCCGCAGGGGTGGATTTTGGGCTATGTTTCTGTTTTGACTGCCAGAGAATAAGTCCACCCCCATGCCCCCTGCCCCCCTCCCGGGTGCCATGGATCAGTCAAGGCTCTCATATCGCCTCCTCTGCCTTCAGGAGGGGCACGAGGCGTGGGTCTAGCTGTCCTCCACAGGGGAGGCAGTGGGATTTGGGCATTGCTCCTACATTCTCATCGGCCAGTCCTGTGCCCGTGCTTTGGCCTCATCCAGCATGTTAGGGGCCACAGGGGATGTTCCTCACGTTCTCCACCCCAGTGAGGCTGTCTGGCCCCGAGGATCAGGGAATTTAACTTCTGTAGCCACGGCTGCTCTCGGGCCAGCAGCCATGCCCACACCCGAATGGCTCCAGCAGTTCCCAGGAGCGCTCTGAGGCTCTGATACCCTCATTGGTGATTTCGGGTGAGTCTGTGTGTGTCCGCTGGACTGGGATGCCCACTCAGAGGCTCCCCAGTGGCTTTCCGGGAGAGAGGATGTAGGATTTTTGGTGTGGCGGAGACAGAGCTCTGCGTTAAGCGACCATCTTAGCTGGCTCCTAGCCATGCCCCCTGCATGTCAATAGAGTTAAACCCATCTTTGGGTGGTCCGAGATAACAATGCTCATAATGACAGATTGTGGAGAAGAGAAGGAAAGTGAACCCCTCCTATATTGCCTTTCATGGAAGGGTCAAAATGGCTCAGTGGAGGGAATAGTCGCCTTCCCCCTTTCTGATGGAAGTGCAACAGAGGAAATACCAACGTTTGCTGGGACATTTCACCTCCCTGTTCTCATTGATCCCAAGGCTCACAACTAGTATACCCATGATATAGGCACATGGGAAAATATGCCTGTTAAGAACAAAATCTACAGGCTGTCAAATAAAGTTAGAGCTAGCATCAAAGATGAGGTGTCTAAAATGCTGAGCCTGAGGGGAATTAAGAGTTCCAAGGGTCACTATTCCAGCTCGGTGGTCTTCCCACCTGATGGCACCCCAAAACGGCAGTTCTTTGTGGACAACAAGGGACTCAGCTTAGATCCAAAGACTGATGCACACCCCATACCTGAGTGGATGAACTCATCGACAGGTTAGTGGCTGCCAGATCCCTTATTATCTTTGATTTGACATCAGGGTACTGGCAGATTGCCCTAACTGAGGGTGCTAAGGAGAGGTCAACATTCTGTACTCCAGAGGGGCAGTTCCAATTCTGAGTAATGCTTTTCAGACTAAAGAATTCCCCTGCTACCTTCCAGAGGTTGGTAAACCATGTCCTGGCTTGGTTGGAGGAGTTCAGTGCCACGTACTTGGATGACATTCCAGTCTTCAGCTCCAGCTGGGAAGGCGACCTGGTCCACCTTCAGGAAGTGATTCAGGCCCTGCAGTAGGCTTATTGACTATCAAGACAAGTAAATGCTAGATACAGTAGACTCTGTAGGGTACCTGGGCCACTAGCTTGACGGAAGTCACGTACAACCCCAACAGCCGATAATCATGGCTTGGGAGCCTCCCAAAACCCTGACCCAGGTGAAACCATTCATGGACCTCATGGGCAAATACTGTAGTTTAGTGAAAGATTATGGGAGCATTGTTGCACCCACGACAGAACTCACCTCAAAGAAATGCCCCAGTAAGGTGATCAGGACCGAGGCTTGTCAAAATATATTTGACACTCTGAAGGAGGCAATGTAAACTGCATCGGTTCTCAAGGCATCTGACGTCAGTAAGGAATTTGTGTTGCAGCCAGATGCTTCAGAGCATGGTATTGGGCAGTTCTTTCACAGATTAATTAAGAGGTCCTGGACCAACCTGTAACACTCGTCAGCAGACGGCTACTACCCAGGGAGCAAAGGTGGAGTGCCAATTAAAGTGAATCATTTGCTGTGGTCTGATCTCTGAAGAAACTGGCACCTTATCTGTTTGGTTCTTATTTCGAGGTTCAGACCAATCATATGCCTCGCAGGTGGCTCAGGCAAATGTGGGGAGAGAGTCCATATCTGTTGAGGTGGTCCATCTTCCTACTCCCTTCACAGTGTAACACAGCCCTGGGACTGACCATGCCAGTGCTCATGGTCTTCCCATGAGCACCTTAGCAATGAGAATTGAATTGGCTTATTCCTAATTGGCACATTTAACTTGCCTTTTGTACCTATTATATGGTAGAAAGTGCACCTTGGGCCTAGAAATTATATGCCACGTGTGGACTGCAGCACCTATTCTGCTTTCCGCTATTTTGGCAGTACAAACATGGCTTCAGGCCTACTGTGTGTAACTTGAATGCTACATTGTAAAGCCTGCTGTGGGACCTGTTCAAGTAACCCTTTTTGACTGGTAAAAACCTCCCTTTTAAATATTGGTTAAGTCACCCCTATGCAAGCCTTGTAGCCCATAAGGTAGGGTGCCAGTGGCGGCTCCTCCATAGGGGCGTTTGGGCGTCGGCCCACTGCTTTCTCGCAGTGCAAGAAGCAGAAACATAAAATGGTAAAAACTACCATTTTATGTTTCTGCTTCTCGCCGGCTGGGGCGCTCTCCGCTGCGCCTCACCAATCACAACGCTGCCATTGCAGCGTTGGGATTGGCTCCCAAGCCTCCCATGTTAAGTTGCAGCCGGCGGCATCATGACTCGCGGACCACAAGTTCACCGGCCGCGACTGGCAGCGTGACCAATCACCACACAGCAGCCTCTTAGGAAGCGTGCGCTCGAGGGAGAAAGAACGACTATCATTACCAGCTGGCTGAGATTTGGGGAACAAATCCTGCATGGCGCAAGCTGGAAGTTAAGTAAGTTACTGTGTAGTGTTTCGGTCAATGTGCTGCGCCGGCTTGTGTAGGTATTGTAGCCCCATATGGTGCTTTAAGCATGGTAATGTTCATT
Source organism: Calotriton arnoldi (assembly GCA_963921515.1). Lineage (NCBI taxonomy): Eukaryota > Metazoa > Chordata > Amphibia > Caudata > Salamandridae > Calotriton > Calotriton arnoldi. The sequence continues at coordinate 720,468 of CAWUFW010002560.1, read as the reverse complement.
TGTTTGCCGTGACGGCTTTTTGTCTTTCATTGCCCATTATCTCTACACAAAAAGGTGCAATTGGCATTTGAAATAGGAACTCAGAGCGCCGACAGGTTGAGAATTCTTCAAGAACTCTTCGCAGCCTTCCCTCTCTTTCCTCGGCCTGGCGTTCTCCTTCACGGCTTTCCTCCAGCAGAAAGCATCTGATAGGGCAGAATTATTGTGGACAATCAGCCTGTCTGTCGTGGCCCCAAAAATCTGATTTCTTGCTTCTCGTTTGTCCGTATTTATTTTTCCCTCTTCTTTTCTATGTGTCAATTATTTCCGCAGTCGTCTCTAATGAGGGAAAAATAAATGTCCGTTTCCTGCTCCACTACTTGTAAGATACTTGTGAATATTTGCTTACAAGACACGTTGATAATGTGTAAACGTGCAATTTCTGAAAGCCTTTTTTTAATCTGGACATGTTTCAGACAAAAAAGTTTGCTGTGCTTTATAAACATGCAGCAGCTTTCCTCAGATTTTGAACTACAACTTTGTAATTGCTCTCGCTGTCCGGTGTCCAGTAGGGGCTCCCTTGCCTCTTGCCAAGTGCTACTGGGGGAAAGGTGAGCATTTCAGCATGAATTAATTCTTGTCTTTATCCTGCGTAAGTGCAAGAACACCTGAGGGTTTATAATCTTAAAAGCACAATCACAATGGTGTTGTCAGTTATGCCAGATAGATAATCACACTCATTGGGAAACGTGTGTGTGGTGGGGGAGGTGGTGGAGCTGGAGGCTTTCTGCTGCTAATCAAGCTGACGGGATTAAGGCTAGAATAAAAGAGCTGGTTTCCTTCACAGTGATGAATGCTCTGCATCTTTCTGCTTTGTGTCTCTTTTCAGCTGCACTTATTGGGCTCACATGAAATATTGTGTTTATATTAACAACTGTGTAATCGATTGAATGAAGTGGGGTGTCAACGGCGAACCTGCACGGTGTTTTGCGACCCATTTTCATTCCATATTTGCAGCGCTTATCTTAAACTCTATTTTCCAGAGCGCTAATAAATTAATTATCACGCCTAATTGTTCCGGTCAGAGCCTGTTTAGTTTCAGAATATGGGCGATGGGGAGAGGAGGAGGTGTCGATGCTCGCATCTAAGACCTAATTGATTGGAGTTTTGGGAAAATGGGGCTTTGGAAATTGTGCGAAGTTCCCATTTGTGCCATAAGATTCGATATACTGTATTTTTGTTGTGAAGCTGGACACTGCCTAAACATTCCATGTGTAACTCAGTAACCGTCATAAATTTGTAATGTAAATATTCCAGAAGCTGCGAAGAGCAAATTAAAATATTAACCACAAATCTGTCATTTGTGAAGACCAATGACGTGCTGCAACGCATGCCACGAGACTCTTGTGAAAATGGCATATGGATTTACAGAATCTGTTATGTTTGATGTCTGACAGCACACACTCATCTGATAAGATATAAACAGTCCGCACTGTGTTGAGTGGTCTGCATTAGTACGTGTGTGTACTGGGTTATTTGTGTGTGTTGACTGGCGAGTGTGTGGTGTTGTGTTATCCCTAGCAAAACCAAAGGGGATGATGGGCGGAGTGTTGAACATTGCAAGCACTCACCCCCAGTCAACTGATCTGGATTTAATCCATCATCATTCTTTAGCTCACTCCGCCACCCCAGTTCAGACAAGGCCATATGCAAATCAGTCTGACCCTGTGCCTCATGGGAACAGTCCAGCCCGAACTGCCAAGCCATGTCTTCCCTGGACCGGAAACAAGCATCCTGGGACCGGTTTCTGGCTTCAGGCCCAGATCTCTGTACTGGGGTGAATGTATGACATTGTTCTGCATTCTGTACATCAATTGTTCTTTTTGCATTTGTCACCCCGAGTGGGACGGGTATGCCCAGACATGGGTCCCATGCTCTCCATGCCACTGGAATCAAGCTATCCTGGCTGAAGAGGGTTGAAACCCCGAAACCGGTCCTAGGATGCTTTTTTCCAGTCCAGAGAGGACCTGGCTTGGCAGTTCGGGCTGGACTGTTCCCATGAGGCACAGGGTCAAGACTGATTTGCATATGGCTGGTTTCAAACTGGAATGGCATGGTGAGCAAAAAAACGATGGATTCAGGAACCAGATCTCTGTACTGGGGTGAATGTATGACATTGTTCTGCATTCAGTCCATCAACTGTTGTTTTTGCAGTTGTTATCCCTGCCAGCGTGTGTCTGCTGTTTTTGTCTGCGTTTGTGTGTGCACGCAAGGAGTCTGTCTGTTGGCTGGAAGTTAAGGAGTTTTCCTTCTTGGAGGGGGTTGTTGTCTGGTCTGCTACTGCTTGCGATCTCCAAGTAGTTGGGTTGGCTCACTTCACTCGCTTACTATGTAAAACTCAGCCCCTAGTTTTATGCCTCACCACTTTGAAATGTCACCAGCCGCCACTGTAGGGTGCAGGGTATTTAAAAGAGGGTCGTAGAAAATTAATATTACCATGTCCCTTCAGTGACCAGGCCCAAAACACTATTTTCACTATTGCAGGCCTAAGCTGTCCTATGTAGAAAAAAGTCCAGTTTAAAATACTAATGCTGCTAACTCTGGAAACGGGCCAGCTAGAAAATAACTAAATCACTGTTTTAATAGTTATTAAAAATCCAATTCAATGGTGAAGTTGGATTTTTCATAAATATTAAGGAAAAGTAACTTTAAGAAAGTTACCTTTAATCTATATAAAATTCCTGGAGGCTACTGTGCATAAACTGTTCAGTTTCTCCAAGCCTGTGCTCAGCCTTGAATAGGTGTAAATGAGGAGTGAAATGCCTCCAAAGAACAAAAAATATTCTAACCTTAATAAAGAAAGAGGATGCCTCTTTAGTCCATAGGACATTCAGGATGGGGGCTATGGGCAGTGTGATTTAAATTCTGCTTGATTGTGTGTTGTCACATGTACCACTTGGGACACACTAAAGGGAGAGAACGGGATATCAGGATTATTCTTGTGCATCACATCTATGGTTGTTGAAGGAACCTGCTTTTTGTCTTACCAGACTTCTGTCTCTGGGTTTGTTGTGGGTACAGTGCCTGCTTCAAACTGGATTTTAGGGTTAGTTGTGGAAGGACACTAGGATTACCATAGTAAACTCCGCACAGATGCACCGAGCCATCTGAGCACAAGTTTAGTGTCGCCCAAGACATTAGCCATCTTGAAAATGACCTGACATGGCATTTTACGCCTGTTTGCATTAAGGCCAACAGAAATGGCTGGAAATTGGGTACAGTTACCCCTGGGAACTTTTTGTCACGATTCGCTCCCTGCACTCTCGTACCCACCACCAGAGTGGTGCATAGTGTGACTTTCCTGTGTTCTAATAAGCTTCCAGATACTCCCCTGCATGCATAACCTGACTTCCACCCATTTGGTCACTATTTGGGAATAGACATCCATTCCCAATCCATGCCGGGTTCTTTATAGCCACGTATTTTTCAACCATAGGGGTTAGCCAAACCAATGAGGGTTACCCGACCGTGGTGAACAACTAGAAGCACGTATTACAAGCCTAGACTTAGCTTGTGACAATGAATGATGCAGACATGGGTGCACAGCTGTCTTCACCATAACGATTACATGTTTTTTGTATGTCTATGATTACTGTCTGTGTTCTTTTTATAGGTTACACGTGCTAGCGTAACAACCGTAAGTTAGCTTTTAAGTTACGAGAAAGCGAATTAGTTTTCTCTCACCGTGCGCACCTTAGAGTGTGCGCACTTATTCACAAAAAGCTGAGTTATTAGCCTAGTCTTTTTCATCTCTGTGGTCCTGACGAAAGCCAGCATATCTAAGCGCCTGGCTGAAACATGTAGGACCACTTTTAGGATATAAGAGTCAAGTTTGAATCCCTACAAATATCCGCCACTTCCTTTTTAGGTCTCGCCTAGGCAGCGCACATGCGCTGCTCTAGGAAGGCCTTTAGCCATCGGTCTTCACTTTTGAAGCACTGCACTCGTGCTTGTGGCGGCATCCACCTTGCATGAGGGAGCAGCAGCGCGGCCACGTTAATTACAAACATATGGCCGCTGCTCGCTCCCGCAAGGTGGATGCCGCCACAAGCACGAGTGCAGTGCTTCAAAAGTGAAGACCGCCGATCGCGATGCTGCTTGCGTGTGGCATCACTTGTTTACATTGCAGTGGAGTCTGCGTGGTGTCAGCTTGTGACTAGCGCTCATGCAGCAGATAGCAGGACAAGTTTTACAGAGTGCCAGTCTGCGCACTCACTCTCTCGCTTGGCCGCGACGGTCAGTGAAATGGTTGTGCTTTAAACCTGACTGGGCTTATGTTACCCTTTCTGTTGGTGTCTTCAGCTGTGTGTTCAGTTTCCCTCTGATGAACAATGCTGCTGTTGCTGCTTCATTGGTCTCTGTGCCTGCAGATTCACTGCACCGATACAACCATGAGCACTAGCAGGGCTCCAGGCTCCACTTGCTGACAGTGGATGTGCTTTTGGACGCATGTGTGGCATGGAGCAATGCTTGTGAGAGCCGCTCTCCGTCGTTTAATGCGACAACATTCAGACACCTGCATTTTCGAGTTTCGTGTAAACTGCAGGCACACTTCAACCAGTTGTGAAGGAGGGATCGATAGTAAGTAATACGGGCACTGGCATCAATGTGACTGTAATTTAACTATACTCCGGGCTACTGGAATGTTGCAAAACTGGCCCTTTTCTGCATGATTATGGACTCATCACGTAATGCAGCATCTTCTGCACCACTAGCAGACTTTGCCAATAAAAATATATATTTTTAATCTCAAACTGGTTAAAGGTTATTAAAGAGCGCAATGGCAGACTCTTTGCAAGTGTTAACTGGTGTCCTTTCAGCTGGTGGCCGATTGCGGTGTTCAGGTTTTAAACTGGTATTAGTGAGGTGCAATTTTGTCCTGCCCGTATTTCTAGGTGCAGAAGTGACAATCCTAATACTGTCACAAATTGTGGCGCATTATGATCCATCATCTGTCTTTTCTTGTCACGATGTTGTCAACACTGCTTCGTAATTCTGGCCTCCCAGGATAACCCCTGTATAGGGGGTCATGATTTCCTTAGGAGCCTGCTTTCTTACCCAGTCTACTTCTCTGAGCTGATTTGCATCCCTTTGGCAAACTCTCACTTCCTCCCTGGCCAAGCAAGTATTACTATCATGGTCTATTAAAAGGCGCAGGTCCGTTATACCCTGTGTGTGTGTGTGTGTGTGTGTGTGTGTGTGTGTGTGTGTGTGTGTGTGTGTGTGTGTCTGTCTGTCTGTCTGTCTGTCTGTGTCTGTCAGTTGTACATAATGTCTTCTTGGTTATATATAAGGTAAGAAAAATGCTTATAACGTGTTTTTATTATAACTTTTCAACATGCTGCACAGCAGCCACACTGCTCTACAACCTAGTTTAAAGACTTTGGCAAAAACCATTTGCTCTGGCTAAACACTTATAAGGTCCCAAAGGCGAGACCTATTGGCTATGCCAATGCTTGTTAATCCTGTCATAGGGCCCCAGTATTATACAGTTTTCCTCTTTAGGGGGACCCTATAGATAGTTTTAACTCACGAATCACCTCACTTGGCACAACAAAAACACCAGCTCCGCTGTAATTCAGGCATCACAGCACACCCGGGGTGCACTCGGCATCCTGGGTGGGAACCCGATGATGAAGCATGTCACCAACTAGGTTGGTGGGTGAGGGTTCTTCTAGAAAACCTCACACAAACCAGTAATCTCGCGAACAAATATTGTTTGCATGAGCCCATTCTTTTTGATTGAGATACATGCTTGAAGCCAGCCTGCTAATGTTTGACACTCTGTTACCTAGAATTCCCTGCTCACTGCTACGTCTCCACCCCTGCAGGCCAAGGGTGGGTGGAGGAATTCAGCTCACCTGTGGCTGGCTGCTGCTAGCCTGCTCACACCTGATGCATGTGATTACTGTGAGCTCTTTTAAGCCCCAGCTCCCTTCAGGCCAAGGTTGATCATTGTAGCTGTGTACCGGTGAGACCGACCCTTGTTTCCAGTGTTTCCTGAGCTTTTGTATCCTTGTTTCCAGTGTTTCCTGAGCTTTTTATATCCTTGTTTCCAGTGTTTCCTGAGCTTTTGTATCCTTGTTTCCAGTGTTTCCTGAGCTTTTTATATCCTTGTTTCCAGTGTTTCCTGAGCTTTTGATATCCTTGTTTCCAGTGTTTCATGAGCTTTTGATATCCTTGTTTCCAGTGTTTCATGAGCTTTAGTTATTCCTTGTTCCTGAGCTGCTGCTGTTTTCCTTGTTCCTGATTTGCACTGCTTGCAGTGCTCTCTTGACTCCTTGTTTCCTGAGCTGTAGCTATTTCCTGTTTCCTTGAACTAGCACTGTCTGCAGTGCTACCTTGACTTTTGAGCTTTTGCTCAATTCTTGTTTCTGCTCCAGCACAGCCGTCAGTGCTACTGTGTTTTCTTGACTCCTGATTCAACTCTATTCTAGTATACCCTTGTAGCCTCCCCTTCTGTATATCCTTTTCCAGTCCCTGCTTTTATTCCCATTTCCTTGGTTCCAGTTCCTAGTTTACAGTCTTTCTATTCCTGCTGTCTTGCTTGTATTACAACGATAAGGGGAGAGGGGGGAAAAGGGGAGCGGGGGTGACAAGGAGCTAAATGTAGGTCCAGTGACTCGTGCTCCTGAAAACTAGAATTGTATTTTGCGGGAGTCACAGTTCCTGTAAAAGAGAGGTAGGATGTGGGAGAGAGAGAGCGATAAAACTGTAGTCTTTCTCAAATTATACTGTTTGGGGACAGTGTGTCCTGGTCTTGGTGCCCTCACACCCCGAAGGATGTCATGCTTCATCATTGTGCAGTGCTCCTCTTCGGGCCGGCGCTGCAATGCCCTACGGGTCCCCCGAAGGGTCACTTTGTCTGAGATTTTTTTTTTTAGGTAAAACCGTAAGGGTGCATGCGGGTGTGAGAGGCAGTGGTGTCCTATTGTGAGGTTAAAAGATGGCTGGAGGGGTAGCCGGTAAATTTTATATAAAGTAACCCCTCTGTCATCAGTAAAAAAACAAAAGGTTGTGCTGCTTGAGGGGGATAATGGCCCTCGGTAGCTAGACAAAAAGCCTACCCCTAGTGGGCATGTTGAAGGTCAACATGTTTCGCGCAATAAATGGTCTCAGGAGGAGATACCAAGCGCTTCTTCAAGGTGAATGTGCGGTGAGTGCTAGTGTAGTGTAGCAGCCTATCAATATAGACGTAGTGCCACTAGTAAGGAGGGTTATTAATCTGGAACGACAAAAAGCAGACAAAAATAAGAAGAGTCAATATATTGGGACCCTCTTAGGGTAACATTAAAAAGGGGCCTAGGTCCCCCATTGGTCAACCATGTGCTCGTGGTATCTTATCATCTACTGCTAAAGTACAGTCAGTGATGCCATTCGTGGGCTATAGAAACACAGCACTAGATAGTTCAAAGGACGAAGGCACAGATAAGTGAAATGCTTTTGTTTTAAACCATGGCGTGGTTTCGAATTCATAGTAAAGACAGACAAACGTGTAATAGCAAGAACAGTCATTGATAAAGGCCCAAGGCCCGTCGCTTCTGTAGAATCAGCCATGGAGTGGATGGTAGCGTGATCTAGAGTGCATAAAAACACACAACTATTCAAGGTTGAACCATTGATGGCAAGGCCTTAGGTCACTGTGTAAACATGGCACATATAATGCATATCGTTAGCTTACCCAAATATAACGGGAAATTATCCCCATGAGATGCGGCTGAGAGAATCCTCGAGATCTGTATGAGGAGTCATAGTATTAGGCAATGATAGCACATATTGAAAAAAGAGCGGCCGTCCGTAATGGCCACAAGAAAGGCAAAGCCTCTACTTATAGTTCTCGTAGGGAATGGAGGTCTGATAACCTACCCGACCTTGCGCCGTCTCGGTGAAAAGTACAATGCAGCCACCGCTGTATATGTGCGGTAGCGAGGTGGACGGCGTGGGGGTGTCAGGGACTCTGGCAACGTCGGAGTCACGTGTGCGTGCGTCCGTGACTCTACGGGAGCATCAGAGTCACGTAGGCGCATGCGTGGGTGCCATCTTAGAGTGGGTTCTATTGTGTAAAAAATATACATGAGGATCGAGATGAAAGTTAGAACGCCATCATTGAATGGGTTCTATATCGTTAAAATATTCAAGATAGATGGAAGAATAGGAATAATCATTGGCTATCATGCATATTTATAGTTGAATGAGGTGGATTAGTGAGCATGAGGTGATACTGAAAAACAGGCAAGCGCCTATTATTTCAATTGGTTCCATTTGTTAACGGATTTCTGGGTGTGTGAAATAGAGTATAGCAAGGCATAGCAGGTCCCGGGAGGTGTTGGGAGAGAAGCCCAGCATGAGTCGATATTGATTATTGTCATGATGTCATAATAGTGATTTGAGGGATGAATCTGTGGCCACATCATCGTAAGTGTTGGTAGACAACTGTTCAAATAGAGGCATAAGGCATGGGGACTACAAAGTGTGATAGTTCATGTTAGTAGTAGATCATATTATTCCCAATGAAGTGAGTATGATGCTTCGACTAGTGTGATGCCCAGTTCATATCTGTAGTTCAATCCAGGGAATCTCGTCATTGAGACCTTGTACATTAGAACGTAGTCTGTACACCCATCTCTGTTCTTTGCGGAACAAGGTAGGGGTGTTCCACATGGTGTTTGCCTCCAGAATGGTCCATTGGAGTTGGTCTGTGGTATGTTTGTGCTCTTTGAAGTGAGCACTCATTTTGGTAGTGCTGCGGCCGCAGCGTATGTTGCTTCTGTGTTAATTGATTCTGACCTGTCTTGTGTTCATACCCACGTAGAGGAGATTGCAAGGGCAACTAATAAGGTACACACAGTTCTTGGTATTACAGTTCGTATGTTTGCGTTGGACCCATGTGAGGTCACCTAGTTGGAGTTCCTTCGTGTGGCTGGTAGAGGTGCATATGTTACAGTTCCTACATGGGTAATGTCCTTTCACAGATGGGAGGTCCCACAATGTGGTCTGATCGGCGGACTGTCTGACTTGGGGTCTGGTATGAACGAGTAGATCTCTCAGGTTTTGTGTTCGCTTGAAAGCGAACCTAGGGCGTTCCAAGTGCAGGTCTGATGTGCCAGTGTTTGAGCACGATATTTTTCACTTTGTCAGAGGTGGGGGTGAAAGTGGTTACGCAGGTCATAATGTGATCCTGTAGTTTCGTGCTGGTTTCCAACAGGGCATTGCGGTGATTGTTGCGTGCTCTCTTACTTGCGTTTCTGATGACTTGTCTAGGGTAGTTCTTCTTCTGCAGGTTTTCACTGAGTCTTTCTGCTTGCAGCTCATAATCGTGGATCGTGCTGCAGTTCCTTCTCAGTCTGAGAAATTGTCCGTAGGGAAGGTTCTCCCTAAGTGCCTTGGGGTGATGACTATTGAATGGAAGTAGACTGTTGCGGTCGGTAGGTTTCTTATATGTCTTGGTAGTGAGGTTACCAGTGTCTAGTGTGATGAGTAGCTCCAAGAAAGGGAGTTCTTTGGAGGAAGTTGATAGGGTGAACTTCAAAAAAGGATCCCGATGGTTGATCCAGTCATGGAATTCGGTGCATTTTTCTTCTGTTCCTGTCCAGAAAACCAAGATGTCGTCAATATAGCGTTTCCATTCTTTTATTTCCTTGAAAAATGGGTTGGTCTCTGTCAATATGTGAGACACTTCAAAATGGGCCATGTAAAGGCATGCCAAGCTTGGCGCAAAAGTGCTGCCCATAGATGTTCCGTGGATCTGATGTTAGAGTTGATTCTGGTATTTGAAAAAGTTGTTTTTGAGGGCTGTCTCCATGCAATCCATTATGAAGTCGACGGGTAAGGGTGTTGTAGTTATGGTTGTTCTGAGGGTTTCCTCAATGACCCTGATGGTGGCTTCCTGCGGAATATTGGTATATAGTGCTTCTTCATCCAATGTTACAAGTAGGGTGATCTCCTCTGGATTTGGGAGGTTGTCAATGAGGCGGAGGTTTTTTTTAGTGTCCTTCAAAACTGAGGGTGTTTTCTGGACTAGAGGTTGTAGGAAGTTGTTGCAGTATTGACTGAGGGGTTCCAGAAGGGAGTTTATGTTGGGCACGATGGGTCTGCCGGGTGGTGGCATGGCATTCTTATGAATCTTGGGCAAGATATAGAAGTAAGGAGTGGTCGGTGTGGTATTAACTAAGAAATCCGTTTCGTTTCTCGAGATCCATCCATTTGTGAACGCTTCGTTGACCGTGATGCCTATGCGCGTGGTTAGCGTCTCAGTAGGATGTGTCCAGTTTTTTGTAATAATTGGTATTAGCAAGTTGTTTCTGGCATTCGGTATCATAGTCGTCAGTGTTGAGGATGACAATGGCGCCGCCCTTGTCAGCCGGTTTTATGACGATGTCGGGGTCGTCGTTGAGGTTCTTGATAGCTCTCCTCTCTCTTGCTGGTAGTTTGTCAAAGGTGGTCCTGGGTAGAATCTGATTGATGTCTTTCAGGACAGCCTTCTCAAAAGTTAAGATTTCACTTGGTGTGACAGCTGTAGTTGGTGTGAATCTCGATGGATTTCTGAGACCTGAGTCGGCAGTGGTAGTGCTGTCCCGGTCATTGTCACGGTTGTGGAAGTATGAGCATAGTCTCAGTTTCCTAAAGAAGGTATGTAATTCACCAGTAAGTTTAAGACCTGGACCTGGAGAAGATCAGAAGAGGACTGGTCCTGCTGTCTGTGACCTGAGAGGAGCCATGAAGGACTTGAGCACTTTGTCTTTTACACAGGAAAAAGAAGCAGACTTCAACAGTCAGTTAGCTGACCTGTGTGGGTGCATGGAACAACCTGCAGGAGGCCTTTTTCTGGAAGTACCCAACTGACTTGAGGCAACTGGACCTGCACTGGACCCTGCTGCTGGCCTCTGTCTGACACCCTGTTAGTCTCTAAGCACCTCCCCTGAGATCCTGGGGGCTTTTAGAAGTGTATTCTGTGGTTGTATGGGCATCAGAACAAAGTTTGGAATCTTTAGAAAACTTTTCCTTCTTACCAGCGGGACTTAAATGATTAAGGCAGAAGGGAAAAATATTTGAAACTGCTTGGTGTATCTGACCTGAGCTCCATCGTGGTCGACCTCAAATCGTGCCTCAGTCCTGATCTACCGCTACTATTTATTATCATTGGCAGTTTATGCGTCTTGGCTTTATTCCTATTTAAAACTTTCAAAATTCATAGCTCCTGCTCACCTGATTGGATTTGTGTAAAATTGGTATCATTTTGTTTTAATGAAAATTGACTCTATTTTTCTAATTAGGTTTGGGACTTTTATTGTTTTGCATTTTGACTTTATTACTGTTTTGGTACTGCATAAATACTTCAAATATTTCCCAAATTTAAGCCTGCCTGCTCTTTGGCATAGCTCTCAGGGGGTTGGGGTAAGGTTAATTTAATGACTTTGAGAGTTCACCCTGACGAGTTGTGATTGTTCCTTGAAGTGGGCAGTCTCCCATCCCCAATTAATAATCCAATTGTTTAACCCTTAAGTAGTAGTCATAACTTGCAGCAGTGATTACATTGCAATGTATGCATTTGACCCTTTCCAATAATGCTACAACAGTTATGTGCGATAAATCTCCTCCAACATGTAACCTACCTATGCAATATTTAAACCATATTCAGCTACACAAGCACAACCCTTTTACATTTAACATAGTTTTCAGATTCTGAACAAGAGGAATTAGACCAGGATCAGACAGAAGGCAAGTAAAGGATCACACCTTGATTTAAATTCTAGTTGGCTGCTATCAGAGCCCGATACAGACAACATTTCACCAGTTCTTGAAACCTGATCTCATAGTTTCGTCTTACTGAGACCTACCTCTCATAACCGTGCAAATAGAGGGAGAGGATTATCAATACTTTATCGGTCACAGATGAGACAAACTTGCATTTTCCCAAGCTCAAGATGCCCTTAAAAAATACACAAGAATTTTGAACAGTAACACCAAGGGTAGAGAGAAAGTTTAAAATAGGGGTCAGGTTTGTGGAAACTCCATGGTAATACCCATAGCATGCGAACATGCTCTCAAGCAGAACACAGGCGGCCGGCCTCCTCTAGACAAGAAAGTTTATGTACCTGACAAGTCATTAGCGTCAGCCGTGTCAAATTGCAAATTCACAGGTTTAAGTCACTGTGATCGACATTGTGGAAGGAAATGGAAGAACTGCTACAAAACATTCGAGAGTCGCATCATAAAAGGGCTCAGGAAATTATACAGGAGGCCAAACGCACTTCCATTACTGAGGCATTGCTCACTTTATGCAGCAGATAAGATACTTCCTGTTGGCAGTTAAACACATGTCTGCAGTTACTTCAGCACAGGTGGAGTACAATAACTTCAGATTATTGGATAGGGTTTACAGTAGCTGGAGGGCGCTGCATTGAATTATTGGAGCTGTAGTTCCTTCATCCACCAAAAAGGACAGGACAAGCCATCTACCACTGTTCTTGGGAAGAGGTCACTTCACTGCTGCTAAAAGGGCCATTGAACAAGAGCTATTTGCAGAAATGGGCATTTGCGTGTATACAATATACCTCCTAACTCCCAAAAAGGATGAAACGCCTATAATGATCTCGGATTTATGCCTACTCAGATGGTATGCCAAAATATTATATTTCAAAATTACATTTCAGGAAGTGAGTCCGATAGCATATTGTATCTAAAGGATCTGCATTTTTATGTCCCTGTGTATCCGGCTCTTTAACAGTACCTCAGATTTATGGTAAGTGACAAACATTAACAATTCTGAATAATTGCTTTCGGGATGAAACAAGCCACAACACAATTTGTGTAGTACCTGTCAGTGGTGGCAGCACATTGATACCATGTCCTTAACTCAATACCTAGTTGGTAAAAGGAAGAACAGTGCAGAAATCAATACGTTACACTCAGCAGACCAATTATTGTACAAGTTGTGCTTAACATTGTATGCAAAGATATCCCACTTACGACTGCAACGATTTCCAAAGATTCACCCTCAAGTCATTATGTGCAGAGACATACCCCAAAATTGAGTGTTGGCGTTTCAGACATTGGCTCCCCTTTACTCGACTTTACATCCTCGCACTGTTAGGAAGGTGATGACATTATTATAGATCATGGCTTTATGCATTAGGCCCAAATGCATGATTACAAATGCACCTGTTACAAGGATGCATAGTCAATTAGTGCTCTCAAGCTTGGGGCAATCTAGAGCTGTTGGAGTCCAGACTACAACCCAGGCACAAGTGGTGGAACAGGGACATTTTATAACTGAGATAGTCCTCACCAAGGGCGCCTCTCTAAAGGGATTACTCGTATATATGCCAGGCATGAATATTCCAGTCACAGATAGAGACTCTGCAACATATAAGTGCGTTGGAGTTCAAACAAGTGGAGTTGGCCCTGCAGTCTCCTCATACGCTGCATTACAATAAAGTCGTGTTCTGCACGGATAGCAGGATAACCATATATTACATTCAGAAACAGCAAGGTACTTCCGTGCTTCCTCTTTTTTAAGAATGGTACAATGGATTTGACAATTTGCTTAATGTCATCAACTACGTCAAACAGAACACCTGTGAGTGGACAAATGGACTATGTCACAACTTTTAGTTCCTTATCACAAAATAGATATAGGGAGATGAACTTTTCCTTTTGCCTTGCAGTTGCCAGTAATTACTGCTGGCAGAAACTATAGATTTCCTACTATTACTATAGCCTTAGATATATGTAATCTTGTCTAAATGGAAGATCATTTTTTTTTTTATTCATTTGTAGTTTTGTTTAGTGCGAACCAAGCTCTGGAGGGTGTCGGAGTAGTGCATCTCCACTACTTATTTTTTATTGAAACATTTCTATGGCTTCTTTGTACAAAACAAAATGTGAAAAAAAACAAGAAAAGTTGCCTTTTACAGCAGGAACAACACATTCACAGCTTCAGCAAGTAATTTCCCTATGATTTGACACCTGTGTAGCGAGTCCAATGAAGAACATACATTCGTTTTCTCGTGTAGACGAGTGATCATGTCAAAACCTTTGCCACTATCCCCAAACCCTTGTTCTCAGTTCCATCACAATTCTGTGGTGATCCATCCAGTCTCTCCAGAATTTAGAGTGTTTATGTGGACAGCTATGGGATGTTTAAATGGGTATTTAGTGGCATACAGGATTACATTCTTTGTGCCCATCCTGCCAAGCTGGGAGGGCTACTATTTCTCCTGTTTTTGGCTATGTCTCTTTTTGAGACCACATATTCTAAGCGGATCTGTGCAAGCTTACATTAGTTAACCTCTATGTCTAGGGGTATGTGTAACAGTCAGTTTTTTTTATTGCCATCTAATTGGCACCCGGACGCCTTTTGAAGTGTGTGTCACACACCGGACCAAAAGGGGTTGATTCAGGCACAATTCTACACTGTGTTAATGAAGTCACCCTGCTGTTCTCCACATCTCAAGCATTTGGGTGATCTGATTTGGCTAGAGCTCCATAATCGTTGATGCATAAGGTATACATGATGTAGATATTTTAGCTGGGTTGTGAGAAATTGGTTAGCAATGGCGACCTCTCTTGGAGCCACCCTGGCAGATGGCCAAACTCCATCTGTCATAGGCCCAACGCCTTCCTCCGAAGTTTGCCAAAGACTACTGAAGGTGTTGGGGTTGGGGGGAGGGGGGGCGAGATAATCAATTACCGGTGTACAATGGGGGGACATGGGTGTGGAAAGATATCCACTCTGCAGCTTTGCCTCTACAGGGTTGAAGTCCGGAAGATCAGTGAGACACTTAATGTGAGGTTGAAAGATGTGTCTTAGGTTCTGTTATAACATAATGATCCCTAAGTGCTATTGGAAATGAATATGAGATCAAAACAGTCTAAAACATGCTAAGAATTACCAAAAACATTTCTGAACTGCCAGGTTTGAGCAGACGACAAAACTCAAATAATAAGGTTTATAACTTAAATGAGTAGGTAGAGAATTCTAAAGTGTATCTGCATTAATGAAAAAAACAGCATACCTCTGATCTTGGTTTATTGAGTCTATGGATAGCCCTTAAGTTAGAAAAGGAAGATCTCAAACTTCTCTTAGGAACATAACATTGAAGATTCCTCTGAATTAAGGCTAGAGCTACATTTGTTTGGTATTTTTACATGGTACTCAAGGATTTAAATCGTATGTGTTGTTTCACAGGGAGCCAGTGGAACTTTCGAAGAATGAGAGTAGCATAAGCAAAGTGAGAGTTGGAAGTCACAGATCTAACTGCCATATTTTGGAAAAACAAGTTTTTTCAGAAGGGTTGTGAGAAGCTCCAGATAAAGGGGATTTGCATAGTCTAATCATGACTCTGTTAGCACAACAGCAGCCAGGTGTCTGGTTTCAACCGTCAGGTAAGGTGCAATCAATTTTTTGATGTGATTTATGTAGGAAAACACCACTGCAGAGATGTAGGCCGACAGTGAGTGTGAATTGTTGATCTTCACTTCCAGACCAGACTATTTACATTTTTGGTTGTTGGGGTTAAGGTTCCCATATCTGCAGGCCAGTAGGCTTCTAACTGCAGTTCATTTCGCCCATTAACTATCAGAGCCTCTGTCTTCTCTGCCCTCAGTTCAGTTAATTGCACCCTTCCACTAACAAATAAAGAACAAAGTCTGTTTCAATGCTTCATTTGTGGAGGGTTTGTTGTCCAAATGCACAAGATCTTGGTGTCACCTGCATTCAAACATTCTCTGTCACCCCTCTCTGTCATTCCAGATTTTTGAGTTGTAAAAGGGCTAAATGTAATGGGCGTTTGAGTGACCAGATAGGAAGGATTCGAGCCACATCAGTGCCTGTCCTCCTGTGCCACGAGCCTCAACACCATTTAAAAGAACAGAATGGTCAACAGTGTCAAAGGCAGCAGAAAGCAGTTGTAAGATCAGGACGCTGGGTTGACCTTTGCCCATAATGGCCAGAAGCACAGTCTCTTTGCTGTGGACCTACTTGGATGTAAAGTAGTCATTTTCCCCACAGGAAATTACATAATTGTTTTGCAACAAAACCCTTCAGTATTTTGATGGCAAAATGGAGTAGAGATCTACTAAAGAATTATTTTAGGACCAAAGGGTCAGCACCCAGTTTCTTGAGGAGGTGGTATCACTATGGCATCTAGAAAAACCTGACAGAATGGTGCCATAGGATAGTGAAGCATTCACAGTGGAGATAAGCTTAAGTTCAATTTAATGCTTAAGTTGTTTGAAAATCTCTATGAGATAGGGATCAGTAGGGGAGCCTGATTTGGTCACCTTTAGAAAGGACGTAAAGTCTTCATAGGTGAAGGTGGAAAACTGCTTGAGCAGTTTATCACATTGTCCCAACTATAGGAAAGCTGAGTTAATGAATCCTCGTCTTTACACTCCTGATTTTATCACAAAATAACAAGTGGAGTTGGTCTCAAAGTTTTTGTGAGCATGTAAAATTTAGCTGAAGTTGAGAACCCTCAGTCAGATGAGAAGTAAAATAGCTTTATTGGTGTTAGTGAACAGTAAGATCTTATCAGAGAAAAAAATTCTATTTACATTTGAAAATCAGTTGTGTGTAAGAGAATAAATCAGCCTTATGAATATCATTGTCCTTGGTGAATGGAGCGGCTCTCTCCATTGTCATTTTGCTCGATGTAGTTTTGGTCTTGGCTATTTCTAAATCCGCAATGTATCATGGAGCATGTTTCCTACATGACCCTTTAACTTGATAAATGTGAGGGACACAAGTGTCCAGTTTAGCTCAGAGCCAATCATTGAAAACAGTTGCATGAACTTCCACTGAGTCAGGAGTAATTGTGGATTTACTTAGTAAGTTTGCTGTCTATGTAAGATATAATAAGATGGTCCAATATCTAATGCAGTTCTTTGAGAAGGTGCCATATGCTTCTTAGGACTGACCAAGATTGACCATTTGAATAATACATGTCTGTACAGGGATAAATCATTATGCTAAGATCTTATATCAGGACCTCCAATAACCAAAGATGGTCCAAAATTTGACCCTTCACATGAGTTGGAGTTATGATATGTTGCTGAAAATTAAGAGAAGATAACTCGCAGAACTTTACTGACTGAAGTCCTTATTCGGACAATTGGCACACGATTAGTACGCAAGTTAAAATTGCATATTGCCAGTAAGCAAGCATGCAATATAAATATCAAAAGGATTAGACATGACAATTGACACTTTGATATTAGACTGTTAACTAAAACAATGGAAGTAAATGCTGTATTTATATCGATGTTACACCTAAATGCAAATGAAAAAAATATTTTTAACAAAAGTAACTGTGATGTTAATGGCCCACTGGAGGTCTTCCTATTCAGTATTTATCAGGTGTACAGTATTTATCAGGTGTATAATGAATGTGGAGAAATTCACTTTTAACCCCGAGAGCTCTATAAACATTTGGAGCATTTTCAAGGCTCTAAGTCCAGACCATCTGGGGAGATATAAGCAAGTAAATCATCTTCTTAGGGGGAAACTTTACTCCATGTGTCTCCCCCGGCCCCCTCTTTCCTCCAGGTGCTTTCTAGTGGCAGACATGCGAGTGACAATGTATTTGATGATTTGTGGAGAATCCTCTGCTGAGGAGACACGACCCTCTGCACCATTCCACTGTGTTTCAGGGTTTTGTCTTATCAAAGGTGTCTAGCCTCACCTCCTTGATCTGCCCTTCTAATGATGTTCTGGTCTGTAGGATGAAATTGATATTTAAGGCCATAGGTTCAGCATACCCAGCAGCAGCAATCGACTGGGGGTCAGACTGTGTATCGTGAGTGGATGTGTTGATCTTATCCATGTTTATTTGCTGCCTTGTCCGTGGTGTAATGTCTTTGACTATTATGCTGGTTGTTAACGGCAAGGTGGGGTGGCTAAGAGCAGCAGTGAGAACGTAGTCCAGTTCAGCTGTCTTCTGTTTGCTGTAATACAGGAGGGTCATTCCACTTAATCTCCGCCCCTTCTCATTTGAATTGTAGGTAGCGGGAGGGCACCACAATTCATTCCCTCTGGTGTCTACAACAATCAGTGGGGTATATCTTGTGGTCTCCTATTCCTCTAACGTAATATTCATTATGGCTGGACCAACCAGCGGAAGGTCAACCAAATAATGAAAAAGTAGTTTGGTGGGAAGTTAAGTTTAGCTCTCTTTTGATTACACAATACTGCTGAAATTTTTCAATATATCCTTTGTAGGCATATGCATAGTTCTCGGTGAAGGTATACTGAGGGTGAGGAATAACTCCCTCTGGTGCACGAGAGGGAATGTCTTGCTGGGAGATGTGCATCTAGAAGGACAAATACTTGATTCTATTAGAACTAGATCGTGGTTCACAGGGCAAACGACTTGTTTTCTTCTATAGGATACTGTGCTCATTCATGCTAGGTGGCCAATCCCTTGCGATTGTGGTGGATTCAGCAGGGCCAGGCTCTGGGGTGAGGCTCCTTCTAAATTTCAGGTCATGCCTCGTTGGCCCAACATCCTATAATAATAATCCATATCTGTAAAGCGCGAACATATCACCCCTTAAGGTTTCAAGGCGCTGGCAGCCGCCGGGGAGATTAAGTGAGCAATTGCCCAGAGTCACATGGTGCTGAGCCGAGCTGCCGCTGGGTATGGAACCGTGACCCCTGCGCTCTGGAGTCAGCCGCCCTGGCCGCTGCGCCACACCTCTCCTCGATTCCTGTTGCAGGGAAACCACTACAGCAAGCACCTTCTCTGTTCAGTGAGGTGGCGAAGTCTCCGGCAGGGGGCATAAAGAGAGGCCTCAAGTGTGCTGATCACTCAATTGTGCGGCTTCCTCAATTCGGCCCCCAATGGTTGTGCGTGTTAAGTCTTCCCATGAGGTAGAGCTCCCGACGCCACCACCCACTTGAAAGACAGGCCATTAAAGTTTTGCACTTCCTTCCTCACTGTATCTATTTGCAGCCTCTGTCCTAGTAGGGCTTTTCTGATTATGACAGGCTACTGCTGTGCACTACTTGGTTCCAGCATTGTCGACATCTGGTGAATCTTATTGCAGGGTCTCACGGATGGAATGAAAGGGTGGGCTGAGTTTCAACTCCCCTTCCTGTCAGGTAACACAGCCTCTGCTGCTCGGTCCTGGTGGATGACTGCACAAATATATTAGGGGGTTGGGGGCAGGTTGGGGGTGGTAATAGCGCAGGATAGTGCGTTGCTTGATCACTCAAGCCCCTGGAGCACCACATCTCCTTCAGTGCTACTCCAGAGACTTCTCCTTCGAGGGACCTCCCAGAGTTTCAGATGCAAAAAGAACAATTGATGGACAGAATGCAGAATAATGTCATACATTCACCCCAGTACAGAGATCTTGGCCTAAATTCATGTTTTCTTTTGCTCCCCATGCCATTCCAGTTTGAACCCAGACATATGCAAATCAGTCTTAACCCTCAATCAATCAATCACAGAATTTGTAGAGCGCACTACCTACCCACGAGGGTCTCAAGGCGCTGGGGAGAGGAAAGGGGGGGGGGGGTGCTGCTACTGGTCGAACAGCCAGGTCTTGAGTAGCCTCCAGAAGGTCAGCAGGTCTTGGGTCTGTCGTAGGCTTAGTGGAAGGGTGTTCCAGGTCTTGGCGGCGAGGTGTGAGAAGGATCTGCCGCCGGTGGTTGTTCTTCGAATGCGAGGGACGGTGGCGAGGGAGAGGTCGGCGGAGCGGAGCTGGCGGTTGGGGACGTAGAAGAAGAGTCGTCTGTTGAGGTAGGCTGGGCCAGTCTTGTGGAGTGCCTTGTGTGCGTGGATGAGGAGTTTGAAGGAGATCCTCCTGTCGACGGGGAGCCAGTGCAGGTTCCTCAGGTGGGGGGTGATGTGGCTGTGGCGTGGTATGTCGAGGATCAGGCGTGCGGAGGCGTTTTGTATGCGTTGCAGTCGCTTGATGAGCTTGGCCGGGGCTCCCGCGTAGAGGCGTTCCCATAGTCAAGTCTGCTACTGACGAGGGCCTGGGTGACTGTCCTTCTTGTGTCTGTCGGGATCCACCTGTAGATCTTGCGAAGCATGCGGAGGGTGTTTGAAGCAGGAGGAGGAGACTGCGTTGACTTGCTTGGCCATGGAGAGCGTTGAGTCGAGGATGACTCCCAGGTTGCGTGCGTGGTCGGTGGGTGTCGGGGCTGCTCCCAGCGTCGTTGGCCACCAGGAGTCGATCCCATGCTGAGGGTTGGAGCCAAGGATGAGGACTTCTGTCTTGTCCGTGTTCAGCTTTAGTCGGCTGATCTTCATCCAATCGGCGACCGCCTTCATTCCTTCATGGAGATTGGATTTGGCGGCGAGCGGGTCCTTGGTGAGGAGAGGATCAGTTGAGTGTCGTCGGCGTAGGAGATAATGTTGAGGTCGTGCTGTCTGGCGATGCGTGCGAGCGGGGCCATGTAGATGTTGAACAGTGTTGGGCTGAGGGAAGATCCCTGGGGTACGCCGCAGATGATCTCGGAGGCTTCGGATCAGAAAGGTGGGAGGCGGATTCTCTGGGTTCTGCCGTCGAGGAAGGAGGTGGTTCATTCCAGGGCCTTGTCTCGGATCCCTGCGTCGTGGAGGCGTGCGCGTAGAGTGCGGTGGCAGACAGTGTCGAAGGCGGCGGAGAGGTCCAGCAGAATGAGGGCTGCGGTCTCACCGTTGTCCAGCAGGGTCCTGATGTCGTCGGTGGCGGCGATGAGGGCAGTCTCAGTGCTGTGGTTGCTGCGGAACCCCGATTGGGATGGGTCCAGGATGCTGTTTTCTTCGAGGTATCGGGTTAGCTGTTTGTTGACGATCTTCTCGATGACCTTGGCTGGGAACGGAAGCAGGGAGATGGGCCGGAAGTTCTTGAGGTCTCTTGGGTCCGCCTTGGGTTTTTTGAGTAGGGTGTTGATCTCTGCGTGTTTCCAGCTCTCTGGGAAGGTCGCGGTCTCGAAGGAGAAATTGATAACGTTGCACAGGTGGGGTGCGATGGAGCTGCTGGCTTTGTTGAAGATGTGGTGCGGGAAAGGGTCTGACGGGGAGCCGGAGTGTATTGTGCCCATGGTCTTGATGGTGTCATCGATGTTCACGCTGGCAAGGGGTCATGGTCGATGGTGTGCGGCGGGTCTGGTGTATCTATCTTAGTGGGGGCTGTATGGGTGTTGAAGCTGTCGTGGATGTCGGCGATCTTGCGGTGGAAGAAGGTGGCGAGGGAATCGCACAGGGCTTGCGACGGCGGGATGTCGTTGGTGTTGGAGCTGGGGTTGGAGAGTTCCTTCACGATGTTGAAGAGCTCCTTGCTGTTGTGTGCGTTGTTGTCGAGGCGGTCTTTGAAGGAGATTCTCTTGGCGGACCTGATGAGGTGGTGGTGGTGGTTATGGATGGCGTCTTTATGGGCTGCGTGGCTGTCCGGTGTCTTATCACTGTGCCATTTCTTCTCAAGTTTCCGGCAGGTACGCTTGGAAGCTAGGAGTTCCGGGGTGAACCAGCTGGCTCTTTTGGTGGTGTTGCTGTAGGTGAGTTTTTTCAGCGGGGCGAGGGTGTTGGCACAGTCGTCTATCCATCGTCTGAGGTTGCAGGCAGCGTCGTCGGTGTTGGATGGGTCGGAGGGAGGGCTGAGAGCGAGGTTTGCCCGTAGTTGGTCTTCGGTGACTTTGCTCCAGCAGCGGCGTCGGATCTGTTGGGTGCGGTGGTGTGTGGTGGGTTTCTGGAAGGTGAAGTGGTTGCAGCGGTGGTCGGTCCAGAGGAGTTCCGTGGTGTGGCTGAAGGAGACGTGGGAGCTTGAGGAGAAGACTGGGTCGAGCGTGTGGCCGGCGGAATGAGTCGGTGTTGTGACGAGCTGTCTCAGTCCGAGGTTGGCGAGGTTGTCGATCAGGGTGGTGGAGTTGCTGTCATTGTTGTTCTCCAGGTGAAAGTTCAGAGGATGTAGTCGGTAGAGGTCAGGGCGTGCGTGCTGATGAAGTCGGCGATGGAGTCGCTGAACTGGGGTCGGGGCCCAGGGGGTCTGTAGACAAGGGTGCCTCTGAGGGTGGTGTTGGGGTCCGTGTGGATCTGGAAGTGCATGTGTTCGGCGGTGCAGAGAAAGTCGTCGGTGCTGGTCGAGACCCTGATGGAGTTCTTGTGGACGATGGCGATTCCTCCTCCTACTCCGTTGACGCGGTCTCTGCGGGTGATCTTATAGCCGTCTGGGATGGCTATGGCGATGTCGGGTGCGGAGGAGTCGTTCATCCAGGTCTCGGTCAGGAAGGCGACGTCTGGTGATGATGTGTCGAGCAGGTCCCAGAGCTCGACGGCGTGTTTGCGTGCGGAGCGGGTGTTCAGTAGGATGCATCGGAGGTGGTTGAGGTCCTTCTTGGCGGGCGCTTCGGTGGCTCTGAGGCTGGTGTAGCTGCAGTTCCGGCAGGTGAAGGGGCCATGTGTGCGTTTCGGGCGGCCTTGAAGCAGTTGTGTGTCCGTCCGGGGTTGAGAGCGTGGAGTGTGGTGGCATCGTAACGGCGTCGGTCCTCGAGGCTGGAGCGGGGGGCGCGCAGTCCAGGGGTTCTGGCTCTGGGTGCGGTCCAGGCGCGGACGGGTGCCCAATGGGACCAGTCCAGCCCGAATTGTGTGTCTTTTGCTTACTCGCCCTAAGTGCGATGTGTATACCCAAACGTGGGTCCCGGGCTCACTGTGCCACTGCATTCAAGCTATCCTGGCTGATGAGGGGTGAAACCCCGAAACCGGTCCTTGGATGCTTGTTTCCGGTCCAGGGAGGACCCGGCTTGGCAGTTCGGTCTGGACCGTTCCCATGAGGCACAGGGTCAGGACTGATTTGCATATGGCCAGGTCTAAACTGGGATGGCATGGTGAGCAAAAGAATGATGGATTTAACCCAGATCTCTTGACTGGGGGTGAATGTTTTGATTTGTTCTGCATTACGTCCATCAATTGTGTGTCTTTTGCTTTCTCTCCCAGAGTTTCAGGGCATATCCGAGGACTGCCAACTCGCACCTTACTGTATGTTGTTACCTGGAGCAGGCCACACTCGTCCGCATTGTGTCTGTGGCTCAGAACGGGTCACTCGGGTCCAAATCTGGTCTGCCGTAGTCAGGGGCATAGCTTCAAGGGGGGTGCTTGAGATGTTACACACCCCTACTACATTTATTCTGTAGTCAGTAGTTGGGTACTGGGACTTTAAATCAATCAGGGGTTTGTATAGTGCAGCTAATCAATCGTGAGGCTCTCAAGGTGCTGGGGCGAGGGGCCTGCTGACCAATGTGGGTGTGGAGGTTTAGTCGAAGAGCCAGGTCTTGAGGTCCTTCCTGAATTGGGTCAGCGACTGAGGTGGAGGGGCAGGGTGTTCCAGGTCTTGGCGGCTAGGTAGGAGAAGGATCTTCCTCCACTTCTGGTCTTGGGGATCCGTGGGACGGAGGCCAGGGCGAGTTGGGCGGGGTTATTGTGTGGCGTGTGTGTGGAATGCGGGCGGTGGTTCCGATATTCCAGTCCTGCATAGTGGAGAGCTTTGTAGGCATGTGTGAGGAGCTTTAAGGTGATTCTCTTGTTGATTGGGAGCCAGTGGAGTTGTCTGAGGTGTTATGTGGCTGCGGCAGGGGATGTCGAGGACCAGTCTGGCTGCGGCGTTTTGGACGTTCTGTAGTTTCCTGAGCTGTTTCTTGGTGACGCCGGCGTAGAGTACGTTGCCGTAGTCAAGCCTACTGGTGATGAGTGCATGGATTCTGTGGGGGATCCATCTGAATGTCTTTCAAAGTAGGCGGAGCGTGTGGAAGCAGGAGTATGGTATGGTGAGGTGTTTGTGGAATTTCACTTGGGATTTTTACATATACATGTAGACAAAAAGACACACACACACTCTTGTCTCTGTTTTAAAGGACTACAAAAATATATTCTTTACAAAGTATTGAGTTATAAGTACCCCACACAATCCCCACTCCTCTCCCATCCTACTGCTCTTTAAGGGCCACTCCTGCCCTGCTTCTGTTATTGTATTTTAACCAGCGTGATTGTTGGGAAATCTGAAGCTTCCCCCAATGTTACTGACCAACCTACGCCCCTGTAGTATCGCTATTCTGGACCGTTCATATTTGCGCAGTTGCTGGTCAGGGTAGGCGGGATGATCACGCATTTACGGGGTGGCAGGAGGGAGCTCTTCAGAGCACATCAGCCATCTTAGTGTGCCAGCTACGCCTACCATCCACTCTACATTGAGGGTACCATTTAAAAACCTTCAATGGTACAGGGACAATTAGATAACTAAATACAACCAGTTAAAATTCAAATATGGAGTCAAATGGCTGAAACAAACAATCTGTTTGGATGACCTCAGCCTGTAATTGGCAGGTATTCTTAAAAAATTGCAGCACTTGAAAACAAGAACATTTCAAAAGGATGTGTATTAATTACTGTAAAAATGATAGTGCTTAAAAGGCACAGAGGATAGGCTCCACATTCCAGCTAAAAATATTCAACTTGGAATTCTTATAACACAGGTTCAGGTGATACAGAGGAGGATCCTTTGAGTAAAAAGTGTCTGTCAGCAATGGATAGTTATAGAATTTAGATAATCACCCACCAAGCAAACGAGGAACTGGTTTCGGTGACGTAAAAGTATGAGAAGTATTTCTGTTTTTAGAGGGCAGCTCAAGTGGACTAGAAACACATACCAGTGAAACATGAAAAAAGGCTCTTTCAACCCAGTCTGAATATAAATGTTCCTCAACAAAATCATTCTTGGTACGAAATTGCTGTTTGTTCATGCTAGGGCTCCATAATACTGTAAAGTGAAATAACTGTTTTTAAATCTGAGACAGTTACGTCTTCAATATTGTATTTGACTCATTGGAATGACTGCTGAATCTCCTTTCTGATGGATACTTCTACCTGCAGAATCCTCACCTTTGAACATTCCATGTGCATACTGGATCCGGGATAGCTCACTAGTGCCGCGAAGTGCTGCTGACTCCATCTCAACATCAGAAGCAGAGTTGTGGCAACGTCACTGGAGCCATACATAATCCACGTCGGCTCCTCAATATCTGTTCCGTTTTTTCTACGCCTTTCAACACTGGTTTTTCTTCACCTTGTATAAGGAAAGAAATTTAGTACAGTGCAGGTGATGTCATTCCCTAAAAGTCATGCTTCAAGCCCTGTCAAAAATGTGATGGACACATGTCTATTACGGATCCACACTACGAATGTCTCTGGTGCCTCAGCTGCAGACATGATTTGTCAAAGTGTGATCTTTGCCTGAAGATGAACCCAAAGGCAATAAAAGAACATGAGGCCAAGCTTTTCATGGGCAAGGCAAAGGACGACTGTAAAAGTCATCACCATTCTGGATCTTGTTCTTGGGCAAGACATGATCAAGGTCCGCTTTCTGTTCTTCTCCTTCATCGAACACTTCAAGGGAAAAATGGCACTGCCACAAAGAAAAAAAGAGGCATTCTTCTTCTCTAATGAGAACCCAGATCCAAGGGCAGGATTCCTAGGTCTTTTCCCCAGCTCCATTCGTTGCCACACTTAGTGGAGCTGTTTCCTTCATCAGCTTCAGTGACTCCAACATCGATCCCCCAGTGTTTTTTTCACCGGCTTTGCCGACTCCAACATAGATACCCCCTACTGACTCAACTTTCCTCAGTACTGAAGCTGGCTTACCTTCAGTTTCTGACACAGGGAACGAATCTGACATTGTTTCTCCAAGCGACACTTGAGATATTCCAAAAGGCAGCAGTTTCCTCTAGCATGACACTTGGCCCGAGGGGTCAGTTTGAGGCTGCATTACAAAACCAAAGGTTTCATTGGTTATGTGCCATCCAATAGGTGCTATTCCGGCAGCACCTCTCTCCCGACTAATATTCCAGCACCGAGACCAGCACCAATTGTGACCTCCACACAGATGCCATTGATGCCTCAAATTATACTGCCTCCTCCACCCACAGTTAAAAGATTCAGGTCAAGAAGATAAATGCAGAGACTCCTAGAGGAAGAACAATATAGAGAGGACACCCACAATGTTTATAGGTATCAAGTCAAGTCAAGAATAACTTTATTCAGTTCCAAAGACCATAAAAGTTCCACAAAGAAACATTTTTAGGATTTCATAGCATATTTGTAAAACAGTGTAGTTAATATTAATAAAAGATAAAATTCATAGAAATCTGGCAGTTAAAAACATATAGACCATAATACAAATGACCTGGCACAGCAAGATATATCATTGATCATAAACTTCCAAAGTTATAAAAACTGTTCATTAAAAATTACAACGTTCCTAGTCAACTTCTAAAGCTCATAACGCTTTCTAATTGCCATTGCAACTTTTAAATAGTTGGAGACCTCCATGCAAATAGCAGAAGTGGCCAGTGAATAAAGCAAATTAAAACCATTAATGTATGTACAAGGCCGGGTTTCCCTTAGAAGCGGAGCTAGAAATTTTTCCCTAGGCTCTTTATAAAGAGGACAAAATAGAATAAAATACAAGGTGCTCTGAGCTGCCAAATTGTGAGGGCAGGGCATAAGTTTGTCGGCCCACCCTGATTGTCTCGGGAATGCCACTAGAAAGTGCAGAGTGCCTAAACGAAATCTAGTTAAAAGAAATCGTGTCTGTGCATTGGTGGTAAAGGTTAAGTAAAATTGCTGTTGGGCAGGGAGCAGACATAAGAGACCAGACGCCTCTGGTTGTGTACGGCGCATATTTGCCCTAGAATAATGCGCCTCTTTGATAGTATCCTCACAAATGTGAAGGCCATTATCAGGATTCTCATAAAAGTACCCAAGGCCTATCGTATGAAATTTATCTCTCACAAATCGAAGCCAAGGGATCGATAGGGCACTATCTAATTTAGTACAGTCTTTAATCACATCCCTGTAAGTATCATATACATGAGCTGTTTGGCTTAGACTCGGTTCAAGAGCAGGCCTGCACTGAAATGGGTTAACGTTCCATAGGAACAGCTTTTCATGACGGCAGTGGTCTCAACACTTCTCCTGAAATAAATTTTGACCCTACCCCCAGGTCCAGCTCCACCAAAAGTAGCTTCCTTATTTAGTCTTATAGAAAGCAGCAAAGACCCTGGAACTTCCCCTTCCCCTAGTAGAATATCATTTTGAGTGATGTACTTCAAACCTCAACTCCATCCCGTGAACTCCTGCTTCCCTGTAATGAACCACTCGTTGGGACAGGCAAGGAACTCTGGTTACAACCTACTACTACATCAGCGGTGTACAGGACTATTGTGTGGAGATACAGACCATCCTTTCTTTCCCTTCATCACTCTCATGAGAGCTTAGTGATTCAGGCCTCATCCACCATTAGACTAAATCTAGGTGTATTCCCAGCACATCCCTTGGATTGTGAGTCTAAGAAATTAGAGAGAGTAGGTAAGAATTTTTTTTCCCTCAAGGAGGTTAGTGCTAATATTCCTGAATGCAGCCTTTATTCTTGGCCACTACACACACCCTTTGGGATATGATCGCTATGGTTACTCCCATCCTTCTAGACCACCTCAAACTACACTTGCTGAGGTGGCTCACGATGGACAGGATACAGTCCATCACATAATAAAAGCTCCTCTGGCTTCCTAAGGAGACATGTGTGAATCTATTTCTCAGTCTTTTCTGGGGACAACGACAAACACTTAATGGACCTTCTTTTTGACGGAGAAACATTTTGGGCAAAAAACTGATGCAGCATTAGAAAGATTCAAGGAGGGCCTAGCTACAGCTAGGTCTCCAAGCATCCACGAGAGGCGCTTTTTGTAAACCAAGACCTTTTTCTAGGGCTATTCCTTCAAACGCCAATATTTATCACCACCCCAGCCATAGCAGCCCAATCCCTTAATGTGTCAATACTGGGTAAGAGGAAAAGGCTGTGCAAAACAGCTTCAGTCTTCCTCATCTTCATCAGGAAGCCGCAGTAGTTTGGCCATGAAGAAACATGTGAGGCCAGTGGGATAACCGGTAACCTCTTTTCTGCAGGCCTGGGAGGCCATTACTTCAGACCAATGAGTATTACAAATAGTAGAAAATGTCTATACCCTACCCTTCCAACAGCAACCCACGAGAATGCCTCCCCATCAGTCCCTTCAAGCCGAAGAACATCTGAGCACACTGAAGCAGGAAGTGGCAGCCCTGCTGCAGAAGGGTGTTGTGGGTTAGGTGCCAGAGGAAGAAAAAGAAGAGAGGTGCTACTCTAGATACTTCCTGATCCACAAAAATGACAGCGACTTCATCTGATCCTAAAATTCAGGCTCTTGAATGACTTCTTATGCAAGGAGAAGTTCAAGATGCTACCTCTAGCTCAGGTCCTTTTAGCACTGGGTGCAGAAGACAGGATGGTGTCTCTCGACTTACATTGTCTATTTGCATATCCCAATCCTGCAGTCACAAAAGAGGTATCTGCAGTACATTGTTGGGCCAACTCACTACAAGTTTTCAGTCCTGTTCTGCCTCACATCCCTCTCCGAAGGTCTACCATGGTGATGACGGAAGCAGCGGCTCATCTCAGGAGGTTTGGAATTGCTGTTTTTCGTTACCTTGATGACTAGCTCCTGAAAGTTGGTTGACAGCAGATGGTGTCATGTCATTTGCAAAGGACATGTGTGATGTTCGACTTGGGGATTTACTTTTTATTTTAATTTAAATCAGTGTATTTTAATATAGATCAGTGTATTATTTTCATGTCTTCAACAGTACCATCTTTATAACTTTTGTAAACATAACAATGTCAGGCACTGATTATTCATTGTTATAACACATCACATTTTGGCGAGTACAATCCAGCAAGATAAAAAAGAGTCCACTTTAACTTGTGTGAGAGTACTCACTCCTTCCATGGTCCTATATCTTAGGTTTCCTTGAAAAGCCTCTTGCCTAGTAAGTGGCTTCCTCCCCTCTGGCTCAGCAGTCCATACCTCTTTCCAATTTGTCGAGGATGGGATTGGGTTTCTGCACCCCTGCAGTGGCATGCAATGTCTCGTTTGTCTATCAAGAAGCCCACTGCCAGCAGCTGCCTGACCCATATGGAACCTTCATGACTTTTCATTATGCCCCGTAATGCCACTTTGGGGTCCATTGGCCAGATCTAGTGGCTTTGTGGACTAATACGTCCACCGTAGGGGCCTGTGTTGAACCTCATGCTCACAGGTTGAAATCCTGGAGGGTCCACTGAGCCTTTCGTCCTTCTGAGGTCGATCAAATGAGTACTATTGAGTTGGGTAACAATAAACATATGTTATTCAGTGCCAAGATACCCTTGGGTGACCGTGCGCTTTACAAGTACACGTTATGTTATGATTACGAGTACCAACACCTTGTCCAACATCCAATGCATTTTTTTCTCAATAGTGAGCACTAGTTGGGCACCCCTGTATTGTGTGTAGGAATGCACCATGGGCCTGAACACACCACAGACAATTTGGGGTCAGGGCTCGTTCCATCCGCCAAAACCGAGCAGGGTGGGAGTAGACTCTGAAAGTACTTCCATTGGATTAACCTGAGGAAGGAGGAGGTGGCAGCTTAAGTGAGGCCTTCTTCTCCTCCGCCCATTCATCCTCCTCTAGCCCTCCAAGCTCCTGCACACACTCTTCCAGCAACTTTTTTCAGACGTTCAGACAAGTTGATTAATAACAATTTGTATATTCTCGAGATGCCCTCTTTCCCTTTTTGCTCCACAGTCATCTTAGGTTCCAAAGGATTAAAGTCTGGAAGGCTTGTTAACTAATCTCTGTAGGGTTCTTAGACATGACGCAACTGTAGGAATCTGAAAAGCTGCCTTTTGTGTAGAACGAGTTCCCAGGACGGTTGCTCAAATGATTTCATGCGCTCTGAGACCCATATATCCCCCCAGGTTTAGCATGACGATTAAAACTCATTGTTGAAACCCCGCCAGCTTCCACACCTGGAGGAGCCACGTCCCAGAAAACAAGTGTGTTTTAGGGCCTCTCATCAACGTAGAATAGGTACCCCAGTTATTGATGGTAATGTGTGTGGGACTTCGGTTTCGTATAGAAGGGAGTGCAGATTGGGACTCCCCGGCAAGTTGAGCTCCTGTCGCACCAGTAAATCGCTCCTATTGCAGAAAAAAACATTTATTGGCATCATATGTGATGTCCCAGCCATAGAGTCAGAGATAGGTAACCCCAATTTGCCATCAAATGGGACCTGCAAAACGTTTCATAAATGATAGTCGTGGTAGGCCCCTTGCCCATAGAAACCTGATGACTATAGAATGAAATTCTGTGAAGTGAGGTGGAATGTTCAAGAAATCACATTAACCAGTTCAATCCAACCCTTCTAGAGGTCAACAGGGAGGCCCATTCCTCCAGCTTCTGTATTTTTTCATTTAATTAGTGGTGAGAGGTTATTTATGAGGTTTATGAGGGTCTGTGGCCACATGTATACCAAAGTGTTTAAAGTAGTCTTCCACAACACAGTGCGAGTTAAGCGTGGTGGGAGATGGCCCTTCACTGGAACTTCTTCGTGCTTCCCCATAGATAGGATAGATAGATAGGATTAAGATAAGTCTCGAGAAAGGCATATTGGGTAGTTGCGTGTAGAGAAGCATGTCATCTTCTTATAGGGACACCCTGTCTTCATACCCATCCCTGAATCCCTTTTTGCCTTTATCCACTCAGCAAGAGGTTAGATCACAACTGGAAAGAATACAGGGAAGAGCCCTTTGTGGGGGCCTCTCTCTACTGGTAATGAGGTGATATCTCTCTATTTACTCTAACTCTGGTCTAAGGCCTCGTACAGAGCCACCATATATTTAAGAAAGAGAGAAGCGAAGTTCATCCTCTTTAGGATTTGATGCCCTCAGGGCCAATGGACTATCTCAAGTAGTTTCTTGAAATCCGCTGGTACCAGTGCAGCTGGGCCCTGCAGCTCCTCTGCTCTCACCAGAGCCACTTGAAGGTGCCGTAGGCGGTGGTGGGCACTCTCGCCTGGCATGAAGCTGTTTTAATCTTTGTGGTTCAGGGTGCTTACAGCTTTGATTAGTCTATTGGTAAGAATTTTGACCTCGACAATAATTAAAGAAGTTGGGCTCTAAGAGGAGCATTTGTCCGGAAGTTTATCAGGTTTGGGTATCACTACCACAGTGGCGCCACATAGATCAAATGGCAGTGAGGAAGTTTGGGCCCATCAAACAACACTCTCAGGTATGGGACCAGCAATGAGGCATATTCTTTAACAAAGTTAGGGGGGGGGGCATTCGTGTTCGGTGTTTTACTTGTTGGCAATGGCATATCTAAAATAGCTATTAGATCTCCTCTGGTAAAGTGAGGCCAGCTCCTCTCTATCGTTAAAGCGCGCAGGATCAGATATCCGGCAATGGAGAAAGCAAGTCCTGTCTGTGGTGGAATCTGTTCCTTATAGAGGGGTCTTAAATATTTAGCAAATTTTTAGCTATTCCTATGTTTTTGGTGACCAAGACTCTTTCACTATTTAAAATTTGAGGGGACAATCCTAGTTCCCAATTCCTTATTGGCCAGCAACTATAACAACTTCTTTGCTTGGTCTTTTTGTTCATATGCTGTTAGCTGGGAGGCCAACCATGCCACCTTTGCTCTTTGCTGTGTCAAGCCGCTTTTGCTTTAGCGTGAGCTTGACTACCTCTAATTGCCTAAATGTCGCCTTGGTGTATGAGCCCGTCCTTCACTTTTCCCTGTAGTCAGGCGATTTGTGTTTCCAATACTTCTATTTTGTGCTGCTTGTCTTTAGCTTTCCCACCAAAGAGCGTCACAGCTTTCCATGGAGTAACTGTTTTGATCACCTCCCAAAGAGTTGTAGGGGAAGGGACTAAATGGGTGTTCAGAGTGAAAGATTAAGTAATATCATCTCTGAGACTCTCTTCTCAGTCGCAGACTTTCAGCCACCATGTGTTTAGGTGCCACATGGCGCTCGAGCATTCATTGGCTCCAGGAAGCTTGAGTTGTGCTGGGTAGTCATTAGACAGCTCTCGGAAGGATATGCGCCTTCGTCACCACATACATATCCGTCACTGGGATAAAGATATAATCTAATCGAGTGGGGGTGAGTAGTAAGTGTAGTGCCTGTCCCTTGAATGTCACCCTTGCCAGGTGGCACAGTGCCCCATTGAACTTGCCCAGTTTGGGAAGACATTGACTCTATGTACAGCTGCTATCCAGGGCTTGGAGTTGAAGTCCCTCTTTGAGTCTCATCACTGCCGGGGATTCCAGATCTAATTCAATGACACATACGAGAGAAGGGTCTTATATCCCACGGAGGTCACATGCACTAAGTAGCGTCCATGGGTGGCCCTCTAGTACCACAGTGATTGCTAAGTATCTACATAGGTGGTCAGTGTGCTTCTTTGCTACGACCAGTCGAAAGGTTTTCCCATTGAGGATGGCAACCCCCTGGGAGCCACAGGTGAAGCCACAGGTAGTACAGCCTGGTGTAGCCAAGGAAGCCACAATTCATACCCAAGAGACGGGTCTCCTGAAGGAGCAATACATCTGGAGCGTATTGTATCACGTAATACATAACTGCCCCTCTTTTAATTTTATCATTAAGACCTTTCACATTGCAAGACATAGCGTGGTATTGTCTGGCTATTACTTGGCATAGCATGGGTGAGTGTCCTATTTTGCTTATGTTTGAGTGCCTCGTATGATTGTTCTGTGGTGAGTCTAACGTTTCAAAAATCAACAACAGACTGACATGCCTCCACCAATGATCCCGCACCCCATACTTCCAACCTTGAAGCATGTGTTGTGCATATAATCCCCCCATTCTCCCTTTTAATATGGAACCAATAACTGGCTTTGTAGCTTGGACAAACACCCCCTGCATTGTGGCCGGCCCCTTTGCTATCCACCACGGTGGCATACTTGACCGAGTAACTTGCAGCAACTAAACTGCATTTCCCCTTTGTCCAATACCTGCCTCTATAGCAGCTGAACTCAGGTTACCTTTGTCCTCGGTGTATACGTGCTACAGCAGCAGGACCCAATGTATCTGTGGCAGATTAATCTCACCTCCCTCACACCCCCTACCCTTCCAGGAGCCCAGCCATGTCACCCCCACAGCTCCAACCCCCACCTATTATAATGTTCCCCCACCCCATGTCTACCTCAGAGTTGGAGGTTTCTCTCTTGGAGAAATGTTTGCTACTTCTAACATGTAGGAGTCTTCTACTCGCCTTCTTCCGCTGGTGTGGTTTTCGTCCTCGCAGAGATCAAGGTTCCCAAAGTTCTACTCTGCTCGGGAAACCGCCGCCTCCATTTGCCGTACTATGCTTGTTTCCTCTGAGAGCAGTTTTTTTTCCTTATCAACCCAGGACCATGCCTGGCCATGGGTCTCAAAGAAAATAAATTTGCCTTCGAAGAGGACCTTCAGTTTGGCTGGGCAAAGTATCTCATACTGGAGGCCCATCACTCTAAGTTTTTATTTGACACTTTCAAATGATTGTCATTGCATTTGGACGAGCTTGGCGTAGTCTGGAAAGACCGAGATTCTTCATGAGCCAAACAATACTTCCAGAAATTTCTTAAGCACTAGGTCCCTGTCTCTGTAGTTCAGGAATCTGGCGGTCATGGGGCTGCTCCTGGTGGTGGGGGTAGTAGGCACTGAGAGATCTGTGCGCCCTCTCCACCAGAACGCCCTGGGAAAGTCCGTTCTGACAGCAGAAAACCCCTCAACCAAATTTCGAGAAAACGTTTCTGGCCTGTGACCCTCAACCTCATCCGGAAAGCCTAGAAATAGCAAATCACTGTGGCGGGACCACCCAGCGGCATCTTTTGTTCTAGCTGTGTTTCCTGGCAGTATCCTCCAGCTTAGAGAGGACACAGCCCTCTGTCTCAGTCACACAGTCTACCACATTTCATATGTTTTGCCTCAAAAGGATGACAGCCATCCTCCTCCCGATTATTTACGTCTTCAGCGCTTGCTTCATGTCTTGAATCGCCTAAAATATTTCTGTAGTTCAGGAGGCATTGGCCTGTGCTTGCACGGTCTGTTTCTCCGCTTGCGCACTTCTCGGCCCGGTTTGTCTGTCAGGGAATCATTTTGCTGTATTTGACCATCTCATCTTGTTTGAGGGAGTCTGCTTTCTCTGTGGCCATTATTCCGCCATCTGGATGCATATGGTGCCAATTGTGGTTTCCAAGGTGAAGTTTTGAGCAAGGGCATCTGCAGTCCTGCATGCCCCGTTGACCTCAGGCAGCATAAGCAATCTGGCGGGCCCCAAAAGTGCAGCACTACTAAATGTGCCAGCCCCTAGATCTCTCAGGGTCATCTGGTTGCTGTTTTAGGCCCCCGCCCAGTGCAAGTCACCTCCAGGTTTTGCGTGGTCTGTGGGGTTACCTTCTTATTCGTTGGTGTTGGAGATAAACAAATGGCCCCCTCACAGTTAGGACTTCCCCCTACGTAGGCTTGTGTTTGAACTCCTCCTCTAGGCAAAGTCTGCAAGTGGGGGCCTCGGTCTCAATCAGTAGGGAGTTGCTTTCCTCGGACTGGCTTCTACTGACCACCCCGGTGGGCTGGGTCACACAGGGCCAGTCTATTGAGATCCATAGGCCCGTCATGTCAGGGATATGCTGCCTCTGCGGCTCCATCACACTCGCCCACCCCTATCAAATCTTCATTGTTCGGTAGTGGGGTAGAAGAGAGGGGGGCAAAGAAGAAGACCTTGACGGGTCATGTGCCTTTCACATCGTGCAGACAACAGATAAGGGGTGGCTGGGCAGAGAGAAGAAGCTAAAAAGGTAACAACTGGTTCCCCTGAGGAAACTCAACAAGGCCACTTGCCCAAGGAAGAGCCATGGCCTGGGTCCTCGTGACAGATCACCACTCGCTTTCGCCTCACCTGAGGCTGCTGACAACCCCTCCCCCAGCCCAGGCCTCTCACCTCTGCGCCAGGCCTCGGGAGGAAGGTTTACCACATCCAGCAAGGGAAACCCAAGCACAGCACCATAGGCACCTAAGCACCCAGCTTGCCACTTGACAGTGGCCTCTAGTAGAGCCTTATCCAGTTGCGCCTTTCGACCAAGTGACACCGCCACTGCCCGGGTTTTCCCGCTCACCGTTCTTCCAGTCTACAGAAGCCCTCCCTACACCAGGACCTACTTAATGCAGGTCACAACGTGACCGCACAGTGGATCCGCCGCTGGTGCGACAAAGGCGCACCAAAGGCAAGCCCATCTGCTCCTGGACCATGCCCAGCCCCAGGAACTCTGACCCCACACCATCCAACGCAACACCACAGATGCAGCCGCCTCGAGCCAATGAACGCCGCCACTACTTTTCCACCATCCTCCGCGACCTCAACCACAAACGCTGGCAAACACGCTGCTGCTGTGCATCCCCTAGCCCTACGGTAGGACCTTTCTCCTTCACCCATTATGCTTTCATCTGCGACACATCAAATGCGAAATACACCACCTCTAAACAACCAACACACACCACCACCCACCCACACCAACTGTCCGCCATGCTCCTCTACGTCCGATCGCTCAGGAAGCACTCCACCGAAATCTGGGAGCTCCTCAATAGCAACACACCCAACCTTCTCTTCCTGACCAAAAAATGGCTCAACCCAGACATCGCTGCAGCCATCCTGCCTACCAGCAAAACCATACACCAGGACTGAACCCATAAACCTGGCGGAGAACTTGCAGTCACCTACTCAAAACACAATTGACTACACCACCTCCATGGAACACCTCCACTTCAAAATGCAAATGAACTACATTGCAGACTTTAACGCTCCACTCTCCATTAGATCAACCAACTACATCCTTCGTGGGTACCTCAATTTCCACCTTGAAAACACCACAGACCCCAACTCCATGGCCCTCCTCGCCAGCTTCAGCAACCTCGAACTCACCCAGCTCATTCGAAGACCAACCCATACAGAAGGCCACACCCTTGGTTCTATTTTCTCCTCCATCAACAGGATCACCACCACCCACATGACCCCGCTCACATTGTCCGACCACTACATCATAAATTTCAAGATACCCTCCCACCAAGCCACCCCACCACACTGGGACAAAATATCCAAAGAAAACTGGACCACGACCCTGCAGGAACGCCCACCCAACCATACCATGAACATTAATGTTGACCCAAAGCTCCTCAGTAAATTAGGCCTGGGCGGTAAACTCCGCTCCATTTGCAGACTTTTTTTTCTCGCTCCTCGTAGATCGCGGAGTTCCGAAAAACTCAGTGGAGTGGCACGGAACGGAGTTTTTCCTCTCTTGCGACTCGCCAACGTTAAGTTGGCGAGCGCGAGTGAGAAAAATCCAACGCTAGACCACCTCCCAGCTAGATTTGTCAACGTGGGCGGTCGATACCGCTTGCGTTGAGAAACCTGCTGCTCAAGGAGAACATCTACTCAAGTGGCAGGAAGAAGCTGCGCCCTCTTGCGCTGTGCGTGGTACAATTTGTGCTGATTTTACAGCATGGGACGAAGGTCAGTGCTAAAAATCAGCGTGAGTAGCATGACTTACCTAAGTCCACCACTTGTGGAACGTGCCAGAGTTTTTTTGTCACTTTTTTTTTTAACTCCGCCCAGGCCTACAGTAAATGGCTCACCGACTGCGCCAACGGCACCGCTCCCACCAGAAACAAGACCTACAAAAACAAATGACCAGGCTGGTACACGAAGGACCTCAGGGAGTCCAAGTGCCACTGCAAAGAACTTGAGAGAAAATGGAGAATTTACAAAAACACCTCCGCAAGATCCTCCTACAAAGTTGCCCTCAGTCTCTACCACCAACAACAACTACGAGATGCAAAGAAAAGGCCCTAACTCTCAGACTCAAAACCAGCTCCAAGAATGGCAACAAACTCTTCACCAGCATCAAGAAGTTCATCAATTGCACAGCTGCCAACATCATCATCCCATCCCAAGCACTCTGCAATGACCTCTCAAACTTCTTCAAACCGAAGATAGCCAAGATCTAACACACATTCGACCCACAGCATACTGATACAAACTCCCCTGACCAGCCAGACACCTCTTTCATTGCAAAACAGTAGCTAAACAACTGGAAGCCTCTCTCTAATGAAGAAACCACCACCCTGATGAATACCATCCACTCAGGAGCCCCCTCAGACCCATTCCCCCACTTCATATACAATCTTGGAAGAACCATCATCTCACCCATGCTCCCGGCTATCATCAACATCTCCATAACCACCGCCACTTTCCTGTCTTGCTGGAAAAATGGAGAAATGTCAATGCCCTATTGAAGAAACCAACAGCACACCCCAGCACCCTCTGCAGCTACAGACCCATCTCGCTCCTGTCTTTTCCAGCTAAAGTCATGGGGAAAGCGGTCAGTACCCAACTAGCAGACCACCTAGAGCTCCATCAACTCCTAGACAGCTCTCAATCAGGTTTTCCCACCAACCACAGCACACAGGCAGCCCTCATTACGGCCACTGATGAAATCAGAAGCATCCTCGACTGAGTAGAAATGGCCGCACTCATCCTTCTTGACCTCTCTGCAGCTTTCGATACAATCGCCCACAAGTCACTCATCAGATAGCTTCAGCACAGTGTATCTGTGGACCGGTCCTCAAATGGATATCCTCCTTCCTCACGGACAGAACTCAATGAGTTAGATTTCCCCCCTACACCTTAGAACTAGAGAAACGTATCTATCTGCGGAGTCCCTCAAGGATCGTCCCTTAGCCCAGCACTCTTTAACATCTACATGACGCCCCTTGTGGACATAGTCAGAGCCCACGGCATCAACATGGTATCCTATGCCGACGATAGACAGTTCATCCGCTCCCTTACCAACAGAACCAGCACCGCCAAAGCAAACTGCCAACTGCATGAGCCACGTCGATGCTTAAGAAAAAGCACCTGCATCCAGCTCAACACAGACAAAACCGAAGTCTTAATCTTTGGCAAAAACCATTCCCCCTGGGATGCCACTTGGTGGCCCTCTGAACTTGGCCTCCCACCAACACCTGCAGACCATGCCAAGAACTTTGGGATCATCCTGGACACCAACTTCTGCTTGCACAGACAGGTCAACGCCGTCTCCTCATCATGCTTCCACATCCTGTGAAAGCTACCCAAGATTTTCAAGTGGATCCCACTGAACACTGGACGGTCACCCAGGTTCTTATCAGAAGTAGACTTGATTACGGAAACGCCCTCTACATCAGAATCCTGGCCCATGTCCTACACTGACACCAACTCCAAAACACCCAGAAAGCTGCCGCCAGACTCATCCTGAATATCCTGCAAAATAACCGCATCCCTCCACACCTCTGCATTCTCCACTCGATCCCAGTCCAGAAAAGATATAAGTTCAAGCTACACCTACAAAGCTCTCCACAACACCAGTCCAGGTTACTTCAACTACTGCCTCAGCTTCTACCAACCCACCAGACACCTTCAATCTGCATCCCAGGCAAGAGCACACCTCCCTTGCATCAAGACCAGATGCGGAGGATGCTCCTTCTCATACCTCGCAGCCAGGACCTGGAACGCCCTCCTGAAATGCATCAAAACCTATCCCTCCCTCATGGACTTCCAAAAGAACCTCAAGACGTGGCTTTTCCAGATGAAACGGGCATGATCTCCTTCTGCCCCTCAGGCCTGCCCTATTCAGCGCCTGAATACCCTCATGGGTGATTGATTAACCGCACTCTACAAATTCACATAACATAACACCGCTGTCACTTCTGGTTCTCCATTGGAGCTGTAGATGCCCAGTTCTCAGGGCTCTGGCTATGCAGCCTTCAGCACCATCTTAGGGTTGGCGCCCTTAGCAGTTTGGTGCGACCAGGTCCTGTTCCAGCATAACGCCGCTGTGAACCTTGATGTGAGGAGATGGCAAGCATAATTTCTTTGGTCTTGAGCGGGTGCTCAAGACAGGACTATTAAGGATTGTCGAGGGTGTGGGAGCAGAGCTCTAAGCACTCGTGTCCGCCATGTTTCGCAGACGACCACAAGTCCGCGACTTGGGATTTTCAATCGGTGTTTCACCTGGACCCCTTATAACTTTTCCTGGCTATAGGGACTGTTGTGTAGCTCCTATAGTACCCCTGCAGGACCTGCGCGTTTGGATAACATATACTGCGGGCTTGGTGGCAGACTGACTCCGTGCACCCCCACCGTATGTGTTAGCCTAGTTTTGCATTAGCTAGCTCGCAGTGACACTAGTGTCTCCTCTTATCGGGGAGAGATTAGTTTCTGGCAACCTTAGATCATGACAACCCTGATCCCTCAATCGTGGAAACAATGTACTACCTTTCGCTCAGTCACTCGTGCTCACTTATTTAGTTTGTCTCAGAGAGTTACACAGAATAAACAGTCGGGAGTTTTAATATGTATTTATTGAACAGTTGTTATTCTAGTGTAAAATATATGTGCTGCGGTAACCAGCAGACAATAGCAGAGATATATTATCAGCAGTACGATAAAAGCAAAGGGATAGAACAGTTCTACCATATTGCGATAATCCTGAGTAAATACATGAATATAAAAGCATTATGCTAGTGCGCGTACTCCTACAGTGCCTAACTAGATGTACCTGAGTGTACCTAGCATATGTGTGTAGGTCTTAGAAGCTAAGAGCCAAGAATCATCCTAGGATTTAGTCGATCTCCCA
Organism: Calotriton arnoldi; assembly: GCA_963921515.1. Lineage (NCBI taxonomy): Eukaryota > Metazoa > Chordata > Amphibia > Caudata > Salamandridae > Calotriton > Calotriton arnoldi. The sequence continues at coordinate 680,861 of CAWUFW010002560.1, read as the reverse complement.
TACCTGAATAGAGAGAGTGTGGGACCCCGTTCTGGTCTCGAGTTGGACACCCCGTCCAGGTTGTGTCAGACCACTGTCAGCTTGAGCGACTGCATGCAGGAGCCTCAGCGTCTCTGGTCAGTGTGTCAGCATGGAAGTCTCGGTTCCCTCTGTCTTACCGGGGCAAGATGTGGTGTATTTATACCCAAAAGAGTCTCGGTCCTCAGTATGGTTTGTATTGGACATGAGGAAGACGTCCGGGGTGAACTTTGTACATACATATTATGCCGGTGGTGTATTCTTAGAAAGACATGCATAATTAATGAGTACAGTGTGGGCCTGTGTTTGGAAGAACCCTGCTGTATTCAAAACCACAGGATAGATAACGTTCAGCCCTCAGAGCTCGTTGTGTACTAGCTGGGACCAATGTAGGTGAAAGATCATGCCTATATAAGGAATCATGACTATAATAGGACATGTACAGTTGTGACCATAATTGGGCATATGCGGCCATGACCATAATAGGGCAAGTACGAATATGACCATATTAGGGTAAATATGAATACGTCCATTTTAGGGCATGTACGAACGGGTCTACATTAGGGCATCTATGCGGGATATAACACCCACTCCTCTTCCGAAGTGGATAAAAATGACCATACTTAAAATCTGGACAATTTAAAAACATTTTTAAAAGCAAGTAAAAACATGGTTCTAAAAAATCGTTAAAAATGAGGTGCTAAAAAAGTGTTATAATTCAGCTATTTCTAAGTGCCACTTTTCTTAAAAAGTCAAAAGTCTCTTTATAGAAGTTGCATTACCATAAGCAGGAGAAGGCCATGCTTTTCTCAAGCGAAAGTGTCAATGTAAGAAAAGGTTCCAAATTTAGATCGTTTATTTTGAAACGAGTGGAGAAGCCGAATTCTTTCCCAGGACACGATGAGCCAATTCAAGATTACGCGTCCTGGCTGGGAAGCTCAATATTATCGGTGTCAGCTGCTGTAGATGACATATCCAACGTCTCACTGAGAACGTCAATCGCACATAGATGGAATGTAGTACTGCCAACAGTCGGTGCTGCGGCAGTTGTAACCTGGGTGCCTGTGGAGGAGTCACCTAACCCAGCAGGAGCGAACGGCACCTGTGGATTCTCCAGGAATGCATTCATCAGAACCGGAAGCCGCTGAGGACAGCGCAGAGCGTGGGCCTTTATGGGGTCCAGCATTGCATCCGTGTCCGGAGGCGCATCTGATGGAAATGTTAGACAAAGATCCAACGTGCATTCTTCTCCGCAGAACAGGCATCGAAGCACAGGTAAGATGAAGTCTATCCAGACTGGTCTAAATGATAGAAACCAGGAGGCATTGAGTTCTCGCAGGCAGGAAATGCCCAGAAGTTGTACCATGCGTTCACGGTATTTCCGCTCCAGGAGCGTGTTCACCATTCCCTCGGGAAGTGGGCCGTCCATTGCGTAGCAGCAGTATTACAATCAGGATTCCTGCGATTAGGAACAGGATGAGCGGGAATCCTCCAAATATGCTTCCCAATATGGAGTGTATAAAATTTGGGATTACTCCGAGGACTGTCTGAAAGGTGCTTAACAGTCCTGACCCTATGGTCTTAAATAGGTGTACAATTCCGCTCGTATCAGACATATTAAAGATACGTCCCACCATTTCTGCTAAATGAATGGGGCAGTTTGTACATATGAGTGCCTGTATCTCGGTCGAGGTCCTTGCAACTTGAAGTTCATAGGTTTCTCGAGCGGAGGTTAAGGGCACGGGTTGCTGTAAAAGCATGGCTTTCAATCTGCTCAGAGTATCAAATTGTATGAAAGAAACGTTCAGTGAAGGCCATAGCGGCGCCTCCCTGACTGTGTTCAGTGGCGGAAATAATACTTGCATACAGCAAGTAACCCTGGAGTTAACAGTTACTAGATATGCGACGCCCGGAAGCATCCCACAACAACCTTGATCATTTAGCATTAAGTAACTCCCATTTGAGAGCAGCTGGAAAACCGGCGTGATCATGGCCGCTGGGGTCCCTGACATGTGACAAGATAAGTTCGCCACTGAACCACTGCAGGCTCTGTGTAGAGAAATATCCTGACACATGAGAGAACCGCTCAAAGCGTTCTTGCAGTTTGTACCACTCAGATACACTTCTCGATCCCCATTCCGGCATCGGTATCTATATGGTAACTTCCAAGTTTCCTTGATGTATCCCTTACCCATTTTCTCATATTTGCCTGCCTCTGCTCAAGGCAATATTGAAACTGAAACGTAGTGACCGGCAGAGTGATTTGGCCATGAATTAGCCATTCTGTTGATGGTGATTCGGCTACAGTGAATGGTAATCTTTCCAGTTTCTCAATACGCAGCATTGTATATTTGGCTCCCCTCTGTGCCATTTCTGTCTGTTTATCAGTTAGATTGTATTCTGAGAACAGAGACGTGGTGTTTATAAAACGCCATGGCACATAGCCTGCACGCAAAGATTGCAGCGTCCAGCTTAACATCATAATAGAATGTAGCTGAGATTGCCTGTGTTGTAACAAGGCCAGATCTTGTTCTAATAACTCGATTGCCGAAGACACAATGTTTCCTAAGGAGTAAATCCTGGAGGTCAAAGTTGTTAACCCATTATCCACCACGGCTAATGCCTTTTCTAAGTTAATACGGTCTATTTCTCGTATCCTTTCTGCGGCCTCTTGTTGGGATATTTTCCAGTTTTCATTATAGTAGGCATAAAGGCCTGCATATATGAAACATTTCTGACGTTGTTTCCTGGGACCTAGTAGAAAATCTCTAAGATCCATGTCAGGTGTGAGTAAGGTCAAGTGGTGCTTTACTTCTGTCAGTGTTGAGGTCTCTAGCCAATCAAGGCACAACTTCCCAACACTATATTATGTCACTACCCCTGCGTGTTGTCTTTGTACATAGCGTGGATCTGGCCTATGGATACTAAACCCTTTGGTTGTATTCATAAATCTCTGTTGACATTTGTTTGTGTCAATGGGCCAAACCAGCCATTCTGTCCAATCAGGATCTGATCTGTTGTACTGGAAAATGTCATTTAGTCCTACCCCTTGTGTAGTTGAATTCTGCCCCCCACCCATCTGTGATGGTGTTGAAAACCCCGGTGTGTTCATTTCCTTGCCTTTGGCTAATCCAAGACAGGTTGTTTGTTGCACAGTTTCATTCAGAAATAAAATCTCCTGCGGAATGATGCATGCTCTAAAAAGTGCTTCTATTCCCTGGACTTGCCAGTCCCTAGAACCCCAGATCGATTTGGAATCTATTGTGTCTTTCCATAGATCGAAACCCTGTTTAGACAACTGGTTCAGAAAGGATGCAGAGTAAATATGTTTGGTGTTTGTTAACATAATTTTCTGAGCTGAAGTTTTCGCCACTTTATAATAAAGTGACTTCGGGTCGTATGTGTTAAACCCTGAGAAGTATGTGAATTTCTGTGCAAATGCTTGTGAACTACCTTCTAGAGGTGTTTGGTAGTGTTCCCACTGGTGGTATTCAAATACATTTCTAGGTGTTATAGACTTGTGTAAGAAATGATCACCAAAATGTTGGTAACAGTACAATGTATCATAGTCTGAAGTACCTTCTAACATTTCATTGTTCGGAAATGCTGCAGTTTTTTCTAAATTAGACATCATAGCATTTACAGTTTGTGTCCCAATCATCAGAAAATGTACTGGAGATAAAGATATCACTTAAAGAAATTTTAAATACATGTTTTAGCTTTAAAAGTTCAGTCGGACCGAATACATCATAATCAATCTTGTCCCATACTATACCGTCCGGTATAGGAACTGCTGTGATGTTCACTGAAGACAAGTCTCTTGGTTCACGATGTGAAGTCTGGTGTGGTTTTAAAATCAAATTGACTCTTTGGGCTGTAGAGCTTGGTTGGAGGTGTCGTCCATTAATAAGCATACTAAAAGTTATTATTAAACCTAGCCAGAAAATGAAAAATAAAATCCCAGTGATATACCATAGTTCTATCCAAGGTGACACCAGGTAAGTCTTTCTAAAAAGGTCAAAAAGTCATTGAGTTTCTGTTGGAGTGATTTTTTGGCTGGCGTCGTTTCCGGCTCGCTTGGATCCAGTGAAAACGTATCAAAGTTCATGAAATAGCCAGAAGCAGTTCGATCAATTGTTGGAATTGCATCGGGATTTGTTGAAATTGGATTTTGCTCTTGACGAGGCATGTTGACGTAGATGTCTGTATTAGGTCTTATTGCAACTTGGTTTTTAAGTTGATTTTCTTCTTGTTGAAGTGGAACGAGTTCCATAGCATTGTTGCTTAGTCCTTCATTCCGTACAGGTGGCTCTTCAAACGTGATGAGTCTTTCTGTTTGAACTTCTTGGATTGTAGCGAGAGGAGGGCGTCTGCTACTGTGGCGTCCACGAGGCCTACTGTTTAGTATCGGCCACATAGTGTGGTTTGATTAAGTCAATTGAGACAAATCTTTTCTCCTTTTTTCCGGCAAGAGGCGGCAGAAGTACAGTTCTTGTGCCGTGGATTGTAAGGACCGGTACAGGTTTTCTGTAGGATGGCCCAAATTCTTTTTTGTCAGCAATCTTCTCTCTGGCTAGATCCCCGATTTTTGGGATCCAGATAGGTCTTGCCGTTACTGCCTTGACTTCCTCAGTGGCGGCCTGTTTCTGGAGCACGTTACTTTGTTGTGTCCTGGATTCATTTAGATCCTGTAAAACAGCCAAACGATCATGGATATCAAATTGTTTTTCATCCGCCACTGTGCCTTCACAATCAAGATCAGGTACCCACATTCTTGTCCCAAATAGGACCTCGTAAGGAGTGACACCTCCTAGAGAGCTTCTTGGCTGATTATTGAGCGCACGCTGTACCCCATAAAGGTGATTGACCCATCTACCGCCCTTGCCTAATACCCTAGCTGTTAAAGATTGCTTTAAGTCTCGGTTTTTCCTCTCCACAACAGAATTTCCCTCGGGATGGGTCGGAGAGGAGTACCGCAATGCTACGCCCATTCCTTCCATGGCCTCTTTGTAAGCCCGAGAGCTAAACGCCGGACCACGGTCAGAATGTAACGTGCCAACTGCGTATGTGCCGATAAAGACTCGCAAATCTTTTATAACCGTTCGAGCGTCAGCCAAGCGCTGAGGCCAAACCCATAGGAATCTAGAGCAGGAATCCACTGCAACCATGATATATTTCTTGGACCCATCAGATTGTAGGGGTCCGCAGTGGTCCAAATACACACATGCGAGAGGTTTGTCTGATTTCAGCAATGGTGTCTGTGCTGGGCGTGTTACTGTGGAGCCTTTTATCTGCTGACAGATGTCACATTTCAAGACATAGTCTTTAGTCTGCTTTGTTAACCCTGGCCACCAGTAGCGCTGTTTCAATAAAGAAATAGTCGCTGTAACGCCTGTATGCGCAGAACCCAAACTCTTGTGTGCTGCTAAAATTAAGCCTTGCCTACGATCCATATTTGGTATTACTCTATCCCCCACTCCAGGAACCTGAGCATATGGAATGTTTTGTGCATCTAACTTGTAGGAGTACTTGAGTGGAAATTTCTTTGGTACTGCTGTGCTGCCTTTACGTGAAGCATTGACAGCTACCATAATCTCACCGTCTACTCTCGTTTTTGAATGAGTAACTGCAGCTACTGTGGCTGTGCGAACAGCCCCCTTTGCGGCTTCATCAGCCAATGAATTCCCTTCAACGTGAACGCCATCACGCTGATGACTCAGTGTATGTATCACGTGAGCCCTTGGTAGTTCGTTTCTCAACTCCACTACCTGTTCCCATAGCATTTTATGCTTAATTGTGCCACCTTTTGCATCTTTGAACCCGTTTTGTTCCCAATGATGTAGATATTCATTGTACGACTGTACACAGTAAAAGGAATCGCACACAATCAGTGTGGTGAATTCGTGATCCGTATTTATAAGTGCCAGTATAAGTGCTTTGAGTTCTGCCAACTGAGCCGTGCAGTCTCCTAGAGATTGCGTTTTTGTGCAACTCGGATGGAACTTTCCATCGTGCATGCGACCTTTAACAATCGCACACGCTGCGCTGTAAGCTTGCTTGCTTCCTGTGGCTGGTTGAGCAGATCCGTCAGTATAAATAATGTATTCATACTGATCGAGAGGCAAAATTTCATTTGGTAGAGGATATTCTTGTTCGTATTGCAGGAATGCCTGTGTTTTTAAACTTGAATCAAATCTGTATTCAACATCCGTTGCAGTAAGAGAATTAGCCCATTGTATCCATCTTGGATGTAAGGCTTTAGCATTCGGAATGCTAGCTTTTGTAACCGCTTCTAAAGCTGGTACTGGGGTCACGACAATTATGCGCTTTCCCTGAGCCAGAGCTCTTTCTCTTGCTACAGTGGTCTGCACTGCTGTCAGGATTTTCTCTGTTGAAGTGAAACGCATTTCTGCGTTTGTGTACAGGTGTGATTTGTATGCGATTGGTACTGTTTCACCTTCATTAAAAGTTAAATAAGTGTACCTGCATTGACCCGCTATTATTCGGATCACTAAGTTCTGTGCGTTTACGCGTGTCTGTAAATGTTTGGAAGCTATCGTGTCTTCCTGTAGGGAACGCAGGATATTTGTGTGTTCCTGTGTCCATTGTCTAACTGAAAAGTCAGGTTTTATTAAGTCGTAGAAAGGTTTTACTCTTTCTGCGTAATCCAAAATGTATGTTCGACCAAAATTTAGGAATCCCAGAATTGATTGTAAATTCTTTAATGATTTTGGAGGTTGGAGCAGCGCACACTTTTCTAAAAAGTTAGCTGCCAGGCTTTTCCCTCACTTGACAGCTCGTATCCTAAAAACAGGACATTGAGGTGGGCAATTTTTGATTTTTGAAATTAAATTTATAGCTTTCAGAGGCGAATCCCATAATAATGGTGCTCACCCTGGTCAAGTGCCTCTTTAAGTCATCGTCCGTCAGATAAATATCATCCACACAGGACAATGCTTCTTCATCCAAATTTTGGAGTAACTCTGTTACCCTTGCTGAAAACAACCCCGGGCTATTCTTATACCATTGGGGGAGTCGGCAAAATTGCCGTTGGGACCCTAACGCACTGAATGCGCTATATTTTGGCAGAAAAATCCATTTGCGATATCAAGTGTTGTTTTGTATTTTTTCCGCACAATGTTATTCATTAATGCGGCACTGTGTGCATTTTGAACTGCAAATGTCTTTGTGCAAGTGTTTAAATGTCTGTAATCTAAAACTAGACAATATGTATTGTCAGGTTTGGCTACGGGGAACAAAGGATTGTTCATTGGTGAAGTGCAATTTTCTATCACCCCCTGATATTCAAGTTGATCTAGAATCTCTGTGACTTGTTTTTTAGCTTCCTGCTTTATAGGGTATTGCCTTTGGGCATTTGGGGAAACTTTTAACGGGATCACGTGGTGGGTTGAATCCTCATCCCAACCAGCATGATTTTTATACAATGCTGTAGCTAGGGTAACCGCCCACTCCTGCGCATATGCATGTTTTAGGTGAATGGGAACGAGGTCGGAAAAGGCTAGAAAAATTATCGTTTCTCCCCTAGGGCACTCCATGACGAATGCAGGCGGCCAGTCTTGTTCTGCTAATAGAATGTCATAACCAGATGACAGATTTTTCCAAAAGAGACCTTTAACTTTTCTGGGCTTGTCCCCGTCCATCCGGAGTGTTATCTCATGTAACTTATGTGGGACACTTACCCGAGTATCGGGTGTTTCCACCGTGATATACTCACTCAACTCCGCTGTCACCAGAAATTCCTTCAGGTTCTGGCGAGCTATCGTTACTTCTGCCGCGCTGTCTAGCATAGTCAGAGCCCATTCCCCGTTCAGAAGCTGTGTCCTCAGAATTCTGGGCATGTCTGAACTTGAGACCTGCTACCTTCTTTTTGAACGGAGGTTTTGATTTTTGTTTATCCTCTTTTTTAGGTGCGTAGTCCGCAGCGCGTTGCGTGTCTCTGGACTTTGTACGCTCCTTTGACATTCCTTCCCTCTCGTAGTTTCGTGATGAACCCTGAAAGGAATGAGAGGAACGAGTATCAGTATCCTGATACCTGTCAGGTTTTTTAATGTTATCCCTTTTCCTGAGGTTATACCTCTTTTCAGAGGGCTCCTGTTGAGGAGAACTACCTCTGGACTGAGATCTGGTGTCTTTAGACTTTTTTTATTTTTTTATTTTCCCACTTCTTTTTAGAAGAAGTAGGTGTCTGCTTTGTAGTATACTTTTCAGGACTGCCCACTAGTTGTGGTTTTAATGCTTTCCCACCTAGACTGTCTCTGCCTAATTCTGCATATGCAGTTTCAATTATTTTGGGAAGTTCGTGTTGTTGATCCTCTGGACCGAACTCCCTCAGGCATTGGCAGATCGCCACAGAAGCTGCTTCCCCCTTAATGTTAGCTAGTATTATGGCTGAGACCTGTTCAAAGTTGTTTAGCAACTTCATCCCTAAGTTAAGGGCAGGCTCTGCTCCGTACTCATTTTGTATTTGTTTTAGTACTTCAGGTACTACTGCTATTGACGGGATACCATGTGTTCTGGTATATATGGCAGCAAAGACTGAACCCCAAGAGGTGCAGTCCTCTAATTGTGGTGTGAGACCCATGGGCAAGCAGATTGTTAGAATTCTGTGTTTATCACTGGTTGTAGTATTCGGGAATACTGCTTCAAGCTGAGTTATTTTCTGAGCTATCCAGAATGGGATTTGTTTGCATTTTGCTGGCATTTTGCCCATTATCGCGTGTAATGTTTGTGGAGTTATTTTATTAACTGTACTTTGGACCGGAGTGTCTTGTGCTGCAGCTGGTGCAGGCTGAACTGTTAAAGTCCTCATCACAAATTGTGTGAGGTTTCTGTAGATTTTAATTAAATCTCTGTGTTGTATGAGTAAGTCTGGCTGTGGCATTGTGTCAATGTCAGGATGTGGCGTGTATGCCGCTAATATGGGCCATGTGGCTCCTGCTCCTCCGAGCGGGCCTAATCTTGCTCTTCCATGTATGTGGGGTAGGGCGCCTTTAAACCAGTAATTATGCTCCTGGTAAGTGAGCGGGACCTCTAACTCCTCAAAGGGAGTATAGTCTCCTGGTGTTTCACCTTCTTGGTAGTAGTGAAATACATTTGTAATTGCATTTCTGCTGGGAATGTAACCCATGAATAGAACACCTCTGTTTTATTGGATTCGTGTGCCTCAATCACGAAAATTACTGTACCACCCCTGGCTCTTAAGCCATGTTCTAGAAGTTTTATGGTGACTGCCCTTCTGAAGTTTGGTGCAATTTGTATTGCATCTTCAGGGTCTTCTTCTAAACCAAAGAGGTTTGTTGTAACTCTCCCTGTTGGGTTTGTTTCTTCCACCATTTCTAATTGGAAGAAGGTAGATTAAAGAGTTCTTAAAATAAGGTGTAAGTGCACAATTGTAGGAACTAAATATCCTTCAAGCTTGAGTAACCAACAGCCAATAAATAGTATTCTCGTACTACTCAGCTGCGGCGGATTTTGTGCCCACCCACTCCAGACGTCTCTGGGGTTTTGTGAGTAGGTTCTCTGAGAATAGCACGACTGAACTACTCAGATTCTACTGTTAAATAAGTACCCAACCAACGTTGGCGGCGCCATGTCGTGTAGCTCCTATAGTACCCCTGCAGGACCTGCACGTTTGGATAACATATACTGCGGGCTTGGTGGCAGACTGACTCCGTGCACCCCCACCATATATATTAGCCTAGTTTTGCATTAGCTAGCTCGCAGTGCCACTAGTGTCTCCTCTTATTGGGGAGAGATTAGTTTCTGGCAACCTTAGATCATGACAACCCTGATCCCTCAATCGTGGAAACAATGTACTACCTTTCGCTCAGTCACTCGTGCTCACTTATTTGGTTTGTCTCAGAGAGTTACACAGAATAAACAGTCGGGCGTTTCAATAAGTATTTATTGAACAGTTGTTATTCTAGTGTAAAATATATGTGCTGCGGTAACCAGCAGACAATAGCAGAGATATATTATCAGCAGTACGATAAAAGCAAAGGGATAGAACAGTTGTACCATATTGCGATAATCATGAGTACATACATGAATATAAAAGCATTATGCAAGTGCGCGTACTCCTACTGTGCCTAACTAGATGTACCTGAGTGTACCTAGCATATGTGTGTAGGTCTTAGAAGCTAAGAGCCAAGAATCATCCTAGGATTTAGTCGAACCCCCATACCTGAATAGAGAGAGTGTGGGACCCCGACCTGGTCTCGAGTTGGACACCCCGTCCGGGTTGTGTCAGACCACTGTCAGCTTGAGCGACTGCATGCAGGAGCCTCAGCGTCTCTGGTCAGTGTGTCAGCATGGAAGTCTCGGTTCCCTCTGTCTTACCGGGGCAAGATGTGGTGTATTTATACCCTAAAGAGTCTCGGTCCTCAGTATGGCTTGTATTGGACATGAGGAAGACGTCAGGGGTGAACTTTGTACATACATATTATGCCGGTGGTGTATTCTTAGAAAGCCATGCATAATTAATGAGTACAGTGTGGGCCTGTGTTTGGAAGAACCCTGCTGTATTCAAAACCACAGGATAGATAACGATCAGCCCTCAGAGCTCGTTGTGTACTAGCTGGGACCAATGTAGGTGAAAGATCATGCCTATATAAGGAATCATGACTATAATAGGGCATGTACAGTTGTGACCATAATTGGGCATATGCGGCCATGACCATAATAGGGCAAGTACAAATATGACCATATTAGGGTAAATATGAATACGTCCATTTTAGGGCATGTACGAACTGGTCTACATTAGGGCATCTATGCGGGATATAACAGGACAGTTCTTGATTCCTCTGCACTCTGAGCACTCCCTCCTCCACAGATGATTCAGAATAGGACTTCGATTTTTCGATCAGGTGCTCATATTCCAGTACGGTTTTGAGAGTGCTCAATCTGTTTGCCTCCTGCATACTCCTGGTCACTCATGCACCCTGGCACATGAAGTCCAGTGCTGCCTTCAAAGACAGTGGTTTCAACACCATGGAGATCTAACGCGTTGCATTATGATCTTCAAGGACACTGCAGCTGATTTAACCTGTTGGGAAGCAAAGGAGAACCTCTGCAACGAAAGTCCTTTCGTCCACTGCCAGCAGTGTCCATGATAGTGGCGTACGCCTTCATCTTTGGGTGGCTAGTGCATCTGGGGGATTTGGAGATCAGAGGCCTCTGGTCTCCAGAGGAGCTGAGATCACAATCAGTCTTCTAGATGTACGGGCAATTTGACTAGCACTTATGGCCTTTCTCCTGTTCCTTTACAGTCACTCAGTTAAAACATTAACCAACAATGCAACCACAATGTGGTACATCAATGAGCAAGGAGGAGTGTGATCTCACTTTTTTCCTCAAGAAGCACTGACAACTGTGGTTACGGGCATGGCAACAGGGGCTGTGGATGGTTGTCAACCACCTAGCTGGCTCACTGTACAACAGGACTGACAGCCTCAATTGACAGTCTTGCAGATCACAAGTAGCGTCTCCACCCAGAGGTGGTTCAGAGTCTCTTCACCCAGTGGGGCACCCCTGAGGTGGACCTTTTGGCTACTCTCAAACGCCCACTGCCTGATGTTCTGTGCCCTCCAGCATACGTTTCTTAAGTTATGAGGAGATTCGCCAAAACCAGGCCCAAGCCATCTCCACTGCCCTCGATTGGCCAAGAAGGGTGTGGTGCACAGACCTTCTGTATCTCTACCTATGTGCTCCTTCTCAACTTCCACTTAGCCAGAGTGGATCTAATCTCCTTATTAAAGGGTCAGATTCTGTACACCAATCTCATGACTCTCCACCTTCATGCCTGAAGATTGAGGGAGCCATCTGAGTGCTTTCTGTCTCGCACCGAAAGTAGTTGGTTAATTTAGCAGCTTGTTGGCCATTGGCAAAATCAGTCTACTCTGTCTGATGAAAAAAAAATTGTTTCCTAGTGCTCTGAATATAAATATTTACCCTTTGAAGACAAACTTAGGCAACATAATCTGCAGTTCACATTTTCCTTAGCCCAATATGGATGTGCTGTTGGCACAGTCGAAAATGAATTGTGGCCTTGCTGGATCAACTATTATTATTCAAGTCACCGCCGGTTGCCATTCACTTTTTGAAGGGACTGACAAATTTATATCCACCAGACTCTTTTATTGTTCCCATATGGAACCTAAACTCTAGTCTAAAGTTCCTAACTAGGGCTGCATTTGAACCTTTACATATTTGCCAAACAGTATTTTCAGTTGCTGTTACATCGGCCGTCGTGTTAGCGAGTTGCAGGCCTTGAGTGTTCATCCACCTTTTACATGTTTCTTCCCAGACAAGTTAGTACTCCAAACTAAAGTAGCTTTCCGACCAAAGGTGGTGCCTCACTTCTATCTCAGTCAATCTATCACCCTACCCACCTTTTATCCTTCACCAAATCTAAAAAAAGAGGAGGAGCGACTGCACCGACTAGACACCTGACGTGCGGTCAGCTTCTGCATTAACCGCAATAAAGAGTCAGATTAGATCAGGTCTTCATAGGTTTCATGGACAAAAGAAATGGAAAGACAGTCCAGAAGAGAACCCTTTCTCTTTGGGTTCTCATGTGTAGATAGACTTGCTATGCTCTAGAAAGAAAGGAGCTGCACAAGGGACTCCAAGGCCACTCCACCAGAGCAAAGTCTGCCACAGCAGCCCTAGTTAGAGGAGTGCCAGTGGTGGACATATGTAAAGCAGCAATGTGGGCGTGCCTCCGCACTTTCATCAAACACCACTGTTTGGACTCTCAGGTGAGAAGGGTTGGGCATTTCACCTGTTCAGCATTACAGGATTGCCTTGTTTATCCTTCCTTTCAGACCCACTGTCTCTCTAGTATCGGTTGGGAATCTGTTCAAAGGAGAGGAATCTGAGGTAGAAACATCCATCACAAGCAGCTTTGGTAACAATCTTTCTGATGGATACTCTATCTTCCTACAAATTCCTCACCAACGCTCATGCTTCCCTTGTAAAGGAAGCCCATGGTTTACATTTACTGATTTCTGCTGGATACTTGGTACTACAGATTTCTCCTCTTGTGGATATTCCCCAAGAGTCAGACTGGATCTGTAAACTTTGAAGCAGTACTCCTGTGTGCCAGTAGGCAGCATCTTGCTGCTCTATGCCAAAGTCGTTCTGTGCCGGAGGTGATGTAAGCATCAGTTCCTTTATTTTTGTGCCTTCAGACCCAGACCTAGAGCTACTTCTTGATCTTATATACCCTTTTTTTTTTTTTTTTAAACTCTACACCATGTACAAGGGAAGCACAATTCCAGGGCCTGAAATGAATCTGAAGGCAATACTGGACCAAGAGAAGAAGTTTTATGTTGTCAAACATGGCTAGACTTCATGCCATGACTGGTTAAAATCGAAAAGGAAAGTCTTGTTCCTGCATTGAAGTAGTTCCTGTGGCAGATACTCGTCACAATTGAAGTTTTCAGGTAAGTCGAAGAAGAGCCACAAAAAGTCCTGTTGCATAAGTTATGACTGGCGTAGCTCTACAAGGTTTACTTTTCCACCCACGGGTGACCTAAGTAAACTTAGTTCAATGCACCAGTGCTGAATGTGAAAGACTGGTTATTGTAGTCATGCAAAACTCCACTCAGTACATAGTTGGAGTGAAGTCATTTGTTTTTGGGTTACTACTAATTTGCGAAAGGGAATCGGGAATCATGTTAACAGTAAACCTGTTTCGTTCTTCACAACTTCACATACGCACAGCACTAAGAAGAACAGACACTTAACTAAAAATATTTATTCCAACACGGTGAAGCTGTTTCTTAGTACATCTAAAATAATCACACAGGATATCATAAAAACAGCAAGAAGTAACATTGCAAACAGCGAGAATAAAATGAACATTTCTAAAATGTCATCTAAAAGTCTAACACCCAAAACCTGCTTCTATGCGCCATCCTAGGAGAGCATATTGTGGAGCAATTTGCGAGCTAGAGTTTCTTGGGGAGAAGCGGGACAGCTCAAGCTGTCTTTATCAGAAGAGCCTCAGATGAAGTGTTCACGCGCTGCTGTAGCAGCTGTACTCTGGGACTCTGCTCTTATGAGTTTCAGGCAGGATGCATCAGCTTCGCTAAATTCCGGCAGTAACCAAGATCGTCTTAGGATGGTATCTTGTAGGATAATCTGGGATAAAGGACCTCTTTACCTTAGGGATCAAATGGCGGTCCTTAAATACGGACAAGTTATCAGCAGGGCCACTGGAATTATGTGGTAGGTGAGGGCCAATTAAATGCCGCAGGGTTGAGTAAATTATGCAGCAGGAAGTGGCAAGTTAAGCGGCATAATGCAGCACATTTTGTGATATTATTATTTCATTAATTTGTAATTTATAATTATACACTTGTTAACACTGTCTTGGCAACGGTTGCACCTCATTAATGCCAGTTTAACACCTAATTATAGCAACAAGCAACAGAAAAGTGACCATTCAAACTTTCCAAAGGGCCTTCCACTCAGCAACAACATGTGTTGATGCGTTTTTAGTAACTTTTGAACCGTTTAACCCAGAAACAAAATTTTATTTTGTTAAATTCTGCAGATTATGCAGCAAATTATGGATTATGTGGCATATGCTGCAAACCTATTACTATGCGAAAACGCAGTGGCCACACAATTGCATAATTATAGTGGCTCTGGTTAACAGGGATGAAAACACCCGACATAGTTTAGGAATGTAGTGTATAGATTATAGGCGCCAGAGAAGGGGTCCTAGACAAATCTTCAAGAAAATGGGAAACCAGAAGACGCCAGTTTGAAACACACCTCTTTGATGAATTATCTAGGGAAGTTTCTTTTTAGAGCTACATTAGATTTTGTAGCTTCAGACTTAAACATGTAGTAATAGCCTTGACATATTGGTAAAGGAACACATGTTCCAGACTGTGTCTTATCTGGTGTTATATCTGGATCATTATCAGGACGCCTTGACACTCTGTCCTCTTTTCAGTTCAACTAATGGTAAGGGTGGTCGACATTCATGGTATTATTGTTTACAGCAGATATGACAGAATTTGGAGGGGATGTAGTTCGAGATGGATCAGAGGCCCTGACCAGAATGGAGTCGGGCCTTAGGGACTTTACGTTAATCCAAGCAGTAATTGTCCCCTTCCCACCACTTTCAAACTCCAGAGAGGGCACAAGAGTGTCCATGTGCTATCCGGTCTCACACTCAATCTCCATCAGAGCCGATTTAGAGTCTTATCCTAATGCACCTCACATTTCTGCGTCCATTGGTGATGTGGCGGAAAGTAGAGGCCTTCAGGAAAGAAATGCTGCACACTTTTGGCCCTTTACCAGTTCCCTCTGCCATGTCTTTGTAGCATCAGGGTCCTCCAGTCGGGCTTCCGCCAGTGGGTCCACCCTTGCTGCTGTCTGTGCCCCTTCAACCTGCATCAGGTTCAGCACTTGCTCCGGTGCCACTTTAGTTATGGTGCTGCACTCTGCACCAGTTCCCTTTGCATCAACGCCAGTGCCGACACAGCAGACACTGGAGGATTTGCAGCCTATTGTGCTAACCAACTCCGAGCAGAATGCACCACGACCCATGCTGTGCGCTGCCCACACTGGAGCACAGACAACAGGTAATCCTTCTTACTCTGACACTTTGGCCTTACCATGCGGTAGTGCCCAAACTTTGCACAATCTTTCCACACACAATGGCAATTTTGATGAAGTGGATTATTATGTCACCCAATAAGATGACAAAAATAGGCATGAAGAACTCAAAGATGCCAGAAGTATCCAGATGCTGGATACTTCTCCAGAAACTGGCCCTGTGTCTCCTCCTGAGGAAAGTACCTCCTTCGCCATTATGTGAAGTTTGTCAGAAGTATTTGACCTACAACTTGCAAACATGGAGGTGAAAAATGTTCTGACAGAGGTACTCCAGCCTGGCCAAGCCCCAACACAACATGTGCTGCCATTTAGTGAGGTACTCATGGATACTCCTTTGGGCACTTGGGTGAAACCATTTTCGGAACAACCAGTTAATAGACAGGTTGCTTGACATCACCTCGCAGCACCAGGTGACTCAGCCTTTCTTGCTCAACTTCCTACGCCAGAGAGTTCCGTGGTACAGCTTCTACCAGTAAAGTTAATCCCAAAACCTTTTCTACCACACCACCTGATCATGAGTCAAAGAGAACAAAAACATTTGGCTAGCATTTCTTTTCACCTCAAGCCTTGTTCTGTACTCAGTAAATAAATGTCAGCTGTCTTCTAGACCGTTGCTCCCATGCCCAATGGGATAAGGTGACCCAGGTTTTACCATTGGTTCCAGTCGACTTGATGGCATCCCTAACCCATGCTACCCAGGATGTAATGCAACTAAATTTGTGATCCACTCTGGCTTGGATACAATGTGCTGAAGTGCCCTGAAGAAGGTTTTACCCACAGCTGGGTGGTCACCGAGACGCGCATCATCTCTGGTTACAGCAGGAACACCAGGACATTATGCCTGGATGGAGAGATTATCTGAAGGTATACAATTTTTGCAGCAAACAATGAAGATATTTATTAATCAACTCTTTATCTCTACATATTTAAAAGAAGTTGTGTCCAATTTATATTGTATAACACATGCATTTTGTAATTGTATTGTTGTATTTTGAATTTCAGTTTGTTGTTTTTTTGTTTTTTGTTCCTGTACGTGTAACCTTCCACATGTGCAAGGTGGATTCGAAGGAAGATATACTATATATGGTGTGTTTGAGGACAGTAGTATGCATATGGTTTGAGTAATGTCGGATATGAGTTAGTATGGATGATGAGTTTGAATGTATCCTGATAGGGGGGTGGTAAATACAGCTGTGAGTCTTTTATCTAATACTCTATTTTTAAAAAAAATTGTCTGAATTTGGAATAAAGCCATAAGAAATTTGAAATGTATTTTTGAATAGTTTTGTATTAAATGCACATAAATTCATGTTAGTGTATTGTGTTCATATTGATAGCTTGGTCAAATTGGGAATGATTATCCCAGGTTAAAGGTGAGATGTTCCGCTTTTTAGTCTTTTTGGGCAGGGTAGATCCTTTGTATCTTGTTTGGACACAATGTAATGCCTAGTTCGAGCAATGGGTACAAGTGTGGCCCTTCAGTGTGATGCCTGGATGAGGTTAACAGTCTTTTCTGGGGATGTCCAAGCATCCCTAATGGACTTGCCATTTGATGGTTCTCACCTCTTTTGAAAGAAAGTGGATTTGACTCTAGGACGGTTTAAAGATAGCAGGGCCACAGCACATTCCTTGGGTCTTTCTACCCCCAGACAATTCCACCAGCAATTTCACTCTGTCAGTGGCTATGCCTGGAGTTGTCAGTTTTGCCAATTTCAACCCAGCATACCTTTCAACCCTCTAGTGGCTGAACTTTTGGCTCACAAAGACCATGCCCAGGACAGCAGGGACAACATGCAGCTCAGTACCATGCCCCACCTGCATCCACATCCGCAAAACTGCTTTAGTCGGACCTTTCCAGCACACAGCCACCCTCTCATAAGCAGTGTGCAATATTTCCTCCATGGGTGGCAGGCCATCACTTCAGACAAATGAGTCCTCCAAGTTGTACTTTTGAGCTATGCCATCGCATGCCCACCATCATCAGGGCAGCTGACGGAGGTTCACCATTCTATCTTGCAGCAGGAAGTGCAGGCCCTTTTGGCCAAAGGGGCGTAGAGAGGGTTCCAGCCTCAGAAGTAGGAACCGGGTGTTACTCCCACCACATCCTTGTACAGAAGAAAGACAGAGGCCTTCGTCCTATTTTAGCTCTTTGACCTCTCAATGCTTTCCTGCAGAAAGACAAATACAAGAGGCTCATGATAGTCCAGGTCCTGTCTACCCTAAACCACAGAGACTGCATGGTGAAGTTGGACCTGTAGGACGTTTATATCCATATCCTTGTCCTGCAGGCCCACAGGAGCTACCTGCCATCTGCAGTGGGCCACAAGCATTTTCAGTTTGCAGTACTCGCGTTTGGCCTCAGTACTGCCCCTCAGATGCTAACGGAAGTGAAGGTGATGGTGGCAGCACGCCTTTGATGGTATGGTTTACTAGGCTTCCCTTACCTGAACGAGTAGCTGCTGGAGGCGGCTCACCCCAGGCAGTCATCAACCATGGCAACAGCGAACCTCCTAACACTGTTGGGGTTCACTATCAATATGCCAAAGTCAGACTGAGTTCACAGACAATACAGTATCTTTTTGTGCCTTTCCCCTGAAGCAGAGTATCCAGGACATTTGGGCTATGATCCCAATGTTTCAGCCTCTATCCTGGATCTCGGTGCCGATAGTTCAGAGTGTTGGGATCATTGGTCTCCTGTACACTGCTGATCAAACACACCAGATGGCACATGCAGGCTCTGCAGTGGGACCTCAAGTCCCTGTGGGCAGAGCAGCAGGGGAATCTGTCTAGTTGTATACAGATTTTAGAGGAGACTGCAAAAGATCTGCAGTGGGGGCCGCTGGACCACGATTGGGTCTCGCCCTACCCCACCCAGATTTCACAGTGGTGACATAAGCATTGCTTCTGGGAGAGGTGGCGATCAGAGGTCTCTGATTGAGATTCAACTCCACATCAGTTTGATGGCATGAGGGCAATTCAGTTGACTCTGAAGGCCTTCCTGCACACCATCAAAGGAAATCTGGTTCAGGAGCTCCCAGACAACACCACTGCCATGTGGTACTGCAACAAGCAAGGTAAGCTGTGGTATTGGGCCCTGTGTCAGGAGGCTCTGAAAGTGGCAGGACTGCCAAGGAATTTCTCTTGTGGTGAACCACCTGGTGGGAACTCTAAACACTAGGGCGGACCAACGCTTAGTGGATCACTAATGGCAGCTGCATCCGGAGGTGGCAGAGAGAGTCTTCCATCAACCTGGCTTGACCTTTTCGCCACCGTCAAGAATGTGCAATGTCAGCAGGAGTTTCCAGGGCAGCTCTCTCTCGAAGATGCCTTCCCTCTAAAGTGAAGCTTGGGACTCCTGTATGCCTACTCACCTCTGTCTCTCCTGCAGAGAGTTCTGAAGATCAGGGACGACTGGGTCCAAGTCACCCTAGTGGCACTGAATTGAGCCAGGAGAGTGTGGTACCTGGAACCTCTGGGCATAAGCGTCTGTCCTCCGAACACGCTGCTGCTTCGGGAGAATACTCTGTGCAGGCACAGGTGCAGTACCCTGCCCTGCTGCAGCAACAATTGCATCTCCATGCTTGGAGATTGAGCGGTGGCAGTTGACCTCTTATGACCTTCCCCCTGAGTAAAACATTTAGACGCTAAACTGCATGACAATAAAAATGCTTGACATCCACAGGGATACCATGAAATTTTGAAAGTATGTGCTGATCACAAGTGGCTGAAAATATTACACATGGGGTAAAATGATTCGGCTATTCTACTCTTTTTTTCTAGTTTTTATACTAAAGCTTTAAAACATAATGTCCAATACTCTCAACTGTTAAAACTTTAAGGCTTTATTTTGGATGACTGTGCATGCACTACTACCGAAACACACATGCAGAAAAAGGGTTTGGCTATAGCGCACCCTAAAAACGTCTGTAATGGTGCGGCAATGAAAGCAAAATGAGTAGCTCTGGTATTGATGACATGTAAGATAGGGATGAGATGGAAGGCGGGAGGCACTCCCAGAATGAAAGAATGGTTGCAAGATGTGCAAAAATGGGATGGTGCGGAGGTTGCGACTTACTCGCTCAACAAAGGGTGCTTGGTGAAACCCATCCCATATGGAGGCCGGACTATACTTCTAACCAAAATAGATGCCAAGTCTGATGACATCCCGCCTGAAGTGTTACCCATGAAAAAGATTGAATGCAGGTCAACATCTATGGGTCTGTTACAGTGCTTTCTTCTTTGTTTCTATAATGAAAGTATACTTGAGGGGGTGTTGAAGTGGAGACCCTGAAATCCCATGCCTAGTATGTCTTGTGCCTATGTTACCGTACACCACAAATGAAATTAAAGCTTGTTTTTGCTAGGTTTCCTTTTATTATTTTAT
The DNA here is from genome assembly GCA_963921515.1 of Calotriton arnoldi. Classification (NCBI taxonomy): domain Eukaryota; kingdom Metazoa; phylum Chordata; class Amphibia; order Caudata; family Salamandridae; genus Calotriton; species Calotriton arnoldi. The sequence continues at coordinate 660,802 of CAWUFW010002560.1, read as the reverse complement.
TATGAGAATTTACATTTAGTTTAATGTTTAGCTTCTTTTTCTTCTACATATTCCTGGCAGATGGAAAGTTGTCTATATGCAGTGAAGTACTCTGTGGCATTCGGTGTTCTTCTGTTGATGGTGGTTGTTTGTCGGTACTTTTTTAATTTTTCTTTTATTGAACTTTAATCATGTCACAATACAAGCATTCAATTGGTACATTCTGGCACAGGTGTTTTGGTGGTATGCATTAATAACAACAGCACAGTAAGGGTATACAGTGACAGATCGTTCAGCAAGTTGTGCGGGTATATTTGAGGTGGTCATGAGTATATGGTGTATAACATCATGGATAGAGGGCTTATGAGTGTGTTCCCATTGTGATTTGCGCAATGTCTCAGGGTGGTATGAGTTGGGGGCCCGCCCCTGGGGAGTTTGGGCGTTCGTTGGTGTCTTCTGGTTGACGGAGGTATGCCACCAGGGGGGCCCATATGTCATGTGGTCGGCTCGCAAGGGTTATTAGATTCCAATACTCAGTCAGGTGTGTCTGGCAGTGTGCTGCGTCAGCAAGGGAAGTCTTGGTGCTGGTTTACGATCCCGGTGGATCGCCACCCTGCGCCTGGCCAGCACCAGCAGCATCGCCACTAATCTCTTTAACATAACCGAGTAGACACGTAAGCGGGTCTGGTGCAATGTGGTCAGAGGTAATGGCACTAATGATCACGCACACTGCTTGCCAGTAATTGGCTACCCTTGAGCATGTCCAGGCCAGGTGTATGAATGTGGCGTCTGTCGCAGAGCACCGTGCGCATCTCACGTCTGCAGTTAAGCCCATTTTGTGGAGGGCCATTGGGGTGTGATATAGTCAGTGTAAGAATTTGAAGTGTATCAATCTCAGCCTTTAGTTAGGGGAGAGCTCTCAGTCTGGTTGCAGCAGTATTGCCACTGTTCTGGTGACGGCCCGATAGTCAGGTCTGCCACCCATGCGCAACGTGCGTGCTCAGTGTCAATCGGGGAGGCCGCTAGAGTTAGCGAGTAGAGCCTAGTGATAAGTTTACGAGGCAATGCAGTAGTGTGGATGTATTCAAGTGCTGTATTTAACAGTGGAGGGTTTGGGAATGCACTGCTTATGTTCCTACAAGTCGCTCGGATTTGATAATACAGTAGATTGTTGAGCGGGGTGAGTGGTGTAGATTCGGTATGTGTGGGGAGAGGAAGGAACTGCCCATTTGTATAGAGGTCTGCATTGGTGCACATGCCCAGGGACTTGGCACGGCGTGCCATCCCTTTGTTATGTAATGGAGGAAAGGAGGGGTTTTCTACAAGTTTCATTGATGGCGCATATAAAGTGTCAGCACCTGTTTGTTTGCGAATGCCCTCCCGTGCCCAGCGTACGCACTCGACAGTGTTGATTTCTGCCCTGGGTGCCCTATACGGCAGGAATAATGCAGTCTGAAGTGGCCAAGGGGAGGCCAGATCTGCCTCAACTGCCAAATGCGGCTGAAAGGGCGTTGGGTGTAGCCAAAAGTGTAAGAAGCTGGCTTGAGCACAATATGCATACTGTTTGAGGTCCGGGGTCCCCCCGTCTGCTGTGCGAGAAGGGCAGTGCCAGGCTTTCATAGGCGATGCGTGGCTGTCGAGCTGCTCATGTTAACGTAATAATATCTGCGTGCAATCTCTTAAAAAATTGTGTGGTAAGGGGGAACGGAATGTTCAGGAACAGGTATAAAAATTTCAGCAAAACCACCATTTTGGCTATCGCAATGCGGCCTGCCAGGGAGAGTGGGAGTTTATTCCAAACCGGGATTTTGGTTTCCAGCCATTCCATTGCCCTGCCATAATTTGCTTTCCAGAGCTCATCCGGGTCTCTGCTCAGCCATACACCTAGGTATCTGGTCGGTTCAGTGGCCCATTTTAGCAGGTACTCTGTAGGGAAGGGAAGTGTTGCGTCGGTGAGGGGGAATAGAATGGACTTGCTCCAGTTGATGTGCACACCAGAATAGCCGCCAAATCGTAATGCCTCTCTTGTCATGGGTGATAGGTTTGTGTGCGGTTCACAAATATATAGCGTGACATCATCCGCATACATGGAGGTCACTAAACCGCGGGCTGTGAATTCGATGCCTCGCTGCGTGTGGTGTTGACATAGACAAGCTGCGAGCAGCTCCATTGCGATGGCAAACAGCATCGGTGAGAACGGGCATCCCTGCCGTGTGCCCCTGGTAATCACTATGGGTTTGGTTATCTGCCCATTAATTTTGATACGTGCCGAGGGTAAGGTGTATAGCAGCCTAATCATGTGGATAAAGGCTGAGCTAAAGCCCAGACGCCCAAGGAGCGAGAAAAGAAACTGCCATTCTAGTGAGTCAAATGCCTTAGTGGCATCTAACAGAGCCCCCACTGCAGGCAGGGAGGGATTAATTTGGTGCATTACTGAGAATATTGTTTGTAGATTGTGTGACGTGGCGCTCCCTGTTATGAAGCCAGATTGATCCGGGTGTATTATTAGGGGCATGAGTGGGATGAGCCGATTCGCTAGTTTCACATATATTTTATTATCAGTGTTTATTAATGAGAGGGGGTATTACGAGTCCCAGCACTCGGGTGCCTTGTCCGGCTTCAATATAAGTGTGATTAGTGCCTTGCGGAGAGAGGGGGGGAGATGGCCTATGGTAACTGATTCACTGTACATTTCAACGAGGTGGGCAATCAGAATAGAAGCATATTCTTGATAGAATGCAGGAGTGAGGCCATCCATCCCCAGCGCTTTATTGCCAGGAAGACCAGCGATCACCTGTGCAATTTCTTCCGTCGTAAATGGGGCATCCAGGTAATCACTGTGCTTCGGTATAAGCCATAGGAACTCAATTGAATCAAAATATTGTTCTAAAGTGTCAGGGGGGGTTTTCTGCCCGGCCGTATATAATTGAGAGTAGAATGATGTGATTGTTGGTATTATCTAACTAGGGGACTTGATCCTGCCCGTGGTGCTGTCTAGCAGTTGAGGAAGCGTGAGGCTTTCTCAACAAGTTTGCTAGCGTTTTGCCAGGGCGATCCCCTTCTCCATGACGGCGAGGTTGCGCCGCCCGGCCAAGGTAACTCACTTCACGTTCGGCTTCAGTATGATATTCTAAAAGCTTTGCCCTGATGTCCGCTAGTGTGGCAGGGGCAGGGTCGGCATTATACATTTGGTCAAGTGTTTTGATTTCCGCTTCCAATCTTTCCAGGGTACCTCGAATGGCCCGGAGCACCCCCGATTGTTTGGCGATGCATACCCCTCGGATAACTACCTTGAAGGTTTCCCTGAGGGTTGAGGGAGATTCCACCGAACCAGTATTTAATTCAAAGAATTCAATTATAGCGCTATGCAATTCTTCTTTAAATGCAGCATCTCGCAGTGCGAAGGGAGGCAGGTGCCATGAAAACATTCATTGCGGGATCGGTAGGGTCAGGCATACGGGGGAGTGATCAAATAGGGTACGCGCCATATGCTCGACGGAGGCGTTCCAGCTGACTATATTGCGGGTTACTAGCCATAGGTCAATGCGGGACCAGGAGCCATGTGTGTTGGAGACGGGGGGGGGGGGCACTCAAGTGAATTTTGCACCGCTGCGTTCTGTATGTAGAGGCCGATCCGATGTAACGGTATGGGGTGCCTCCCAAGAGACGAGTCTTTGTTGTGGGCGCTTGCTTGTGCTTTTAGGCCCTCCCAGCCTACGTAATCTGTTTGCGAAAGGCGCAGCGCTCATTAGTCCTGGAGCCCAGCAGTCAAGTTTCCCCCCGGCACCTTACTTGTGTTGAAGTACGCAGGCCTCGGTGGTAAATTTCAGCAGTCCATTGTAACCGGCCTCGGTGCGCGCGTCGGAGACTCTTGAGGCCTCGGTCTATCCGCCCTGCGCCAGCGGGAGTTTGCACAGAGGCGCCGATCCGTTGTGGGGCAGCGATGTCGACGCAGATATCTCAGGTGGGTCTCGGCTGCGGGCAGTCAGGTGAGCCGCATCTCTCATAGGCCCCGGCCCTCCACGCGGCCCTGATGCGATCCCGGCCCAGCCAGGAGTTATGGCGTTTTCGCTTTCTAAGGCGTGTTGGTCTCAGCAGAACAGCTGCGCCGCTACCAGAGGAAGTCAGCAACACAGGCCCACCATCTGTGCTTCTGAGTACACACGATGCTTCCCGGATTTTGGCAGATTATTCGCTCGGCCGGCAGAGCTCACTCAGGGTGCAGCCATCTTGCCGCCGGCGAGACCACGCCCCCCGTTTGTCGGTACTTTAAGTTGCCTACATTTCATAATCCAATGTAACGGGAGAAGACCTCCTTTGAGCAACTTACTGGGATTCTTTGTTGTTGCAATTGTTAAAAACAATGAATAAATAATAAAATAAAAGGAGCGGAGTATAACAAGTTATCGACAAAAAATTGAATGGATAAATCTTACAGCCCACTGTTCATTTCAAAACTTTCTATACATTTACAACAGATGAAAAAAGATCGTTATAAAACATTGGATGCTGACCTAGATTGCAGAAGATTTAAAATTAATTTTTAAAACACTTTCTGTGTTTGCATACCAGTTTAGAAGTAACCTAAAAATATGATTACTAGCCATTAAACCAACAGAAAAACACCCAGTGGCAATGAAATTCACCTACATCTACAACTGGGCACATTCACATGTTTGCAGTGTTCACACTATGTTAACATTATTAGTGGAAATATGGTCATCATTTACACACTGATACCAAATTGAAGTTAAGATTTTGCAATTTGTGACAACTCTTTATATTCTGAACACCCTTGTGGTTTTGTTTACATCGCTAAGACTGACTGGAAAGTTAAAAACTGGTTAAATAAACATAAAAGCGATAATCGTATGGAAAACATCAAATTATCTTTAGTGATATATTTTCAAAATCTTTGTTTTAACCTATCACAGCTGAGATTTCAAATATTAAAGTTATGCTGAAATTTCTGAGACAATGGTAGATCTATCTCTTAAAGGGCTTAGTAAAGAGACTTTTGCTTCTACTCTCTGATGTTGGTAGGAAGTACAAATTGATTTTGAGAAGAAAAAAGCTATAATGGCGTTTCACATCATGCATATTTAAGAGTCGGGATTGTGTTTTTTTCCTTTACATGAGAGTTGTATTGTAATCTCTAAAAGTGGTGTGGCATCTATCCTCCAGAGGACAAAATATGTTGAAAATGCATTGAGATGTGCAGCTTTTTTACCGCAAGAAGAAGATATTATCATTCACTGCCCGCAGTCTTATCCCTGGTTACTGGGACGCATTCAAGCCTAGCACCAATTTATTCTCTGCCAATTAATCCTGTAGAACTAATGCCAGGACATACCAACATGCCTCAGGCAAGTGAGTATAGGGGTGGTCAAAATCACACTGGTAGAGGTTGCGGGAAGTCTTGTGAGAAGATAAATTCTCGCTAAAGTTTCCAGAACCTCGTGGTATAGGTGGCAAATCTTGGCTGTGGCCTTCTATAAAGGTTGCATCCAGTAGGCAACCGGTGTCAGTTCAGCATAATCTTCCAAGGTGTGAGGGCCTTTAGACCCTACATGCACGTACCTGGAGTCTTCAACTCATCGCTATAGTGCCTCATTCTACTAACATCTGAGCACACCTATAAGAAATTAGAATAGTAATAGGAGTGGATGACTATCCACCTCAAGGTATAATCACAACCCATGTCAAAGTCACTAAGTTAACCCGTGCATATCCCCTTGTGAGCTATGGAACAGAGCAGACGGGGTTAACTGAGAGCAATATGTAAAGTATGTATGCAGTAATAAAGTCAAAAGGCAAAATAATGAAAATCTCAAACAGATTTAGAAAAAAAAGAGTAAAATGTAATATTCAAAATGACACCAATGTGACAAAAATCCAGTAACAGTAAGCAGAGATATGTGTTTTTAAAGTTTTAATTAGGAGTAGAGTGAAAAGGCTGTAGGTATCAAGGATAGTCTATATTTGTGGTAGACCAGGACTTATATGCAACTTCAGACTGACTGAGATGGAACGCGGGTCAGATATATCAACCAGGTTCATATTAGTGAAAGATTCTGCCTTCTGACTTAATACTTTAAGTCCCAATCCACCACAGGAGTCATTTCTAAAGCCCCCCCGAACCTCAGACACTTAGAGAATCACAGGGTGTCATGAAGAGGCCAATAGCTGGGTCCAGTCCAGGTCCAGTTGCCACTGGTCATCTGGGTATTTCCAGGAATAGGCCTCTTGCAGCTTGTTGTTTAACCATAGCCACACGGGAGGTCAGGCAACTGACCCTTGGATTCCACTTCTTTTTCTTGGGTAAGGCCATTCCTTTAGGACTCCTCTCATGTCACAGGCAGCAGGTACAGTCCTCTTCTGATCTCGCGCAGGTCTAGAGAGAGTTCTGAGGTGGATGCCCTGCAGATGCCACATTGATGCCTGGTACAAGCTAGGGGTGAGGTGACTCCTGGCTCCTCCCTAACCAATGAAGTAAAACTTATTGGTGCCAATCATGCACACTTTTGCAGTGGCTCCTGTTTGCCTTACTACCGACAGGCCCAAAATGCAATGTGTCAGGGTATTGTCATGATGGCTGAACTTGGGCTCTGAGGGCTGGAGGTGTTTGTGGGGAGTGTACTATGGTAATGCCAGTGCCCTCCCACATCAAACACTAAAATCCAGTCTGGAGCAGGTACTGTACCTACAACAAACCCCTAGACAGAAGCCTGGTAGGACAAAAGCAGGGTCCTTCAGCAACCACAGAGGATGTACAAAAAGTGGCTTGGTATCCTGTTCTCAGCCTTTCAACTGCCCCCTCCCCCCCAAACAGTATTTGACACTGTAGTGTCAAAAAGTATGCCCACATCCTCCACCCTTCACATTCTGTTGAGTTCAGAGGAATCATCTCTGCCCATTCAAGTCAGCCTATTGTTTGCTCCTGAGAGGCATTTCACACCTATTCAAGGCTAATCACTGGCTGAGGGAAGCTGTGGAGCCTTCGCAAATTACCCTACAGGAGCTTTAGACCGGGAAAAGGTAAGTTTCTAAAAGTTACTTTTCCTTAATATTTATGAACAATCTTAATTCACCATAGATTTGGATTTTTAGTAACTATCAAAAATAGTTGTTTAATTATTTTTCTTGCTGGTCCCATTCCTGACATATAGTCTTAGTATTTTAATCTGTACTTTAGTGTTCTACATAGGACTGTTAAAGTTAAATGTCTACGTGTCCTACTTTTAAATACCATGCACCCTGCCCTCTGTGCCCTCTGTGCTACATAGGGATGAAAAAGGGAAGTTTTCCCCTATCAAAAATTTTGAAAGGTTGGGCTGCAAGTTTAAAGCTGCAGCAGTCAGGCAACAATGGTGGCCTGAAGCCTTGTTTGCACTTTTAATGTAGTGGATGGCACAATAGGTGCTGCAGTCCACTAGTGGCATTTAACTTCCAGGACCTGGGTATATCTTGTACCATGTACTAGGGAATTATGGGTAAGTTAAATATACCAACTAGGAATATGCCAATTCAACCATGTAAAACGGGGGAGCACAGGCATTACTGGGTAGCAGGGGTAAAGTGGACAGAGTTCTAAAGCCAGCAGTCAAAAATAGGATCCAGCACAGGGGAAAAATCCGGGGTGACCGTGCAGAAAAGGCGGATTTCCCACAACACCTGTGAAGAATAGGAATGAAGATTAGTCAAACGAATGAACATCTGTGTAGGAAAGAAGGAAGGTTGCAATTATACATAGTACGGTTAAAGTCGATTGACAAATGTGCAGTAGGAGTCAGGACCCTCCCCACTGGAGGTCACCCAATCCCTCCAGACACTGACTACTCCCAGGTAACAGGGAACAGGAGGTTGCTGAGTTGACCATACAGGAGTGCAAATACCAGAACAGACTCCAAGGATGGCTTATACTGATTTGCCAAGAATAAGGGATTTGCATACCTTATGGATCATGTCTGGATCATGTCTGGATCATGTCTGTACAAAGCTGTGCCCACATGAGTACTTGTGCATGGCAGTGATAAGGGAGTATGCACCCCATAAGGCAGAGCTCCACAGGTCAAGTACGGAAGTGAGGCCAGAGTGCCTCCACACAGAGCACTGCCTTAACAGTCAGGCGTGTGCTTCCTTGAGTACAAGAGAAAGTAACACAGCACCAAATGCTGGGTGCTGCCATCTTGAGGGTGGAGTCCCATATAACAATAAATGCCAGATATTCCACACCACTCTGAACCAAATGCGTGCTACCCTTTTATAAAGGGAAATCATCATGGACTATAAATTCATGTGGAAGCCCGCTACGTTAAAATAAAATGGAGCTAACATTATGAAATGCAAATAGGTCCATGCACTCTGTTGAAGAGCACGTGGACAACCATTTTGAAGTGGACAATTAAGAAGTCACTAACTTGAAGTAATAAAAAACGTCTGGAGAGATTACAAAGAATAGTTAGAGGGAAGTAGTAAAGCGTGCAAAATAACTGATACAGCAAGATAAATCCGGCTTATGCGATATCTAGTGACAGGAAAATGCAATATAAGGCTATCTCGTTCCAAATGCGACTCCCATCTTTTGACACCAGAAAGAGACAAAACATTGGGGCCAGATGGGTAGAGTGGATAGAGAACCTTGACAAATTCATTAAGGCTGTAGAGGAATAGAAAGCAGGAAAGAAATAACAAATCCCAAGAGTCTTGCAGTAGATTGGGTGACAGAGGCTCAAAAACACTGCCGCAGGAGGAGGTAGTCACATACCAAAAAGTAAAAGACTCTCTAGCCAAAACGTAGGCAAGGCAGGGGCCCTCTCACCTGCTTGTCTCAGCATCATTGCTCCCAGAAGCGAAAAACAGCAGCAAAAGTGGAGGAAGTCTTGATGGCAGCAGTGTTAGGAGGCAAGCAAGCTTTTTTTTCCCCAATTCTTCACGTACATGTATGTGACATACACGATCATCACCATGTACGGACACAGCCATTGGTCTTCATACAATAGTTTCAACAACGTTAGCCTATGGCTGTGTCCGTCGTGGAGTTCTCTGCCCACTACGCTGTCAACAACTGGCATGCCCGTCTGATTTCAAATGTCCTATCTGTGAGGTCAGGGAGCCGACATTTCAGAAGTTCAAAATAGTGCGTTTGTTACTGTTAAGTGCGTCACCACCACGCAAAATGGGGGATAGCTTGTTCACATATACAAACTTTGATGGACACATTTTTTTTTTTTTGTCAAAATGTATTTATTGAAACATTTGTCACAAATTACAAACAGTGTATAACACATACATCACACAATGCGTTACGTGTAGATCAGTGTGCATAGATGCCATTCGTCAAGTAGCTAAGATAGAAAGTACATCTTCTAAGGACCTTGGCAGTGTGGCCCCTCAACAGGCTGTCTCGGAAGGCGACATACCATAACTAAGGGTAGAAAAGTACACCTAGTATCTCCCCAGAGCTACCAGGCCTAATCTGTCATACAGCGCCTACGTAGGTAAACAACATTGTGCGATGCGTAACTAGCATCTAGTAAACCGTATTGGAAATTTTCTGTGAGCAATGTCTAGATTACTTCAGAGCCTGTAACATAGGTCTAAAAGAGCAGCAAAATACAAAAGCAAAAGAAACAAAGGTGGTTGAAAAAAGAAGGGAGTAGAAAGAATATAACATACTAACTACAGTGGTACCCAGGAAAGTTAGTGGAGCTGTGTTGTTGGCTGTAGGGGGAGGAGGAGGCCAGGCCCAGGCGGGAGCACCACACGACCAGCGCAGGATGCTTTCATCGCCAGGGCCACCACATCCGTGACGCCTGTCTTTAGATGGACAAAGAGAACCTAAATCAGGAAGAGATGGAGAGCTCTCAACCGAGGGCTACAGGCAAATAGGGTAAGACCCTCAGAGAGGTAGCTGACCAGGGGAGTCCAGATGTAATCAAATCCCTTTCGTGACTCTTCAGCTATATCTGTCAATCGCTCCATTGCTAATGCCTTCCACAATCTAGCGTGCCATTGAGTGAGCGAGGGGGCCTCAGGCTTCTTCCATGCCCCTGCTAAGGCCATCTTCGCGGCCCCCAAGCAGAGCCAAAGAATAGAGCTATCCGCATGCGTTTGGTATTTAAGCAGGTGGTCGCGAAGCCCCAGCAGGACATGTTCTATGGAGTCCCCAATTGGGTAGCCTAGTATAACTTTAATTTGAGAGAGGATTTCCTTCCAAAAGGTTTTAATAACCGGGCAGTCCCACCAGATATGTTTAAAGTCTCCCAGCAGACCACAACCGCGCCAACACCGATCTGAAGTGCCTGGGAAAATAGTGTGCAGTTTTTGGGGATGTAGGTACCAGTCATAGAGCGTTTTGTAATGGGCTTCCCTGAGGTGCATGGATCTGTTAAATTTTGATATGTCTCTATACAGGGATTCCCATTGCTTATCCGAGGGCGAGGTCTGGAGCATCTCTTCCCAAACTGCCCTGTGGCGCTGGGCGCGGTGTGGCACTAGTGTGAGTAGGAGATTATAGAGAAAGGAGATACATCCTTTGCCCGTAGTGCCCGTCTGAACAAATTTCTCTATTGGAAGGTATGCTCTAGTGGCGGCGTGCCTAATCCGTGGTTGTTGGACCCAGTGGATTAGTTGAGTGTAATGGTATCGCTCCGTGGGTGGAAGGTGGAAAAGGTTCATGCAGTCGTGAAAGGAGCGTAGCTTAGTACCCTGAAAGAGGTCCGAGATCATGAGGCAACCCCCTTTGTACCATAAGTCAAAAGGCCCCTCTTGTAGGGCTGGTGGAAAGTCCTTGGAGAAGTGTATGGGGGTATAGGGGGACGGGAAGGTAGTCGGTGATAAAGTTTTAGTCACTGCGTCCCATACGTGGAGGGTGGTGGAGGTAGGCACACTTAAGTAGGCGTTGAGCGGCCTATCAGCTTTGCGGGCGCCACGGTAAGTCCCAGATCGTCCTACCTGTCTGTCAATGTGGAGCCACAACTTGTCTGATTATCGAAGTGACCATTCGCTCAGTACTCTTAGTTGGGCTGCCCTATAGTAGGTGAGGAAATCTGGTAAGGCTAGGCCTCCCTTCAGACGTGGTCTGGTTAAGAAGTGATAGGAGAGTCGTGCCCGCTTCCCTTGCCAAATGAATTTGAGCAATAGGGTTTTTTATTCAGGAAAGAGTGCCTTATCCGGTTGGATGGGGAGGCCCTGGAAGAGGTAGAGGAGACGTGGCAAGACGTTCATTTTAATTGCATTGATTCTGCCAATCCATGAAATGTAGGCTGCGCTCCATTTCTTACAGTCAGCTCGTAGGCGTTGCAAAAGGGGTGGGAAGTTGGCCTTGTAGAGGTCAGTGAGTGTGGGAGTAATTTGGATCCCCAAATATGTAATGGCCTTACGCGCCCACTGGAAGGGGGATGTTTCCTCCAGCGTCTTTTGCGCGTCATGAGGTAGGGTGAGATTCAAGATATATGATTTGGTTAAATTGACTTTGAAGCCGGACACCACTTCAAATCGTTCCAGTTCCTGGTTAATAGCCGGGAGGGAGGCGGCCGGGTTAGTAATTGGTAAAAGTATGTTGTCTGCAAATAAGGCAATCTTGTGGTCATCCTTCCCAAAACGGATTCCTGTGATTGTTTGATTAGCGCGAATCCGGGCTGCCAGGGGTTCATACTCAGGGCGAAGAGGAGCGGGGAAAGAGGGCACCCTTGTCTGGTCCCTCTCGTTAAATTAAAAAAGTTCGAGGCCACCCCATTTACCACTACCCGAGACCTAGGGGCACTAAAGTTGGCTTTGATCATTGCAATAAAGGCGTCGCAGAAGCCGAATCGGCGCAGAGAAAGCTCCAGGAAGTTCCAATCAATGCAGTCAAACGCTTTCTCTGCGTTGAGCGATAGTAGTACAGCAGGAATCTTCTTCTTTTTGGATTTATCAATTAGGTGAAAGATGCGTCTAAGATTGTCATGCGTCTGCCGCCCCTTGATAAACCCTGATTGGTCTGGATGGATAAGGTCAGGGAGATAAGTCTCGAGCCGGGTAGCTAGAATCTTAGAGTATAATTTGGCGTCCAGGTTAAGCAGGGCAATGGGGCGATATGACGAACACTGTTGGGGGTCCATCCCGGGTTTCGGGATGATGGAGAGTAGAGCTTCGCCCATGGACGGGGTCACAGCCTGCCGGCTTGCGATATCATTGAAGAGCGTGGTTAGGTGAGAGCCCAAGTCCGCTGCGAAAGTACGGTAGAATTGGGCGGTAAAGCCTTCAGGCCCTGGTGCTTTGTGATGTTTTAAAGAGTCAATTGCTGCCTGTACCTCCTCCAGGGTGATACGTCCATCAAGTTTTCCGTTGGAGTCAGGGAGCTGAGGCAGGGCAAGGGGAACAAAATACGGTGATTGCCTGGATTCGCTATGGGCATCAGCTCGGTATAGTTTTTGATAAAAGTCATGGAATGCCTGAGCTTTCTCTTCCTCGTTGGTGTGGATTATACCATTGTCGTCTAATATCTGTTTTACATAATCTTTCTCCTGTTTGGCCCGTAATTGTTTAGCTAATAGGGAGCCCACCTTATCTTTCCCTTCATATCCTCTGGCCTGGAGTCTCAGGATTGTTTTCTCCGCCCTATTTGTGTATATTGCATTAAGTTTCCCTTTGATGGCCGTAACCTTCCTCAGTGACGGGGCCGAGGGCGTAGTCTTGTGTTCCCCCCTCTGCCGCTACAAAGTCTCTTTCTAGGTCTAAACGTTCTTTAGTTTGAAGTCGCCTGAGGGAGGAGGCGAGAGAGATGCAGTGACCCCTAATATGCGCCTTAAACGCGTCCCAGTTATTCGCTAGGGATGTGTCGGTTGGATCATTGAGTAGAAAGAAGTCTTTGATCACTTTGCGAAGGTCGTCTCGGTGGAGACGGTCTCTACATAAGAACTCTGGGAAGTACCATCTTGTGAGCTTCGAGCGTGGGGCTGGCCAATCCAAGAGGCAGGTCAGAGGGGCGTGATCGGAGATAGCGATAGGGAGAATGATAGAGACCGTGACCGCATGGGTAAGCGATTGGCTGATAAAAATGTGGTCAATGCGGGAATATGTTTTGTGAACATGAGAAAAGAAGGAGAAATCCTTCTGGGTCGGATTAAGGTGGCGCCAGATGTCTATCAGCCCCAATTGTTGCAGTTTGTGTTTGAGCGGTGTGGGAAACGTACCCCCCCCCAGAACGTTGTGCATGAGTGGAGTCTAGGAGGGGATCCCAGACGAGGTTAAAATCTCCCATGAGGATGAGGTCACCCACTGCAAAACCTAGTAAGGAATCTAGCAAGGAGGAGAGAAAGTCAATTTGTCCTGTGTTAGGTGCATATACAGACGCTAATGTGCAAGGTCTGCCCATCAACGACCCCCTAACCATGATAAACCTGCCCTCCTTGTCCTTCTGTGTGGCCTCATGGATAAAGTGAGTGGAGGGATGGAATATTAGGGCGGCCCCATTCTTTTTCTTGCTATTGGTGGATTGATAGATCTGGGGATAGCGTTTGTGCTTAAGTCTGCCCTTGTCCCCCCGCTTTATATGAGTCTCCTGAATGGCCATAACCCACGGCCCCTGATCCCCTATATATTTCCAGAACCTGTGTCGTTTGTTAGGGGAGTTAAGGCCCCTAACGTTCCACGCTAAAAGCTTAACCCCCATCCTTCCTTTGAAAGATAGCCCCGCTGATGTAAGAGCCACCCCACGCCCCTCTCATTTCCCTCCCGTCCCCGGGGTATCCATCCCTGGGTAGAGCACCTAAAAGAGAAAAAACAATCAATACAAGAAAGAAGATGAATAACAGTCTTCGCAAACTTCGAGGTCTCCGTTGTCGAGTGTCCTTAGGGGTAGGACCAGTCCTGCACCAAATAGTCCGCCACGTATAATAGATGACCCCGTTGCGGAATCTTTTAAACTGGAGTAAGTGCGAGGGGTCGTCATTAAACCATTGCGCGGTCTGGCATGGGCCCTGCAGTGGGTCCCCTATGGAGGAGGAGTGAGAGTCCAGTCGTCTTTCGAGGAGTGGGGTGCTCTCGGAGAGTATAGTAGATCAGCTTACCGCAGTTAGTCAGGGAGTCTTCTTGCCAGTGGCCGGTACCGTCTGCCATTCCTCATTGGTCTCCCTGCCTCTCGCATGTCCCCCGACGGCGCCCGGTGGGGTCTGGCTTTCCCGGGGTGGTGCGTTGGCGAGGCCGAGTAGATTTGCGGCGCCCTCCACCTCAGTGAAATGATGTTGCTTGTTATTGAGAGTAAAGGCGATTCCAAAGGGGTATGTCCACCTATATCGAACGTGCTTGTCTCGCATAACGGTGGTGACAAGGCGAAACTGCTGGCGGCGCATCAGCGTAGCCTGGGCTAGGTCTTGAAACAACATGCACGATCCACCTTGGTAGTCAATTGTGTCCCGCCCTCGGGCTCTGCGAAGCACCAGCTCTTTTGTTTTGAAGGAGGCAAACTTGGCTAACACGTCTCGGGTCGTTGATGTTTCCCCTGTGGGGCCGGGCCCACTCTGTGAACAAGTTCCAATTGAATCGGCGGGTCATCGCTTCCTATAATGGTGGTGAAGAGACCAACGATATACTGCTCTAGATCAGCTCCTTCTCGTCCTTCTTCCAGGCCGCGCACTCTAATGTTCTTCCGTCTGGAACGGTTCTCCAGGTCCTCGCATTTGAGGAGCGCAGAGTTCAGTTGTGCAGTGAGGGCTTCGGCACCTTCTTCAAGCGGCTGGAGTCGACCCTCGAGGGTCTGACATTTGGCCTCCAGGTCGAGGGTGCGGGTCCCCACGGAATCCACGTCGGTGTGCAGATCGCAGATTTTTGAGGCCATGTCAAATTTGAAGGCGTCGAGAGAGGCGTTGATGTCAGCTTTAAGATCATCTCTTAATTCTCTTTTGAAGTCCCTGAGCATGGCCAGAAGCTCATCGCGAGTTAGCGCCATCGTCCCCTCTGTCTGGGTGTGCCCAAGTTGCGGTCCGTTACTCGCACCAGCGTTGCCAAAGTACCCCGAGACCTTGTTGGATTGCGTTTTTCTGGCGCGCCGGCCCAATCTCTTCACTCACGGTCGTGAAATCCGGACTCGCAGTGCACTGGGTATGTCACAGGCTCCGGGCGTCCTCCCTTCCGCCAAGTGAACCCTCCAATGCTTCCAGGCAGCGTCTCGCGGGAGCCCGTGGGCTATGATGTGGCCCCTGGTTGGCTCGAAATCTTGGAATGTAAGGGCTCAGGCGGCCATGTTAAGGTCAGGCAGGGAGGGCAGGCAGGCTTAGTTTCTAGCTTCTCTCACATTTGCACAGCCCCAGCCCCCTAACCGATTATGCATGGGTCCCTTCAGATCAGCGCGGTTAGCAGTGGGAGGCGAGAGATACTGCGAAGCAAACTGGGGCCCCCGTGGGCGCGCACTCTCACCTCAGGCCACCGTGGCTGCCGAGTCTGCAAGGAGGAAGGAGCCTGCAAGGAGGGACATCGCTGCTAGATGCGAGTTGCTAACATGAGGCCACATTCACGGTGCCGCTGACGCTTGCTTCAATTAAGATGCGGTTTCAGGTTTAGCGGGCTCTGTGTATCGGGGTCCCCTCGTCAAGCCGCCCGCCATTTTAAACGCACCACTGCGCTCTACTGACATCTCCTCACATCGTCAGTGCGGGTCCCCCAATCGACGGTCCGTCGCACCAGCTACATTCCGTGAGGTCTGGAGAGCGTCCCTCTGTTGCCGGGCTCACCCCAGTGGTGAAATATTATCAGTTGTGCCGGGAACTCGTGAACAGCGGGGCCCGGCCGCCATATTGCGCCATCGGCCGCGCTCCGCCTCTGGCATGAAAGCAGGGCTAAATCTCCTCATGGGCATCACCAAGCCTCAGAAACATTGGCCGAGTGGTCACCCGTCATTTCTTGTGCCAGTGCAGCGTCTTTGGCGGGCTGGACATGCCGATGGTGACAGTAACGCGGACGTTGGTGCAGGAGCCGAGCAGGATCACGTCCTCGCGGCCATGATGGCTGGCCACGCCCCCCGACACATTTTTTTGAGAGAAAAAAACAGTTATATAAAGTGTGTTAGTGTGATGGAAAGCGATATTAGCGATGTATTGTTTACAATTCGTGTTGACTGTATTTTCTGATGAACAAATTATTTAAAAAATTTACTGTGTAAATAGCACATTTTAAATGTATTATTTACATATTTTTAAAATTTCGCAATTATTTTAGGCTATAAATGTAATTTGTGAAGAATAAAGGACAAAAAGCAAATGTTGGATTAAAATATGTAGTTAAACCATATATATTTTGTAGGAATACATGACTTCACTGGTAATTATCAAATATGTTGCTGTTGAAAATGTAACAAAGTTCACATGTTTATCCAATGCAGACATATGACCCCTGAGAGAGTGAGGAGACGACCGCCTCGGGTGTACTGGCCATTACCAGACTTTGCCACCTTGGAAGAAAGGGATATAATCAAGAAGTTCAGGTTGAATAGGGAATCTGTACTGGATTTATGTCATCAGCTGTAGCCAGATCTCACAACAGAAATCCCACATCTGTTACACCAATTGTCAAACTCATTTCAGTACTTCTTTTCGTGGCCACATAATCCTTCCAATATACTGTGGCAACATCTGGTAGAATGTCACAACCAACTTTCAATGGTGTGCTACAAGATGTTCTATCTTCAATGATGAGACACATCAACAGCTTCGTCCAGTTTCCAGGGCAGCAGGATTTAGCCAATGTGATGGGAGACTTTTATGGTTTGGGTCCCCTACCACATGTGGTTGTAGCAATTGATGGCACACATATTGCCTTAGTGCCACCACACGCCAGAAAACAGGCCATCTGGAATGGGAAAAACTTCCATTCAGTCAACGTGCAAGTTGTCTGCTTACGGGATTTGTACATCACAAGCATCTGTGTGCATTTCCCCGGCTCTACCGATGATTCCTTTATACTACAGAACAGTCCCATACCCCTGCAAATGTCTCAACTTGGACCTGAGAGGGCCTGGCTTGTTGATCAGTTGAATCCTTCACTATATTGTTCGGGGTATTTCTAGTTGCATAATTTGGAATTGTAATACATTATTTTGGCCCTTTTTTGTCTTCCATCTAGGAGACTTAGCTTATTCCAACCGACCATAGTTGTTGGCACCACTGAGGAATCCAACAATGCCAGGGGAAGTCCGCTTCAATTAGGCTAGAACATGGCAGCCAGTGGAGCGGGCTTATGGGCTCCTAAAGGCCAGATTTTGTTGTCTGGACAAAACTGATGGAGCCCCCCTCTACTCACCCAATAAGGTGTATTAAATCACCGTGGCCTGCTGCATGCTCCACAACATCGCCCTGCGATGGAACATCCCTTACATTGCAGAGGATGGAGACCATAAAGGGTCACCAGGTGAGGATCCTGCTATGCTAAATAAAGATGATAGTGGTGAAGAGGAAGGAGTTGACTAACGTCGAGATGTCATTGACAACTTCTTCTCATGAGTGTAAGTATATCTTTATATGTTATCTCTTTCACCGTTATACCAACTATTGATGTGATGTTAAGAGATGTATGTGGTGGTATTTTGTTGGGAAGTGCAAGTTCAGGGAAAATTAGGCCAAAGGTGTTTGTTGATCAAGGTTTGGACACATTGCCTACTGTGTTCAGATACATTGTTTATCTCGGATTGTGTTGTGAAACTGTGTCCTCCAAAAGTTGACTTTGTAATGTGGCCATTATGTTCCGTGTGATTGGTAATCTTTTTTGAATCTGTTTCAGGTTCCTTCACCATGTCATCTTCATTTGGACATTTCAGAGTTGTGACATTTGCAGGCATATGGTGCTGTTTCCAAGTACACAGGGAACCTGGGTTGATCCTATGAAAGGCAGACACATATTTTGGTGTACAAATCTTGTATCAAGGCAACTTGCACTGTGGTTAAATGAAAAATGTGAAGATTACATTGGACTTGTTCTCTGTCGTGTATTAGCACTAACAATATGTGTGCCAACATTTGCTCAAACCACATGTGGTAGTGGAGCCAAATCATGCTAATCTCCCTTCACATTGGAAAAATCCTCATTGTGTGTAAAATGTATGTAGGTGTTGATGTGTCACATCATTGTGGGACACACCACTGAAACTTGATTGTGACATTCCACCAGATACTGGAACACTGGTTTGGAAAGATCTTGTGTCTACAAAATGTAGTACTGCCATGGTTTTGTCTCTTGGTGTTATTGATGAGGGATTCCTTATGTGAGCTTGCTGATGCTGGGTCCCTGGCGCCGCTGAACTGCGGAAGTGTACAGGACTCCGGCTGTACGGGGTGCGGCGGTGGAGCGCTGCTGGAGCGGGGGCCTGTGGAGCTGGCAGGATCGTCGTGGGACGCTGTGGGACCCAGAGGAGACAACGGCGTATCCGGCACTGGTTGCGGTAAGTGGGGCGCGGCTGGCCCGGGCTGGTTGCTGCGGGGACGGGCCCGGGAGCGGGCCGCAGCCTACAAGCCGTGGCTGGGGGATGCAGTGGGCCGAACCGGCTGGTGGCACTAGAAAGAGGCGCTGACTAGAAGACACTCACTGCTCCGGGAGGCGTTGGATGCTTGCTGCTCCGGCTGCTGCAAACGCAGGGCCGGCATTGGATGTTATGCCCTGATTGACCCCCGTACATAGCTCCAGGGCGGCTGTCACAGAGACACGGGTGCACTATTGCGGGGGTGCAAGCCTCGGAGACTGAACTTATGATCGGAGTGCAATCAATCTCTAGGTACACTGGTGCGAGTGCAGCTGAGAGGAAGGGATTGCAGAGCGCGGGGTCGCGCTGAATCCACGAGATTGAAAAGCTATATTGGACTCCTGTGGATGTGCCTGGGCCCTCGCAGGTGATGTGTATTGGGGTTCGCTCGTGGGTGCGGATACCTGCCTGATTGTGCCTTGGCCCGTGTGTGCATTGTACTGTACTGCCTCCGGTGGTTGCAAGCCCATGGCCAACGTGATGTGAGGGCCCAAAAGACTGCTGTGCCTCTAGTCCACTGAGCCGTGGTGCACATCGCAGAGCGCCTTGCGCGAACCATGTGGCACGTGTGCGGTTTACCTGAGTGCTGCGGACTTCAAAAGGAACTGGGGGACAGCCCTGCCCCGTGGGAGCAGCGCGTGTGCTGTGTTGTGAGCTGCAACCCTGGTGTGAGCACGCGTTCAGTGGGGCTGCTAGCGCTGACTGCTACTTAGTGCTGGGCCACGGGCAACCAGTTGACACAGCCTGGAGTCGGGCGGTGGGTTTGGGCCCAATTCTGTGCTTAGGTGTCTGGACCCCTCCCTGCCATTGGACGCGGTGTGATAGGCCGCTGCTGCTGGGCCTCTGGACTCCAAGAATGTTGCGCTGATCCCGCGCCTGAAGGTGATTGGGTTGCAGAATATCACGCTCGTCCCTTAGAGGAAGCTTGGCCTAGTATTGCTGGCACTGCTTGGACCTTCTCCGTCTGCGCTGGGTCGCCTGACGGGCCTGGTGCTCCAGGCTGTTGAATTGTGAGACCGTGAGTCGGGTGACGGCCAGCTGCACATCACTTGCACGGACGTGCACTGAGTGGAGAGCGCCGCAGTCACTGGGGCTGGGGCATTGTTTTATTGTGATCATTGTGCATTCCTGGATTACGCAGCTTCCTTTCCCTCTGGTGGCGCTCATCTGCAGGTGCCCTCCCCCCTTGGGCTGAGCAGGCCGGGGAGTTCATTGCTGGGACCTCTGATTTCACCTGTCTTAAGTTTAGTGCAGGTTTGCTAGCTTGCACGCTTCGGTGCGTACTGTAGTTGTTCACTAATTGGAATTAGCGGCGCACCTAAGTGTGACAGAGATGGGGAGAACTGACAAATCCCAACCTCACCTCACCTCACGTTTGAGGCGCGAAAATCAACGAAACCTCTACAGAAGGCTGCTTCAGACTCCGAGGCGGATGCCCAGAGCGACAACCCTCCCACACTTGAAACCACGCTGTTGGCAATGCAGCGCAGCCTCCAATCCATTGAGGGCACAATGGCGGCGGTGAACCACCGCTTGAACCACATGTCTGCGCAGCTTGAAAAACAAAACACCAGCATGGGGGAGGTGGAACAGCGAGTATCTGCAACGGAGGATGGCCTGAGTGAAGTCACAGGGAAGGCACTTAACATGGAGAAAGTTTTAGCCCTTATACAGGCCAAAAATGAGGATTTAGAAGCGCGGTCCCGGGGCAATAACATCAGACTCACGGGGCTGCCGGAATCCACCAATGTGGGAAAAATGGAGACCTTCATAGAAAACCTCATTAAAGTCATTTTTGGCACAGAGCAGCTTTCCAATATGTTTATTGTTGAGCGCGCCCATCGCTCACTCGCAGCTAAGCCGTCCTTGGGGCCCCTCCCCGCCCAATAATAGCTAGACTATTAAATTACAGGGACCGTGACACTATTCTGCGGTTGGCCATGGACAAGGGCAATATTGTGCATCAGGGCAACGCACTGGCCTTCTTTCCGGACTTTACAGTAGCTGTGCAAGCAGCCAGAAGGGAATTTGGCGCTGTGAAAAAATTTCTGCAAACTGAGGGGGTCCCGTATGCAATGTTATATCCCGCTCGCTTGCGCATAGGTCCAGATGGCGGCTCTAAAATTTTCTTCACTCCTAAGGCGGCCCTTGAACACGCCAAACAGTTGAAACGTAGGAGGCGAGAATCCAGTACTACACCAGATGATGATGAGGAGCAGTAGAGGCGGGGGCTGGTACTCTGATGTATCATAAATACACCCTATTATGCATGACTGTACAATGTACTTATTTTGTTGGTTATCTAAAGGTTCGCCTGTTGGATTGGCCTAATGTGCTCCCTAGTGACTGTGGGCTCTTGTCATAAAATCACTTGTTATTGTTGGTATCTGTATGCTCGCTTGAAGGATTGGCTTAATGTGCTTCCCAGTGACTGTGGGCTCATGTCATGATGTGCGCTGTGGTGGTTGGCAGCAGTGGGGCTGGCATCATCACTAGACCTGCTGTATTGTAACCACTGTTCCCAATAGCCTGCGCGCACAGAAGTCACCCCAAGCGCGCAGTGTGCTGTATTTAGCGCGCACATCCTGCGAGACCGTTCGCGCCGCCGCTTTTAAAACGCGAGCGGCGCGGAAAACTCTGGCTGTGGCTCTGGGTTTTGGGAGTGCACAGCTGCGGGGCTGATTGTGGGCCTTTGAGTTAGTATTCATGTTAATTGCAGCCCGTGCGCTGCAATTAACATGAATACTAACTCAAAGGCCCACAATCAGCCCCGCAGCTGTGCACTGTTAAGAAAAGAAAAACAGTGTCTCAAACACGACGTGCGCTTTAGCACACGCTGTGTTTGAGACTGCTTTTCTTTCTTAATTGTGCACAGCTGCGGGGCTGTTTGTGACCCTTTGAGATAGTATTCTTGTGAACTGCAGCGCACACGGGCTGCAATTAACATGAATACTAACTCAAAGGCCCACAATTAGCCCCGTAGCTGTGCACTTGGCCCAAATGTATGAAGTTAATGATGCTGGCATGGGGCATGCCTCTGGCCATGAAGGGTTTTCTGAATAATCCTAGTTTGTATTGGCAGTGTGTAAGAAAGGGCAAAAGCAAGCACCACATAGGAGGTAAAGAGGGAGAAAAAGTGAGTGGAATCACGTAATAAAGTCTCAAAGGGACCACAGTTAAAGCAGTGCACATGAGGTGGACACCACTGACCTGCAGGAGGGGTTTTAGATCAATTCATTTAAAGAATCTCCTGTTGAATTATGGATGCAAGGCAAACATGTATAAGAATATAAGACACAGCATCATGTATCTTGCATCACTTTACATGAATAGAGCACAAATTCACAACGCTGTCTTTGCCATCACCATTTCTAAAGGTGGGCAAAAAATTCTGCTTCACAGAGCCTGGTGGACACCACAGATAGATACAGCAACTTAAAGGTGGATGAAGTCATGGAATTGTGAAACATAAGGGCAGGATATTGGTTGGAAGGCTTAGATTGGTGATACAGGGCATTTTAAGAAAGGTCAACTTGTCTCCCATCTTGGACACTTCACAGCCAGAACTAAGTTCTAAATGGGCTTTGCAGACAGAAATGGCAAATATTGTAAAAACCTGAAATAAAAATTTACAAAAATAAAAAAATAAAGAATTGTGCGGTAATTGGGGAAGCATCAGGCCTATAATATGTTCAGCTGCAGCAGTGACTGGCTTCATGGCCAGTTTGCTATTGCGGTCTTATTGCAACAACTGGGCAACAAAGGCGGGGATGGATGTTATTACAGAAAGTGAGTGATGCCCCCATCTACATGCCACACTTACTAAAGCCAAAAAGGATCCATAAATAAGTGAACAAGAAGCACACACTCCATCCATGCAAGGTAAATGCCTAACCCCAAAGCATACAAAGAAGGGAAGGGACAGACTGCTTGACCACAGCGCCGGTTCTGTGAAGCAGAATTTTCAGCACAGACCTCTCATCACTGTACCCCACTCAGCAGTTATTAAATATAATAGATTGATCAATCCAAATAACTGACTAACATAGCCACCACTCGAATTACTTTCTTATTTCACTATACTAATTCAACACCAATCCTTATGGGTTTCAGAGTAGCGTGCTACTCGCCAAAAATAGTGCTTCAAAACCCCATCAGGGGTAGCAAGCGCTATATAAATACAAACCTCTTTCCCTCTTCTATCCCGCCACCTACCCTTCTCTATCCAAATAACTGAATAACATATCCACCACTCGAATTACTTCATATTTCACTATACTAATTTCCAACACTAATACTTTATGGGTTCGGGAGTAGCGTGCTACTCACCAGAAAAGCGCTTCAACACCCATCAGGGGTAACAGGTGCTATATGAATGCAAACCTTTCTTCCACTTCTATCCCTACGCTATCCTTCTCACTCCAAATAACTGACTAATATGTGTGGAAATGCAGCGTCTTTTAATTTTTTGAAGCAAAGGTTTGGAGGGATATTTGGCGCTGCACACACCCGTGGTCTGGTTCCTGGCGCACATAGCCATGGCTGCAGCGCACAGAGACCCTACACTGCCGCACACAGAGGAAAAAAATTAGAGGGAACATTGATTGTAACTCCACCCTATTAGCCATGAATGTAAAAAGCACTTGTTAATGGTAGGTATCGATATGCTCGCCTGTAGGATTGACCTAATTTGCTTTCCAATAACTGTGGGCTCATGTCATGATGTGCGCTGTGGTGGTCGGCAGCAGAAATGCTAGCGCTATTAATAGACCTGCTCAGCCACCTCCTACTCGTTGGGAGGATAGTAGTGCTCTGACGCTCCCCAAATTGGGTGTACCCCACATGTTCACTTTTTATTTTGTTCTCTGTTGGGGATGTGTTATATTCTTACGGGATGGCTTTGGCGAGTTGGGGACGCTGAAGTGGGTGGGGGGCGGAGGGGTGAGACTGGGTGGGGTGAATCGGCATTACTCTTTTATTATGAATCTATGTCTGAGTGGCAGTATGTGATAAAATACACACATGGTGAGCTCTATTGTATTTGTATTACTGTAATAGTGTATAGACTAAATGAGTGGTAAAGTAAAGTGCCTGACTTGGAATGTGAGGGGACTCAACACCCCCAAGAAAATTCGATCTGTCCTGGCATACTTGGACAGAACGGACGTGCAAGTGGCGTTACTCCAAGAGACGTACCTCACTAAAGCTTCAGAACAAAAAGTGGTCGCACGCTGGGCAGGTGTGAGAATTGCGTCCTCTTACTCTACTTATTCAAGGGGGGTGATGATCCTTGTTAAGCAGGGGGTCCCCTTTTCTGTAATTCGGGAAGAGACGGACGAGAGTAGGCCAGTGGCGATTGTGTACGGTGCACTGGGGGGTGTACGTGTGTTATTGGTCAATGTCTACGGGCCCAATATTGATGATCCGGCTTTCTTTTCGGATGTATGGCACCGCATCTCTGGATTCCCTCTGGCTGAGATAATCTGTGTAGGTGACTTTAATGTTTGTCTGGATGTGGCCCTAGATCTGGTGGGCAGTGGGGGAGTGAGGCTTAAGCAGGCATTTGAGATGCTCTTGGGGATATTGGACGCAGGCAATCTGCAAGACATCTGGAGACTTCAACACCCTGGGGTTAAGGAAAGCACTTTCATATCTTCTGTCCATGGGATTACTGGCTGGTTTCTGAGGTCGTATGTACTTGGGCGGTGAAGGTCAGCCACATGGCTCGAATGCTCTCAGGTCATGCTCCGGTGGTCCTGGAGCTACAGGTACCTACATGTGAGAGGCCGCCCTTTGCATGGCGTTTGCAGCAGGCCTCGCTAACTGACCCCGTTTTAGGCAGACTATTGGGGAGGCCATTCGTAATTATTTCCGGGAGAACGAGGGTTCTGTTGGCAGTGCCGCAGTGCTATGGGAGGCATTCAAGGTGACCATAAGGGGCACCTGCATAGGATGCACAAGCGGGAGTGCTCCGGGACATCAGACGCAGAATACATAAATTAGCAGCTGATATCTCCACGCTTGAGCGTGAATATGAGAGACATCCCTCTCCAGCCGCGTTGGCCGAAATTAGGGATCTTGTCACAGAACATAACGACACAGTAGATCAGGAGTTGTTGCACCAATTCAGATGCAGTACAGCTCGTTATTATGGGGAGGGAGGCCGCCCGAGCCGCTCTTTGGCTCAAAAGCTGGCAGCACCACGTAGCCAGGAGTGTATTACCGAACTATTGGATGAAGATGGGATCGCGCACTACACTACGCCCGAGATTAGTGAGATTGTCCTCAACTTCTATATCAAGCTTTATGCGGATAGGGGTACAATGCCGACAGGGGAGATACACTCTTATTTGGACGATATCGCACTGGCGTGGCTTTCCCAGGAGCAACGGGAATATATCACACAGCCATTCGATATAGAGGATGTCAAATTAGCAATAATGTCACTCCCTACATGTAAGGCTGCAGGGCTAGACGGGCTCCCAAGTGAGTTTTATAAGACCTATGTGGAAGAACTTGCCCCTAGGCTTCTGGAGGTGTATGCGGAGGCATATGAGGAGGGAAGACTCCCGCCCACCCTCAAAGAAGCCCTGTTGGTGACCCTTTTGAAGCCCGACAAGACCGCAAATCGGTGCGAATCCTAAAGGCCCCTTTCAATTATTAATATAGATGCCAAGATATTGGCAAAGATGATCACCAACAGGCTCCAACCGCTGGTTCCCCTCCTGGTCCTTCCGGACCAGTCAGGTTTTGTGACTGCTAGATCTACTGCACACAACCTATGAACGGTGTTCTCTACGTTACATTATTTCGACCCAGACTTCCAGGCAGTGGCTGTGCTGCTTGACGCGGCAAACGCCTTTGATTCCCTCCAATGGGATTACATGTTCACGGTTTTAACTAGGATGGGCCTTCCCCAATTTTTTCTTCAGTGGATAAAGGTGCTGTACACTGAGCCGGTGGCCCAAGTGCGCGTAAATGGGTGGGTGTCATCGGCTTTCCCCATAGAGAGAGGCACTCGGCAGGGGTGTCCCCTATCCCCTATGCTTTTCTCACTGGCGTTGGAGCCACTGACCTGTAAGCTGCGCCAGCAGCATGCGGCGGCTGCATTGCGATTTCGGCAGAGACCCCTTGTGGTCTCACTGTATGCCGATGACATGCTACTGTATGTTCGTGAGCCCGCGACTTACCTACCGGAACTGCTCCGTGAGTATGTCAAATTTGAGAGATACTCTGGTTTAGGGATTAATTGGGAAAAGTCGATGGTGTTCCTGCTCACGGCTGGTACGCAGGAGATAGCGCTAGACTTTCCGCTAACGTGGACTCAAGATCCGGTGAGGTACTTGGGGATATGGTTATACAGAGACCCGGAGCAGGTCATCTCTGCGAACTATGGCCGAGTCATCCCGCAGATTACTGAGCGGGCAGAGCGGTGGGCGCGCTTACCTCTTTCGCTAGCTGACCGCATTGCGGTAACCAAAATGGCTATATTGCCCAAATTGCTCTATCTTTTTGTTAATATTCCTATTAAGTTGAATATAGCGCTATTTAAGACACTTCAGTCGGCACTACTTACATTCGTATGGGGAGGTAAGAAGCCCAGTTGCAGTTGGGATATCCTGGTGCAGCCATTTGATCGTGGAGGCTTTGAGGTTCCCGATCTGCCGTTATACTATCTGTGCGCTCAGGCGCAGTTTGCGCACTATTGGCATTTTCCACAGCTGTTTCAACCTCACACTGCTATAGAGTCAGATGCTGTTCTTCCAATGCCGCTGCAGGCGGCAACTCTTTCGGGGGGTGCGGGTGGCCCCAGGACGGAAATCAACCCTGTACAATGTACTGCTTGGGCCTGGAGGACTCTAGCCAAAAGGTCACAACTTCCCTATCTATATGCTCCGTCGCTACCACTAGCTGCACATCCTGATATATCGGCGGCACGGGAACAGTCCGCGCTGAGGGAGTTGGCGACTGTCGAGATCACCCGGATGGGGGATCTGTATAAACAGGGTCAGTTTCGGTCCTTACAGGATGTTCAGGGGGGTCGGAATCGAGGCTTTATGCTGGGTTTTGTATATGTTAGAGTGAGGCAGGCAATTAGAGCCATCTACCCGAACTTTCAGACGGAACCTACAGCTCTGCTGGCGCTGCAGGCGGTGCTGCCAGGAGAGGAGAGGAAGGGGTTGATCACCAGGCTATATAATGCCTCTCTACGGGAGCGTGAGCCGGGTGAGCACCCCTCTTATCTTCGATGGAATGCCGCTCTCGGCTCCACGCTCGAGCAATGGAAGTCTTGCAGTGTGGTCGCCTCACGGCGAATTGCAATCTTCGCATAATCCACTTTAAGTATCTGCATCAATTATATTATACCCCACTGCAACTTTGTACGTTTGGGCTGCGAGAGACTGCGGGCTGCACGCGGTGTGGGCAGGCAGACGCTGATTTTCTGCATCTGGCATGGATGTGTGCAGGTATATTTGCATTTTGGTCCAAGGTGGTGAATGTGCTCACTGATATTGTGCTGGAACCTGTGCACTGTGCTCCAGAGATTTGCCTACTTGGGAGTGTTAAGAGTTTAAAGCCATGTAACCGACGCATAGTTGCGGTCTCAACCTTATTGGCTAAAAGGGCTGTGGCGCAATGCTGGGGGGCAAAAACCACTCCTACTGTTAAAAAATGGATCCGCGATTTACTTTACTGTAGAGACCAGTTGGGGGCCTATGCGGAGGAGCTACCTGAGGCTTCGCGCCCGAAAGATTTCTGGGCCCCACTAACTGTATATTTGCTGAACAATCCTGACCTGTAATAATTTGGTTGATCATGTGCTGCTCTATGCTTGGACCTCGTTCACTTGATTGTGGGACTCCTTCCTTTGATGGTGTTTGATATACCACTCATATGTGTCTGCGATGCTCAGGATTCATTAAATTACCAATGTACTACATTTGCTATGCCGGGGGATGGGTGGGGGGGTTTGTTTCTTGCTGATTGATGTTTTTTGATTTGTATCTCCATGTACATTATCATGTTTATTGGAAACTTAATAAACATAAATTTTAAAAAAAACTTTACCTACTTGCAAAGTATCCATTTTTACACAATCTTTTGATTTTTGTCATTGTCAAGTTATGATGGAAGAAAACAAATGCATTGATAGAGTTGAGATATACACCAGTCTGTGAGATTTTGACTTGTAAATTTATTGTACTAAACGTTATAAAAATTAAAGAGGGTGAACATAACAAAGGCAAACCAAAAAGTGTAGAAGTCAGTCATGGTGAATGAAACCATAGTTGGAGAGCCAAAACTGATTGAAGTCCAGTGTCCAAAATATTAGAAAGGCAAATGTGTCCAGAAATAAGTCAGAGTGAATGTTAGGCACACACTGAAGGAAATTAATGTTGACATTTTTTGCTGGTAGTGGCAGAGGTCTTGCCTCCTGTTAATATGCGTGGACGCCCCCTTCTGCGGGGGAGATCTACAGTTGCAGGTGCTTGGGGGCTGCAGGTGTTTCTTCCATTGACAGGGCCTCCCTTCCTGTGGCAAATGTAGATGGCCCAGATGTTATAGGACCACAGGAAGGGGTAAATGGTGCTTGGAAAGCCTGCACATATGGGCGTAAATGTCCTGCAGCACCCCAGTCGGGGAGCCCATATTTGTGTTGTGGGTCTCCACCCGGTGATTGAGCTCCCTCTGCAACTCCTTTGTCTCCCGGAGCTCGGTGAATACCTGGCCCATCATGTCTTGGGACTGATGGTAGGCTCCCAAGACTTGGTCAGTGGTGGTCTGGGTGATGGTGACCCCAGTGGCCTCACTATGCTGGCCCACAAACACCCTCCCATGACCACTACCCCCACAACCATGTGCCCTTGGCCCAGTGTGCCCCATCCGACTGGTTCCTGGGTGAGCTGGAGCTGGTCGGGCTGTGGCCTCATCATCCCCGAGGACCGGGGGGACATGATTGGTGTCCCAGTGGTAGGAACACAGGAATTGGAGTCTTCGGTGTGCTAAGGTTTTACAGCTGGGGTGGGAGGTGTTGGTGTGGGCGCAGTGAGTGTCACTGGAGCCGTCTGCCCATGGTGACCAGATGGACCAGGCTTCTCATCGTCCTCCAGATTACCAGGAGTGTTACCCTCACTGATGGCTTGATCCTGCGCTGGAGTGGAGGTTTCTTCAGTGGCAGATTTCTGGCAACGTACTCTGCCAGTTGGACCTATTGAGACCATTTTTCGTAGTAATAGTGTGTATTGTACATTCTAATCCTTTGAGACAAACAATGTAGATACTTAGAAGACAAAATAGGTAGAGGTTATTGTGATGATTGCTTTCAGTGGTATTGCACATATTGCCCTAACTTGTAGCAATTTCAAACAGTGCAACTTCAAATAAGCAGGTAATAAGATGTCCTGAAATGTTCATGAAGTGATTAGGAAGTATTCCAACACTTGCAAAATGGTTAGTGGAACATACCTGTGGGAAATATTCAGTGGAAATGGGCCACTTACAATATGACACACATATTGGTAATGGGTTAAATGCAACACAATACATTCACACAAACAATTTAAATAATCTGAAACTGAAATTTTGAGGTTTCTATGGTATGACAATATGTGTAGAACACATTAGCAACAGCTAACTTCAAAGCAAACAGGACATTGATGTTTAGTGAGAGTTTGTGGAGTGTAACTTACCTGACTCCACTCCACCAGGTATTCCTGTCAAGACGTCAGTATGTAGACCTTCTCCTCCCAGGACGTGAGTTGTAAGAGGGGCTTGGGGAGAGCCATCACTAGTCCTGTTGGCCTCCAGGTGATCCTTGGAGGCCAGGGACGCACCCTTCCCCCAAGTCATTCCACCTTTTCCTAATTTCTTCCTGTGTGCGCAGGTTGTTAGATACAGCATGCACTCTGACTATTCTGGCCCACTTATGCCTTTTCTGCAATAGGGGTGTAATTTGAACTTGGATTCCAAACAATTGTGGCTCTACTCTTATGAGTTCATCCACCATGACTGACAACTCGCCCTCAGTGAAACGGGGATTTTTTGTGGCCTGGTATTGTGCAATGAAATAATATCAAAATAAAATATTGACCACAAGGTGCAGGGCCGGCTCTAGGGCGGTGCGACCGGTGCCACCGCACCGGGTGCTGGCTTCCAGGGGGTGCCGTGTTTTCAAGTTTATTGTTATTTTAAAGCACCTGCTGCTCCCGCGCTAGTTTCCTCCAGCAATTTCCAGGCAACAAAAATGTCAGGATAAATCCTGTGATTAATGTTCTTCCTGAAGAGAGATCAGAGTTTTGTTTAATTGGGGTTTTGACCCACTATAAAGTAGTGCAGAGGGTTAATATGCCTGTTGCAGAAAAGAAGTACAGAGTAGATTACAAAGTGCATCGAATGTAAATAGGTCAGTGGGTTACTCATTTTAAAAGAGACATCATTTTGTTACTTGCAATTTATAGGTTAAAACCTAATATAGGATTTGAATTTATAAATTGCAAGAAACAAATGATGTCTCTTTTAAAAGCAGTAACCCATTGACCAATTTACATTCTATGCACTTTGTAATTGTACTGAACTATTAACTTTTATCAAATAACTGCATGCACCCTGCAAAGTATAGATTTGAGCAAAGATTAGTGTTGCAAAAAGGATTAATTTAGGCAGAAATCTATTTTCATTATTAAAGAGAACCCCCAACTATGGTGTTCCTTTTTAAATTCTGAGTTTGTGCTTCTCCAGACCAAGCACTTTTAAACTATTCTGCCTACCAGTATGGATGACATGTGGCTCCTATGCCTTGTAGTCCTCTGTCTTATGTAACATTTCCTATACGCTGAGTTACACATGTATGATTGATTGTCTTTGTGTAATGTGTGTGTGTGATGCAAAGTGCTCTGACACCCTACACTGGTATGAGTGGCGCTATATATGTATCTGAGAGAGTGTGCTATATATGCATCTGAGAGAGAGTGGTTATGGAGACTTGGGCACTGTTAAACGGTGGTGCTGAGGGAATCCGTGGTGGAGGTGGTCATTGGGGGGGCGCCAACAAACATTGTCGCACCGGGCGCCACCAGCTCTAAAGCCGGCCATGAACAGGTGTAAAATTAAAAAAAAGATGAATGGACAAGGAAAAGAAACAAAAAATGCAAACTTAACTGCGAAATGCTCAGCTGGCAAGTGTTGTGGTGCAGTGGAATGGCAAAGGATCATGGTCTGAAGTGGAGTGTGTTTTATAGTGTGGTATGCAGGTGTTTCCATTTGGCCAATGGACATCAGGTGTGTTCTACTGGCATCCATCTAATGGGCACAGTGAGGGGGAATTGTTGTTCGTGTACTGCGGCGGACTCAGTCTGGGAACTGCCTCAAGAATACTTTCAGCACAACTGTGAAATCTACATCTGCTCGGAGGAAACCCGCTGCCCTGACTGCAATGGAGTAGTATTCGTCAGCATTGGAGTTTTCAGCGTCGGCAGCGACTACAGCGGGAAACACCTTGTCGTCGTGGATGGCGAGGCAGCCTGCATATCTCTAAGTATGGCGGGCGAAAGACTCTAGACTCGACGGAATACTGGAGACAGCCGCGGGATGGTGGTAAGACCAGCAAGATCTAAATCGGGCCCTTAATGTTTATCATTTTGTTTGGCACATCTTTCCCCTGTAGTATTCTTCTGAACTGGTGCCCTAGCAGTTAAAACCTAGTGCATGTGTCCTGACATGTTGTCAGGCCCACTATATAATTGCCTATTGAGTTATGAGCCCTTGACATTGTAAAAGAAAATATCTGCTTCTTTAGCACAAAATTAAACTTTGGTCCACAAACCTATAAAGTTACTCAAGAGGCTACATGACCTACCGACATAAGATACACCTGTCTCCAGCATTCCCCCCTTTCCATTCCACTGCAGTGCAATTACATTGGGCCTGGACGGAGTACAAGCAGTCAGTGTGGCAGAGGACATTACCTCAACCACCCTGACTGACTACCGTCTGCCAAATTTAAGATGATCGCCAGTCCAACGTTCATCTCTGTACATTGAAAGGAACTGCCATTAGGCTACAGTCAGTTTTGACAGCCATTCACCCAAACAAAATGCAATTTTTTCCCCAGGAACTAACTCCCAAAATGTAAATTTGTTCTTGAAAAACAAAAAAAAGAATAACTTGAATATCCTGGGAGTTTTCTCCTACCCTAGCAGTTTTCTCCCAAGGTGTGGGAGGCATTATATTTTTTTCTGGTCCTCACCCCCGGGTGATGGACAGGAAAAGCACAAAAACATTACACTGTCTGGCCTATATAGGGCGGGCGGTGTAATGTACTTGCTCCACCTGCCTTCACTCTGTTGGGGAGTCAGACGAAATTTTGAATGAAAAACCTAAGGTCCGCCTGCCTCTAAATGAGGCAGGCGGGCTTAGTGTTTCATGGAGAGGGTACTCTGTCATGTTTGCGCCAGAGAACTCTGTCTTCCAAACTCTAAATCAGGGGCATTGTTTCTTTCATTTTGTGAGTAAGTGGAGGTAAGGCTTGAGTCACAATGCTTTGCAAAGCGCGCTTTAGTTTCCCGCTGCATGCTCAGAAGACCAGGTCCATCTAGCCCACCAGCAGCTAACCGAGGCCAGGCTGGGCAGCACCTCTTTCGTCTTCATTTTACTTCCCATCTTCCTATCATTTCTTAATGATGGGTGAGCGGAAGATCGCTGGCAATCCTAATGCAGCTGCCAAAGGGACAACTATTGAGAGCTTTTTGGTGCACACTGTTGGTGTTCTATTTAAAGAAATAGAACTCACTGAAAGGAGACTTTCACTTGAAGGGAGTGTCCATGAAAGCAAGCCTGCATGCCACAGAGTCTCTGCCATATGTGTATTCTCTGTTGTTGCCGATTAACTTAGCTTAACCCTAGTCTCAGTGGACACAGCTACTTCACCCTTAATTGAACAGGTGTCTAATTATAAAACAAACATTGGCAAAGCCAATACGTTTCACCTATGGGAAATTTATTGGCTTTTTCAATGTTTTTTTTACTTGTTGCACAGAAGTTTAGATGTTGTGCAACATGACAAAGTAAAAAAAAAAAAAAAAAGCACTATGACGGTCAATACTGGCCACATCATAGCCCTTTTTAGGTCGAGCCTCGAGTAGCGCGCAAGCGTTGCTCTGCGAGACTTATAGTTAGGGAGTTTCAAAAGCTGACCAGACGCTCGTGCGTCATGGCCTTTCCTGCGGTTACGCGCGCAGGGCCGACATCTGTTTCCCATTATCGTGCCCAGACGCGGGCGCGATAGTTGGAAACACATGCCTGCCGTGCGTGTAATCGCAGGCAAAGGCCATGACGCACGAGCGTCTGGTCAGCTCTGCAGGCTGCCGCGCTCGCTCGTTACCTTAAGCATTTTTTTTTTTGTCCGGACTATCACCAGCTCCCATGAAAACCAAACCTGCACTCGCTATTTCAAGCTGGCCCATCTGGCAGTGCCCGAAAGGCCAGTGCAACAGTAAGTGCCAGGCCGAACACACTTCTTCCGTCTTCTGCTCCGTTGTGCTTGGTGTCCGGAATACATGTTGTGTAAGACCTTCTCAACAGGGCCGTCAGAGCATCTGCTCCCACAGCGTGCACAAGTGATGATTTGCGATTATAGTGGAAAAGAATGAAAAGCAGCTGTTTGTGTGTGCACGACTGCTTTTGATGATTTCAAATTCCAATGTTGTAATGCGTGTAATGTTAGATACTGCTCTGCGCTTATTTAATTTGAAAGGAAGAGAGAGTAGCAACACTTTTCAGCAGGGGTGCAATACTTTTCACGGACGAGTACTAGCACTCTTCACTAGCAAACCGGTACTCTGTGGTGGTGATTGCCTGCAGTTTTTTTACTTCCATTGCAAGCACTGACTGTAATCGAGATAAACTAAAAATAAAACTGAAATAAACTAAAAATAAAACTGAAACCGAACTTTGTCTTGTAAACACTTGAACACTCCGAAACCTCACGGACCTTGAAACCCAGCAGCAGGCAGACGCTGCTGTAAACCAGCAGGCACGCGCTGCTGTCACATGGGCACCATGCGGAAGAGAGTCCTGCGGGGCCGGCGTCCACGAGACCTTCTCGTGTGTCTTTGAGTAAACACGGCCAGGGCAGCAGCCAATGATAGCCAATTACGGCCCTCCGGCTGACGCCGCACAGCTCGACCTTATTTACAGGTGCGCCACGAACTGACAGGGGTCTCTTGCACATGAGACAGAGCAGGTGACAGGAGGGCGCTGCACGGAAAATGTAGATCGTGCGGGTACCAGGCTTTTCAGAAATAATCTCTCAACGCGTATCAGCGGGGAGCTGGACATGTTCTCCGGGAAATATTTTTACAGCGCGCAGTGTTTCGCTCTAAGACAGAATCAATGAACAATGCATAGCTGTCAAGGTTTCAGATTGCTATGTGTAACATTTTCATAATTTAAGAGTAATTGAGTGACATTTCAATGACTATGAGTGACACTTTCTCCCGGGCAAAATCAAGCAGTGAAGACGAGGGAAACTATAAATATCAGAAATTACTCCAATTTGAGCAACGAGAAATTCTAGGAAGATCTTAAAACATATCTGCAAAGCACCAAAAACGGAAGGAAGGGCACCGCACTAACCAGAGACAGACTGCTTGGCTGCAGGTCTCAGTAAGAGAGGGCAGGCAGGCACTGCTGATGTTCTCATTGATGTATTCATTCATGACTTGAGCTAGTCCAAAAAGGAAATTTTTTAGCATAGCAAGTGCAACTAGGAGATTATGCCGTCACTCAGTCACAGGCATAATCGGTTGCTAATGCAATAAGGTAAAAAAAGAATGCTGGGAAACACCAGCGCAAAACTTGACAGTGTTTTACTCTAAACACTTGGTAGTGCAAACAAACACAAATTGCACTGCCAATCTTTTCTTAGTTTTAAAGACAATCTTTTGCAGTCATGTCACTATTTTATCGGATCACTAATGAAGAAACCACGCCACCCACAATGGTATTATTCAAAAAATGATGCAGAAACCACATCACACTTGCAAGACAATAGGGTTATCGCACACTTTGAGGCTTAGCAGGAAACTCCAGGTATTTGTATCTCTGTGGGCCACATTTTATAGCACTACCAACATGCCGACCTCGTGCCCCTTCCCTGTTTGTAAAATACACTCCCATTCAAACATGGCCCCGGACCACCGTGCGTATCGTCAGCCAATAAAATGCGGAGCCATCTGATATCAGCAGTTCGTAATCCGATAGCTGGAGTGGGGATTGTCCAGAGTAGACTATTCTTTCCTTGCTCAAACTACGTCTCAAAGTAAGCAGCGTAAGTCTATGATTGCATGAAGCTGGCAGGAAGTCTTTATTCTGTGTTGACATTTAGCACTCAGAAAACAAACGGCTGACTGTTGTGGTGCAGTACGACCTATGCAACATTATCACCATGACCTGGTAAAATGAAAGCAGATAAAATTAAATGTTGAAGTTGAATTTTGTGCCTATATATTATATCACTCACGTATCCTAATTGCTATGTGAGTCCTAGTCCAGGCTGTCCCTGGGACCCGTCCAGTAACAAACTGTCCTCACTCCTGGCGGCCGCTGCAAACCGGGTCACTGACTCCTTCTCTGTCTCCCTCGGCTGCGTTAAGAACTGAATTCCGCAGGGTGCAGCACAGCTGACAGCAAGCTGCGGGCCGGTGCGAGCGCCATGATTATCATTAGTTTGCGGGCGCGCAAATTCAGCCTCCTGCCTCCCACACCAGCACGCAGGATGTGACGTCCCCCGCGCGCCGACGTGTAACACACAGTCTGACTGGGCCCAGTGACATAAGACTGACAAGTGAGAGCCATTCCGCGGGAACATTAATAATGAAGCACAGTCCTGCCAAGTCAAACGTAGTCTTAGCAGGGAGTGTGAGCCTGCCAGCGCTGAGCAGCCTTAGCTCAGCTGTGAGCCCCAAGCCTGGTAGAGCAGCGCACCCGCCATAGGCTGCGCACTGCCAGCTGCCCCACTTAGGTTTTAGGCAGGCTGCGTTTCAGTAACAGACACCATGCATATGCGTGACAATGCATTTCAGTGCGGTAATGCGGAGTACCACACTGAAATGCGTTAGTCTAACGCCTAATGCGTGATACTTGGCAGCAGTGACAATGGTACTGGCCTATAGGCAGGACCACTAGAACTATGCGGCAGAGGAGGGCAAAATGATGCTGCAGAGTTGAGTATGATGTGGCACATTTTGTATTAGCATTGCTTCATTATCATCGTCATTTTTAAGCTTGGTAACCCTGTTTGGGTATTGGTTGCACCTCATTAGTACCAGTTTAACACCCAAACCTAGCAATAAGCAACAGAAAGGTGACCAGTCCAGTTTTGCAAAGGGCCTTCCACCATACAGCATCACATGTTGCTGCTCTGAGTGTTCATTGGTTCAGACTACAGGTAAGAACGCCCAACCAACCGAAAGATGGAGGCAAGGGGAAGTGTACCTATAACTGTATATATACTAGGATAGTGATGAGACACACTACTATGCTGGTCGCTGACGGATGGATCCCTGGAAAAAGCCTACTGATTGGTTCAGCGTCCCTCACGTGGACACAAGTTTTCCCAACGGATTATTTTAACCATCATAAAAGAAAGTTCACAATTGTTCTGGAAGAAAAATAGTTCTCCTGCTATGGATAATACATGGACACTTAGAAGAGACTAGTCCTCCTTGCCCAAATAACCCTGTAGGGAAGGATGAAAGTAAAGCACTGGTAGCTACACTTACTTCTGTCTGTTCTCCCATGCTTGGGCATCTGTGTCCCAGACAGAAACCAATCACACATGTTCCCTAATCCCAGACCAATACAGCAACCTGGGTCATGCCGCCTCATGGCACAAAAACAGAGCACGCTGCAGCATGCTGGTGTTTTCTGGGTAAGAAGATATATTCTTAATAGGGTAATAGGGTAAAAACAAATGCATGACAAAATCCTGTCTGCTGCTGGAGAAAGAACATTTCTGACATACCCTGTGATTTTGGGTTTTCATGAAAACACCAAAACACCAAATCAACAGTTTGAAATGGCCCATTGCCTTGAAAACCGCTACAGAAATTGTCTAGTGGAATTATTTTAAGTACTTATTTTATTTTATAGCACCATCTTTAAAAAGAGACAGAAAATAAATCACCCTGTGAAGTGCAGGCAAAAATCTTTGTTAAAGATAAAATACTAATCAACACACTTTAAAAAGCTTTGTCACTACAGAGGAAGGAACTATTTTAAGCGAGGTGAACGTTGTGCACAAGCATTTTGCAGTCACTCAAAGTCAAGGGCGCCAACGGGTAAAGTAGGCTGATCCATTGTCCCGTGCTGTACGCTGTGGTGGTTGAAAACAAAAAAATGTGAATGACATTTCAACAGACCAATAAATAAAGCCTGCTGATCCTCTATGCATGTATATTATGTAGAATTTATTTGGAGAACAAAAGTCTGGCAAAACAGCTAAAGCTGTCGCAAAGTGCAGATTAAACAAGCATTGGCATAGCCAATAGGTCTCGCCTTTGGGATCTTATAAGTGTTGAGCCCTGCAACGGTTGATGTTGTTGCACCAAGGATATTGTGCTGCATAACTAAATACTTATAAGGTCCCAAAAGCGAGACCTATTGGCTATGCCAATGCTTGTTATTAATTTACTTTAAGCCATGTAAAAAAAAAAATTGTAAAAAAACACTGACAAAGTCAATAGATTTCTCATAGGCAAAATATATTGGCTTTGCCAATGCTTGTTCCAGTTTCCCGTTGTTTAAAGAGAGAGCTCAGAGAGGGAGAAGAGAGAAATGGAGGGAAGTAAAGAATGGAAGGATGGAAAGAGAGATAGTGTGACGGGAGAAAAAGAGCAAGAATGGTATGAACATTTTTCAAGGGCTGCTTTTAATTCGCAGCCTGGCCGTTGGCAGGTCGTGCCTCCTGAGGTAAAGTGTTTGGTGCCAAGCAGTTCTTCATGCATGGCAAAGGCAGATGCACCTTGCTGTCCGCTGGCACATAGCAATGGGCCAGCCAAGTGCCGGTCCGGGTAGGTAATCCTTGGTCAATTTATATTACACTCTTTCAGCTGTCCTGTACAGTAATACAGACACGTCACCTCTCAGCACTCGCGTGTAAGCAGCAGAGCGACAAGTGCGGCAGAGCCGAGACATACCACCCATGAGCAGCGTTGTGCATGAAACCAACCGACATTGACTATACATGCCAGAGCGTCCATTGACCATATCTGTCCACCATCTTAGAAACACGCTTACGTATATAAACCTGGAAGCGCTGAATGCCAATAGAGAGAAATGACCACGTGGTTAGCGGGTGGTAAAGTGTGATGTGTGCTGCCGCTCAGGTTGGTATTAATGCCCTATGCAGGCCTGGTCAAGGTCATAAGACTTTTCCGATGAAAAACCACACAACGCGTCAGTCCGGGAAGAGCTGCTGAGTGACCACCAAACACAGGCTATATCCAGAAGGACGAGAGATTTCACTTTGAGCGAGGAAATGACACTGAAATATTAGTGTGAACGGAATGTTCCGTCTTAGTAACTCAATCACATTAAACGCGTGATGCAATACTCTGGATGCTACATTCGTGACACGATTCTAATCCAGGACCAGCAGGAAGACATCCTGTGATGGGATCCAATAAGAGCAGTCCAAGTCATAGCTGCAGCCCAGGAAGGACAAAGGTCAGAAGTAAGGAAGTTTAAAAAAAAAAAAAAAAAAAAAAAGAGTGCCTGCACTGCAGGAGCCTGCAGTGGAAAGACACTGGCCACCAGAAGCAGTACTTGGTCCAGGCTCCATGGGAAAAGCTCCATGGACAAAGATTTGAAGCCAGGAGGAAGACTGCGGCAAGGAGGAGGCACTGACCAATGGGCTGCAAGGAAACGAGAGTGATGTTAGAGCCAGGTGGAAGCCAGGCAATGGTAGGTAAAGTGATGTGATAGCCACGTAGAGGCCAGCCAATGGTAAGTAAAGGTAAGGTAAGTAATGGGCGGCTCTAAGCCCCTTTTAAGATTTTTTTTTTTTTAAATACAAGAGATTTCGCAAGCGCTGTGCATGTAAAACCTGAAAAGAGGTGCATGCACTTTGACACTTTGAGAGCTGCAGACAGATGATTTAATATCTCGGAGACACTGCCCGTTCTTCCTTCTTCTGAGCCAATTTCGTTGAAACAACTTTCTCTCAGGCTTGGTGTGATAATTAAAGATCAAGTGCAACCTTTTTGTGATGGGCTGGGCCTTAATGAATCTAAACTAAATGTGGAAATGAAGTGCAATGAGGCGGTGCCTCACCTCTGTGCTTAGCCACTGGTGTCGACTTGACCCCCTCCCAGCACAATTATTATATGTCTACAGTGCCCCCAAACTCAGTCACTAGTCATTCCTGTTCCATCAGCGTTTACCTTGACTCCGCTTGTTAGCACTTTTAAATCTACAGTTTGTAGCATTAGCAAGCCATTGGATGGGAATGTTCTTACTCAGATTCAACTTGAGCGATGCTCTCGTCAAACTGCTAAGCGTCCTTAACTTGCAGCCCTTCCCTATGTACTGATTCTGGCTAACGTCCCGAAGCTAATGCTGAATTTATTGAGGATGGTGTTCAACTAAAGAAGAACGTTTCTCATAGAAAATCAAAAAACCCGGGCTTTAACGCTTTTAACTCAAACCAGATCGTCTTTGTTAGAAGGGTTTCATGGGTTGGTCTATCAAATAAGTCCATGGAGGACGATTCTGTGGTGATTCATTTTCAAGAGCCCTATCAGTGTGAGTAATCTGCTAGCTTGTTATTCTAAGTGAAATGCAGTAAAGCAGTCATATTGTGCCATTAACTCTTGGCTTTTTCTCTAGACATCCAATGTACTGCGACCTGTCTCACATTTCACCGAGTAAATGTAATTTGCCTTTTGCCCAAGTTCATGATTTGCTCCTATACTACAGAACCTAGATGAATTAATTTGACACAATTCTATATCATCAGGCGAACGTCAGGGAATTAACATCAAAGTCACCCTAGATAATCCTGGTCTGAAGCCTGTTAATAAATTGATGCGCACTCTTAATTTTATCAGTTGGAATGCTGCAGGAATTAATTCCAAATTGAAGCAAACTGAATGGCTTTCTTTTATAAACTTTTTTGCTGTCATTATTTCTCAAAAGCCTGGGGCCACAACCTCCCAGCTCTGCGATGGTTAGTCCTGCTCTTCGATCCCTGCAGCCTCATCCATCCCTGGAAATGCAAAAGGAGGTCTTTCGACCTGGGTCAAGCTTACTTAAAATGTTAACATTACACATGTTGAGGTAAGTTGCGGGGTGATTCAAGTATTACTAGTAAAATGTCATAACTTTTATTTTTATTCAATTCATTTTTGCAATAATAATTTTTCAAATTCGAACAATCGTCATTTTCAGGCACTGTTTAACACCATTGAGGATTTTTTTTTTTTAACTATGTCAAACTTCCACAGCAGGGGTTCAACATCATCCTTTGTGGCGACTTTAATGCCAAACTTAGTGTTAGCACGTTTGATTTAGGTCTCCATGAACTTCTTCAAGCTGACACCTCTATTTTTGATTGTCCTGATCATAGGGATTTTGAACTTGGCAATAGTATCCTGGCACGTGACTTAATCAATACACATAAACATGGCTGTAGCTGAAAAGCAATCACTTAATAGCACCCCCCTGCACGTGAGGAGTGTCCCCAGAGCTCTGACCTAAGGTCCTCAGATGAGGCTCCACAAGTTGAAAAGAAAACAGTAATCCAAATGCAATGTCTTTGCAAATAATGGAGTTGTATTTGTTGTTGATAACATCAAAAGTATTGTTGCTTGGAGAAATTAAACTTCATTTCCCACAATGCATCATTGTTCAACCTTCAATTACGAACTATGCATAACCCAATGCATTTCGGCCGCTCTGGCCTTCATCAGGGGATAGTCTGTAAGGACAAATGGAGTTTGTATCACTATACAAGAGTCACGGAGTGATGGTATAAGGCACGAAACCGAAAAAACGAATAAATTAAACGAGTATGTTACTTGAATGATGTCTTGCTTCAGGCTAACTGAGTGAAAGCGACGTGGGTTAATCTCGAGGTGAGAAATTTGTGAACCATCGTGAATGGAAAATTCTCTAAAAGAAATTGTATCCAAGAATATCTAAACGAGTTGAGGGCGGTGAACATAAATGCTATTACTCGCAAAGTGAAAACGGAATAAACTCCTAAGCGTTAAGGACGGCAGACTTCAAGTGGATGTGAGCCATGTTCGTGCCCCAGGTGGAATGTGTGGTTAATCAAAACGCTAACGCCAAGAGTAAGATTTGTGGGGCCAGTGCTCAAAAAAATAAATGAAAGAAAACCACTTGCGCGTGTGAAGAAATGTTCGCGCATCCAAACGACGTGCTAAATCTAAGAATCACGGGTGCTCTATGCTTCGATATTCATGCAGTGTGAACAGTGTTATCGAGATCAAGAACGGACTGCGGTTTAGTCACCAGTAGTATCAGACTGCCAAGGATTTAACAGGAAGTAGATGCAAACTAAAGGAGCGGCCATATTAGCTTGGTTCTGAAAGGTATAATTAAGTGCAACGCATGACCTGAATGCATATATCACATGGGAAAAAACAAGGGAACGGTAAAAATACAAAAATGCTCAACTTAAATAGACATCATAAGTAATTAAGCAGATTACAATGAAAATTTCAATTCTGGACAAATAAATCATAGATAACATTGAAATTCCATGCGTTCATTCAAGCCATTGGGTTTCATGGAATTAAGAAGTCGGATCCAGTGGTTCTCACGATGTATGAGATAGTTATGGTTGTCTCTTCCTTCATTTTTAACAATCGTTTCTAACACACACAATTTCAATTGGCTGATGTTATGTCCGGCTTCTAAAAAATGACTGGCCACTGTTGATTTCAAATATTTAGTTCTTATGTTGCTTTTATGTTCGTTTATGCGTGTTTTTATTTTCCTTTCAGTTTGTCCAACATACGTTTTCCCACAAGGACATTTCAATAGATATACCAATTTAGAAGTATCACAAGTGGCTGTCACTTTCAATTTGATTTTTTGTCCCTTCATTGGGTGTGTTATGTATGAACCTGTAATGATGTTGTTGCAATTGTTACAGTTCCAACAAGCTATAGTTCCTTTGTATATAGTTCAGTTTGGTTGACTGGTGGACTGTTTAATGATTTCTCCCAGGTTCTTGCCCCGGGTATAAGCAAAGATGGGCTGTTGTTCAAAGATATGATAGAAATCAGGTTCAAGTTGTAGTATGGGCCAGTGTTTTTTGATGATCCTTTTGAAAGGACCACTCGTGGTGGAGAATTTAGATACCATAGTTATACGGTCTTGTGGAGGTTTCTCTGTGGATGCTAGTAACTCAGTTCTGCTTTTTAATGCACAACGTGTTCGAGCTTGGGTTAATAAATGGTCCGGATAACCACGTTCTTTGAATCGCTGTATCATGTTATTGCTGCGTTCAATGCCCATAGCGGGATCTGATACTATTCTTTTCACCCTTAATAACTGTGTGTAAGGCATGTGATCTTTCAGAGATTGTTGATGAAAACTTCCGTATAGGAGGATGTTATTTTTGTCTGTCTTTCCTGTGAAGGTCTGT
Organism: Calotriton arnoldi; assembly: GCA_963921515.1. Classification (NCBI taxonomy): domain Eukaryota; kingdom Metazoa; phylum Chordata; class Amphibia; order Caudata; family Salamandridae; genus Calotriton; species Calotriton arnoldi. The sequence continues at coordinate 618,659 of CAWUFW010002560.1, read as the reverse complement.
TTCAAAGCCTGTGGAAGTCTTGGTGATTCTCACGTCTAGAAAGTTAATAGAATTTTCTTGGATGTCATAGGTAAATTGAATCCTTTCATCAACTTGGTTGAGTTTGGTTAATTGTTCAGTGAGTTCCGAGATTTGGCCGTTCCATAGAATGAAAATATCATCAATAAATCTCACAAACGTTTTGAGATGTAGCTTCCATTCTGGTACTGACAAGATATTTTTCTCCTCAAAATTACTCATAAAAATGTTGGCATACGATGGAGCAGCACAGTTGCCCATGGAAGTTCCGGTCTTTTGTAGAAACCAATTGTTTTTCCATTTAAAATAGCTGTGTAACAATGTGAATTCTAACAGTTCCATGAGAAAGATTTTTTTTGCATCGTCATAATCAGTACGTAATAGCGCTTCTTCCGTGGCCTCAATGCCTCGTTGATGCGGAATGGAAGTGTATAAAGATTTGACATCTACTGTGCAGAGAATCACTGTTTCATCATCTTCGATGGAGATTTGACTGATTTTGTTGAGGAAATCCGTGGTGTCTTTAATGAATGTTTTCATCTTGGTAACGCTGGGTTGTAAGTGTCGGTCCAAGTACTTACCGATCGGTTCGTGAATGCTCCCCCTGGTCGACACGATGGGACGAAATGGTGGATTGTAAAGATCTTTGTGCACTTTGGGAAGCATGTATATTATAGGACTTCTGGGATTGGTTTGGATCAAAAAAAATTTTACTCTATCGCTGATTGTTCCTAAGTCAACAGCTTTTTGGACGATGGTTCTGAGAACTTCCAAGAATTGGTCCGTGGGATTCATGTCTAGTCTCATGTATGTCAGTTCGTCTGATAAATGGGCTTCAACTTGTGTGTCATACTGACTGGTGTTTAAGATAACTAGTCCTCCACCCTTATCTGCTTTTTGACAAGTAATCGATGATCTTTGTGATATAGATTTTAAAATTCCCAATTCTTTATTGGTGAGATTGTTTAACCTCTGTTTTTTGTGGAAATTAAGTTTAGACAGATCTTGTTTCACCAGTGCTTCAAACGTGTCTAAACTTTTATGGCTGGTTGGTGCCATGAAGGTGCTTCTCAATTTCAAACCCATCAGGGGATCTTCTTCAGAGGAGTCAGGCTGTTCAGTGACCACGTTATCAAAAAAATGTCGTAGGCGTAATTTCCTCATGAATTTGAAGAGGCTAATGTCTAATTCAAGGCTGTTAGTGTGGGTGGTTGGTACGAATGACGTACTCTTTTGCAGTGTGCGTAATTCCAGATCAGAAAACTGATAATCAGAGATGTTGATGACCAAATTATTGATCATTCTCACTTCTTGGTTTTCTCTTTCTTCGAGGTGATCGTTCTCGTTTGAGGCTGTTCTCTCTCTTTTTCTTTCTCTTTCTCCCGTTCTTTTGCCCCTCCTGGGTCGTCCCCGTCGGCGGGGCTTGCCTCTAAAAAAGGAGCTCCAGTTGTAGCTGAGCTTGAAGCGATCACTGGTATGACTGTATCCTGTGTTCTTCTAAATTGACTTAATGTGTCTGGTGTGGTTAAATCCTGTGTTCTTCTGGGTTGGCTGGACATGTCACTTCTCGAGGAGGATGTGTCCATATTTTGGGTGTATGGTCTGTTTTGACGTCGTCTCGCGTATATATCAGCCCATGTATAAACTTCACCGAGTTTATAGTCTATCATATCTTTGAAGAACAGCCCATCTTTGCTTATACCCGGGGTAAGAACCTGGGAGAAATCATTAAACAGTCCACCAGTCAACCAAACCGAACTATATACAAAGGAACTATAGCTTGTTGGAACTGTAACTATTGCAACAACATCATCACAGGTTCATACATAACACACCCAATGAAGGTACACAAAATCAAATTGAAAGTGACAGCCACTTGTGATACTTCTAATTTGGTATATCTATTGAAATGTCCTTGTGGGAAAACGTATGTTGGACAAACTGAAAGGAAAATAAAAACACGCATAAAAACGAACATAAAAGCAACATAAGAACTAAATATTTGAAATCAACAGTGGCCAGTCATTTTTTAGAAGCCGGACATAACATCAGCCAATTGAAATTTTGTGTGTTAGAAATGATTGTTAAAAATGAAGGAAGAGACAACCATAACTATCTCATACATCGTGAGAACCACTGGATCCGACGTCTTAATTCCATGAAACCCAATGGTTTGAATGAACGCATGGAATTTCAATGTTATCTATGATTTATTTGTCCAGAATTGAAATTTTCATTGTAATCTGCTTAATTACTTATGATGTCTATTTAAGTTGAGCATTTTTGTATTTTTACCGTTCCCTTGTTTTTTCTCATGTGATATATGCATTCAGGTCATGCTTTGCACTTAATTATAGCTTTCAGAACCAAGCTAATATGGCCGCTCCTTTAGTTTGCATCTACTTCCTGTTAAATCCTTGGCAGTCTGATACTACTGGTGACTAAACCGCAGTCCGTTCTTGATCTCGATAACACTGTTCACACTGCATGAATATCGAAGCATAGAGCACCCGTGATTCTTAGATTTAGCACGTCGTTTGGATGCGCGAACATTTCTTCACACGCGTAAATGGTTTTCTTTCATTTATTTTTTTGAGCACTGGCCCCACAAATCTCACTCTTGGCGTTAGCGTTTTGATTAACCACACATTCCACCTGGGGCACGAACATGGCTCACATCCACTTGAAGTCTGCCGTCCTTAACGCTTAGGAGTTTATTCCGTTTTCACTTTGCGAGTAATAGCATTTATGTTCACCGCCCTCACAACTCGTTTAGATATTCTTGAATACCATTTCTTTTAGAGAATTTTCCATTCATGATGGTTCACAAATTTCTCACCTCGAGATTAACCCACGTCGCTTTAACTCAGCATAAAGCAAGACATCATTCAAGTAACATACTCGTTAAATTTATTCGTTTTTTCGGTTTCGTGCCTTATACCATCACTCCATGACTCTTGTATAGTGATACAAACTCCATTTGTCCTTACAGACTATCCTCTGATGCAGGCCAGAGCGGCCGAAATGCATTGGGTTATGCATAGTTCGTAATTGAAGGTTGAACAATGATGCTTTGTGGGAAATGAAGTTTAATTTCTCCAAGCAACAATACTTTTGATGTTATCAACAACAAATACAACTCGATTATTTGCAAAGACATTGCATTTGGATTACTGTTTTCATTTGAACTTGTGGAGCCTCATCTGAGGACCTTAGGTCAGAGCTCTGGGGAGACTCCTCACGTGCAGGGGGGTGCTATTAAGTGATTGTTTTCATACTTTGGTTCAGAGAGTGATACCCAGACAGTACTGCAAGATAAATACTGCGAAAATTTCAGCTGTGCACGTACTAATTTAATTATTGTAGCTGAAAAGCGTCACCACCAACCTCTTTTGGCCATGGCAGTGTATCAATAATCTAGTTCATCTTTTTGTCTGGCAGACTCCTGAACTAGTATATGATTTAGGAAACACTGGACATGAATTCTGAAGACCATAATCTGCTAACGGTTTCACTTATGCTACCTTCGTCTAATGTTCGTACTACTATTATTCACAAATATCATCCTTCTTCCGAGCACAGTTGCCTGAGGTTAGCATGGAACCCGCCTAATCCTTGTAAGTTCTTGGACTCTTTGAGGAAACATAATCTTGGTCTTTTATGGTTTGTGTTTCGGACTTAGTTGATTGTGATAGCTTCACAGCGGCTTTCGCTAATTTATGTAATCACATTAACACAGCACTCCTTATACCTACCCACCAATCTAGGTCTTCTTCACCCCAGCGGTTGGAGTCAGGTTATTCCCTTTCTAACAGGCACCTTCGTGATGCCCTATCAAAAAAACAAGTGTTAAAGAGGAGGTTGTAGCCTGTCGGGTCTATCATAAAGTGACCCTAAAACAGAGGAATAACAAGATTAAAAGTCACAACAGGAATCAATTGATGCCTGCCTGTAAAACTGAAAATTCTAAAGTTTAAATGAGATTACTATAGAGTGGTACAAAGACCTATAAAAAAGATGTGCAAAAAAGAGGGGAAAAAGAACCAGTAAAGCCCACAGAAAAATTCTAATGCACTCATACGGACCAAAGTGGGAGAGTTAAAATTAGAATGTTGGCTTACCAGGACTAGATGAGTTGGTAGTAAAGCCAAAATTTGTTTGGGAATTAGGAGTGAAAAAGGTAGGAAATTACTAATTCTATAGTAATCTCATTTTTACCCTGATTGGGAATTAATTAGGGGTGCATTTGACCTGGTGAAGGTAAAACTTTTTCACGTTACTATTCTTTTTTTCTTTTTCCTAGCTCACGGAGTAAGAAGGTTTTTAAACTTGTTTTAAATGTTAGTTTTTACTGAGAGTGTACATCTTTTCATTTTAGTTATAGGATTTATTGTGGCTGTCCTGATGAAGGCGTTCTGTACACCGAAACGTGAGTAGATATTCAGAGAATTCATCATCAAATTGTTAGCCACTGTTATATATATATATATATATATATATATATATTTTCGATTGATTGTGTTTCTGAATCTTTCTTCTTGTCTTTTGTATTTTTTGCATTTTTATAATTAGTTTATTCTATTATTGACCAATTATTTTGATTTAGATGATTATCTGTATAGGACTATTGCACATGATTATTGTATGTATTTACTTTTGTTAATTTTGTTGGTTGTATTGTGATGTCATCGTCTTATATATGTTTTGTCACAGAAATATCGCAGAACCTACAATGGTCGTTTTAAATGATTTTGTATGAATAAAATGAATTTCTATTGATTATGATTGTACACTGAGTCCATAAATATCATGTGTCTGTCTAACTAGGTCTTCTATATCATATAGATCGATAGTTGCCTAGAGATTTTTTCTTCAATTACTAGCACATTATAGGTCATTATTGTAATGGGGGAGGACTACTGTGACATATGAGAGGTGTCAATCATCACAAAATGCTGGTCCTGACATAATGAGGTCTTTTTGGCATAAGGGTCACCCATTATATATGGATGGCATTAATGGCAAAATTCTACTTCTGGTATATGGTATGTACGTTTGAGCTGCAAGGGCACCTATGACAAAATACTGGTCCTGGGACAATGGAGATCAATTATGACATACGGGAGAACATTTTGAAAAAATGGGGTAAACTCCTGGGGAGTGTTGGGTTTCTTTCGCTTGGCACACCATGAAATGAATATTTACGACGTGCCCCTTCAGAGCCTATGATTTTTTAACAAATGTATGTGAAAGTTGTACTTCAAAATGCAATACATATAGACTCATTAATTTTTTCAAATGTCTCTGGGACAGGAGCCCGAGCCCAGTTAGAAGCGTTCTGGCTGACTTGCTTGCACAATTTAGAGCTAGTATTATACCCCAGAACTTTCAAAGATCATGTCAGCACCCTAATATAGGTTGTATCTAAAATAGATGTGTACGTGTTGTGTTATAATAATTGCGCATTTATTACGGATCTTCTGTGGTGCCTCTAATTCTATGGTTTATGTATAGTGCATGGCTACCCGGAGGCCTCCCAGCGCTGCAACAGACACCATTGCTTCATAGGTAGCTGAGAGGGAGTTAATCGCAAAACAGCCATGTCTTCAAAGCTTTGTAAAAGGGAAGATCATGCTCCAGGAGGTGCAATGCCAGAGGTAGAGAATTCCAGAGTCTGGGTGCTAAAGAGGAGGAAGAACAACTGCCCCATCGGCCTCTACGTATCCTAGGGACCATCAGTAGGTGAGCTGAAGAGGATCTGAGCGATCTCCCAGGTAGATATGGGGAGGCTAAAGATCTTAGCAGTAGGGGGCCTCTATTGTTTATTGCCCTGTGCATAATGCATAGGGTCTTAAACTGTACTCCGCATTCCACAGGAAGCCAGTAGAGGTGTCTGAGAGCCCTGGTGGCAGACTGATGCTTAGGGATGTTCATCAAAAGTAGTTGAGCAGCGGCATTCTGCAAGGTTTGCAGCCTTCTAACAACGTAGGTGGGGGCAAGCCAAGATACAAGGCATTCCCGTAATCCAGACGGGACGGCACATGGGCCTGCATGATTATATTCTAGCTGTAAAGGAGAGGAGGTTGAGAACCTTCCTCAATAACCTCAAGACACCGTAACCTCTGGCATCAAGTTTTCTGGCTTATCAGCCCATCGTGAGATTTGAGTCAAGCCACATGCCACTGCACTGTTTTGATTTTTTCGGGGTGGGCAGCTTGCTCAGACAGTCTGGTAGTGGGCTTGGGACATTGCTGCAAGGATTGTTGCCCACCAGCATAACTTCAGTTTTCTCCTCGTTCAATTTCAATTTACAACCGCTCATTTATTTGGCTACTTCCTGGAGACAGGGAGTCAACGATGGGTGGCTGGAGCTCTGGTCGGGGGAGATTGACATAACCATCTGGGTGTCATCGGTGTACGACACCAATGATAACCCAAATGAACACACAAAATTAGCAAGGGGAAGCATATAAAGGTTAAAAAGGTTGGAGCCCTAAGGAGCCCCACAACTAAGGGGCAGACTGGCAGAGTAACAGGTCTGATCCAGGACCTGGAAGGTACGATTTTCCAAGCAGGAGAGCCATTCTAGTGCTGTGCCCTCTAGACAGACCTTTGTGAGTCTCTGAATGAGAGTGGGGTGGTCTGCGGTATTGAAGGCTGCACTGAGATCGAACAGAATGATGGCGGCTGCACCTCCTTGATCCAAAAGACGCCCGAGTTCTTCGACCACCACCAGCAAGGCTGTTTCAGTGCTGTGTTGCGGCTGGAAACCCATTTGGGTGGGATGAAGAAAATCCTTGGATTTGAGGAAGGCAGAAATTTCTTTATTCACATGGTTATTAATTATTATATTAATTTATTAATTATGATGTCATCAGGGTTAAGGTCATGTGACATAACCTGCTGCACAAATTGAGGGCTAAAGGTCCTATGATATTACTACTTGAGATGTCATTAAGGTCAAAGAGCATGTGATTTCATTTCCGCTACCCATAGCATTTTAGTGAATTGCCATCCATGGTACGCTGTCACAATTATATGCTTTTCAAAATTCTTTGATATGCTGTTAGCTATCTATACTGTTTGGTTGTATGTTGGAACAATGAGTTCCCCAGCCACGACTTCCCTAACAACGAGGTCGCAACCACGACCTTGTCTAAACCACGATTTTTTTTACCACGATTTTTCGTGGTAAAGGAATGCGTGTTAAAAAAAATGCTTTCCAACTAGTACCCCGATCCCCCCACCCCTTAAAAACGAATTCCCCCCTGCCTAAAAATAAACACGATCACCCACACACACTAAACTAATTCCCTCCCACCCTAAAAATATACTCGATCACCAACACATCCTTAAAACAAACACGATCATGCACACCCCCTAAAAACTAACCCCAAACCCCTAAAAATATACTCGATCACCAACACATCCTTAAAACAAACACGATCGCGCACACCCCCTAAAAACTAACCCCAAACCCCTAAAAACTAACCCCAAACCCCCAACCCCTGCATACTAACACCAATCCCCCCGCCCTCTTAAAACTAATTCCCCCACTCTAAAAATAAACACGATCACACACAAACCCTAATAACTAATTCCCCCTTCCCTAATAATAAACACGATCACCCACACACCCTAAAAACAAACACGATCACCCACACCCCTTAAAAATAAACTCAACCCCCATAAAACTAATTCCCCCTCCCTAAAAATAATCACGATTACCCCCACCTCCTAATAACGAACTCAACACCTTTTAAACTAATTCCCCACCTTAAAACTAAACCCCAAACCCCTAAAATCTAATCCTAAACCCCCACCACCCCCTGAAAATTAATACGATTACCCCCACCTCCTAATAACGAACTCAACACCTTTTAAACTAATTCCCCCACCTTAAAACTAAACCCCAAACCCCTAAAATCTAATCCTAACCCCCACCACCCCTGAAAATTAACCCCTCTTACCTGTTCCTCTGCGAGCGCTCCTCGGAACTCCGCCCTGCCCGAACACTAGACCGAATCAGCCTTAACCACGCACATGCGTGGTTAAGGCTGAGTCGTTGTTCGGGCAGGGCGGAGTTCCGCTTTCGTGACTCCGGAACTCGTTGTTCCAGAGTCGTTGTTCAGGATGTTTCCCATACTGTTTATGATTATTGATAATTAAAGTTTCTGTTGATTGACATGGCGATGGTGTAACATTTTCCATGTTATTTCTGCATATTTCCCTTTGCCAAAAAACTCTTATAACCCCATCACAAATGTTACTATTGTCAGTCAATATCCGCTAGAGCAGGGGTCTTCAAACTGGGGGGCAGCCCCCCAGGAGGGCCTCAAGTGACCCCAGGGGGGCGTCAGGCTCTGGCCCAAAGAAGCATTATGCTGGTAACAGTCCTTTGTTTTCAGCAGAAAAAAAATGAGCGACAGTAGGCCGCTCTGTAATGGGCCATCACTAACTTTGTCATTTATATTCTGGCTGGGAGAAGGTGTCAAAAGTAAAGGGACTCCAAATATTCTTCAAACCCCGACCCCCATTTCTAATAATCACAATGTAGATACTTTTACATGTTAGTAAGGCCTGCCTGATCAGAATGGTATGTTTGGCAATCATGTATCTGATTGCATTTTTAAAACGGTAATAGAGCTTAACTGCAATGTTTAAATATGTCTATACATATTTAAACATTGCCAGTTTAATACAATAGTTGCAAAAAATTGAGGGGGGAACCCCGAGGATTTTTTTCCCCCCACTGGGAGGCCATGGCATTAAAATGTTTGAAGACCACTGCAATAGAGTATAATATTTTAAGAGCAATCCGCATCTCAGCATCTGCTTAAACCCAACTCAACAAAATGAACAGACACTGTCCTCATCTGACGCGGTCTTAAATGGTTACTGATATTTGTGTAAGTTTGAAAGGGCTGACTTAGAGGGCTCTAAGCGACCCTCTCCCTAAAATGTACTGTGTGAAAACTCCCAGCACGTCTACTGACAAAGTGCCCCTACTCTTGTTCTGTACTTACTTTCCTTTGAGCTGCTGATGTCTACATTGCCTGCCTCCCTCCTTCCACCACTGACCCATCTGCCCCTCCCTTCTTTATTAGGATACAGTCTCCAACCATGTGAACTCAAGGTGGCACATTTCATGACCTTGCAAGCATCTGTTACTGTGTGTTCCCTGGTAGATGCAGAAACGTAGCACAACTTTGACTCCACAGGGCCAGTGTCACCTCTCCGTGTCATCCTGGTAACCATGCCCCATTGTAAACACACATTGAGGCAGTAGCATGCTTACACGTCAACTGTCCTCCATTCTTCCTCCTGTGACATTTTGGTTGCCCCTGGCATCTCTGCTAGCCAATCAACAGCTTGATGCAGAATAACTTTTCACAATTTTGCGGCAAATTTGAAACCAAAGTGCATATTTACCATTGATTTGCATTGCCCTAGCTCCACGCAAGGGGGCGCAAGGGCGATGCAACTACTAGGTCAGATTTATCAAGCCACGCAAGGACTTGCGTGGCCCTGCATGGCTTGATAAATCTAGAGTAACGCAATGCAATGTAAATCGCTGCGTTGCATTACTCTGCCCCAGGGAGGCGTTGGGTGTTCCCACGCATCCACCCATGGATTTTGGTGCATTCCTTGATTTGCCGTTACTGGTAGAACTGGGAGTGCATCAAAATGCTATGCCTCCTCAGGTGAGGAATAGTGACAAGAAATATCTATATTTCTCCTCTTTTTTAACTCTTTCTATGTGTGCTGCAAAAGCACACATAGAAAGAGATACATGCCCCTGATGATTCTTTTTGTGCAGGAAGACATCCCTTCCTGCACAAAAACAATCCTGCCTGCAACGCAGGTACCCTTGCACTATGGCGCAAGGTTGCCTGCGTTGGCGCTAGGCAGCACATTGTGTACCAGCGCAAGGAAAGGACAGGAATCCGCTGTGATCCAGCGGGTTACTAGCAACGAGCATTCATACACCAAATACTCACTAGGGCCCATACATTCATACTACGCTAGCAATTTCCGCTGGTGGGTCAGTTGTACTCTTTATCAAATCCCTGCTACCAATTACTTTTCTGATTGAAGAGTAATGACTTACCAATGGACCCTTTGCTAATTGGGAAGTTTAAAATGAGTGACATTCATTACAATTCATAATCCTGAAATAATCACTGAGTCAGGAAGTTTTAAAATGTTTATCTAAAGATTTAGCAGAGTAAAATACAGAACCACATGATACTTAATCGTATATCAAGGATGAAGCATAATAATCAATTATCGGTCAATGACGGTCCCTCAGAAAGGAGAAGATAGAGACAGCAGCACAACTAAGGTTGCGTTTTATATTTACCTAAAGGTGCGAGAACCAAACCCCTTGGCCAAGGAGTTGGAAAGATAGGACCCAGGAAGGATGAAGAGCAAAGACCTCCTCCAGGTTCAGGACAGGACAGGTGACCTCTCTATCAACGACGCCTGCGTCGTTCCCCTCTCTGATACTTCGCTTCTCCTCGAATTCTCCCGTGTCTTCCTTCTAATGGACTCCGCCGCCCCTTCCTCAGGACCTCTCTGGACAGCAATTCAGTCTGCAGTCGATCAGCTTCTCATGGAACTCGAACTCGAACTAACTAATTAGCTAATTCTTTATCTATTGTACCCTTCTACGCCCATGTACCTCCCATTAATGTTGCAAAAATATGGGCCCACTACTTCTGATTGGACGGGGACAGGGGGTTGATCCTCACACCATGTCAATTTAGTTCAATTTCTTTAAGCCCATTGTCTTTAAAATACCGCCCATCACAATTAATACATTGGCTTTATTTCCCACCCGTTTCCCATTGATTCAGCAACATATTTTATATACAATTGTATCGAGTGCAGGTACATTTCAGGTGAACTTGTGAACCAGGCTTCGCGACCTTGGAGAGCTTCCAAGTTGACTTCATCGCATTCTCTGGTCAGCCTTTCAGGGCGCATGTGCAGAACCAATGTCTCTCCAGCTGCAGTTCAACCAACCCAGGCCCATTTATGAACTAATAAAAGTCAAAGAAGAAAATATTAAAATCACAAAATAAATGGTTTCACTGTATACCCACTATGTCTACTCTATTCCCGTTTAATTAAAATTCTATCCCGCATTAATAGCGTTAGAATACCACAGTTTAATTGCAACATATGAGCAAGCTGTAGCGCGTGAAAACATTAAGCAGCCATTTTAATACACACTGCGCAGAAGCAAAAGTTTCCCTCCAAGCAAAGAAAGACGTCATACCACGTGATATGGTTGACACATGCGCAATGAAATTCCCTCGCTTTAGCGGCCATTTTAGATTAGACAAGCGTTATTTGTTAGTTTAAACACATAGGCAAGCTTCCTTCTACTTGTATTCGTGTGTGCATTTGTTATTACAGACATTACAAAGTTTAATAAATTAATACTGTGAGTAGATTGCTTCTGAGCAAGTCTCATTGTGAGTCCTTGCTCCATCAATGTATAATGTTAAATACGGCGCATTCCTGCCCTTTCACGCAGCGAAGCAAGGTGGCTTGCGTGTTGTTTTGATAAATGTGCCCCCTGGTGTGGAAAAGCCTGTGTGCGCGCGTCTACCTTCACGGCTGTTCACATGCAACTTCACTGCAACACATGCGACCTCTGGCAACCCGGAGCAAAAGCAACTACGCGATTCTGTTCAGTGCGCGATATTTTACTAAACAACATCCTGCACACTCACAGCGAAGAACACAACAAAATCTGATGCTGCAACAAATTGTTTCAGTACCACACAACGTAGTGGCAGAGCCAATCCTGTGTCATGTCCAGAACAATCGGCTTGCTGGGAGAATCCTCCTCAGCAACAGCAGAACTATCCCATTCTCATTGCCTAGTGATTAGATGCGCGCATCGGTAAAAGTGCAAAACGTTAGTTAAAGGTACCCTATTTAGTTAAAGTGATGTCCTCCATTCTCTTGGCACTCCCCAACTGATGCATAAACGCATAAACCACACACCATACACCATATGACATCCCAAGTATTCTGAGCTACCTGGGCCCTGCATAGGCGACCTGATGTCATCACGCACCATCTTGGCTGGGTGTAGCCGAGGCGTTAAATAAAGTGGGGCAGAACGTTCGAGGTCAGCCCCAGCACACATTTTGTGTGTGTGTGTGTGTCTGTCTGCCTGCCATTCTACCGCAGGTGTCAGGCTGGGGTCTAAACAGCTTTCAGCGGGCCTCAGGCCCTGATCAGCAGCCGCACCCCTGCACAGCACATTGGCAACAAGGGCATACTGGCCCATGTCAAATCGCGATGCTGGGCGCCACCCGTTGCCACATCCCATTTGGCACAGCATACGCAGTAGCGCTCTGCCGTCGCTGCAGCACCCGCTGGGTGCACATGATTGGGATTTTGCACCTCGGCCGATGTGGCGCAAAGGGCATTGCGGGAGCCTGCCAGGAAGGTGCCATGCCTTGAAGTGCGGCCAGCATGGTGTGAAGGGAGAAGAGATGTGCGACCCCGCAACTTACTGCAAGTGACTGCAGCCTGCGCAGAGGCCCTCCACCATTCTGGTGGGCAGCATGAGCCAATACGCTGGGGCAGCTTGAGAAGGCTCCAGGTGGACACAGCAAGCTCCTGCACACACTACTGAGGGCCCCATACCGGCATAGCCAAGCAGAGCTGAGGGCCCCACAACGGTGCCGCATGAGGTGCCAAAAAAGACTGTGAGCACCACCCCCAGTGACTAGTGGTACCCCTTAACAGAGGGTGAGGGCTGGGCAGGAGGTTGGCAGATGACGCCCATTCTGCAGGGGGCCAAGGGGCTGGCCCTGGACTACATGTAGCTGCCGTGAGGGCAGTAGTGAGCTACACTCGGCCGTGTGGGTGCTGGCACCATTCAGTGAACTGGCAGACCCAGCCACCGCTGCCCCCAGGTGGAAGACTTGGGTGGGCCACCTGGAAAACTACTTCAGGGCCACCAGGGTGCGTGACCCTGAGGTGAAGAGGTCCCTGCTATTACCTTTCAATGGGGACGAAATTTACAAACTGTTGGAGCACCTCCGGAACACCGGAGATATAAGTGAGGATGTGCCCTTACGGCTAGAGCGGTCGACCTCGGCGCTAGGGAACCGGGTTCGAGTCTCGGCAGGAACGCTCAACATCCTGTGAATCTGGGCAAATCACTTAATTTCCCCGTGCCTAACGAAAAATGTGTCCGTCTGTAATGCTACTGGTGCTCATGTAAAGCGCTCTGATACCTTCGGGTCAAGTTTGCGCTATATAAAACTCCGAGAATTTTTTTATTTTTTTTTAAATAAAGAAAAGGTGAGTATGACGCTGTGATCACAGCCCTCAACGCGCACTTTGTCCCTCAATTAAACCCCGATTTAGAATGCTTTAAGCTGCGTCAAGCCAGGCAGTGTGAGGGGGAGTCAATTGACAATATCTGAAAGAGACAATTAGTTATAGATTCCTTACCTTAGAATTACCCCCAGGCGTCAGACTGGATCTGGAAAGTTTTTCGTCAGCAGTACCCCTGCGTGGCGAAAGGTGGCGTCGGTCGACTCTGCGTTCGTCGTTGGCATCGTGGTCGCCGGGATGACGTCGCGGTAGCTACTTAGACGCCGCTCTCGCGCGCTGATGTCAGTTCTTTCTTTTTCAGCGCAGATCCGGAGAGAGCGGTACCTCCAGTCACTTTTTGACTGACTTTTTGCTGACTTTTGTCGACGTCGTTTTTGAATCTTCGACTCCTGGTGCACGTCAGGGATGCCCGGTTTCAAGGCTTGCGGTTCCTGTAGCCGGTTGATGTCGGTGACGGATCCGCACCGGGTGTGCCTGTTTTGCCTGGAGCGCGACCACGACCCCAAGTCGTGCTCCGAATGCCGGACCATGAATCCGAAGTCTTTGCGGGAGTGGTCCCGAAAGCTTCTTGAGGCCCGGCAGTCGGCTCCCCGCCGTTCAAGGTCCCGGTCGCGTGGGAGGTAGAGGGACCGGTCGCGGAGCCACCACCACCAGTCTTCATCAAAGTCTTCGCACTCCTCAGGTAAGTCGAAGCACAAGAAGAAGTCGAAAAAGCATCGTCGCTCTTCGACTTCTCCCTGTCGGTCGGCCGACACGACGAGGGATACGGGTGGTGCCCCTCCCACGGCTCCGCGCACGGAGCCTGAAGGGTCGACTCCGAGTTTCCCTCCCTTCCCGGGACCCGGAGCGACCCCTGCCCAGCTTCGCACCTTTTACGAAGCGATGCATGCCATATTTGGGCAGCCCGACTCCGCAGGGGCGCCTTCGGGACCCGCTGACTCGGCTGGGGGCCCTGGGTCTTCGACGCCGGCAGCTCCGGCCCCAGCACCGCAGGGTCCCCTTGGATCCAGGCCTGAATCCAGATCGGCGCTGGTCGACCTAATTACACCCCCCCCCCCAGCGCCGATTCCACCGGCACCACGTCCGCAGCCGACGCTGGTTGTGTCCCCAGCCGGCGTCGACCCCGGCCTCCACCCCGATGTGGACAAGGAGCCGGATCGGCGTCGACAGATGCCGGATCCTGCGCCGACGGGTACTTTTGTGCCCCTGCTCTATCCTGGTGCTTTTCGGCCAGATTGGCAACCAGAGGAGGGTGAGGAGGACTGGGAGGGGTCTGGAGACCCTTTAACTGACAAGTTGGGTTACGAACCGGACTGGAGAGAGGAACTGGGGGAAGCCAGTGGTCTGGCTACCTCACCAGACCTTGGCATGTTGTCTCCTCCTACCGTGGCTACGGAGGAGGGAGCGCCTTATGCAGTGGTGTTGAGTAGGGCGGCCCAGGCTCTCAACCTCGAGCTACCTACAGTGGCGGTCAGGACTAACCTCCTGACAGAGGTGCTTCAGCAGGCAGCGAGCTCTTCGGAGCCCCTGCTGCCGTTCAATGAAGCCCTCACCGACATCCTTTTGGGCACCTGGTCCAGGCCCAACACAGGGGCTCCTGTGGATAGGATGATTGCCCGACACCACTGTCCGGCCCCGGGAGACCCCACTTTCCTCTCCCAACACCCCACCCCTGAGAGCTTGGTGGTCCAAGCCTCCACGTCCAAAGGCGCATTCCCTAATGCACCACCTGATAGGGAATCCAAAAAGCTGGACCATCTTGGGAAGAAGATGTTTTCTTCTTCCAGCTTGAAACTGCGGTCGGTAAACACTGCATGTCTGTTGGGCTGTTATACCCACTCTGTGTGGGATACGGTGGCGCAGGTGCTGCCCCAGTGCCCGGAGGAGGCCCGGGCCATGCTCTCCCATGCAGTTGCAGAGGGGAGAGACGCAGCAAAGTTTACCATACGCTGTGGACTGGACACTGCCGACTCGCTAGGTAGGACGATTTCAACGTCGGTAGCCCTTCGACGCTACGCCTGGCTGAGGTCGACTGGCTTTTCTGGGGATGTCCAAGCTACCCTCATGTGCATGCCCTTTGATGGCCGTCGCCTGTTTGGCGACAAGGCAGACAACGCACTAGAGCGCTTCAAGGACTCACGGACTACGGCCAATTCCTTGGGCCTCTCCACCACTCGCCCTGCGCAGTCTGCTTTTCGCCCCTTTGATGTGGGAACCATCGTCGTGGTTCTGGGGGCCAGCGAGCGGGCCAGTCCACCACCGCCCCCTCTGCAGCAGCCTCCAAACCCTCCTAGTCCGACCTTCCAGGGCCACCAATCGTCAGTGGGCGGCAGGATTCGCCATCACCTCCCCCACTGGTGCACCATTACGTCGGACAGGTGGGTTTTGCAGATAGTCCAAAGGGGCTACTCCCTCCCCTTCGAGACTTCCCCCCCAGCCATGCCACCTCAGTACCATCGCATGTCGGAGGATCATCTGGCCCTTCTCCAACAGGAAGTTATGGCTCTCTTGGCCGAGGGAGCCATTGAGCGAGTTCCTGCCCCAGAAGTAGGTCGTGGTTGCTATTCCCACTACTTTCTGGTGCCCAAGAAGGACAAAGGCCTGAGTCCTATCTTGGATCTCAGGAACATCAACTGCTTCCTCCGGAAGGAGAAGTTCAAAATGTTGACGCTAGCTCAGGTCCTGTCTGCCCTCGACCCTGGAGACTGGATGGTAGCGTTGGACTTGCAGGATGCTTACTTTCACATCCCCGTCCTGCCGGCCCACCGGCGTTACCTGCGGTTCACGGTAGGCCACGAGCACTTTCAGTTTACCGTGCTCCCCTTTGGCCTTACCAGCGCCCCTCGGGTGTTCACGAAAGTGATGGCGGTGGTCGCAGCTCATCTGCGCAGATCAGGGGTTCCAGTCTTCCCCTATCTCGACGACTGGCTGTTGAAGGTGGGCTCGCCCCAGGCTGTTGTCTCCCACCTCCAGAGTAGGGCCGACCTCCTGCATTCGCTGGGGTTCTCCATCAACGTGCCGAAGTCGCACCTGACTCCCTCTCAGAAGCTCCTCTTCATCGAAGCGGTTCTGGACACGACTCAGTTTCGGGTCTATCCTCCCGCACAGCGAGTCCAGGATATTCGGGCTATGATTCCGATCTTTCAGCCTCTATCCCGGGTTTCGGTCAGGATGACTCTCAGGCTACTGGGCCTGATGGCCTCATGCATCTTGCTGGTGGACCATGCCAGATGGCATATGCGGGCTCTGCAGTGGGACCTGAAGTTTCAGTGGGCACAACATCAGGGGAACCTGTCCGATTGCGTCCAGATCTCGGAGAGCACGGCACTCCAACTGCAGTGGTGGCTGACGAACCAGGATTGGATCGACGGCAGATCCCTCTCCCTTCCCCAGCCAGAGTTCACAGTAGTGACCGATGCATCACTTCTGGGATGGGGCGGCCACATGGGGGAGGCGGAGATCAGAGATCTCTGGTCTCCGGCGGAGTCCGGGCTCCATATCAACCTTCTGGAGCTTCGGGCGATTCATCTTGCACTCAAAGCATTCCTTCCCTCTGTCCGGGGAAGAGTAGTGCAGGAGTTCACGGACAACACCACCGCCATGTGGTACTGCAACAAGCAAGGCGGGGTAGGGTCATGGACCCTTTGTCAAGAGGCCCTCCGCCTCTGGACATGGCTGGAACATCAAGGCATATCCCTGGGAGTTCAACATCTGGCAGGTTCGCTGAACGCCAGGGCGGACGAACTCAGCCGCAGGTGCTTGATGGATGACGAATGGCATCTTCACTCGGAGGTGGTGCAAAGTCTCTTTCAATGGTGGAGAGAGCCTTGGTTAGATCTATTCGCCACCGAAGAGAACGAGCAATGTCAGCGGCGACGCTTTTCGTCGCGAGTGGAGTTGCGGTCTTCAATGCGCCTTTCCGCCTATACCACTTCTGCCCAAAGTACTGAAGAAGATCAAGCGCGACCGGGCCCAAGTCATTCTGGTGGCTCCGGATTGAGCACGAAGAGTCTGGTATCCCGAGCTATTACACATGGCCATCGATCCTCCGATCCGACTGCCTCTTCGGGAGGATCTTCTGTCGCAGCAGCAGGGGACGGTCCTCCACCCGAACCTGTCCAGCCTCCACCTCCTTGCGTGGAGATTGAGCGGCAACAGTTGATGGCTTTCGACCTTCCTCCCGAAGTCTGTGATGTTATCTTGGCAGCCAGGCGTCCCTCCACTAAGACGGTATACGCCTGCAGATGGAACAAATTTGTGGCATGGTGCGCAGCAAAGGCTGTGGATCTCCTTTCCGCCCCTCTTTCTGAGGTTCTCTTGTTCCTCCTTTCTTTGGGCCAGCAGGGCTCTGCTCTGGGCACTCTTAAGGGCTACCTCTCGGCCATTTCAGCCTTTCTTAGGCTTCCTGACCAGCCTTCTCTTTTCAAGTCCCCTGTTGTAAATCGCTTCCTTAAGGGCATTACTCATCTTTTTCCTCCTGTTCCCTTCGTAATGCCCCAGTGGGACTTGAACTTAGTTCTTACGTATCTTATGTGCGCTCCCTTTGAGCCGCTGCATAACTGTCCTCGCAGGCTTCTGACTTTAAAAAGTGCCTTTCTGGTGGGCATTACCTCTGCGCGCAGGGTGAGTGAGCTCCAATCTCTTTCTTCTAAACCTCCTTTTCTGGCTGTTCATCCGGACAAGGTTGTCCTTCGAACTCGTCCTTCCTTCCTTCCCAAAGTGGTTACTTCTTTCCACATTGGACAGACCATCACTTTGCCCACCTTCTTTCCGCCTCCGCACCCTTCCAAAGAAGAAGAGAGGCTCCACCGTCTGGATCCAAAACGTGCGCTTTCATTTTATTTGGATCGCACACAGCAATTCCGGGTGGATGACCAGCTCTCTGTTGGCTACGTGGGCGCCAAAAAATGTTGGACGGTACACAAACTGACCATTTCTAGATGGGTCGTTTTGTGCATTAAAGCTTGTTATTCCTTGGCGAAGAAGGAACCTCCAGTGGGGTTACGTGCCCATTCCACCAGGGCGACGCCAGCTACCACTGCTTTGGGACGTGGAGCCCCCCTTAATGACCTCTGTCAGGCAGCTACGTGGGCATCGCTGCACACGTTCACAAAACACTACTGCCTGGACAGCCAAGTCCGGAGAGACGGCTTCTTTGGCCGTTCTGTTCTCCAGGACTTTCTGGTGTGAACTTGGTTCGCAGACCCACCTCCGGGGTTGGTATTGCTGGGGTATCTATTCTAAGGTAAGGAATCTATAACTAATTGTCTCTTTCAGATTAACAAGTTACTTACCTTCGGTAACGATATATCTGTAAGAGACATAGATGAGTTATAGATTCCTTACCGCCCCACCCATTCTCTCCGTTCTGCAAACTGATTTCTAGGGTTAAGGACTTCCTTTCAGGGCCCTAGTTTTGTGCACCAGTGGTCAGTGTCTTGCATGGCTCTGCGCTTCTGGCGTGGAAAGTCGTGTACAGAACTGACGTCAGCGCGTGAGGGCTAAGTAGCTACCGCGACGTCTTCCCGGCGACCACGACGCCAATGACGAACGCGGAGTTGATCGACGCCACCTTTCGACGCGCAGGGGTACTGCTGACGAAAAACTTTCCGGATCAAGTCTGACGCCTGGGGGTAATTCTAAGGTAAGGAATCTATAACTAATCTGTCTCTTACAGATATATCGTTGCCGAAGGTAAGTAACTTGTTCTTCTATGCCCGAGCACGTGCATTGACAACGAACAGAAGGGGGTCAGGGCATAGCTCATTCAGTGGTGCAGGTTGGCCACCCTCAGGAAACTAACCCTCAGACAGCCTGAGATCAAACTAGAGGACATGCTGGTGATGGCATGGATGTATTACCTGTCCAGTGAAAGAGCAGATGAGATGGAAGTGGTCCTCAACCATGGGGCAGGACCGTCCTCAGGAAGCATTGGGATGCCAATCAAAGTGGCGTCAGTAGACGCCATGCAAACCCAAATCCCACTGGAGAAGGCTCAGTTCATGTTAGACGTGGCCACGCCGTTTGTTTAACTGTGGGAGGTAAGCTCACCCTGCAAACAAGTGTCTGGCAACTGGGCACAAATGCTCAGCATGCAACCAGCCAAACTCCTTTGCAAGAGTGTGCTGAAGCAACGACAGCGGCTGCCCAGTCAGGAGTGGTGGAGGGACGACCAATATGACAACGAAGACCCTGAAGAGGAGGAAGTAGTCCTCATCTCCTTTGCGGTGCCAGTGCCCCAAGGGAGGAGTCACTAACCAGTTTATGACCTAACCATCATGGTCACGGTGGTGCGCACTCTGATTGACACAGGAGAGTCAACAACGTGAGGATCCAGCAACAATACCTACAACTATGTCCCTCACCGCCACTGCGGCAATCCAGCTCAAGAATCTACGCATATGGGGGCACGGGGCCCATCCTGCTGGTAGGAGCCATGGATACCACGGTACAGTATGGAGACCGAGAAGTCATGATCATGTTCCACATAACTAAAGAAGGTGATGACACATTGCTGGGGTACGGTATGGTGGAAGACTTGGGACTAGTGTTCTTCGCAAAGAGGATCCACGACTTGCAAGTGGACCACATTCTGGACCAATTCCCAGGTGAGTTCAAAGGACATGGGTGACTAAAAGGAGCTCCAATCAAGCTCCACATTGACAAAACAGTGCAAGCCACCGCACTACATCACAGGAGGATAGCGTTTCACCCGAGAGCCCAAGTGCAGGCTGAACTTGACAAACGAAAACATATGGATGTAATTGAGCGAGTGACCGGACCCACCCTGGGAATCTTCCCCTGGTAATTACTGAGAAGCCCAAGCAGCCTGGGGCCATACGGCTCTGTGTTGATATGAGACTACCTAACCGCTTCATCCATCGGGAGCGGCGCATCACCCCAACGATGGATCACATCATCGCGAACCTCAATGGAGCACGGCGGTTCCCCAAACTCTGCCTGAATGCTGGATATCATCAACTGGTGCTACACCTAGACAGCAGGTATATTACGATGTTTTCAACACACCTGGGACTGAGAAGATATAAAAGACTGAACTTCTGGATCTCTTCGGCAGCTGGAGTGTTTCAAAATGCCATCCAGGAAACACTGTTGGGGCTTGAATAGGTCCTTAACATTAGCAATGATCTTCCTGTACTACTCGTCCACCCTAGCAGATCATCACAAATGCCTCAAAACCACGCTTCAGAGACTGAGTGACTTTGGACTGACATTACACAGAGACAAATGCTCGTTTTCTGAGCCAAAGATTAAATTCTTTGAAATTTTTTTTCATGGGATGGCCTCCAGGAGCACCCTAGGAAATCAGCAGCAATCAGGCCGGTCCCGGCACCTTGAAACTGTACTGAGGTATGCAGTTTCCTGGGAATGGCAACTTATTGTAGCCGCTTCCTGCCAAACCTAGCAACACTATCAGACCCTCTCCGAGCCCTTACAATGGTGGGGACCAGATGGGCATGAGGCACAGAGAAACAGAAGGCGTTTGACAAAATCAAAAATGCACTTCTAGCAGACGCCACAATGGCATATTTCAATCCAGACAAAGTGACAGAAGTGGTGATCGATGCAAATTGAATGGGCGGGTACTAGCCATCAAGTGGGCTTGTCATCACTTCCATCTGTACATCTATGGCAGAAAATTGAAGGTGGTCACGGATCATTATCTCCTGGTAAGACTGTTTGGAGCCATTGCTCCACACCCACCCCCATGGATTGAGCGATGGGCAGTCCAACTGCTGCCGTACAGGTTCAGTGTGACATACAGGCATGGAGCTGGGAACCTGGCAGACTTTATATCCTGTTCCCCCACGATAAGGCCGATGGTGGAGAGTGTAGGGGTGGAGGAATTTGCCCACATGGTGGTTACAGCAGCCTGCCCAAAGGCGCTGACGACAGATGATATCTACCGAGCCACCGAAACGGATGATGGCAGAGGCAATTTAAAAGAATGGGTGAGAACTGTTCCTACAGAATGCCAACCAGTGGGACCCAAAGAAGAAAACACAACTGTTGCAACTGTGGAAGGTGAGAGAGAAACTAAGCTCCATGGCAGGAGGGATAATCATGCATGGCCACCGCATTGTCATGCCTAAAGCTCTGGAAGACCGGTTAGTGGATCTGGATTATGAGGGGCACCAAGGGGTCGAGAAGACTAAGGCCCGGATGAGGGAGAAAGTCTGGTTCCCTGGAATGAATCCCCTAGTGGAGGAAGCCGTGCAGCAATGCTCGACCTGCCAGATCATGGGAAGCCCAATGGCACCGAGTCCTGTTGTCATGGAGGACATCCCCACAACACCATGGACAAGAGTTAACCTAGATTTTGGAAGTTTTCCGGTTGGCTGACTCATGATGGTCATGGTAAATGACAAGTCCACCTACCTGGTGGTTTAATTGGTGGACACAACAACTTTCTCTCATGTACGACCCCTGCTGGAGAAAACGCTAGCAGCGTATCGTCTGCCGGAAACTATTTAGATGGACAATGGACCTCTTTTCCAAGGGGCTGAGTTTCAGGAGTACCTGAAAGCGCTAGGGATTCAGCCCCAAAAGATAACACCGCAGTGGCCACAGGCCAACTGTACTGTAGAAAGGTTCATGAGGACATTGAACAAAACCACCAGAAGAGCGGTTGACTAACAGGAGGATTTGGAGTGGAGTTTACACTGATTCTTGAGAGTATATCGGAACACCCACTACTGTATGACTCATTGCACCCCGATATCCTTAATGTCCCAACAGCATGTAAAAGACAGCATCCCCACAAGTCAGGGGTGGAGCCTGGCCACGCTGGATGTAAAAGACACCCTAGAAAGGTGCCTGAGAACAAATGAGAGAGCCAATCGGGCCAGATAGGCCACAAACAGGCAGTTGGAGGTGGGGGATCACATGCTGGTGAAACACCTTCACCCATGGTAGAAGTTCCGAACCCCATTGGAGTGAGGCACCTGGGTGGTCACGACAGTTTGAGGGACCATGATCACACCGCAGCGGGGGCACGAGACTACTATGCGAAACATCTCATGGTTCCGCCAGATAGAGGCATGAGAGCAACGAGGAAAAGAGGGGCAACCCGCCACTGGAAGGGGAGGACATGTCGAGAACTTCCGCCAGAGACAGAAGAAGACATCGCAACCCTGAGGGTTAGTGAAGGGACAACGACACCCATTCCAGAAGCCCCAAGGGTGTCACAGGTGGGAAAATGCATCCACATGGACTGAGACCGAATCCGGCACCCAGTTGGAGACAAAAGCACTTTGTGTGTGCATAAGTGGGGTGGGTTCAGTTATCTAAGGTTGGATGGGATGTACTGAGCCACTGGGCAGTGCACGGACGACCCTGATGTCATCATGCACTGCCTCAGTCGGGTACCGCTGAGGTGTTAAATAAAAGGTGGAGCAGACCACTCCTGGTCATTCCCAGGACACGGGGGAGGGGGTGCGCCTCTCTCTCTCTCTCTTCTTCCCCCTCCCTCCCACCGTGCAACGGTCCACATCATAGTTGAGTGAAGTCACGTAATTGATGTGGTGACAGTGCGGCCCATTCTCTCGGCCTGAGATGAATCCAACACTTTGTAATTTGGGCACAGCATCTAATACTATGATCTCCCAAACAACCCTTCTAAAATCTTCCCTCACCTATCCCTCCTTTGACTCATCCCAAACCTCATCTAACTACTATGATCTCCCAAGAAACACTTTCTAGACTCTTCCTTCTTCTATACCCCATCATCCTTTTCAATCCAACTTGAAAGAGGAGAGGACGTGGCCTAAGGGTTAGAGTGGTAGACCTCGAAGCTGGGGAATGGGTACAGTCTTGGCAGGGGCATTCAACATCCTGTGATTCTGGGCAAATCACTTAATCTCCCCTGTCTGTAACGCAACTGGTGCTCTTGTAAAGCGCTCTGTCACCTTCTCGTCGAGTTTGCGCTATATAAAAACTCCCCCCCCATAAAAAACTAACAGACTCACATGTATTGTATTGTAATTGCATTTATATAGCGCTTACTACCCTGGACGAGGCATCGAAGTGCTTTCCACCGCTCAAATTTCACTATACTAATCCACCACTAATCGTTGTTGAATTCCGGAGTAGTGTACTACTTGTGGAAAAGCGCTTCGATGCCTCGTCAGGGGTAGTAAGCGCCATAAAACGTGTAAAGATGCAGAATGCACTATGTCCGAGCAGCCTATTTATTCCCTTGGTGCGTGTGCTTTTCAGCCCGTGTCCAGCAGAGGGCGCGGTGTGCACGCTGCTTCCCTCGTGTGGTTTCCGAGCGAGGCTTGCAGCAGCGCCGCTGCTCGTTTCCTGCCACCGGATCTGTCCCGTTGGTCGACACTCGAAGCTGTGAGCGATGCAGCAGCCATGGACCTGCGGGGCGAGCTGCTGAAGTCCATCTGGTACGCCTTCACCGCGCTGGATGTCGAGAAAAGTGGCAAAGTTTCCAAGTCTCAACTTAAGGTGAGTGATCGGAGCGGTCCTTGGTACCACAGGTCCTGCCTGGCTGGAGCCCAGCAGAGCATCTGGTCCTTGGGTTCGCAACCGAGGGGTTACCAGCAGAAGGTAACTGCGAGGTGTGGTGTTTCCAGCCCAGAGTTCTCCCTTCGCGTAGTAATGCTGCGTGTGCCCGTGGCGGAACCAACATTATATTCAGAGGATGGGGCGCCCTGCACCGGGACTACAGGAAGCTGCGCTACACACCTGCGTGTTACGGTGTAGAGCATGAGTTCTCGCTTCCGATGCAGCGCCAGATATAAGAGAAAGCTCGGGTTTGAAAACCAGAGGTCTTGGGGACAGAGTTCTCTGGAACCCCGGTCGCAGCAGGTCTTCTTTGAGAAGTGCTGACTTGTGTATGAGGGTGGTGCGGCTCGAACGGACTGGGCAAGTCTGGTAGATTTTTCGCACGGGGTGTTCTTTGGAGTGCTGATTCTTTCTGGGTATCCGAGCAATTAAAGGCTTCCTGACAGGCAGGTGCCTGTTCCTGACTTAAGGCTGACTCTGCCCCGGCCCTGCTGGCCTTTTGGACGCACTACCCTGTCAACAAGTCATTTGCATTACCGGTGGTCAAGTGTTCCCATGGTTGTACTACCAGTGCTCGAAGTGCATTAAAAACAGAATGGGAACTGTGTGTGATGCTGCGCGCAATGGGGGTGGGATGAGTGAACGTGGGGGCGTGGTCAAGGGCGTGACCCCAAAAAATATTCTGTAACTTTTTTTCGGTCTTTCACCTTCAGATAACTACATATAACAACGCACAGCTTAAATGAAAATGAAATACAAGATATGTTAATCAGTGGGAAAGGCACTCATACATTATGAAACCTCTATTAGTTAATGCAGTGCACCAGCGAGCCACAGAATTGAATCCGTCTTGGTGCAGTGGAGAATAGTTATCTGTGTATGTTTAGGGCTCTACGGTCCCAGTCTGTTGGAGAAAGCACTGTGAACATATAAGTCATTATTTTAAACTTGCATTACATACAGTATATAAGGTATAATGCTACAAAATGCGCAAAAAGGTTTAAGATAAAGTGCTTCTAAAATTTCAATTTTAATGCTACCCCGACTGTACGTAGTGCAATTTTTTTTATAGCTGTCTTTTAAAAGTACACACTTAACAGCTTAGCTGGTAGCGCCCTTACAATCAGCCGCGGTCGCTGCAGGTAAGAGCGGTGGGGTGTTGGGGCCATGTGAGGGGGGATTTCGAGAGACGACCCTCTCAAAATCCCCCCTCACCTGGCCCCACCAACGCCCCACCGCTCTTACCTGCAGCAGCCGCGGCTGCTTACAATACCTCTCAGAATAAATGTATGCCATCAGGAAACTTCAAGTGATTCCATCAATTAAAGCCAACACTGGCTTCCAAGCACCCTTTACATTTGCAGATTGACCATTTGTGCTCATTTACATTTCTTTCAGGCACCCTGGCAAGAAAGCTTGTTTAGCTGTCTGCCCCTCCCTCGGTTTCACAGCTAGGAGGCTCCCTGCCTTACACTTCAGCTGAAGCATTTCAATTCTCGGAATTTACTTTTTCGGGACTGTTGTCTTTTCACAAAAAGTAGGGGAACTGTTTTTCTAAAATTAAAAACTTTGGGTACAGCGTGCATCTTAGACCCCCCCCCACACACTTCGACCACTGCCAGTGACAATGCTGATAACATTTGAGTTGCCGCTGCTTGCTGTGGTGGGTTAGGCGTGACCTGTGCTCCTTTCATTGCGAAGGCACAGGTCTGCCTTTAAAATTCCTGTCGTTGTAGTCCGGTCTCCCTCTTTTAATTGCACACGCAGACGTTCTCTTCCAGAGAACAAAATTCAAGTACCTCGGACCTAGCGCTCAAAACCTACAGAGATCAACGCTTCACTTTTACACTCGTCATTTGCTCTCCCAATGCACCCCAAATTGAGAGCTTATTATGTTTGACACCTTCCTTTACGTCATCAGGTTTCATGTTTCTATTCCCATCCTCTAATTTGACAGCCTGAACTGTAGTTTTTTCCCTATATCTTAACATGCAAAGATCTCAGTCCCAACTGCAGAGTCTCCCTATTGTAAAGTAAAGGTATGAATAAAAAATGTATTTAACTCCAAAATAAACATTACAAATACTTTCTGATAAATATTAATGAAAAATGATTGTAAATATTTATTTAAATGTAGATTTTTTTTAAAATGCTACAGCACTATTAAATTAATTTTGAATTAAAACTTTAATGGAAATTTATTAAATTAAATCAACATAATTTTTCTGAAGTTTTAAAATACAAAATCAGGAATTGGCTCGACCCCACATAACCACCATACGCAAACAGAAATATACAGCATATCCCTCTGTATATAAGCATTTATTTGGACTATAGATATGTACCTATATATGTGTATTGCTTTGTATAAACGTGTATAATGATTGTTTTTAAAAATATAGATATTCGTTAGTTCTGCTTAACAAATGTATATATTACTGATAGTTACATTATTCTATGTTTTTAACATATATATGTGACTGCATAAATAAGTAAATCTTTTATCATAACTATCTACAATTGCATCACTATTGAATTACAAAAAACAACAACAAATAAATAAATTTAAAGTTCAATAACACTTGAAAGCCGGAGTTTATTAAATGCATCTTTAATATACATATACTACCTTCCTTATGCATGCATATATATCTATATATATATATATATATATATATATATATATATATATATATATATATATATATATACATACACACCTTCCATGTACTTATGTATCTATTTATATATTACTTTCCTCTAATTCAGCATATCCAATGCCCTACCACCTGCCCTTTATTACTGGTCATACCCCCTCAGATAGCTCTGTTTGGCTAACCTTTATTAATGGGAGAAGTGCATCAATAATTGACTATATCTTAATTAATATAGAGGGCTGGGAATGTGTGCGCAATATGACAGTTGTCGGGAGAGTGGAGAGTGATCTTGATCCTGTGGTACTTTGCCTGGAATTATGCCTAAGGGAGGGAGCTGTCAAAAATAGCCCAGTGGAAAGGAGGCATAGTTACATGAACGTGGTATCGAACTGCAGAAAGAGAATAAGATGGAGCAGGGAGAAACATTTACAAAAACTGCCATTGCTAGAGAGTATATTGATTAAGTACGGTTCTGTAATTTTAAACTGTCCTTGCGGTGACAATGGTGCAACCCTAGCAGCCTACAAAAAGATGGTAGAGGAGCTGAAGGCCCTGTGGTCTAAGCCGATTGGGCCTACAGACGCCTTGTTGGTTGGTGGGAAAAGGAGCACACAGGTTACTTGGTATGATGAGGAATGCTATAGAATGAAGGGAGTTGTATCCTCCGCCCTAGTACAACAACACTATAGCCCACTATTTAGAGAGTGAAGGGCCAATTATAAACGCCTTCTGAGAACCAAGAAACTGCTGCATCAGCTAACTCTCTGGGAGGAATTAAAGGAGGCTGCACAGGAAAAAATCTCCAAACAATTCTGGGAATTGGTATCACGGGCTGAGAGGGGCTCAGTGCACATTATAGAAACTTCCATTGGGCCATCTGTCTGGACTAGTCTCTTTAGTAATTTATATAGTGTCAACCCCATAATCCGCCTGTCAGCCCAAGAGAGCATCTGCTCTGGGCCTTGTGTCTTAGTACCATAGGTGGTGAGAGCCCTGACTGACGCAAAGAAACACAAATCCCCAGGCACCGATATAGTGCCTATTGATATATATTGTGAAGAGCCGTACTTGTGGGGCAGCATCCTTACTAAAGTGCTCGATTTGGCTCTTGTTGGAAATGCTGTACCCCCTTCATGGCGTTTGGCCATTATTGTGCCGATCCATAAGAAAGGCGATCAATCCAGCCCATCCAACTACCGTCCGATCTCTCTTCTGGATGGTGCAGGAACAATTCTGGGGAAAGTCCTGCTCAACCGCCTCCAGGGGTGGGTTAATGCTTACAACATTTTGACTGAAGAGCAAGCTGGATTTAGGCCTTGCATTGGGATCATTGACCAGGCTCTCCGGTTATATATGATCCCCTATAAGTTTACGGTGGTGTGGAAGGCATCGCTGTATCTAATATTTGTGGACTTGAAAGCAGCCTTTGATTTAGTAGACCGAGAGAAGCTGTGGAGATCACAGGTAGACTTGACTCATCGTAGTAATGGCCATACAGGTTCTATATACTAATAACATGGCCAAAGAACGGTATGGGCTGGACAGGGAGTGTACTGTACCCTTTCCGGCCGAAAAAGGTGTCCCGCGAGGATGCGTGTTGGCTCCTTTGCCATTTAGCCTTTTTTTAAATGATTCAGCTGACAATTTGATGAAAGACCCCATAGATATTCCAACTGTAGCTGGGAAGCGGGTGCCAATATTATTATATGCAGATGACGCAGTATTGATGGCACGAACAGAAAATGCCGCCTATAGGCTACTAACACGTTTTGTGGAGTATTGTGACCAGAAGTCATTAACAATCAAAGGTAGCAAGACAAAGTGTATGACACTGAGGCTCTCCCCTTGTTTTAATCGAAAGCCTTTGGTTGAAGGTATCTCCCTGGATATTGTCAAGCAGTTTGACTATTTGGGTATTCGATTTACAGAGAATTTGCCATGGGGCAGCCAAATACAGAAGGCCATGCTAGCTTTGAGACAATTGGCTAGAGCAGTTTTAAAGTTTAGACATCAGGCCGGTGCCAGAAGTATTAGTGTTATTTTACAAATATATAAGCAAAGGGCAGTGGCGGCTGCACTGTATGGTGCAGAACTATGGGGTTTAGGAATGTCCACCCACTCCAAGTAGTCGAGAATAATTTCCTCCGTAATTTGCTGGGGCTTGGGCCAGGTCCCCCTCTAGCGGCACTGTATGCAAAGCTTAATTTTATTCCTATATCAGAAACTATTGCTCTCAGGCCAATTCTTTATTGGGTAAGACTGGCAAGAAACCCTAAGACCACAGTTTATTTAGGAACCCTTGAGGAAGTCACAGCTAGTTGCTCCTGTCGAGGCCACACATGGTTGTCACATATACACATTTTTTTAAAGGAACTGCAGTTGATATCTTTGTGGGAAGCTCCAGGTTGTGTTAGACCGGATACTGCAGCTTTGATTAAAGAACGGTATCATGAATACATGCAGATAAAAAAATGCTGGGAGCTAAAGCTGTGATCTCTTATGAGCAGTTATTTCAGTAACACCTATGGCCTTTCCTGTCCAGAATATCTGGACATGCTGTACCCTGAATTAAAGCGAACATTGTACTTAAGTTTCCGGTTAGGT
The DNA here is from genome assembly GCA_963921515.1 of Calotriton arnoldi. NCBI lineage: Eukaryota > Metazoa > Chordata > Amphibia > Caudata > Salamandridae > Calotriton > Calotriton arnoldi. Next base: position 589,470 of record CAWUFW010002560.1, on the reverse strand, counting down.
ATCCTCCCAACCAGGGATTTCCTTATACGTATACATATGTTTGATGGCCGATCTGATTGCTGTGATTGTAGCGTTGGTGGTCTGGATAATCTAACCCATTTGTATGCCGTTTTGTAAAAAATATGTAGCCGCGTGGCAGAGGTGGTTCTTTCCCCTTTTTAAATACTATGGGGTCACTTGTGTTAAACCAGCAATTGCGCTATGTGTTAAACCAGATGATATGAATGTGGTTACCTTCGTAGCATCATATTTATGGGTTACGTGGCCCTGCCTGAGAGAGTTGCCCTCCACTCCAGGATTATGTTTAAGTAGGCAAGCTTTATGAACCTGGTTGTTTACTATTATGGAATACAGTTACTTTATGGATAAGTTGCACAATTTGCACTACTTTCATGCACTGCACTTTTACTCCCTAGGTGGGTCGACAAACTGTTTACAATTGAAAAGAAGACAATTCCCAAATGTTCTTATGTTTCTCAGTAAATGGTGATGCATGTTTTTTTCTTATTCAGGAGGTTGCCTCTGACAGTAATGCGTACCTTTCCCATTGCACTCGCACTTTACTGTTTCTGAAGAATTTAAGCATGCTCTTTTTCTCAGGTTGTATGCCTTCGATGAAAAGACACTTTTCTATCATTTTATTGTATTTGTATTTTAATTTTTTTCAATGAATTTATTGATAGATTGCTGTGCTCACGATTTTATTGAGTTGTTCTTATATTGCATGTTTTTGAAATATTGTAAGGCTGTCTGCCGAAATAAATAAATTAATAAACAAACAAATAAACGATGCACTACCCTATTTCTCACCCTATACTGCTCACAATATATCCTGTACCTCAACCCTCTTACTCATCTCAAACCTCATTCTACTACTCTTTCCAATGCGCTAACCTATTTCTCACGCTGTACCTCTATCAATATATCCTCTACCTCCACTCTCTCATTCATCCCATACCACTACTATGATCCGCAAAATAACCCTTTCTACCCTCCTCTACCCCTCCTTGCATCATCTCATACCTCTTTTACTATTCAGATCACCCAAATAAGCCTTTCTAAACCCTTACCTCTGACTATTCCCCCTCCACCTCCCTTTTACTCATCCCAAACCCCCTCCTACTGCTAAGAACTAAACACAAAAAAAGATTCTAGACCCTTCCCTCTTCTATCCCTCCTACCCTCTTCTATCCCCCCACTATTCCTTTTCAGTCCAAAAAACAGAATAACATGTCCACCACTCAAATTAATTTCATATTTCTCTATAATAACTTCCCTCCACCTCCCCTTTACTCACCCCAAACCCCCTCCTACGGCTATAAACTCACCAAAAAATAAATACATTTCTAGACCCTTCCCTCTTCCTTCTCAATCCAAATAACTGACTAACATATCCACCACACAAATTACTTTAATGTTTCACCATACTAATTCACCACTAATCCCTTATGGGTTTCTGAAGTAGCGTGCTACTCGCCAAAATATCGCTTTGACGCCTCGCCAGGGGTAGTAAACTCTATATAAATGCAATTACTATTAAAAAGAAAAAAATGAATTGTTCTAATGTATGTTAATCATTATTAAAAATGAGATATAGAATTAAAATTAATTTAATTCTTTAATAAAACGCTACATTATTTTTTAAATCAAAATAATGTATTAAAATATTGTATAATTAAATAATAAATGTGTACTATTTTTATATATTTTTAGCATTTTTTATATTTATTTATATTTTTACCTATTTTAAATAATTTTAATTAACATTATTTTCTATGGGGTTTTGTTCTAAGCCCCTTCCTCCATTATTTTCTACGGGAGTATGTTACAATACCAGTGGTTGGCCATGTGTAGTGCTGCACATACTTCTGTTTTTTTGTTGTTGTTGTAACTTACACTTTCTAAATATCAAAGTAGTAAGCTTACTCAAAAGTGTCGGTTTCCTTTGTGAATCAGGCCCACGGTGTCCTTACAACATGCTGCTGAGTGGCACCCTTAATCCTTATATCCTTGTGGCTAAAAAAATAACCGCGACAAACCCAGAGACTCTAACCTGGAAGGCAGCTCATCAAAGTCTCAGTCGTAGAAGCGTCCCAGGCCCATCATCTTGGTCTTAAAAACCAAAAAAAAGACCGCTACGCATTTGAAAGATGATCAAAGCATTACTCTTTGTGCAGTCTTTCAGTTGTTTCCCTGTTCCCATGGTTGCTATTGTACCCCTGTCTACCCTACAAGTCCCACAGTGCGAAGTCCTGCTGCCTTGAAATGCCACCAGGCAAACATGCATCAGTGCAACAACTACTAGTGCATTATTCGGCTGTCGTGTGCAGCTGCTTGCTGTCCCCGAGTCGATCGCCTTAAACACCACCACGTGTGTAAGTCAGACTGATGGCACAAAGCTGCGCAGTATGGTCACTGTGGTGCAACTTGAAGGTCACGCGCTTGATTTCCAGCGGGTTCAGATTCTAATCTTTCTAGGTCGATAAAGTGGAGCCGTTGTGTTGGTTAAAAGTACCATCGGTCAGTGCAGCGGTATGGACCCAGCTATTGGTTGGCCTTATTCCGCTCAGCAGCTACACTTAATTTATGGTTATGAGTGCTGAACCCACGGCTTTGCCAAGCACTACTTCTTTTTATACTTGGACAAACGTACATCTTTGTGATCCGAACCACTAAAATGCCACCCCTGCCCTCTCTGCATCCAGGCCTGGCTGTACTATCCGTTTCGAGATGGAGTTTACGCAAAGATGTGCACCGCATGGTATGCTAGCTCAATGAAAAGCCCTTTCATAGGTCGCCCGCTTAAAGGAAGAAAAAAAAACAGCTCTGTTTGCCAATTTGTGCTTCACCAACATCCGTGTTTCCAGAAAGTTCCTATTAAAGATAGGTTGGGGTTGCGCCAAGGGTGCTGCGTGTTGATGGTAACGCCGTCACATAAACAACACAAGTGGAGGACGTTTTACTGAAAACTCATGTAGATAAAGTAAGAGTGCACAGGGCCGCGTGCTGTAGGGTACAACGCCATTTCTAAACTGCCACAGGCAACCGTAAGCTTTGGAACTGGAATTCAGAACGCAATAAACACAGCACGGTCGTGCTCGCGCGAGGCCCGCCACGAGTGATACAGTGCTGGAATTGGACACATTTACTCTGGGAGCCCAAAAAATGAGGGTCAGTGTGTGAAAGAGGAAAACGTCACGTTTTTTTAAAAACATGCTATAGACAAATTGGCATCAAGGACAAATGTGACAGTTTATTTGTCCTGCTTAATTATTTGGTCACAAAGAGGCTGCATTTTTAAATGTTTTATGGATTAAGGCATCTACTGCAGAGATCTTTGTGTGCCTAGCAACTTTTAGGGGATAATAATAATAATAAAAATGACAAGATAACTCTAGTGGTTAATGCACCTGCTGGAGAGATCTGTGGTTTCTGTAGTCACACTTTTGCACATAGGGTTCATGTGTCCGCTGCAAAGTATATCGTGTAACATTCTGATCTCAGATTTTTATTTTATGTAGATGTGTAAGTGGGATACTGCTTTTGACAGAGATCTTTTTCGAACTTCCAGTACATACGTTGCAGTTCTTCTAATATCGCACAGTGTGCTATTAACTGGCATGAAGGAGCTAGATGCGAAAATGAGTTTAGACGTTGGTGGTCCGTAATTAATGTGCAGCAGACACGCACGCCCCCCTCACAGCATGCACAAACATTCATACATGCACACGCACCCAGCATGGGGAAATAAACATGCTGGGCCTCAGCCTGCTTCCAAATCATAGTTTTTCCTTGGTACTTGTGCAGTGACAACAATCTGTGTGCCTTTATTTTCTTTCATTGCATTGGCATCTAGGTGTTAGGCTTCAGAAAGCTCTCAGCCAGGATGATACTCGAACCAAAGGAGAGCTAATTGCCCCTTAAATCAGGTCTTTGTTTTTTGTCCCTGCTGGAAGAGAAAATAAGAAAGTCACCTCACCGCCTGCAGTTTGCTGCTATGAACAGAAAACAGACAACATTCGGCCACTGCTGAACTGCGTCCTGGTGTCGGAAAATGACACAAGGACAAATCCAGCATATTTCATTGGGTCCGCCAGTTCTGGCTCAGGAATAGCTGCTGGAACCTAGATCCGACGTGATCCCACTCATTTACTGCACTGATAGTATGTAACTATACACATCTCACAGTTAAACAGCAAAACTCAAGGATACAACCGGTGCACATTGTGCTGATGTCAGGAAATTTTGCGCCCGTAAAACTAGATCTTCTTCTTCACCAGCCGGTTGGTGCAAATGACAATGCAAAGCTGAATGACAGCACTGCTTTCGACATTATCTAACATCTGACTAAGCACTGTTGGCTGTGTCAGTAAAGAAACGGAGGCCAAGTTCTAAAGGTAATGCACACTACCTTCCTAGGCACGTGAAGGAAGAAGGATTAGCAGGAAATCATGCACATTTCATAATACTGTTATGTTAAAATACCTTTTCAAAGTGTAGAATGTTAAAATACCCCAAGACGAAAAACTGCAAATCTGAAAAAGATCTACAACAAAGAAAACAAAACACATACCCAACAGTTAATAGACAGAGAATACTTACAACAACAAAATTAAGTGCCTGATTAACAAAGGTAAAGTTAGACCAAAAGTCTAACTTAGACCAAAAGTCTAACTTTACTACTTTTTGGAATTCACAAAGGTAAGCTACTACTTGTAACTTTACGACTAGTAATTTTACTAGTAGTAACTTTACTAGTAGTAAAGTTACTATTAGTAACTTACCTTTGTGAATACCGAAAGGTAGTAAAGTTATAATTTTGGTCCGAGTTAGACTTTAGGTCTAACTTTATCTTTGTGAATCGGGCCGGCCCTAAGTCTTCCTATCAAAAATGTTATCTTGATACAAATCTGAGCAAAAGGAATTTAAAGCGCCAATGTCCGTACAACCTCCCTGTTCATAACTCTGTATGTCCAAGACAGACTGGCGAGCTCAAACTTTAAAGAAAGATTGTTTCTTTACTGTGTGGAGCTGCTCGTTAGTATTCCTCTTACAAACTACATCTACATTTACCATCACGTTTTGGAACTCTACAAGGTAAATAAACTATCTTTATTCATAGATTAGAGCTTCTGTCTGTTTTGGGTATATAATTAAAAATGTTCCATATCAAATAAAAACATGAAAAACACACTAGAATCCCTGAAAAAGTAATCCCTACAAAAATATTATTTGTTGTTTTTTTCTCAGACGAGGGTTAAGAGACCTTGTAGCTTCTAAGGCTTAGCCCCTACTGCACCTCATCCCTGTTACCCGCGGTTGGACTCCGCCAAGATCATCTTTCTTTACCCCAAAGCACACTTCCTGCTTTTCTAACTTTTGAAGTCCAACGACTCACTTTCTGTCTACATTTTATTTATTTGCGGAGTATCAGATAGAGACATGTTGTGTAGAGGTTACAAAAACAGCACAGCAGGATTAGAAGGACCGTGTTTGTTAGGTGGGTTATCAGCTGTCCCATGGTTTAGGGGTGCTGTCAGGTAGATACTTCGTTGCTCTTGTGTGATGATACAGTGGTGCAATATCAAGCTCTTGGTGCAGCGTGACTCTGTCTTTGGGATGAGCCGTAAAGAGGGGTCATGACGAAGCGGGTGAGCCAAAAAAGATGCTAAAATCTGTGTGGGATTTCAAGAGTTTCTCTGTTTAGGAAACCAGATTTGGTCCCCTTTTGAGTAGATCTAAGAAAAGCAAGTTATGCCCTTTGGTAACATCTCTCTGATGCCCATTGCGTTTCCTCAGTGATTTCTTTATCTTTGAAATGGCCCTACCGACAGGCGAACACCTCAGAAATTGTTTCTAGTCTGTAGCAGCACAAGGGAGGAGTGAGGGACGGAGGCGTTCTGTGGACAGGGGATTTGCCTAAGCCATGCCCTATTTTCATGGTACACCCATGCCCAGAAGGTACTGCAGACAGGTTTACATGGTAGAGAATATCGCATCGTACCAGGGCTGTTGACGGTACCAAGCCGATGCCACGGGCAGGTGTACTGGGGAAGGGTCATGGCCGCAGACCATGGCCAGTGTTTTTCTGGGTATAATTAAAAGGTGTGCCAAGTCGGGTGGTCTGTGTAAAGGGATTATCTGAAGTGAACTGGATGTATGTTCTGGTTGCTTAGCTAGCCTCAAGAGATGAAATTCTGCAAGTTTTTGGTTTGAGTCATTGCGATCCTTCAACTGAAAAACACATGTAAAGTACAGTTATGGTTTCAACACCAAGTTCAATGAAGAAAAATGTAGTGAAAACGAAGCTATGGTTAGTTTTGGGCATAACACCTTAACATAAGTTTTAAAAAACTTATGAAATTTGCTCAGAAGTGCACAGTCAAAGTACATTTATGGTTACAAATTAAAACTGAAAACCCCTGATTTCACCTGTTTTGGTCCACAATTCACACTTCACACATACTAGCCACTAGCTGATCAAACCATAATATATATATATATATATCACTGCTCCAAGTTGTACCCGATCGACAAGAAGCACTCTAACACCAGCACCAAAGCTTCAAGCCTTTATTAGGTATGGATGACGCCAGCATGCCAATCCCTTTCACAGCTCACACGCCACTGCTGCCTGACGCGTTTCAAAGATCAAGTCTTCTTCCTCAGAGGCTTGTGGCGATAGAGAAACGAGCCCAGTCCGGCCACACCCTCTCCTTAAATACACACAATTGCACGCCCCCTGATGGGCTGCTCGCATGAGACTGTGCAGGGTGTTATGAGAGTTGAAGTGCCGGGAGGAAATGTGTTCCATAGGTAAATGCCCGCAATGTCCTGTTGGTAAAATTCAAAGCCCACGATGGGCCTCAACAGGCGGCTGCATCCTAAATCCTGTGCTGATGCCCCACGAAAGTGGATCAGTAAATGCCGATCCCAGTGGCCCCCAGGCATAACGGGGTGGTGCACTCTCCGCGGCAGAGCCGCCGCTAATATCGCTGCTCCAAGTTGTACCCGATCGACAAGAAGCACTCTAACACCAGCACCAAAGCTTCAAGCCTCAGGGCACTTTTGGAGCAATATATATATATATATTTCACCTTAAAAAGACCACAGTAAAAAAAAAAAAACATTGAAATTCACAAGTTATGGTTAGGACCACAATCAGTAACTCATTCAAACCACAATTCGCACACCAAATGTAATGCTCATGACCTTACCCTTAATAAAACAGACACAAATAAATGTTGGAAATCCTTTTATAGATAAGATTCCCTATCACATTTGTTTGAGGGGGAATTTTATATAGCGCGAACTCCAGCAGCAGCCGGTGCAGGTAAGTGCAGTGGGGCCGTGTGGGGGAGGGGGGGGTCGACAGATGATGGAAAATAGGGAAAATTAAATAAACCATGTTCTGTTGTCTGTCGACATCCCCGCCCCACCGTGCTTACTTGCACCGGGCGGGGCTGGCGAACTCGACCTGAAGGTATCAGAGCGCTTTACATGAGCACCAGTTGCATTACAGATGGACACATACATTTTGTTAGGCATGGGGAGATTAAGTGATTTTCCCAAAATCACAGCATGTTGAGCGTCCCTGCCAAGACTCGAACCCAGTTCCCCGGCTTTCAGGTCGACTGCTCTAGCCATTAGGCCACATCCTCTTCCAGGAGGTTTATATATTACCCATGTCTTGCCTTAGGGTAAGTGGGGGAAATAACACCCCCCATCTTGCCCAAGGATTGAGGAATACCATCTCGCTTTTGTCAAGAACAAGGGAGGGAAAATAGCTCACCCCCTCAGTGCTGAAGTGCAAGGGCTCTACACTCAAACCCCCTCACTTTGTCCAAATGGCAGTCAGAAAAAAACAGCCACTCCCCCTCACCTTACTGAAGGCCTGGGGCATAATATACCACTCCCTCTACACTGGCCAAGGGTGGTGGCTGGGTTACCAATACAACCCCTTCTCGCCTTGCCCAAGTTTGAGGCGGATGCACCCTAATCCTCTTGTCTTGTTCAAGGGTGAGCGGGATTTGGGGAAAAAACCACAGGGGAGCGAGGTCCAGCCTCCCACCGACTCCTGTGACCTCTTCCATATTGGTAACATGACACAGAAACGAGTGCCAGCCAATATGCTTCTCTGTCACACACCATATTTTGCAGATGACAGAGGTAGCTGCTCCTTAACCCGGTCTTAGTTAGGAAGAGGGCATAGGAGCGAGTGTCAGCTTGCCCGCTTCTCTTTTAGTTGCATGATTGTGTTGGCCCTGGAGGAGTGCGTCATCTGGGCAGTACATGGGGCGCTGGTGCATACGGGGCTGTGGGCCAAACATACAGCAGCAACGGACAGCAGGGGTACAGAACCTGTATGTACCAACCAAGCGGCACATACAGGAACTACTGAGGTTGCAAGCTCACGCAGATGGACAACGGGAGGCAAAGAGGTACTAAGGGGATGCAGGGGCAGGGCTGGATGGTACAAAGGGACTGCAAGATTGCCAGGGGCACATTTCTGGTGGTGGATTTGTGGGTGTACGATGGTGGCTCTGGGATTTTCATGATGGTGTATGGATATATGTTGATGAATGTGGTTGTATGAACATGGCTGTCTGATGGGGATGTAGGTGTTCACTGGTGGTTTTGCGGACATATGATGGGTGTGTGGTAATTTATGATGTTGGGTGGAAGGCTGTGTGATGGGATGTGGTGCTTTATGACGGCGTGTGGTAGCATGTATAAAGGTGCACTTATTAAGGTGTTTTAAAGAGTGTGTGTTCATTCTAAGATTGTCTGTTGTGGTGTGTAAGTTAAGGTTGACTTAGTATAGTTGGAGGAGAGGCACTAGTCCAGTGCTTAATTTGAGCCGGTGGTTTCCGATGCCCGGCACCGGCACTTAATTGTCAACACCGGCACTTATGACAATCTGCCACATTGTGGCACTGTTTACCTAATTTAGAGATGAGCATAACCGTTGTTTATCAAGTCAACATACATTATAAACTACTAATACGTGTTGCACAAGCCTTTCTTATTGCTTTGGGGCCTGGAAAAATATGAATTGTCACACTTGTAGGAATGTGATGGTTAGTAGTTGTTTTGGTAGTGTCATTGGCAGCCCTGGAAGGGGCAATGGGTGGTGTAAGCTGCAGTTACCTCCTGACGAGGACCCTGGCACTTATGTTTTTTACAAATTAATCACTGGGCACTACTAAGCGGTAGTAGCACCTTAACATGTGGATTTCATGATGTTGGGTTCACATTGTGAAGCACCTGTGCTGTTAACATTTAGTCAACCTTAACTTCCTTTCAGTTCTAGTTTTGAAGGAAATGCATAGAAATATAGCGTGTGTGTGTAATATTAAAATATATGATGTTTGGCTGGTGTTACTGCACAGACAGCATTGGTTTCAAAACCCATATCTAAGGGAAATAACGTCATACCTATGAACTTTTTTTCATAAAGTGTCAGAAAAATGTATGTTTTAGAGATGTCAGCCAATGACGACTACAAATTTGTGTTGTTTATTACAATTACTGCAGCTTTTTGTAGTGTTGCTTTTAATACTCCGTTTCTTGTTTGAAAAAAGATAGGTAATGTAAACAATACATGTTAAATAAACAACAAGCAACATGTTAAAGGTATTGGTGACATTTACAGACCGATCATCCCATGGTTTGTTATCTTGTCACCAACACCCCTAAATAATGATTTATCTCTCTCTATACACAGACTCTATATAAAAGTGGTGTAATAGCATCACTCTTTTAAGTTCCCAGGGCGCTTTACATTGCATATTTTTGAAAATGTTTTAGTATAGTTTTTAATCATTGACTAAAGTTCACCAAATTGCTTATAGCCTCCAGCAGTGCATATCTCTCCAGTGAATATTGATCAGGAATTTCATAGTTTAAAATAGCTTTTTAAGTCCGTTTTAGAATATTTCTTTTTACTTGACCTTCTTCACAGAACACCTTAACACACACATCTCTCAAAATTGTTTGCATAGAATTTCGCCACAGATGTGATACACTTGCAATCAAATGGATCATGTGTATTTTAAAAAATTGTGAAAACTGTTTTTTTTTTAAAGAAAAGCACAACTTAGAACATGTTCACTATCTATTTATAATTTGTATGCAGAAAGAACAAATTCATATTTGACAAGTATCCTTGAAACATGATCGGGGCTATTCATGACTGTAACTTTCACTTGTGAGTAAGTTACATCTGTAAGTTTACTCTTACACTTTTGAGTAACTTTACTACTCTTGGCTATTCACCATTTACAAGTGTAACATTTCTCCAAAGAGTAGACTTGTATGTCTCCCCCCCGCCCCCCATGAAACAGAGAGTAGAGTCAAATTTAGGAGTGTAAATTACTACTGCCTAAAAGGAGCAGTAGTAAGTCCAACAACACACATGGCCAATCACTGATACTGCAACACCTTTACATAGAAAATAATGGAGGCAGGAACTTATAATAGAAACCCATAAGAAATAATGTTAAATTTAATACATTTATTTCGATTTTTTAAATATATATATATATATGTATATATATATATATATATATAAAGGATTAGTTTAATGTTAAAAATGTGAACATCATTTAAAAAATACATATTTTAGGCTAATTTAAAAAAAAAAAAAACGTTATTTAAAACTAAATGTAACTATTTTTTAAACTAATTAAATTATTTAAAATTATTTACATAACTTTTTGGTAATTTTTAATACATAAATAAATATAAACAGTTTGCTTTAGGTTTTTTTAAAAAAAACAAAATCTTTAAAAAAAATAATGTTTCTCCCCATGACTGAGATCTCCCTATGATAAAGAATTGGGAAAAGTAAAAACATTTATTAATCTTTAAAAAAAAAAAAAGAAAACTGTTTTTATGTTAAATATTAATGTTCATTTTGTATATTTATTTTAAATGTAGAACAAAATAAAAAATGGTACAGCACTATTAACCTAATTTTAATGTAAAATTTTATTATGTCAAATACATTAAATGAAACCTTTTTCTGAATATAAAATTAGAAAAATCCAACCCAAAGATAAAAAATATATTTTTTATTATATATTAAAAGATATGTAAATAATTAATTTAGGATTGTGAATTATATTTTGTAGTAAGTAAGTAGTACTAGTATAGTACTACTTTACATACTACAAATCCATTTTATGCATTGGGCCCGATGTGTGCAATACTGCACAAAGTCATTGCCAGTGCATCTTGTGGAGAAAATTGAACTAGGCCTGAACAAATGTCCTTTCCCTCTGATGAATCCACATCTGGAGAATTGAATGTAGAATCATTCCAACCAATGCCCATCTGCCACAATGAATGTATTTTGTGACTAATGAATGTCTATTAAGAGAATTTTGTACATTAGTACAGATTTTGCACAACTTTCACATTCACAAGCGTCAACTAAACATGAAGTTAACGGACCATAAAAGAAATTATAGTACATTTATGAAAAATATTGTTTAAAATGCCAACCCACAGCACTAGACAAGTGTGGAAATAATACATATTTGAACCAGTCAAATCCGTACTGTGTACTACACAGTTCTACTCACTTAGGGCCTGATTACGAGTTTGGCGGTCTGGGAGCGGGACAGCACGCCACCGCCCCACTCACGCACCGCCAAACTCGACCGCTGGCCACCCGCCAGATTACCAGTTTCCTCGTAGTCTGGCAGGCGGTCGTTTGGCGTTCCCACAGCAGTGCCTTTCCAAAAGGCACCGCAATGGGAACGTCGAAGCTCGCTCCTGCACGCCATGGACTGTCAAGTCCATGCCGTGCAGGGTCTGGTGGCTCAGTGGACTAATGCATCTACTGCAGGGGCCTGTGTTCGACCTCATGGTCACAGGTTCAAATCCCGATGGGTCCACTCAGCCTTTCATCCATCTGAGGTCGATAAAATGAGTACCATTGAGTTGGGTAACAATAAACATTTGTTATTCAGCGCCAAGATACCGCGTCAAGAACGTGCGCTTTACAAATACACATGTTATGTTATGTTTAGGAAAGGGGGGCTGCATGCACACAGGAGGGTACAGCTTGTGCCCCCCTGTAGCATCCCATGGGCTTGAGGCACCAGAGGTCCTGTAGTGCCCCCTTTGTTTCCTCACCGCCACCCTTTCCAATGTGGTCTCACCGCCGTGGTTAGGGTCGCAGTGAGGAAACTTGTAATATGCTGCTGCTCGGCAAGCATATTGCGACCTCAAGACCGTGGATCTCTGGTGGCCGCAGAGGTCCTCTCACAGTCTGACTGCGGCACTCGTAATACGGCGGTCGGACCACTGGTGCAGCGGTCCCCAACCGCCACAGCACCTCCACCGCAAGTTTGGTGGTCTTAAGGACCACCAAACTTGTAATTAGGTCCTTAATTACTGCCACTCGCTTACATCACCTTTCGCTCCAGTTATTGGTGTTGATGTCAACCATCCAACCCTCATTTTTTAATTTATTTTGAGAGTTTTATATAGCATGTCCATGACTCAAGGGTATTAGAGCACTGTACAGTGTATAACAGTTTTCCACCCAAATTGGCGATTACATCGATTGTACGGTTGCATATCGTGTTATATACATGTTACATTGTCTAATATATTAATGTACACATTGCTTCAGTTTAGGAAAGATTTGACAAAACACCACTTTAAAGAACACAACATCACAATGCAGTAATAATCCAGTAACCAACTGCCTCCCCTATCACTCATTGGCTGCATGTTTGTCTTTGAACTGTACAGCACTCCATAGTATTTTCAGTTAGAATTGCGCTATACAAATACCACATACAAACAGGCTGTTTTACTAGTTGTGGATGTTGTCTAACAGTGGTTGGTGGTGTTCTTGTGTGATGTTTTACTGGTTGTATGCTGTCTGGTAATGGGTGTTCTGTTCTTGTATGATGTGCTGGTAGTCCGTGATGGTGTCAGGACATTTCATCTCTTCCCAAGAGGCCCTCGTACATGATAAAGGGAGCTTGGAGCTTGCAGTCTCATCTAAAGGCCAGATGAGATAATTCATATTTAGCTTTGTTTCCCACCCCAGGGTACTCACATTGCGCTAGTAATTAATAATTTGTTTATTCTGTCTCTTGCAGTATGTTTTATAGTGTTATATTATTTTATTGGTATTTGTGTACTGCACATGTGCAATTGGACTGTGGCTCAGATAATCTCAGGGTGCCTCATGCCTTGATTTGGAAGTGGCCACTCTTTATTTCAGCAGGCCCTTCTAGTAGGATTAGAGTCTATCCATCAATGTATTTTTACTCTTCTATGGTCTATTACTGGCTGTGGGTGCTGTTTAGTAACAACTTATTGCACTTTTGTAACATATTGCCTTGCTTGTTGCAAGTACTGTCAGACAGTGAATGGGTGGTGTTGCTTTTGTGTGCTGCTTTAATGGTTGTAGGTGCTGTCTGGCAGATGTTATGGTAAATCACCAATGTTTGGTTGCATTGTTCTGAGGGAACTTTGTTTCTTTGATTGTACTGTTGTTGTTTACTGTTTATGGATTTTGTTAGTCGGGAGTGTATTGAGTGTGCGGGTATTGGGCCCTGGGTGTTCACAAACAGATGGCAGTATGGTTTGGATGCAGTGCTCCATGCCCATCAGGAGACTCTTATTTCACAGGTACCAAGTGGGACCAGGCTGTATTAGACTTGCAGTGAGCCATGGCTCTTGAACCAAAACTTTTCATACTGGACTTTTTAAGCCCTTACTTACAGTGTTAAACATGAAACTACACTCCCAGAATGGTATGTTTAAGATCATACTTACAATATTAAAAGTGGAATTACAGGTCCCTCAATGTAAAGTGCTCTTGGCTTAAAATTTAAAAGTGGCTAAAAGTGCTACTCACAATGAATGGGCACTTAAAAGCTATGTTATTACCTTTACCTGCTTTGGATGCAGTAGTCGGTACTACTGTTTTTTCTTGTTGTTGAAGTTGTCATGGAGTGGGTATTGATGTTGGTAATATGATTGCATTCGCGGGAAAAGACCTTGTAGGACTAACATATTTACGAAAGAACTTTATGTTAAAATTGAAGGACACCTATGTAGTTATCAGTGTGTCCACTCAGGTTTTTTATCCTTCTAAAGTCTGAAAAATGAATTAATTTGAATTGAGTAACAGTAATACCTTTTATTACAGTTCTTTGAAAGTCAGTGATTAAGAGGGGTAGAAGCAACCCATTACTCTTGTCTATGATTCCCCTTTTGATGCAGTGTTGCTGTTCAATAGCGTTTGGATGCTGTTGGGCAGTAGGCTGTTCAATAGCGTTTGGATGCTGTTGGGCAGTAGGCATCGATGTTGTAGTTGAGTACCAAGCTTTTGGCCAATTGCCCAAGAATACATTGTAGTGCAATTTGCGTTTGCTGAAGTGTTGCAAGCAAGTGGGTATTGATGGTATTGTAGCATTCTTGTGCATCTTTGAGCTTTGTTACTTTTCCATGTTCACTTTCATTAGTTGATGGCAAGTGATGTTTGTTGCATTTGTGGGTACTGTGAAAGAGAACATGTATGCAATTGGGATGATTTTACAGTGGCAGGTTAGTGAGCTTGGGGGTGTACAACTTTGCTACTGGTGGTTCCGTTGCAGTAGTAGTTGTTGAGGTTTGCTTTAGGTGAGGTTGTTGATGGGTAGTCTTTGTTGTCCTTAGTGGCAGTTAAATGGAGTGTGCTCTGGATTCATTGTCCATTAGAACATTTCAGTTGTTTCCTTATTATTTTGCGGTAACAATTGTTGCTATAGTTAAAGAGCAGCAGTGAGTGTTGCCATCGGACACAAAGATGCTGTACAGAGTGTCTGTCAAACGATTCCTAATGGCTTGCAGTGCACAGTGGCCAGAAAAGCAGAGTTTAAAGACAATGGGCCAGGTGTCCAAAGCCCCTTTGTAGACACAAACCCTATGATTCTCAAAATCACAAAGTTTGCGACTGCAAAAAAACTGTTGACAATGAATAAAAGTAGTTTATGAGTGGAAAAAATAATTCTATTCGCGATCCTCCCTGAATCATGAAGAGTATGGCGGGTGAAGGAGTCGTTCCTGTCCGGTTTGTGATTCAGAAAGGGACGTATCAATGGTTTGTGACCACAGTTGCTGTCTCAAGCCTTTCATCAGTTAGTGACCCACAACCTGGGTTGGTAACTGATTCCCAATGGGTAAGCTGTCCCATGGGGGAATTGCATCTGCAGCCTGTGATGAAACATGGAGAGCTAGAGGGTACGTGCTTCCCCATGCCTTGCCAAATGGGCAACATTATTTTTTAAAAGGCAGGACCTGTCTTTTTAACGAAAACACAGGCTGCTTAAAAAAAATGGGAATATTTGGAAAACAAATGCAGGGGCAGAAGTCTAGAGTCCTTTCCAGGTTTCCATCCCTGCAATGGCAGCCAATCACAAGTGTTCCCAGATTGCGACCTGCCTAATTAATATCCTTTAGGCTGGCCGTTTTTTTGACTCCTTCCGCATGGACAATTTGTACTGTGAAATCTCAGCATGGGGCTGACAAAGCAAATTGCATTCCCATTTGTAAACCAGTTGGTGTGTAAATTACACATAGTGAGTGGCTAAGTTGTCCACTCTGGAACAAGGGGGAGCAGAGTTCCAGCGGCGGCTCCTCCGCTATGGCGAAGGAGCGTCGCACCCCCTTCCAGCAGCCTAAAGAAAATAAAAATAAAACAATAACAAACCGTGGTGTATTACCGTTTTATTTTGTTTGTGTCCCGGAGTCTTGGGCGCGGGGCCCTGAGGATAACTGGCACCCACAGGGAGTGGTATGCACTGTTATCAGTGCCCATGACAGTTTGGCCGGCCATCTCAGGCCTGCCAAACCATCATGCGCACTTTGCATGTTCTCCATGCAGGCTGAATTACAGAAAGAATATGCCTCCACACCCAACCACCATACCATTTCCTAATTTCGTGACACACTATCTGGGTGGATACACAAGTAGGATAATCAGATTTTTTAACTAAAAGCAGTGACATGCCGTAGACGATGAAATAAGATTACCATTTGTCATCTATCCCTTTTATAGAAAAAGAACTGCAACAACAAAACCAATGACACACTGAACTTCTAGTACAATCATTTGTGTAGTATTTGCATCGGGAAAACAAATTATGTATATTATATTTACATATTTTACATTTCTTATAGACTGCTGCACAATGAACCAGAGTACAGGCCCCAGGCTTTAAAGACTTTTCACCCTCACATAATGGCAGCTACGAATTTGAAAAGCCAGTCCGGAATCTTTTAAAACCTCTTTGCGACTCAGTTTCAATTGCAAATCTTTGCAAATGCCAAATTCGAAGGAGCATAAAAGAGGCCTTTTCCCTTTCTTTCAATTTGCAAGGAAATGGCCATGCAGTCACATTGCACTGAAAGGTTTCCGACTGATCTTGTCAGTCCATAATGGGGTGGCCACCTTACTGCGTGTCATCACAAACATTTTCCAATCCTGACCTTTTCACCTACAAGTTATTGTTATTAGGTATGTTAGTCTAATTAATTCAATGGACGCAGACCAGGATTACAACACTTAGCTTGAGTTAGATTGTCATAAAAAAGCCCAGCATTGGAAAGCGCAGCCGTAATAACATGGAATGATGTTACCACCATATAGCCTTAACTATTACCATAGTGGTAACTAACCAGAAGGGGCAAATCCAAGCGTTCGAGTCACATCTTGTTAAGCAGATACCAGCTCCAAAGCTCCACCCTTATAGGTCTGGCCTAGAGACTCTTGAGGCATCTTTAGCTGTCATGATAGCCTCATGTTTTTGGTCAGCCCTC
The DNA here is from genome assembly GCA_963921515.1 of Calotriton arnoldi. Lineage (NCBI taxonomy): Eukaryota > Metazoa > Chordata > Amphibia > Caudata > Salamandridae > Calotriton > Calotriton arnoldi. The sequence goes on along the minus strand of CAWUFW010002560.1, from coordinate 572,637 downwards.
TTCATCTATTGGTCTGTTCAAGTGTCAGTCCCACTTTGCTTCCACCCACACCAGCCTACAGTATGGAGCAATAGGTCAGCCCACTTTAGCCATTGGCTGCCTTCATTGTGAGAGATGGCATTTTGCTCTTGCACTTTTGCACGTCTGACTGGGAAGTAGCCTACTTTTTTTGGCAAACATATGCAAGCCTCCTTTAGACGGCAACAGTTTTACTTTTTATTATGTTACACTTTTAATATCTTGCATATGTTTGCAAAAGAAAGAAAGAAAGAAATTGCAGGCTGGCCAAGGCTAGACCTATTGGCTTTGCCAATACTCTTTTGATATTCTTATCCCGGTCTATGTCCTTTCAAGGGACCATGGTAACAGGTATGGCACTATGAAAATGCAGAGCCAGAAAATGATTAAACTTTGCAAGTGGTGGCAATAAATACAGGATTTCTGTGAATCCTTACAAGCAGTCTCTTTGGTGTAAGCTAATTGATGCATCCAGCACAGATGAAAGAATTGGCCAATCACAACACAGACACTGTGCAAACACAATGTATACTCCGTGAGCTCTGGAATTTGGCACTGACAGCCTTAGAATTATGTGTAGACCCCTCTATAAGCACCATAATAGACTAGACTAAATATATATATATTAGTGACATATATTTCCCCTCAGTCATCGGGTCCTCCAGGCATGGATGGGGTGCTCTGGAATGGACACGTGAGCTTTTGGACAGAAATGTACCCTGCATTGTATACAGACATGTACTACTGTCCTGAGTGCCCAACAGCATCTGAAATTGGTATCCTGACTTTTATTATGGTCCTGGCAACACTCTACTCTAACATGAGCAAGGAGGACAAGTGCTGTCCCTGGCAATGGAAGGCCCAGGACTGTCTTGTGCCCTGAAAAGTAAACCAAGCTTGACCTCAAAGTGGTCCCTGTCCTGGGTGATCATGTAAAGTGGTTGTGGCAGTGTATTGTGTTTTGTGAGTTGTAGTATGACCAGACCGTTTTCTGTGTCAAAGTGTGAAACACAGACTTGTACTTACATCCCATGGGCATGTTGAGGAGTTTGTGTGCATGTACAGTGAGCACCTGACACTCATGGTAGTAGGACTGAGTGCCTGAGGCCAGCTGGATCCATTTGGATGCCCCTGATTTTAGCATAGTACAAGACAGAGGGTGTGGATAGCTACCCTATGCAGTGGAAATGTATTGCCTGCATTTCTTAGTTACAGGGTGGAGAACCAGACACTAAAGGGAAGAGAACGGAGTGGGGCTACCTTTACAAATTCCAAGAAGACTTTCTTAACAAGGGACTGCTGATTAGTTCCTCCTGAGAACTACCGTATGGTAGATGGTGCGGGTGAATGGTGTGACTGCATTCTCTGTTGTTCAAGGTGAAGAAATTGTTAGGCAAAGCCTGACACTATGTCTCTGATTGCTACTTCCCCCTTAGACAGGTGCAGAAATCTCCCACTTCATTGTGCCCCTGACGCAGGTACTCCTTCTTGGAGCCAGCTTCATTGCTACCTGGTGTGCGTGCCATCACTTTGAACAAAGGCTGTGTCTGGATAGCTGTCTTGAAATGTCATTTGAGATGACTTTTGAAAGGGAACCAACCCAAACTGGTTCTGAGCATGAGACATTGAATATATATATATATATATATCCCCTGTCAGGAAGAAAATGTGTATGAAACTGGCATTCAAAGCAACCTATGTTGGTCTAGTCTCAAGGTCTTCTTGACCAAGGTAAGGAGTACCCGAAGAGCAGCTGTGTAGCCAGGGCAGGTGTCTGTCTGATAACCAGTCTCCCAGAGGAAAGGTGTCATCACCTGAAGTCCGGACTGTCTGGTGGAACAGCTGAGGATCTGCCTGGCTCCTGAGAAAGGGAAGGAGTGCACCTAGCCCTGCAGGAGGGGTGACTGTCTAGGAGGAGAGGCCCTGTGTGTTCCACGCGTGAGGAGCATCCTTAGGAAGCTTACGATCCTACAGTGACCCACCCTGTGATCGTCTCCCCTGGTCTCTCTGCAGAGGTATTGAGAAGGAGTAAATAAGACTGTACCAGAGTGGAGTAAGAACAAGATTCTCCTGAAGGAGTCATTTATATATAGACTAATACATGCTTCAAATGCCATAAAGTCAAAAAGATTTTAAAGACGAAGACCACCTAATTAGAACTATCTCAATCAAGTAAATGCTAGATAAATTAAATGTCTTTTAACATCAAATAAGGCGTACTCTGTGTATTCAAGAATTTAAGTGTATTAAATATTTGGATATCTTAAAATATTCTTGTAAGGGATCAATGAAAGCAAGTACATGTATATGAACATAAATACAATAACAATCATATATACACACATCCGAGATGTGTCCATATCAGACTTCTTTACAATGAACAATATGTTACTTCCAAAGTGAAGCGAAAGCAGCGTCAACATTATGGTCCCTGCTGAAAGAATACACAAGGACATCCTCAATACAAGAATTCAAATTGCAAGGTGCCTGGCCCAAAGAAAACTGTAAGAAAGGAAAGAAATTGAACAAAACAAAAAAAACTAATCATATAAACAGAAAAGCCCCCCACTACCTTGCACCAGAGAATTGAGAACCATGACGTTATGTCAGTGTGTCATTCTTTGTCTTTAAATAGCCGTTGAAGTGGGAAACCTCAAACTCCAGAGTCTGCAAACGCCCCCCCGGTACCACGAAGAAGACTCTGGCTGGAAGCTGAAGGTCCGATCTTCATCTGCCCCCGGTTGTGGCCAGCGGGCCTCTGTCTGCCCGCTATCCCTTCAAATGGGGTCAGAAAGTGGACCTCGTTATTGCAATAACATGGGCGTTGTAGGTCATAAATGATGCGCGTGGTAGAGATATGTGTGGGGGACTTGAGCATGAAAAAGCATCGGAAATGTAGGTCAGGGCTTGAATCTGTTGTCGGAGCTGTGTGTGGGTAGTATTATGGGGGTGCTGTATGCTAGAATTGAGGTTCATTGGCAGAGCTCAGTAGACCATGGTAGCGGAAGTCAGAGGGTGGAGGTGGTCTGGATTCAGGAGTTGTTAGACCTGTATGTGGCCCACGGTAGTAGAATAGTAGATGGCGATGCAGTTTGGGATTGAGGTGCAATTGCTGCAATACCAGGAGAGAACGCTCTTCCTGCAAGCTGCATTGCATCATATAAATATTTTTGCCATCTCCCAAATACCCGGTGCCTCATTCAGATTTCAGTCTGTCAGTCTAGTTGGACCCTTGTGCTGTATCGCCCGGCAGATCTGCCGGCAACCCACTTGTGGATCAAAGACCTAAACTACTGCAGACCTAACACTAGCCGCTCTTCCCCCTCATTACTTCCTCTTTCTCCTCTCCTTATCTCTGCATCTCGTCAAGAAGCATTCTATCTGCAAAGAAGTAAATATGTAGTTTACTCTGTGGATATCTTGTCACTCTTCATGTCGTACTTACTCTTTTTCAGGGTTTTTAACTGATTGTATATGTGATCAGTTATCCTCTCAAAATGGCAGTGTTTACATACATCTTATGTATAATACAAACCACCTGAGGCCCGTCTGGGATCACTGCAAGGATAATGACTGTCAAACTAGTAAAATGTGTGAGTGCACATGGACAGGCGAAGAATGAACAGCACATACCATACGATTAGTGCGTAATTAAAAAAAAAAAAATACAAAAACCAAGTCCCAAAATCGCCACCAGGAGGTAATGGCCCCCAAAAGTACTTACCACAACCAGCCCCGCTCAGTGCCATCGCTTCCAACAACAGCTGCCCAACAGAGCACTACAGTAAACAGACAAGAGGGACACCATACCAAAATCAGTCCATCCAAATCACCACACACATTTGCAGCCAATAAGTTGTTGAAAATAGCAAACAGTTGCATCCACACCCTCCAAGCACCCAGTCCACCCACAGCACATCACGTACTAGTGAGCAGAAAACCAGGATCACCTTGCTACATCCCCCTCTACGCAAAATTCCCATCAGCTCAACCCCCTTTAGCTTGCCTGATCTCAGTGCCAACTGCCCTGGTGTCATCCTCACGTCTTAAAAATGTGATGGGACTATAAACACCAATAGGTTCAACATCCCAGATAGGCTCCTTTATCAACTTGTTAAGAGTGCCTCCCAAATCCGTTCCAGGGTTCTTTTTAATTACAGAGGATTCTATGCCCTAATAGCTGTTTGCAGTTTCTTTCCTAAAGGTACTACCTTGGCTTGAAGCCTCTTACTGCCAGACCTCAGGAATGGAGACTCTCCATTGACCTCTGACCCCGGGCCTGGTTTAGCGGATGGCGGATGGGTTACGCCATCACAAACATGGATATTCTGTCTACCTTATTACAAGTACCATAGGATATGATGCACTTGTAATTAGGCAGACGGGATGTGCGTCATGTTTGTCACATTTAGGGTACACTAACCCGTCCGTCAAACTCTGACGTAGGCCTTTACTCCTCAGAAGGTGCAACTGTAGATCTGACAGGACACGCAGCGTCACACATTTGGGAGGCTGATTCTCAAAGAATCTCTTGGTAAACGTCTCTCTCTGGCCCATGCGCTTTGTATCTTAGAAACCAAAATATTCCTGCATTGAAAGGAGGGGAAACATTACAAAGAAATTTCACAGTGGGAGCTTTCAAATTACTATAAATCAGAAAAACTGTATGTATGTTACTGGAAAATAATGTCACCTTGGTGCCATGGAAAAACACATGGCAAAATGCTTGCTATGAGCGTAAGCTAGGGTTTTTGGAATGGCATTATTTTGCTGGCAAAAGCTCTCTCGCAAAACGAGCCTGACATATCCCCTTGAGGTCTGATTTCAAATCCAAGCGCTGCAACAACTCTCAGATTAGTGACGCAAATACTCAGCTCCTCTAGGTGCCTTCTTGGCACTATGAAGCACACATCTCTTAGTGAGGGAGACAACAGACGTCAGGGCTCCATCTCCGTGGGCTGCCCTCATGGCTTTCTAGCACATAAGAGAAGTCAACTGTTATCAGACCCTTGATATACATCCCAGGATGATCTTTGAGCCAAGCCTCTGATATGGGTCGGATCTGTTGATTTTTTTATCCATCAGTATGGCCTGATCATAGAAGTGGACCACCACAGTTCCACCACTGAAATGTGCTTATTCTCTAACCCTAAGCCTGATGAGAGGTACTGAGACCTCCTCCATGTTTAATTCTGACAAGGTCCATCCTTCAACGGCTTCACTGCCGGGTCCTCCCCTGGCCGGTTGCTGTCCACCACCAAACCATCTACTGTACTAGCAACGCACCTATATCCTTCCAGTGGCTGCGTGAGACACGTGCAGGTGGTTTTTATAATCAAATTGTTTTACTTTACCCCCTGTGTTAGACACCTTTTCTTCCCAATGGCTTTGCTGACCCCACTGTGCTAATCGGTAGACCACTGAGCGTCCACCTATAGTAGCTTGGTTCCGCACTCATTCATGATGTGGATGAGGTGCCCTGAAAAATAAATGACCTTATAGCATCCTGTATATTGTGAGTCCTACTTTGCCAGCAGAAACATCTGCTGTAGCCTTTTCGATTAGTCCCAAAATCATGTATTATGGTTCCTCCCTTATGTAGAGCTCGTTATGGATGTATTGCATCCTCTGTGCTTTTCTCCAGACTATGGCGCCTCTCGGCTTTGTCCTTTCGGGAATCCAAGCCCTGTATTAGATGTAGGTAAAACGTATTACTTTACAAATTGTATCATACCACTCTACAAATGCCAAAACTGTGAGTTTTCAGGGAAGTCCAAAGAGGAACAAATTGGTTTCCAGAGGAAATAACAAAAGCAGAATGAAGGGCATTCTATTACTATGTAATCTGTTACACTGTGTTGGGTTTGCAGCACCCCGATAGGTGAATTTTGCAGAAAATATTATGTATGCTGTGAGAGCTGCAAATCCTGCATAAAACCTACAGATGTTTTTATAACCGACTAGACTTGCAAGAAAATATAAAAGTTGTGAGAGGACTGCATGTATATTTGCAGTTGTAAGCCACTGGGACTGAACCTTCGCAGCCGTATTGCTCACTTGTTTGCGGCCTGGGGTGCTATTAATGGAAAAGGACCACCATAGGCAAACCAGTATCCTACTACGAGAGGAGCAAACCTGCTGTTCTTCAGACACAGAGAAGCAAGCGACCCTAGGTGGGACTGACCCTCCTGGGGCTCCGTATGTAAGACGTGGCCAAAGCCGCACTGAGCTCAGCGGTTCATGTTGTAGCGGCATACCGCCAACGGTGTACAGAGCAAAGTTTCAAGTATTCCATCATGTTCTGGCTTGAACTTATTACAGCTTAGAAATATAAATCAAATATAATATTATCCACATACAGGTACCTTCAGTCTACTTTCATTTCCTGCGTAGGCCAGCATGGTTGGTAACTAGTAATCCCTTGAGTAGGGGGAAAGTCCAGAATAGCCAGTATCTGGTGAGGCTCCAGGTATGATCAGGAAAATTTTGAAAGCACACCCAAATGTTACCTTGACTATGATATGCCAAGTTGCCTTTAAGTGCAGGGACACTAGAAAGGCACTCAGTCAGTTGTGTCTATATGGTCTTGGAACTCCTGTGTAAATGACAATATTCTGATTTTGTACTGCATCCTATGCATACTCTAGACACAATTCACAAGTACCCTGCGCTGTTTGCAATATAATTTGTTAACTGAAAGATACACCTGGATCAATTTTAGCTATTTTTTTATGTTTCGTATCAGAGGCATTTTCTTAGAAAAGTGGACAAGTACTTGAAGAAAATGCTATAGACTCTACATGAATTAAGTAATTAAAATTGTTTAAGACTGATCAGTTTTGCTCCTGGGACGTGGGTGTCCACAAGATCGCTGGGTCTACATAGCTATAATCCTTACAGTTCAAATCATGCATAAGAATGGGATTTTCTTTCTGCTCCTTCGTCTTGTGAAAGAAAATCAGTGCCTTCACGCCTTCTTGAAGTCCAAAACGTATTTAGTAATGCCAAAATACAACAAATAAGCACTCAGTGAGACAGCGCTACACTTCCCTGAGCATGGAATGCCAACCCCTCCCACAATGCAACGCTTCTATATATAGACAGACAGCAAGGGTCGAGAGGACCTGACAAGGATACAGATAATGTACATTTGTCAGACGCTGTCATTCATGAATCCTCATTCCCAAATAAATGCCAATGAACAAAAGAGGCTGAATACGGCGGAAGTGCACGTACAGTGTAGGCCCAAGCAAAACACAAGACAGCTGTGATGAAACAACACGGCCTTTCCACTAAACGAAATATAAACCACCAAAAACCATTAAAAGGTAGAACAAGTTCACAACATGTAATATTTTTGTTGTTTACTTATTTGAGGGATTTGTATAGTGACGCAAATCCTCCATGAGGTACTGCAGAGGTAGTTTGTACAGCATTATCCAACATGAGCCTAAGTTAGTATAACCGGCTTTTCCATCCAGGGTGTGCTTGGTGCAGAGTTACTTCAAGTGTGCATTGTTTAAGCTGAAGTAGGGCTAATAACAAAGTGCAGACGTTTAAAGACAGTAATAGGTTGACAGTCTGCAGAGCCCATAGGTTTGCACCGTTGATTATCAGTGCCTCCTTAAAGGCATGGAGTAGATCTGCTGTTCAGTTCCTGTCAGTGGCTTTATTTCACCATATTGCAAGGGGGAGGTGGAGTTACACCACATGCCCTCTGATCTTCGCCTTTCACTATAGTGACAAGCCATTGCAAGTTGTGTTTTTAACTAGTCCGTAATCAAAAATCAAGGATGCACATAGTTACTAAATAAACAGTGACTATGTGAATGATTGCCGACATACTAAGCCTGCTGAGGGTCCTGTCCATCGGGATGCCTTCCTTTTAGTGCACAATGTTTGGATCAGTGACACAAAGTCTCAAAAGTGGAATGTAGCTCAGCTGGTTGTTTGTCACAATATCAAAAACAAAAATATCATGCTACAAAAGTGTAATTGCAAAAACACTGATCACCAAAATGTCAACTTTCTGTAACCTGTGTAACTGACAAAAAGGTCAACTACAAAAATATTGCTAACAAAAATATTATACAAGCACTAATATCGACGACAAAAATATTGAAAGTCAAAATATCACACATTAAAAATAATGTAAAGTAACCAACATTTCTAATGGATACCTCCTGTAGATGCCTGGCCTTCTGAATATCCCAGGTGCTAGGCTGGATCCAGAAAATTTAACAATAGCTCTTCCATGCCGGTAGGGGGCACTGGCTCAGCATCAGCGCTGGAAATGATGCCACAGTGACATCACTAGAGCCATTAGTGCCCACCCCGGTGCCATGACGTCAGTTCCCTTTTTTGCACACTTTGGCACAAATCCAGAGCTCTCTCTTCTGAGCAGAATTCCTCACATTACATAATTTCAAATATTTTTACTGCATTGCTAAAATGGCTCCTCACAAGCGTTCAGGGTTCAAACTCTGTAGAGACTCAAATGGTCAAATGTCCATCGCAGACTCCCACAATATTTGCCTGTGGTATCAGGGGTCTGACCATGAAGTAGATTTTGCTAGCCACTAACCATCTGGCTGTGTCACTGTATGTCAGGGCTGACAGTCTACGTCACTTTGCCAACCATGAGTGTTACCTTCACTCAGATGTGGTGCAAAACATCTTTGCATTGCGGAGCACCTCAGGTGGATATCTTTGCCAATCTTGTCAATGCCTTTGCCCTTAGTTCTCCACCCTCCGGTATCCGCTAAAAAAATTCTTGGGGGCTTGGGGGGGGCTCATTTCAGTTGACGTAGATTTTTTCCACTTCACTTTGCTTCTCCTCCCATACTCTTGATTCCTTGTGTTCTGAGTAAGATTCGACAAAAGTCAGCATAAGCAATACTCATTGCCCTGGATTTGCTGAGAAGGGTGCAGTATGTAGACCCCGCACCTATCCCTGTGACCCCTGGGCCGTCTTCCTCTCAGGGCAGACCTCCACTGCCAACTTACAGAGCCTCCACTTGTCGATACCTTGTTGGCTCACCTATCCAATATCCTTAAGTTTGTACTTTCATTAGCCCTCCAAGGTTGTACTGTAGGGACTGTTATAGGATATTTGGCAGCTCTGTAGGCTTTTCTCTGCCGTCCCGTGTTTCCCTGCCCGTTTTGCCTTCTGTTCCCCTTGCTGTCCCCGTGTTTCCCTGCCCGTTTTGCCTTCTGTTCCCTTCGTTGCCCCGGTGATTGTGAGCCCGTTTTGCCTTCTGTTCCCTTCGTTGCCCCCGTGATTGTGAGCCCGTTTTGCCTTCTGTTCCCCTCTTTGCCCCCGTGATTGTGAGACCGTTTTGCCTTCTGTTCCCCTCGTTGCCCCCGTCATTGTGAGCCCGTTTTGCCTTCTGTTCCCTTCGTTGCCCCCGTGATTGTGAGCCCGTTTTGCCTTCTGTTCCCTTCGTGGCCCCCGTGATTGTGAGCCCGTTTTGCCTTCTGTTCCCTTCGTTGCCCCCGTGATTGTGAGCCCGTTTTTTGCCTTCTGTTCCCCTGTTGCCCCGTGTTTCTGTGCCCGTTTTGCCCTCCGCTCCCTTCGTCGCCCCTCACCGCTCCCGCTGCGTCCCCGCCCCCCTGACCGCCCATTCGCTGCCCCTGCCCTGCCTCCCAGCTGCTCCTCCCTCCCACCTCCCCATATATGGCGGCAGCTGCGCGGTCGCGCGCAGCGGGCTCGCCGCTGGCGTGCCGAAGGCGCGCCTAAAGCAAGCCCGTCTGCGCCCGTCCGCGCCTGGACCGCGCCCAGCGCCAGAACCCCTGGCCACCGCAAACGCCACAACGCCACAACGCCCGGCCCCGCTACGACTCCAGCACCCTCCACGCACTCAACGCCGGACGACAATCGCGCACCTGCTTCCTGGCTGCCCCGAAGCACACCCAAGGACCCTTCTCCTGCCGGAACTGCAGCTTCACCAGCACCCAGCCCACCAACCCGCCGACCAGGAACGAACCCAACTACCTCAGTTGCATTCTTCTCAACACCCGCTCCGCCCGCAAACACGCCATTGAACTCTGGGACCTACTCGACTCAACCTCCCCTGACGTCTCATTCCTGACGGAGACCTGGCTGAACCCCTCCTCGACACCCGACATTGCCATTGCCATCCCGGAAGGCTACAAGATCTCCCGCAGGGACCGCACCAACGGAGTAGGAGGAGGAATCGCCATCGTCCACAGGAACACTCTCAGAGTCTCGACCAACAACGACGACACCCTCAGCACCGCCGAACACCTGCACTTCCAGATCCACACCGACCCCAACACCACCCTCAGAGGAACCCTCGTCTACAGACCCCCCGGTCCGCGACCACAGTTCAGCGACTCCATCGCCGACTTCGTCAGCCCACACGCCCTCGCCTCCACGGACTACATCCTCCTCGGAGACCTGAACTTCCACCTCGAGAACAACAACGACACCAACTCTACCACCCTGATCGACAACCTCGGACTCAGACAACTCGTCACAACACCCACCCACTCCGCCGGCCACACGCTTGACCCCATCTTCTCCGCAAGCTCCCACGTCGCCTTCAGCCACACCACCGAACTCCACTGGACCGACCATCGCTGCATCCACTTCACCTTCCAGAAAGCCACCCCGCACCACCGCACCCAACAGATACCTCGCCGATGCTGGAGCAAAGTCACCAAAGACCAGCTAACCACCACCCTCGCCCGGAGCCCACCCGCCGACCCCACGGACCCCGACACCGCCGCCCGCAACCTCAGACAGTGGATCGACGACTGCGCCAACACCCTCGCCCCGCTCAAGAAACCCTCCAACAGCCACACCAGCAAGAAAGCCAGCTGGTTCACTGAAGACCTCCGGGCCTCCAAGCAAACCTGCCGAAAGCTAGAGAAGAACTGGCACCATGAACAAACACCGGACAGCTAGCTACGCAGCCCACAAGAACGCCACCCGCAGACACCATCACCTCATCAGATCCGCCAAAAGGGCCTCCTTCAAAGACCGCCTAGACAACAACGCACATAACAGCAAAGAGCTCTTCAACATCGTGAAGGAACTCTCCAACCCCAGCTCCAACACCAACGACATCCCACCTTCACAAAAGACCTGTGCAACTCGCTGGCCACCTTCTTCCATCGCAAGATCGCTGACATCCACGACAGCTTCAACACCACGATCGCCCGACAACCACTGAGACCTCCGCCCCCACGACCAACATCCGCACCAACCGCCTGCTCTCCTGGACCAACATAAACGACGACCCCATTAAGATCATGAACACCATCCACTCCGGATCGCCGTCAGACCCATGCCCACACCACATCTTCAACAAAGCCAGCACCGCCATCGCACCCCATCTCCGGAAAGCCATCAACATCTCCTTCGAGACAGCAACCTTCCCGGAAAGCTGGAAGCACGCCGAGATCAATGCCTTACACAAGAAACCCAAGGCGGACCCCAAGGACCTCAAGAACTTCCGGCCCATCTCCCTGCTCCCGTTCCCGGCGAAGAACATCGAGAAGACCGTCAACAAACAACTGACCCGCTACCTCGAGGAGAACAGCATCTTGGACCCGTCCCAGTCCGGGTTTCGCAGCAACCACAGCACCGAAACTGCCCTCATCGCCGCCACCGATGACATCAGGACCCTGCTAGACAACGGAGAGACCGCGGCCCTCATCCTCCTGGACCTGTCAGCCGCCTTCGACACGGTATGCCACCACACACTACGCACACGCCTCCACGACGCCGGGATCCAAGAGAAGGGACTGGACCACCTCCTTCCTCTCCGGCAGAACACAGAGCGTCCGCCTCCCCCCCCTTCCGCTCCAAAGCCACCGAGATCATCTGCGGCGTACCCCAGGGCTCATCCCTCAGCCCAACGCTGTTTAACATCTACATGGCACCACTCGCCCACGTCGCCCGACTGCACGACCTCAACATCATCTCTTACGCCGATGACACCCAGCTGATTCTCTCCCTCACCAAGGACCCCCACACCGCCAAAACCAACCTCCACGAAGGAATGAAGGCCGTCGCCGAATGGATGAGGAACAGCCGACTGAAGCGGAACTCGGACAAAACGGAGGTCCTCATCCTCGGATCCACCCCCTCAGCCTGGGACGACTCCTGGTGGCCGACCGCACTGGGAACAGCTCCAACACCCACCGACCACGCACGCAACCTAGGGGTCATCCTCGACTCCACCCTCTCCATGACTAAGCAGGTCAACGCCGTCTCTTCCTCCTGCTTCAACACCCTCCGCATGCTCCGCAAGATCTACAAGTGGATCCCCACCGAAACGAGAAGAACGGTCACCCAGGCCCTCGTCAGCAGCAGGCTGGACTACGGAAACGCCCTCTACGCTGGAGCCTCTGCCAAACTCCTGAAGCGGTTGCAACGCATCCAGAACGCCTCTGCACGCCTGATCCTCGACATCCCTCGCCGCAGCCACATCACTCCCCACCTGAGAGACCTGCACTGGCTCCCCGTCAACAAGAGGATAACCTTCAAGCTCCTCACCCACGCACACAAGGCACTCCACAACACCGGACCTGCGTACCTCAACAGACGACTCAGCCTCTACACCCCCGCCCGCCAGCTTCGCTCCGCCGACCTCGCCCTCGCCACAATCCCCCGAATCCAAAGAGCGACCTCCGGCGGCAGATCCTTCTCCCACCTCGCCGCCAAAACCTGGAACACCCTCCCCATCCACCTACGGCAGACCCAAGACCTGCTGACCTTCAGAAGACTCCTCAAGACCTGGCTCTTCGAGCAGTAGCAGCACTCCCCTCCCCCCTCCCCCCCCCAGCGCCTTGAGACCCTCACAGGTATGTATTGCGCTCTACAAATGCTATGATTGATTGATTAATTGATTGATTGATTAAGTCACCCATTGTTAGCAGGTTTGCAAAGAGACCTATTGCTGTCTAATCCATTTGTCAAGCCGCAATGGGACCTCAGTTTGGTTTCAATATTTTTGACTGGCTCTCAGTTCAAACCACTTCATAGTTGCCAGTTGAGGATATCAACATTGAAAACTGTCCTTCTGGTTGCAATCATTTCAGCAAAGTGTGTCAGTGAGTTGCAAGCACTGAGTGTCTGCCTACCGTTTACATGATTTTTTCCTAACAGGTTGGTTCTCCAAACCAGGGCTGATTACCAATCACAGCTGTGGTGATCCCTTTACATCTGGGTCAGTGCATTAGCGTTCCCTCTTTTTACCCCCACCACACCCCACTAAAAAGGAGGAGAAGCTTCACAGGCCAGATCCCAGCAGCCTAGCCAGCATTTATATTGACTGTACTAAGGACATTAGGATTGACAACCAGCTCTTCGTACGGTACACCGGCAACAGGAAGTGCAAAGCACCACAGAGGAGAATCCTGTCCAGGTGGATCATCTTATGTATCAAAATGTTCTATGCCCTTGCACATAAGTAGCCACTAAAGGGCATTTTAAGCACATTCTACCTGGGTGAAATCCTCAACATCATCTTTAGAAAGCTGAGTTCCTGTGGCTGTAATCTGTAAGGAGGCGACATGGGCATCTATTCATTACTTAACTAAGCAATACCGATTGGAAATATTATGGGCATTTTGCATGCGGTGTCCTCCAGGATTTCCTTGTCTGACCCTTCCTCCAGGCCCTCCACCAGATTGGGTACTGATAGCGAATCTATTCGAAAGGTGATTAATCTCTAAGTAGAACTATCCAGTAGAAGAAAAAGTTACTTAGCTTCTGTAACAATCTTTCTGTTGGAGACTCTATCTACCTGCAAATTCCTCACCGTTCCCACCCACCTCCACACAGAAAAAAATGAATGGGGAAACTGATGTCATGGTCCCAGGGTGGGCATTTCATGGCTCCAGTGATGTCTCTGTGGCATTGTTTCCAGCGCCGAAACAGAGCCAGCACCCCCAACTGGAGTGGAAGAGCAATTGGAAATGTTTCCGGATCCAGTATAGTACCTGGGATATTTAAAAGGTGAGATATATACAGGTAGAAAGAGTATCACCAGAAAATCATTACCGAAAGTAAATAACTTTTTCATTGAGTACAATATCGACGACCTAAACATCATATTTAAACACTAAAAAAATGTGAAAAACATGTAGAAACAAAAAATACATATTAAATGTATCAAAATAAGCTCAAAACTAAACTTCTAAACATAGATAAAAAGAAAATTTGCACAATCCATAAATGGTGTTACCAAACAATGCTCCAAACTAAAATATAAACCAATGAAATTCAAAAGCAGTTGAAAGTTAGGAAAAACTAGATAATTACTAATAAGTATAAATAGGGGAGACACCAAACTATCCAAATGCCACACAGTTGCCCGACAGGTTCAACATCTCCAGGACCTTGGAGCATCACTCTACTTGACTTAACATCCTTCTACCAAAGTACGTTGCTATATATTTGAAAATTAAGATTATAACTATAAAATAAAAATAGCAATATTAAAAATTAAAAACTAAATTAGTAAATACATTTTCATTTTTTTTTTTGTATTTTCAATGCACATTATAAGCTCAAAGACCAAAACCCAGCTTCAAAATGTATAAAATAAATTTGAACTGCAGAACACATCCAAAGCACGCCAGATAAAACATATGTATGAAAATGTATCTTCTCAAAATTGTAAATTAAAAAGAATTTAATTTAACACAAAATTTGTGACATATAAAATTTAAATTGTATTTCTCACATTTATATAATTTACAGATTCCATGATGACTAACGAAACGTCCTTCACGAATTCAGAAACAGGCCTCAAAAACTTTGCTAACGTATATGGGTTAGACCTCTATTAAAGAAAGCTCAACAAGTGAGAGAACCCATTGTAAATGTACAAAATATTAGTGAAACGGTTGTTATGGTCATGCTAAAACTAGATATGACAAAGTAGAAAATGTTATAGCCCTCAACCACCCATCTAATATGCAGAGAAATTTGAAACATTACCAATATGTAAAAGAGGCCTCCGTTAGTTCATCTGCACTTCCAAGGAGAATACTCCGAGACCTTGGAGCCTTTTCAGAAAAAGTATTTTGGAGTACGTAAAGTACACCTACTTTACATACTTAAAATGCCACTCAACAAACTTCGACAGGAGAACTCCGCCTCTCCTATCTTTTCTATACAGAATTCTGTGCCCCAGTGGCAGAGACATTTGCACGATCTTTGCACATGTAGGTATATGATTTAGTAAAGTAAATGGGGGACGGACAAGAGGGAGAGGTTGGAAAATGGGGAATAATACTACTAAATTGGTAGGGTTAAGGAAAATTGAAGAAAGGGTTTAGGAAAGGACATGTTAATATAGAACACCCACCCATCTAAGAGTAAGTCAATTGTAATTTGCAAAATACACAAACCTATGACAGTGGTACTACTGACAAAACAGGCTCAAATGTACTCAGGCCCAGCCTTTTACAAATATAAAGCTACTACAGCCAGAAAGGACCCAAAAGCTGTAGTAAATGGATTCCAGCTCAGAACTGGAGTAAGTCAGGCACCACATATGGTCATCCACTGGTACTGCAACACCCTCCAATAGAAATAAATGGAGGCAAGTTATTTTTTTTTGTTAACAGATTTTACAAGCATCACAACAAAGCATAATCAACACAGTGACTATCAAGTTAGTCAGCGCTTTACCACCGAATCTTGATATCCAATTGTAACATGAAATGATTCTCCCTCCTTCCCTCCCATTCCCCAGGCCCCAGTCGCGTCCATGTGGCTCTGCAGTTTTGATAACATGTTCCAATGTCCCACCTGGTCATGTCTCGCCTTCAAAAGTAAATATGGTGTCGGCTATAAGAACACAAGATCATTCCTACTCTCTCCTTTATTGGTTTCTACACTCATGCACTTTGTACTCTCAGTCAACGGTGCCAGGGGC
The DNA here is from genome assembly GCA_963921515.1 of Calotriton arnoldi. Lineage (NCBI taxonomy): Eukaryota > Metazoa > Chordata > Amphibia > Caudata > Salamandridae > Calotriton > Calotriton arnoldi. The sequence continues at coordinate 556,699 of CAWUFW010002560.1, read as the reverse complement.
CCTATTAGTAGAGGCAGGTTATAATACTAACACATAGAGATTACATTAAAATAAATAACAAATTAAAATGTATTCAAATAATGTTATGTTCTTTGTGAAATATTTTTAAATGTATATGTTTGTAAACCTTTTTAATACACCTAACAATTTAACAAAATATATTTTAAATGGTAACTTTTTTATTTAAAAGTTTAAATTACAAATCACAAATACATAACATGCATTCTCAAATTTTGGCCTAAATAAATAGAATTTAGGTAAATGTGTTTTAGGTATAAAAAAACATGTTTTTTTTTATTTTAAAATTATTTTGATTACAATTCCCTAGTACTTTCTATAGGAAGATCTTCGCCCCGGTGGCAGAGATGTCCACAACAGATAGAAAGTTACTCATATTAACATTTCAGTCATAAATTCAGTTGTAGACGCACTACCACCCCATTTGAGGTGGTGGAGACCCATAAGTCTGCATTAAGGTCTATATCTACACACGTAAATGGTGAACTCCATCCATGAGGAGATTTACACTTAGGTGTAGATCTTCATGTGAGGAGATCTACACATCAAAACGTACCTTTGCGAATAGGGCCCCTTATCGCTAATATTCCTGAACAAGTCATAGCACCAATAGCCATTTAATTGTAACTTAAAAGCTGAAGCAGTTGAATAGAAAGAAAAGCTATGCATGCATCAAAATGAATTGAAGAAATAGATATTGCTGCCCACCTAACTGAAACACATACACACAGAACTTTATTTTTTATAACGGTGAAAGAAAAACGAATTCATAGATAGAGGACTAAAATTGTAGCCTGACTGCTTCAATCAATCAATCAATCAATCAATCAAGCATTTGTATAGCGCGCTACTCACCCGGAGGGTCTCAAGGCGCTGGGGGGTCCGCTACTGTTCGAACAGCCAGGTCTTGAGTTGCTTCCTGAAGGAGAGGTGGTCTTGGGTAAGGCGGAGGTGGATGGGTAGGGAGTTCCACGTCTTGGCAGCCAGGTAGGAGAAGGATCTTCCTCCCGTTGTGGCTCTTCGGATGCGGGGGACGGCGGCGAGGGCGTGGTTGGTCGATCGTAGCTGGCGGGTGGGAGTGTAGAAGGTCAGACGGTCGTTGAGGTATCTGGGGCCTTGGTTGTGGAGAGCTTTGTGTGCGTGGGTGAGGAGTCGGAACGTGATTCTCTTGCTGACGGGGAGCCAGTGCAGGTCTCTCAGGTGTCCGGCGATGTGGCTGTGTCGGGGGATGTCCAGGATGAGTCGAGCTGAGGCGTTCTGGATGCGTTGGAGTCTTTTTTGAAGTTTGGCTGTGGTTCCGGCGTAGAGGGAGTTGCCGTAGTCCAGTCGGCTGGTGACGAGGGCCTGGGTGACCGTCTTCCTGGTTTCGGTGGGGATCCACCGGAAGATCTTGCGCAGCATGCGTAGGATGTTGAAGCAAGACGAGGAGACGGCGTTGACTTGTCGGGTCATTGAGAGGGAGGAGTCCAGGATGAAGCCCAGGTTGCGTGCGTGGTCCGTTGGTTTGGGTGCGTTGCCCAGGGCAGGGGGCCACCAGGAGTCGACCCAGGCGGAGGTTGATGATCCTAGGATGAGGAAAAAAGGGGAGAGAAAACGGACACAAATACGGGCACAATGCAAATGGGGCAGCGAGGGGCACAGAAGGGAAAATGGGGAGAGAAAAGCAGACACAAATACGGGCACAATGCAAATGGGGCAGCGAGGGGTACAGAAGGGAAAATGGGGAGAGAAAAGCAGACACAAATACGGGCACAATGCAAATGGGGCAGCGAGGGGCACAGAAGGGAAAATGGGGAGAGAAAAGCAGACACAAATACGGGCACAATGCAAATGGGGCAGCGAGGGGTACAGAAGGGAAAATGGGGAGAGAAAAGCAGACACAAATACGGGCACAATGCAAATGGGGCAGCGAGGGGCACAGAAGGGAAAATGGGGAGAGAAAAGCAGACACAAATACGGGCACAATGCAAATGGGGCAGCGAGGGGCACAGAAGGGAAAATGGGGAGAGAAAAGCAGACACAAATACGGGCACAATGCAAATGGGGCAGCGAGGGGTACAGAAGGGAAAATGGGGAGAGAAAAGCAGACACAAATACGGGCACAATGCAAATGGGGCAGCGAGGGGCACAGAAGGGAAAATGGGGAGAGAAAAGCAGACACAAATACGGGCACAATGCAAATGGGGCAGCGAGGGGCACAGAAGGGAAAATGGGGAGAGAAAAGCAGACACAAATACGGGCACAATGCAAATGGGGCAGCGAGGGGTACAGAAGGGAAAATGGGGAGAGAAAAGCAGACACAAATACGGGCACAATGCAAATGGGGCAGCGAGGGGCACAGAAGGGAAAATGGGGAGAGAAAAGCTTCAATGTAAAACCTGCAGTGCAACCTGTTAAAATGACACTTTTTGACAGGTAAAGGCCCTGGGTAAAAGCCTCCCTTTTAAATATTAATAAGTCACCCATATGTCAGCCTTGTAGCCCACAAGCTACGGTGCATGGTATTTAAACATGTCGAAAATTAATTTTACCATGTCCTTACAGTGGCAAGGCTCTAAAAGCTATTTCTAATGGGGCAGGTCTAGCTTTCCTATGTAGGAAACCAGAGTATAGATTAAAATATGAATACTGTATATCAATAACAGGATTACTTCCCAAAATCATTAAACTAATATTTTTAATACTTATTATAAATCCAATTCAATTGTAAAGTTGAATGCTTAATAAATATTAAGGAAAAGTAACTTTTGCAAAGTTAACCTTTACCTTCTTGAACTGTCAGAAGGCTAATTAGTATAAGCCTCTTCCAGCTTTCAGCCTGTGCTCAACCTTGAATAGGAGTGAATGAGGTGTGAAATGGCTCCCAGGAGCAAACAATGGGCTGACCTCAATGTGGACAGATGACTCCTCAAATCTCAACAGATTATTCAGAGTGGGGGCTGTGAGCATCCTGTGACACCACACTGTCATATCCTGCTGGACAGGTCTGTTGAGCCACATGCAACACTTGGGGCATACCTAAAAGGGATGGAAGAGGCTACCAAGACAATTCTTGTGACTCCCCTGTCAGATTGCTGAAGGATACTGCTTTTGTCCTACCAGATTCCTGTCTCTGGTTTGTTGTGGGTGCAGTGCATGCTTCAAACTGGATTTTAGTGTTAAATGTGGGGAGACACTAGGGCTACCATACTACACTCCCCACACCAGTGCTTAATTTGAGCTGGGGCTTTCCGGTGCTAAGCACCGGCACTTAATTGGTTTCCGGTGCTCGGCACCAGCACCTAATTGTCAACACCATACATAGAACAGCCTACCACATGGTGGCGCTGCTCATCTAATTTAGAGAGGAGCAGAACAACTGTTGTTTAAGAATACAATATACTTTAAAATTGCAAATACCTGCCTCCCCAGCCATTCCTTTAGCTTTGGGGACCTGGAATAATCATCTCTGTCGCATTTACATGCGACAGAGATGATTAATAGTTGTTTTGGCAGCGATAACAAGGGCATGGGTGGTGAAAGCTGCAGTGACCTCCCGGTCAGAGCCCTGGCACTTAATATTTTATAAATTAAGCACTGCCCCACACACACCTCAAACCCTCAGACTCCAGTTTAGTGTGGCTGAAGATTTTTCATCATCTTGAAAATGCCTTGGCATATGGCATTTTGAGCTTGTTTGCAGTAAGGCAAACAGTAACTGCTGACAAGATGGGTAGGGTTAACTCTGGAAACTTTTACCCTATTGGTTAGGGAGGAACCAGGAGCCACCCCAACTCACTAGTAGGTGCCGGACATAAATGTGGCTCCCACAGGCACTCTCTTCAATACACTTTCTGGACTTGGCAAAGATCAGAAATGGACTGGACTGTTGTCTGCAACCTGAGAAGAGCCCTTTAGGATTGGACCGGCTCCTTTTTGCACCCAGGACAAAGAAATGGACTCCATTGGTCAGTTGACAGACCTCCCATGGGGCTGCGGGGAGACAATAAACTGCAAGAGGCCTTTTCCTGGAAGTACCCATCTGACCAGTGGCAACTGGACCTGGACTGACCCCTGGTGTTGGCTTCTGCCTAACACCCGTCGAGTCTATAAGTGCCTCCACTGAGGTCCTGGAAGGCTTTACAAACATACACTTTTGGTTGATTATAACTTAAGAGACTAAGTCAGAAGGTAAAATCTTTGACCAGGACAAACCTGCTTGGTGTATCTGACCCACGCTCCATTGCGGTCAGCCTGAAATCGCGCATAGATCAGGCTCTACCATGACTAATGACTATCTTAGGCTCTTTTTTTGGTGCTATTTCTACTTAAAACTTTAAAAACTCATATCTCTGAGTCCGTTCCGTTGCGGCTGGTGATCTTTAAAAGTGATTAGGCGCTATACTTGCCAGGAGTTCACCCCATTCATTTCTAAATTTGCTTTGAGAGTTGCCCATATGTTAAGAATTTCCTTCATTATGCAAATGCCAGAATTTGGTCATGGGTACCCCATGCCAATAATTGCATACAATATTTCAGTACCAGAATATTGCCACTGATATTGCCCATATTCCATGGATGGCCCATATGTCAAAAATTACCTCCAGTATTTCAGAGGCAGCATTTTTTTTAATCATGATAGGCTTCCCTCGACCCGACCCCACGGCCCCAATATGCCATGGCTGCCATCTCTAAAGTAAATAATTGTCTCCAGTATGCTAGCATTGGCATTTTGCCATAGATTCATGCTTATGTCAAGTATTTCTTCCAGTATTTCAGAGTCTCTATTTTGACTTGGTTGCCCTCCCTTACGCCAAAAATAACCTCAACAGTCCCAGCAAAAGCTTTTTGCCATGGGTGCCCCCATGCCAAGAATTTCCTCCAGTATGCAAGCACAAGCATTTTTCCACAGGGGCCAGGCTAAGAATTACTTCTAGTATGTCAGGGCCTGCATTTTGCCATCGGTGCCCTTTCTTATGGCAAGAATTATTTCCAGTATACTAGCAGCAGCATGTTACCTTGGGTGCTGCCATAAGCCCAGAATTTTATTTAGTGTGCCGTGGACAGTGGCTGACTCACAGTCATGAACATGCAAACAAACACACTTTTACTCACTCACGCTCACAATCTCTCACTGTAACTCACTCCCTCTTGCAATCACTCTCTTCCCCCCTCTCACTGTAACTCACTATCTCACTCATACTCACTCCCACTCACAGTTACACACAAACAAACATACTTGTACACACTGGTTCTCACTCTCACTTACAAACACAAACACACACACTCACCCTTTCACACTCAATGATGCTGGGACATGGTGCTACTGCACCTGCTGCACCATTTATAACTACACACCTAATGCCCTTCCACATCCTCTCTCAATCTCCAATCTCTCACTCATTCATAACTAACTCACACACCTTCACTCACTGCTTCGTATTAACTAAAACGTATTCATACACTCTCAAACTCTGATTTCCACTCACTTTAACTCTCATTGACATTCTCAAAAACATTCACAAACACTCTAACTCGATCTCAGACACTGTCAACCACTCACAAACGCGCTCTCACAAACACACACATGCATGGAGAAACAACCTTTTTTTTTTTTTTTACTTACCTTTCTTCCGTAGATGGCAACTCGCCATGATTTCCAACTGGGAGCCAGACGGAGTAGCAGGGCCAGGTTTGAAAAGAGGAAGACCCACCATATTCCCTCTCCAAGCTTGTTGATAGGACTGGAAGCACAGCCCTATAAGACGCTGGGACCGTGCTTGGGATCCTGCCACTGCTGCACTGTGGGGCTCCTCATTGGACTCAGGGATGCACTGATTTGCGCCCTGACAGCTTCATTTTACGAGATATACTGTGCTGCCTGGAGCATGCGCAGCATGTATGCTAAATAAAATGCATTTAACCTGTGTGAGGGGATTGTAGTTGAACTACCCCCCGCACATGTGCAATCCAGACATCCAGCTACAGAGTACTGTATTTCGAAACAACATGCCGTAACTGAAAGGTGCCTCAGGTGCCCTCCCCTTCCTCCTGTCACCAGAAGCCTGGCAAGGAGGCTGAGAGGGATGATCTGCGCACTGACATTGTTCATGAAAACACAAAACTTGTGTTTTCGTGAATGCTGCTCAGTTGAATCTTTAGAATCAGAGGCAAGAGGCACAAACTTGTGCCTCACAGGAGGCAGGGCTGCACCTCTTAGCACCTAATATGGAGCCACTGCTGGGCACCTTATTGGAATTTTGTTGTTTTGGTGTCATTTTGTTTATTACATTTTACTGTTTTTCTAATTCAGTTTGGGATTTTTATTGTTTGGCATTTTGACTTTATTACTGTTTTGGTACTGCATGAATACTTTACACATTGCCCTAAGTTAAGCCTGTCTGCTCTGTGCGAAGGCTACTGGAGGTTGAGCACAGGCTAATTTACTGACTTGGATGTTTCACCCTTATAAGGGTTGTGATTAGTCCTTGAAGTGGGCAGTCGCCCACCCCAAATAATAATCCAATTTCTTACTGCAACCAATGCTCTATTTGGTTTTGGTAGGAAAAAATTAATAGCGTTAGCATTTGTACCTCCTATTTAGGTAACTAAGCACTACGGCCTACTCTTAGAACCAATGAATAAAAACTGATTTCCTTTTTAGATTACTTTCAATATACAGGCACATGCACCAACCCAGGTTCCAGGGACTCTGGTGGAATATTAATGACAGCACTTTAAGCCAGGAAGCAAAACAAACAATGCAGTGAAAGGGTGAAATAACTCTTTTCAGGAACAATTGGAAGGAGTCACCTTACCCTGTGTCAGTTTATTGAAATTTTAATAAAGGAACACAGTTAACATGATTTATGCCAAAATAATCCCTACCCCGAAAACTACACTCTATAAACTATGCAAATGCACAGCATGCCGCTTGCAAAAGCTCAACTTTTTAAATACAACCAAGTCTTACACTGGTTAGAAACCATTACCCGAATCATGTCACATTAAACAGTAAAACAACAACCAGTGAATAGCTGAATGACCGTTGCCAAAAATAATTATATCACATTAGATAAATACTTTAAAAATAAAATTGTATTTGAATTTTTATTAAAGCTGCTATCGGCATCGGGTGTCTCCTGAGCTTCAAGTTAGCAATCAGAATAGGATCCTACCTCTATTAATCTGAATCATAGGCAGGGTGTTCACTGAAGAAGATGCTGATGTGGAGAAACTTTTTCACAATCTATTTCAGGCCATGGGCAAGCTCAATTGACAGATCAGATTGCACTTAAATGAAACAATCAAGTTCTGTGCCCCAACATTTTTTTGCATACCATTTAGCATTCAGAAACAAAATAAGGAACATATTCAGAACCTTCTCAAGCGAGACATCATTCAGCCCATGAACAGGCTGACTCCACGGGCCCGCCCATTGTCCCTGCTCTTAAGCAACAAGCTGAAGACAAGATGGGTGGGAAGACCATCTATAAGACTACAAGTTAAAAATACTCCATTGCCCTGGTGAAGACAAAAATCCTTCCAACTTTGCCATAAGATTTCTCTTGCCACTTCTGATTCCAGATCGTCGTTGACCTAAGTTTGCTGATATCCAACCATCGCTAAAGGACCCTACACTGCCTGTTCTTCTCAGGACACAAAGACGGAAAGATCCGCCATATGCAAAGTGAACTTGCTTGAAATAATAGTGGACTACTACTAAGAGGAATTTGCTTGATCATTCCACACTCATTCCAAAGCTAAGGAGTTGATTTGGCACAGAAAGGTCACTGAGGCATGGTGGACAACACAAGAATATTTTGACAGTCTGGCTCCCATTCTCGATGAACTAGTGGAAAAGAAAATTGGTGAATGTCAAGTGTGCCAGTGTCTAGGTAAAGGCAACTCTAAGGAATTTTGGGAAATATCACAAATTGAGACAAGCTTAGGGTTGGAACTTGCAATTGATTTCTTTTGTCCTATTGCTAATGGATAACACCTGCTGGTAGGCACCGACGGGTGCTAATGTTTTCCTGAGGTCAAGGCTGCTGCCAGCAGAGTGTCTGACTGTGGTCCCTCTATGTAGAGGAAAATTCAATGAATTTACAACTACATTGGGCTTCAAGTACCAGAAAATGCAACCACTTTGGCCTCAAGCTGTCTGCGTGGGCGAATGTGCCACGAATATGCTTAAAATGCAGCTTAGATTGCCAAAGTCGCATGCAGGTCCATTCCTGAAAGCCTGTGTCAAACCCTATGTAATTATGGGGACACACCTCACAGTATGACGGGTGTTGCCCCAACGGAACTCATCTTTGGAAAGGAAATCCGGACAAAGATTCCACACCTTGCTGCTGAACCTGATCACCAAGTAAGACTGGAAGTGCAAACCCGAGATGCCGCTCAGACACAGAAAATGGGATGATACGCAAGCAAACTGCGCAGCGGGGGCCCATCGCATCTAAGCAAAGGAATCCTAGAGCTTGTCAAATCCAAAGGTACCCTCAAAGATGACACCCGTCATAACACCACTTTATGTGATTACTGCCATTAAAGGCTCCATGATTATGATCAAAGATTGGGAGAGGGTCAGACCACCACTTGCAACTCCTCAGATCTTGCAACACTGCTTGGCTACTGAAGAACTGATCCTGCTGACGGCGGTGAAGAAGACTGTGGAACTGACGTGAATATGTACAATATTGCAGACAATGCTTTTGGTAATTAAATGTTATGTTCTTCAATATCGGCTTTTCTTTCCCCCAACTAGTGACTCCCAGAGGATCTCCGCACAGGATGACTCGGACTCCGGGCTGAAAACCCAGGATTTGTGTGCTGAGGCAACCCCAGGCAGATGACTGCACTACAGGGCCACACAGATGGCATTCTGTGCACTTTACAAATGTCAACATGAAAGAAAGCTAAATGCAGGACTTTAAGTGGAATGAAAAAACTAGGAGGGGTGTCTCAAAGGGGCGTGGCCGACGTAATTAAGGGCGTGGCAAAGAAATACGCACGGTAGACATCTGTGCTTAGCATAGTGTGCCGCCAACGGGTATTTTGCTGCTTCTGTCAGTGCATACAGATGTATAAAGCAAGTAACATTACACCTACAACAAGCCAGGACTATTGGCTTTGCCAATGGTTGTTAGTTGTGTAAGATAAATAAGCAACAACTATGGCTTCGTTGTATATAATATTGAAAATGCTTCAGTTCTGAAATGATGGGACTGTGAAAGAGCTATTGTGAGTCTCTTTGAAGTAACATCAAAGGCAGTGAAGGTTGGCACTGCTGCTGAGTTAAGATTTTTTTTTTCACCCTGCGGGTGGGGCAAAAATGGAGAGCCCAATAGGGACCCGTCTCAGCACCTGCTTTTTAGGTCGAGCCTAGCAGCAGAGTGCATGCGCTGCTCGCTCTGCGCGGCATGCTGTATTGAGTATGGAATACAAGCTCCGCCCATTTCCCCGCCCATCTTTTCAAATGGCTCCTGTTACCCGGCCTTTCTAAATCGTTGCTTTTCATTGATAAATAAGCTTACTAGTCCCTCCTTGTTACCACCTTGTCTGCATTTGTAACCTCCCACAAGGACTGGACCTGTAACTTGTGGTGTTATACGGTGTGCATTATATGGTCAGTGAGCACTATTTTCTTTAATGATCTTTCCCTATTACACTCACGACATCGGAGCAGGCCACGGCGCCACGCTTAATAGTTTAGCAGGCGCCCACTTTTTTTTTTGTCAATAAGTATTACTTAGCATTTTTTTTAACAGTACGTAATGCTGCATATAATTACGGCTGACCGAGAACTAAGCAAACAATGGCGGCCTTACGGCTTGCCCAACTCTGTCAACATCTCCGCTTTTATTTTCACAACACGGGCACCGCGCTTTAGTGTGCATCACGGCGCCCGCTTTTCCACTGTTTGCTCCTTCGTTGCTGTCCCGCAGCCGGGCTAAACTTTAAGTATTAACAACACGGGCGCCGCGCTTCATATTTTAACAGGTGCCTGTGCTAGCCTTTAAGGTAAAGAGATTTTTTTATTTTTTATTATTCTTTGGGGATTAGAAGTCCTCTCCTTTGTATAGCTCCAACATGTCACCTTACAGTGCATCGCGATCCTGGAGTGCAAAAAAGGTAGTCCCTGTATATTCCCTGGGAGCTCCGTTCGCCTGACTAGACTTCCCAAACAAGCATTTGCAATGCAATAGGTTTAGCATTTACGTGAGTTTAAGCTATTGGCATTGTAAATGACAATGCATTTTATTTATGTTTTAAAAACCAAAACATAAATAAAAGGCATTGTCGTTTACAATGCCAATAGCTCAAACTAGCCTAATTGCGAGACCTATTGCATTGCAAATGCTTGTTTGAACTGCCGCTGCTGAGCACCGGCAGGACACGGCCCACTTAAAACCTTGGCTAAATGTATGGTTTATTTCACAAGATTGGCACTCAGTCTTTCTGGGTAGCACATTCATCCCACAGTTAATCCGGAACACCTCAGCTGGTGAGGTTTGGTTCACGGCAAGACAACCGCATGCGGACTCCGCTGGGTGTTGCTCTGCTTCAAGTCAACCCCAATCCCTCCCCGCCCCCCCACGCTGTACGTGTTGTGCTGTGGTCAGGGCTCATCCCTTCCTCTTGGGACACGTGCCTTGAGCCCAGGTGCAGGGGGACACACATGTTATGTGTTCCACATGTGAATGTTAGAGCATGCTGGGACGAGTGTGGCCGAGCTGTGCTAATTTATGTACTTTTATAGTAATTTGTGAGATTCTCCGGGTTCCTCGGCGCTGAGTTACCACAATGTGCGTATTTGTTAAAGTTTAGAGCTGATTTCACAGGTCGTGTTGTTTTAACAGGAATGAAAGTGGTTATTTTTAGCCCGGAGCTCCCAGAAGTTAAGGGCGTAGGAAGCTTGGGTCATCTCCGTGGTATGCTCAGCACACAGTCTGAAAGGCCCATTCGCAGAAGAAGTGCACGTGTTTTGTGCTCTCTGGAATACAGATTTCACAGGAGGTTCATCACCGTGTTTTCTCGTCCTCGCTTACAGCGCACAAGATTAGACATTTAAAGACACACACTGATGTCGCCGAATCAAGCCCAAAACACAAGCGTGCACACAGGCAGAACTCTTAACATAATTGATGTGTCTGTAAAGATTACAAATACGAATGTTGAGTTTCTACATAATAGTTCGGCCTTTTTCTAAGCTCTGCAGATATTTTGAGGCGATAAGGCAACAGAGTCCAGGGTTCGGGGAATGCTGTGTTTTGACAACCGACTCTAGTAACTGTGATGCATTCCCTGCTTTTGAAACTAATATGGCGCCCCTTTTCAATAAGTGGCGTAGTGGTGTGGCCAGACCCTCACTTTGGTCATATTAAGGGTTCTTCTGTTTAGTTAAGAATCTTGTTTGTTCATTGTTGTGATGCCATTTTTGCTTATCTGCAGGGTTTTAAGTGGGCTGAAAAAGTGTGTGTGGGGGGGGGGGTCTCTAAAAGGGGTGTGGCCTATATAATTAGGCTATGACTTAAACACTTGAAATACATTTCAGTGATTTCCATAGTGTGCCACGTGATCAGTATTTTAGTGCTCCAGTGAGCATTCTGTTATTGTATCCATATATATATATATATATATATATATATATATATATATATATATACATATCCATATCCATATCCATATCCAAAAGACACCTGCTCCGCTTTTGAGGGCCACACACATCGTGTAATTCATTTTCAATGTTGGCAGACAAGGTTTTGCAAACAGAGTCCTTACAAGCCATTTCTTTCAGCAAGCCTCAGTTTTATTCCAAACGGGTTTCGGGCATTGATCGCCCTTGATCACTGGCGTAGGCAAGAGCAATTAGCAGCAATAGTTCAAAGCGCACCTGCGCCATCTTAAATACTCGCCCCACTGGGCTCAAGCACCCTGTGCATTCTGGTTAATGTAGTCTCTACTCAAAATTCCTTCCATAGTGGAAGCTGCCAGTTCACTTAAATTGTATCTTTCCACAGTGGGTTGCCTTGTCGTTCACTGCTGCTCACCTTCTTTTAATGTCCCACCAACTGGCAGCACGATGTTCCTTTAGCGCGTCTCATCTTTCGTGCTGTGGACCTGCACTTCAGCAGCGGGGCCCTCGCGATCTGAGCCAGACCGCTAACAAATCCAAAAGACACCTGCTCCGCTTTTGAGGGCCACACACATCGTGTAATTCATTTTCAATGTTGGCAGACAAGGTTTTGCAAACAGAGTCCTTACAAGCCATTTCTTTCAGCAGCAAGCCTCAGTTTTATTCCAAACGCGTTTCGGGCATAGATCGCCCTTGATCACTGGCGTAGGCAAGAGCGAGGGCCCCGCTGCTGAAGTGCAGGTCCACAGCGCGAAAGATGAGACGCGCTAAAGGAACATCGTGCTGCCGGTTGGTGGGACATTAAAAGATATTAAAGGGAATGTAAATTTGTATATATAGGAACGCGATTTTTCAGAGGATCCAACAGTCCCGTGCTGAAATGTGATTGGCTGCCAGAACTTCAAGCAGGAAGTGTTGGAAGCCAAAAAAAACCATAAAAAAAGAGAAGGGGCTGGGTAGGAATACCCTGAGCCTCCTGGGGTAAAAAAGCATTTTTGAAAAAGATTTCAGCAGGGAGTTGCGCTGGATCCGCTGCTCCCGATGGGGGAAAATAAAGAAGCACAGGCTCCTGTGCTTCTCTACTATTTAGCCCTGGGTGGGCAGGGTCCCAGGGGCATGCAGGCTTACATAAAATTTGAACCACTGGGCCCCCCTCCTTGGGCATTTTTATGCAGCGGGGACCTCCACCTCCCCTGGGGCAAAATACTATTTATAAAATGTGAGGGGGGCCACACGGCACCCCTCCCAGGCCATCTACAGCCCTGGGGACCGCAACCCCCGAGGGCAGGCTGCTATGTCCCTGGGTGCCCACCTCAGAACATAGCTGTTTGCTGTGACTTGGTGTGAGCTTTGGCAGCTCCCACCAAGTCACAGCAAACACTCCACTTCCAGCAGGCGAGAGCTGACAAAATGCTCTCACTTGCTGGAAACGGAGTTTGGTCTGTGGGGAATAAGATGAAACAATTGCTCCTGCACAGAGAGAGCTGCCTTTCAGCAGCTCCCTCCATGCAGCAGCAATGCCGGCTCCAGCAGGAGTGGGGAGCCGGCAGGGACCGCTGGGGCCTTGAGGCTCCGCCTGCGGTTCCGGGGGAAAAGAGCAGCAAGAGGCAAAATAAAGGTGAGAGACGAGCAGAAAGAGGCAGATTGAAGGTCAGGAAAGAGCAGAAAGAGGCAGAATAAAGGTCGGCAACGAGCAGAAAGAGACAAAATAAAGGTGAGAAACTAGCAGAATAAAGGTCAGGAATGAGCAGAAAGCGGCAGAATAAAGGTCAGCAACGTGCAGAAAGAGGCAAAATAAAGGTGAGAAACTAGCAGAAAGAGGCAAAATAAAGGTGAGAAACTAGCAGGAAGAGGCAAAATAATGGTCCGAAATTAGCATAAAGAGGCAGAATAAAGGTGAGCAACAAGCAGGAAGAGGCAAAATAAAGGTGTGAAATGGGCAGAAAGATGCAGAATAGCGGTCAGAAATGAGCAGAAAGAGGCAAAATAAAGGTGAGAATCAAGCAGAAAGGCAAAATAAAGGTGAGAAACGAGCAGAAAGAGGCCAAATAGAGGCCAGCAATGAGCAGAAAGAGGCATGATAAAGTTGAGAAATGAGCAGAAAGAGGCAGAATAGAGGTCCGAAACGAGCAGAAAGAAGCAGAATAGAGGTCAGTAACGAGCGGAAAGAAGCAGAATAGAGGTCAGTAACAAGCAGCAGAATAAAGGTCAGAGACGAGCAGAAAGAGGCAAAATAAAGGTGTGAAGCAAGCAGAAAAAGGCAAAATAATGGCCAGAAAAGAGCAGAAGAGGCAAAATAGAGGGCAGAAACGAGCAGCAAGAGGCAAAATAGAGGTAAGAAACGAGCAGAAAGAGGCAAAATAGAGATCAGAATTGAGCAGAAAGAGGCCCCCAACTACCCTCCGCAACCAAGGGAACTTCATCCCTCAACCAGTAGTGCACCAGGAGGCGTATTTGGAGAGTGGTTCTGAAAGGCAGCGGGGCCTCTGACGAGGTCTAAGCAATCCCGCTGTGGGGGACTTACTGGTGGCAGTAGTAGGGGTTCTTGGCCCCCAAGAACCCTCAGCAGCTAAGGGCACCTAATCCCCCAACCAGTAAATCAGTAATGCTCCAGGAGGCATGTTTGTAGAGTGGTTAAGAAAGGGGGCGGGGCTCCGATCAGGTCTCAGCAATCCTGCTGTAGGGGACTTACTGGTAGCTACAATGGGGGTTCTTAGCCCCCAAGGGCCCTCAGCAGCCACTGGGACTTCATCCCCTAACTGGTAGTACGCAAGGAGGTGTGTTTGCAGAGTGGTTGAGACAGGGGGCAGGGCCTCCAACGAGGTCTCAGCAGTTCCGCTGTGGGGGACTTACTGGTGGCAACAGGAGGTGTTCTTGGCCCCTAACTACTCTCAGCATCCAAGGGGACTTAATTAGGGGTGGCAGAGCAATACTCCGCCTGCTCAAGAAGCTCCGCCCAGGCCTAGCAGAAAGAGGAAAATTAAAGGTCAGCAGTGAGCTGAAAGAGGCAAAATAAAGGTCATAAGCGAGCAGCAAAAAGGCAGAAAATGAGCAGAAAACAAACTACCAGAACCCCCCAACACAGGCACTCATGCACCCACCCACAGAACAACTCAGACGGTCACACACCCACTCAGACACCCAGTGAGACACTCACGCACCCACTCATAGACCCACTGCACTCACGCATTCACTCACACACCCACTGAGACACTCATGCACTCACTCACACACTCACTCTCAAAGGTTACAGTTTACTGTTATGAAATCACATTAAAAAAACATAGAAATTCACTGAAAAAAACCACAAGTTACAAGGACGTTATAGTTAGGAAATAGAATTTAAAAAACCTTAGAAATTCACTGAAAAAACCTAAGGTTACAGGGACTTGTTAGGAAATATAATTTAAAAAAAAAACCTTAGCAATTCACTAAAAAAAACAAAGGTTACAGGGACGTTATAGTTAGGCTCATATTTTACTCGTACAATACCATAGAAATTCAACAGGTATAGTTATCTGAGCTAACTATAACTTACGCCCTCACAATGCACTTCTTATGACCTCACATATTACATCACTCATGACATGGTCAGTGACATCACTGATGACATCTCAAATTACATCACTGATGACATCATCCACAGAACCACTCACACACCTACTCACATCCCCTTGCAACATCTCATAATCCCACTCACACACCCACACAACCACTCACATACCCATTCACAAACCCATACAATTACTCATGCACCCACTCACACACACCCAGTCACTCACCTGTACAGGCACCTACACAACCAGTCACTCACCCATACAGATACTCACAACTCACTCACTTACTCATACAGACACAAACACATGTACTCAGTCACCTAAACAGCCACTGAGACAACCTCATAGTCTCCCATAGAGCCTCTCTCACACTCACTTCCTCACCCATACAGACACTCACACAGCCACTTACTCACCCACCCACTTATTCACCCATACAGCCACACACACACACTCACACACACACACACACAGAAACTCAGTTACACAGACTCTCACATAATATATGTTTTAAAATAGAATCACTGATTGGTAATACACAAAGTAAACTAATTTAACTTTTGTGATACTTTATTATATAGTTTAACCCTCAGAAACGTTTAGAAAACACTCACAATCACTGGATGATGTAATCAGTGATGTCATTTGAGATGTCATCAGTGATGTCACCGACCATGTCATGAGTGATATAATATGTGAGGTCATAAGCAGTGCATTGCGGGCGTAAGTTATAGTTCTAGCTCAGGTAACTATAACTGCTGAATTTCTATGGTTTTGTACGAGTGAAATCTGAGCCTAACTATAACGTTCCCGTATCCTTTGTTTTTTTCAGTGAATATGTGTAGGTGTGTGTGTATATATATATATATATATATATATATATATATATATATATATATATATATATAAATATGACACAACTGACATACCTAAAACAAGCCAAGACTGTTCACTTTGTTGATGGTTGGTAGCTCTTTAGAATAAATGAGTAACTGTGATTCTCCAGTATTGGGGTATCTTTCATAGATTCACATGCCTGAATCATTCCCCGTCGTCGGAGTGGGAGTCCCACGGTACATAAAAAGCAATAATTAGGCACATAATAACCATAATATAGGTAATATATAGAACCAGGAAGTGAAGTAGATAGAACTACAGGGGAAGAAACTTCCACATTTATGACTTGTCCAAGTCATTATAAACAGTCCAAACTGCAGCCAATCAGGCGACAGCACCCTCCAGAATGTTCTCCCCAGAGGCTGAGGCTCTCAGATTTTCTACTGCACGTCGTGTGAAGGGAGTCTCCCTGAGCTCTGCTCAGTACTTTTCTATTTCTTCACAAAATACTTCATTTCAGGATGTCTTCATCTAAAAGATCTCTCTTTCGACCTTGTGAGTCTTGTGGGAAGCTCCAGCTGTTTTCAGAAGACCCCCACAAGAAATGCATTTATTGCCTGTATCCTGATCACCAGGTGAGAGACTGCAAGATCTGTAGGACCTTCCCTCAGAAAACTCTCGGAGACAGGGAAGGACGTCTACTTCTGTGGCTACAGAAGATCAAGGATCAAGACAACCCCTTATCTGATGTGGGGAGTATTGCCTCAGGCTCTACTTCGTCCTCTAGGAAGAGGATTGCTGAGGAGGTCTTGTCTTCTCCTGGGGCTAAGGTGTCGAGAAAACAGCAGTCCTCTAAGGGTGCTGAATTGCCTTCCTCCTCAAAAAAGGCTCCTCCACCTTCTAAAAGTAAGCCTCTGCATACTACCCCCCCGAGAAAGACTGCGAAGCCTCTGGCTTCAAAACGATTTCCTGAGAAGAATTTACCTCAGAAAAAGGTACCGTCGTCGATGGCATCGACGACGACTTCGTCGACGAAGCTTACCGTCGACGCTACAACGACGTCGACTGCCACCTTCTCGTCGCCAAGACCACAAATGATCATGTCGTCGGCGTCATCACCGTCGACGCTGGTTTCTGTCTCCGTGAAGCCAATCTCATCGATGACGGAAATTAGATCTACCGTCGACGTCCCGTCGATGACGAAGAGTTGAAAACTCCCGTCGACGATCGCCTCGTCGACGACCGCCTCGTCGTCGAAGACTTCCTCGTCGACGAAGACTGCCTCGTCGACGAAGACTGCCTCGTCGTCGAAGACTGCCTCGTCGTCGAAGACTGCCTCGTCGTCGAAGACTGCCTCGTCGCCGACGACCTCGTCGCCGACTGCCTCGTCGCCGGTTACTTCATTTACACCGGCTCCATCGACGACGACTCCGTCGAGGGCTCCCTCGTCGACGCTTCAATTATCTGCCTGTACAGAATTGCAGGTTTGGTCAGCGACTGCAGCAACGGCGCCCTCTGCACCGTCTACGACACAGGTGCAATTACCACCATTGACAACGGCATCTTCTCTGCTGCATAGACGTGGTTCTTCATTGGAGGTCCTCTCTCCACTGCATATTTCCCCTACTAAGGTACCTCTAGAATTACCTGAACAATTACTAGATTACGGTGAAGATGATGAGGAATCTGAGGACGATGACAGATTTCGCACTGCCAGGAGCCCATCAGAATTATTCATCAAATATCAGGAGGACGATCAAGATGACGATCCTCCCCAGAGACTGTTGGTCCAGCTCCAGATGCGATTCCAACGGCGCAAATGCCTTTGGCTCTATTAAACAATCTACAATTCATGTTGGATGATTATTATCGCCGTTTTCCTCCATCTGAATCGGCTTCATCTATTCCACCGACACCTGTACCTCAAACTTCCTTTTCTACGTTGAGGTCACCCAGACCACCGTCTCCGGTGCCTTCTCATCATTCCGATGATGCTCACACCTCTGACAACGATAGGGAGGAAGGAGAGTTAGATGACAGATCGCTTCTTACGGAGTGGGACGATTACCAGCTGCAAACTCCGTCTCCTTCAACTCCAGCTCCCATCGATTCTCCTCCTGTTGACATCGGAGGTTTTCATCTTCTGATGGAAAGGGCAACACAAAGGTTCCTCCTGCCTATGGAAACCAAAAAGGAGGAGTGTTTCCTATACGACTTTAAAGATCAGACGAGGAAGCAGGTACGGACCATCCCAATAATTGACTTCATTTGGCAAGAAGGATTAAAGGTCATGAAGGCTCCTGCTTCTGTTCCTGCGGTCCTACCTCGTCTCGACAAAAAATATAAGGCGCCAGATGACTCGCTGGCATGTCTCATAAGTCAACCAAAAGCCGACTGTTATTGCCCAAGCGGCACAACGGCTAGCTAGAAACCCATCTTCTCCAATCACAGCTCCTCCAGATCGGGATGGCAGACGATTGGACACTATTGGAAAAAAAGTTTCCACCATGGCAGCAACAACAGTCCGTGCTGCTAATTCACTGGCCATTATAGGCCGATACGACAGACAGATGTGGTCGGACATCTCTCCTTACATCAACATGTTGCCAGAACCATCCAAATCGGAAGCTTTAAAAATACTGCAAGAAGGAGAACGTATCTCTGCGGAGATCATAGATTCGGCCGTAGATGTCGCATCTACAGGTTTTAGACAACTAGCAGGTGCCGCAGTACTACGACGGCAAGGCTGGCTTAAATCAACATCTTTTCGCCAGGAGGTTCAGGCAAAGATAATTGACATGCCGTTTGATGGTGAGTCACTGTTTGGCAAACATGTGGATGATGCCCTTCAAGCCATCAAGAAGGATACCGAGACAGCAAAATCTCTGGGTACTCTCCAATTTCGGAAGCCGCCCTTTCGTGGAGCTAGGGGCCGTGGCTCCTTTTCTAGTCGAGGAGGATATAACCAACAAAGGTCATACCAGTCCTTCCAAAATAGTCAACGATACCAATCTCAACGTCAGCAGTCTTACGGACAACGAAATACCTCCTATTCGCAAAATAAGAGAAAGCCTTCCTATCGGGGACGCGACACATCTAAAAAACAGTGACAACCGCCACCTATTCTACCGCCTACCCCTTTAAAAGTTGGAGGGAGAATCTCCCAGTTCTACTCAAACTGGTCCGCTATAACATCAGACAAATGGGTCCTGGACATTGTGGCCAGAGGCCATGTTCTAGAGTTCATAAAGATCCCTCCAAACTCTCCTCCCAAAGGACCACCTCCAGCTCATCTCAAGGAGCTTTATTCCCAGATAAATTTGATGCTAAAAAAGGGAGCGATCGAGAATGTCCCTCAATTGCAAAGAGGAACAGGGTTTTATTCAAGATTCTTCCTGATCAAGAAAAAAATCAGGAGAATGGCGCCCCATTCTGGATCTCCGCTCCCTCAACAAATATTTAAAAAAATTATCCTTCCGGATGTTAACGCTTCAAGAAATACTTCACCTCCTTTCTGCGGGAGATCACATGGCCACCCTCGACCTCCAGGACGCGTATTTCCATATACCGATTCTTCCCAGACACAGAACATTTTTGCGGTTCAGAGTGGCTGGCAGGGACTTCCAGTTCAAAGTCCTTCCTTTTTGACTACGTTCCGCACCCCGTGTATTTACCAAGGTTCTAGCACCGGTGACCGCACACCTAGACGACTGCCTTATCAAGGCAAATTCTTTTACGGTCGCAAGCGCCCACATTCAGAGATGTTTGACCCTCTTCCAATCTCTAGGTCTCTCCATCAATCTCGACAAGTCTCAGCTCGTTCCATCGCAAAGACAAACGTTCTTGGGAGCCACGTTAGACACTCAACTGACACAAGCATTCATCTCAAAAGAAAGGCAACAAAAGATTTGCAGCCTTGCCCACCTCTTGCGCTCAAAAAGGTACGCTTCAGTCCGACAGTTAGTCATTTCTGGGGATGATTTCTTCATGCATTCCTTTACTCCCCAACTGCCGTCTCAAAATGAGACCCCTACAAGAGGAGCTCAACCACCAATGGTTGCAGGTTTCAGGGTCCTTCAACGATCTCATTAGCATCACTCCCCGGATGCGAGAAGCCTTACTCTGGTGGACTCGCAAAAAGAATGTGAAAAAAGGGTGCGCATTCCTAGTGGAAGCTCCAAGTTTCACCATCACTACAGATGCATCCCTCGAGGGGTGGGGAGCACACCTTCAAGGGCTCACAGTCAGCGGCAAGTGGAACATCCAGCAACGAACGTGGCATATCAACCTTCTAGAATTGCTGGCCATCTTCTTCGCCCTAAAATCCTTTCGCACCATCATTCTGGGGGCATCAGTATTAATCCGGACAGACACCACAACAAGTATGCACTACTTGAACAAACAAGGAGGAACAAGGTCTGCCCGGCTCTCACAACAAGCCCAACAAATTTGGGACTGGGCGATACGACACAGGATCAGCTTGTCAGCAATACATGTTCCGGGAGTTTCAAATGTCCTGGCAGATTCCCTCAGCAGATCAATAGTATCCAATCACGAGTGGGAGCTACATCAACCAACGTTGGATCGAATTTTTCAGGCGTGGGGTTGTCCCGATCTAGACCTGTTTGCGACGAGTCAGAACCGCAAATGCCCATTCTTTGCAAGTTGGCTTCCCCACAAGGGGTCACGCGGGAATGCCTTTTCGATGAATTGGTCGCAGATCTATGCCTACGCCTTTCCTCCGATACCGTTGGTTCCCAGGGTTCTCCGGAAAATGAAGAGAGAACCTTGTCGCCTAATTCTCATTGCACCCAGGTGGCCTCGCCAGTTCTGGTTTACCGAACTCCTCCTTCTATCAGAATGCGATCCCATTCAGTTTCGACCAATACCGAACCTTCTGTCCATTCAGAACGGACAGATCTGTCATCCGGACCCTGCATCTCTGAGATTAGCGGCCTGGCGCCTGAACACTTTGAATTCGCTCATTTAGATATTCCTGCGGACTGTAAGGAAGTCTTAGCCAATGCTCGAGCGCCTTTCACTATTAAGACGTACAGGCTTAAATGGAGGAGGTTTTGCTTGTGGTGTCAAACTGCTGCTATTCATCCGATCCATGCAAAACCGGAGCAGATCCTGCCATTCTTTTTGCACTTGGCAAGATCAGGCCTTTCCCATTCTACTCTGAAGGTCTTTTTAGCGGCTATTTCAAGATATCGGCAAGATGGTTCCAACTCTCTTTATTCAGCTAGGATCATTCAGCAGTTCTTCAAAGGATTGTTTCGGATGTTTCCTCCTGCCCGCCGCCCATCTCCATCCTGGCATCTGAACGTGGTGCTTGCACAACTTATGCGACACCCCTTTGAACCTATTCATAGAGTGGATTTGAAGTTTCTCTCCTGGAAGGTGTCTCTGCTGTTAGCTTTAACATCAGCTAGGAGGGTTAGTGACATTCAAGCCTTCACTATTAATCCGCCTTTTCTTCAATTCACTTCCAACTCAGTAGTGCTACGCACTAACCCCAGTTTTATGCCTAAAGTACCTTCAGACTTCCATCTCAACGAACCAATAGTTTTGAAAACTTTCTTCCCTAATCCTCGATCACCTGCAGAAAGAACTTTGCATACACTTGACATCAAAAGATGTCTCAAATTCTAGCTACAAAGGACTTCTTCCATCCGTAAATCTGACCAGTTATTTGTGGCCTATGGAAAAATACGCCAGGGTCAACCAATATCCAAACAGACCATAGCTCGTTGGATTTCTGCTGCGATTTGTTTCTGCCATCAACAAGCAGAAGACCATTACAAACCATTCCAAGAGCACACTCTACTAGAGCAATGTCCTCGTCTACTGCTTTGTTTGCTGGTGTGCCTCTTCATCAAATCTGCAGAGCTGCAACATGGTCCAGCACGCACACTTTTACCAAGCACTACTGTTTGGAAGCTGCCAGTAATGCAGATACGTCTGTGGGACAAGCGGTTCTCCGTAATCTTTTTAAATAAGGTGAGCCTCTGTTCTTCCCTCCTCCTCTTACTGTTTCTCAGACTGATATCAGCTATGTTTATTTATATATATATATATAACATTGCCATATATATATGTTTATTTATTCACAAATATATACATATATGCATACTTTGGATCTTCTATGTATGTTATTGAATGAGGTCTCTTGTACATAGGATGATGTTACAATTGCAATCTTACGAGCATTATTTTGGATGTACTGCTTTGTACTCTGATTCAGGCATGTGAATCTATGAAAGATACCCCAATACTGGAGAAGAACAATAGTTACTTACCTGTAATCTGTGGTTCTCCAGTATTGGTATCTTTCATAGATTCACATGCAACCCACCCACCTACCCTCAGAGGCTCGTTATGCTCTTTTCACTTGGTACACTCTTGTGCGAGAAAATCTGAGAGCCTCAGCCTCTGGGGAGAACATTCTGGAGGGTGCTGTCGCCTGATTGGCTGCAGTTTGGACTGTTTATAATGACTTGGACAAGTCATAAATGTGGAAGTTTCTTCCCCTGTAGTTCTATCTACTTCACTTCCTGGTTCTATATATTACCTATATTATGGTTATTATGTGCATAATTATTGCTTTTTATGTACCGTGGGACTCCCACTCCGACGACGGAGAATGATTCAGGCATGTGAATCTATGAAAGATACCAATACTGGAGAACCACAGATTACAGGTAAGTAACTATTGTTCTTTTATTGTAAATAATTAATATTGAAAATGTTTCTATTCTGAAACTGTGAATTAAACATTACTGAGGCTTGTGGAAGGAAGGGGTAATGGTCTTCAGAGTTTTCTCAATCACTCCCGTTATATTCACTCTGTCCTAGACATGTACACCCTTTTTCTATCCACATTTCCTCCATTTGTATATCCTACACTTTATTTCTTTCCTCTTCCGATCCCCTTTTCACTGTCTCTTGATTGCACTTCCTCGCATCGCCTTCACTTCACTCAACTCAACACACGCACTCACCTGTAAACACTGCATTTTCTTTTCTTTTTGCCTTGTCAATATTTTAGGAACTGTGCACCTCTTTCACACAGAATAACAATTGCAATTGGAATACGTCACCATTGCCCTGGGCACTCTGCAGCGAGGCCAAGGATTGGATGATCATGCGTTCTTAACACCTTTTTTATCCATTGAGAGGCACAGTGTGAAACTCGCACTGGCTTTAGCCTCAACTCTATAGTCTCAATTTTGGCACATTATAAACACCTGGAGGCAACTCAGGTCAAGGTATGCGCTATACAAGAGTACACAAAAAAATACAAAAACACAGCATCATTGAATGAGCAAACACTCTACAAGAATGCAAGATTAAATAAAATGTGAAATATTAACAGGAACTACCTCACTGACATAGTTTACTTTAAAGTGTTTTATCATTCACTGTTAAAAAATTTATGAGTATTTTTACCAGGTTAAGGACATGAATTTCAGGCCGGTAGGGACCCTTTTCAATGTCCGTTTTTAATTACTACTGGGTCTGAGACCCGAATGAACCTTGTCCACTTGAAGCCCTGCTTTACCTGTGTTATGGTCTGTGGTAGCATGAGCATCTGTCAGAACAAATGCCAATAAAATTGGGGCTAGAGCCATCTGAGCATCCCAGCAGCAGTAGGTCTGTTCAAATCAGACTTGCCTCAATGAAGAAACAATTCTGTATAGCATTAGAATTCCAGTGTTTGTCTTTATAAGTTTGAAATGATGTCCAGTAATACGTTGTTGTGCTGTCACAAGTCAAACTAAGCTTACTGGCAGTGTAATAACTATAGCAAAATTAGTTACTTCTAAATGACCCTTTGTTGAATGAAACTGGAGCAGTTTACTCAAATGAGTGGCCTAGAATAGCTAGGTATCGCAGGGTATGACGTTTATACATGGATTCAGAGGTGGCCACACTAGAAGCTCCAGACCAGCCTTCCACAGTAATTGTGGGGTCCTGGTGGCATACTCTCAAATAAACTCCAATCTTCTATCTTTGCTCTTGTGGTTGACTTCCAGATTCTTATGATTAACCTTTTAGTAAGCAGCAAGTTTCAATCGATCATTGATGATGCTCCTGAATATTAGGTTCTATGCTTAGCTAGTTGCAACATTGCAAGTGTTGTGTCTCTGTCTCTTGGTCAGTTTTTAAGTCTCAACTACAGAAGTGTTGAACTTTTGTGTACAATGCCAATATGTATGATGGGCTTTACATCAGCCCATTCATTCTTGTCAATCTCTTATGCTTGCTTCTTATTTGATGGCTTCCATTCCTTTTCTTATGATTGTCCCTCCCCTGGAACTTAGGTACTTTGCCCTCCTTTTTGATTGGATGACTTGTAGCCTACCATAGATGACAATAGAGGACTACATTTTTCATTTTGTTTTAGCACTAGTTTTTTGTGCATGTGTTTTCCTGCTCTGTTACCATGCACTTTTACCACCTCCCATCCTTCCTTCCACGCTGTCGGTGTTGCTGCCCCTTCACTTGTCCATTGTTTCCCAACCCCATCCCTCTCTGATTCACTACCACCTCCGCCAGCTCCTCTGTTTCTCTCACCTCTGCACTGCTTTGACTAACTCTGCCAGCTCCTCTGTTGCTCCTCCCAGTTTAATTTTATTTATTGTTATTTTTTGGGGAATTTGTTATTGGGCTGCTTCTTTCTCTGTTATGCCCTATCTTACATTTTTTAACACAAATTTACCACGCCAAGATGACCGTCCACCATCTTACAATGTTAAATTAAAATCAGTCACGATAAATGGCTTAGATAAGAGTCATGACTCATACATGTGCACCCATGCATGGTGACAGATGTGCTTGAATACACATCATCATGCAGGGGCTGTTTTTTTTTTTTTTTACAACCCTTTTCTTTTATTTTAGCTTTGCCAATGCCAAAAGATAAGCTAGCGCTTTTCAAATATGAGACATATTGGCATTGACAATGCTTGTTTTCTTCAGAAGTACTGTTTGTGGATAGCAATGGGCGTACTATTGTGAGTGGGCATCTGTCCTTTCCAAACCCCTCAGTAGCCTTTCCTAAATCCCTCATTACTCCTCTCTAAACCCCTCCAATTTAGTAATATGTATCCCTCTTTTCCAGCCACTCCACCTGGTCTCTCCCACCTTTATTACTAAGGGCCTGATTACGAGTTTGGCAGATGGGTTACTCCATCACAAACGTGATGGATATCACGTCCGTCGTATTACGAATTCCATTATATCCAATGGAAAATGATGGAACTCGTAATAGGGCGGACGGGATATCTGTCACGTTTGTGATGAAGTAACCCGTCCGTCGTAATCAGGCCCCAAGTAGTAAATTTACATGTGTGAGGATCTTCCCAAAGAAAAGATAGAAGAGATTGAGGTTTAAATTTACAATCAGGTTTGTGACTTACATCTTGTAGTAAGTAGTACTACTGCAGTACTACAAAATGCAGTTTGTGAATTCGGCCCACAATGTCTACATTCTTTTAAAGAAGGGCCAAATCTCATTGACTACGAATTGTATAAAATATCATCAGAGAGCAACCCATGGAGCAGCTAATACATCGGGTCGAATTAATTACAACCCTTTGTATGCAACTCTTTGTTTTACTTCTGTATTGCAGTGTAACATGGGCTGCAACAAGTAGAAAGAGCTTTTGCCTTGTATTTTATATAATGAATTGTTGCTTTTAAATTAGCTGTGTGATGTGCTTTGAGCTGTGACTATACAAATAAAATATCCGAAATCAACTGTGCTCTAGGGATTTTCAGCAGAACCCTACCTGAATCCAGCATAGGAATTCATAACCTCTTGTAATCTCCCCACTAGATTACAATCAGGTTGCTACTTGAAGGCCCTATCTGATTGCCCAATTCAAAGGAAGCCAGGTCCTCACACCCACCCAAGGGTGACATGCTTTATCATCGACTCACTGAAGTAAACAGGACGTTCACAGCATTCTTGTCCTTTGACACCGTTTTGGGTGTATTTCATCACCAAGACTTTCTCTCTGGGTTCTATTAAAATCCTTAGAATATTGTTGGTTTCAGATGTGTTGACAAGATGGGGTACTCTAGTTGGTCCCTTTCCCATCTTACACACTTGTTGGTGATTCTTTATACAAATAAAATATTTATTCATTACATTAAAGTGCATATTGAAAATGAAAATGAGAAAGTGCCTGGTGTTTAGTCTAAAGTATGTCTCTATAGGGGCCTGGGCTAAGTAGTGTCACTGATCATATCATTAATATTTATGTAATGAAAAGATGAATCATTTAATCCATGTGTACCTGTGCAAAAAGTCCTAAAACACTTAAGCCCTCTTAATAAATGGCCTGGTGTTCGATTCAATAATTATCTCACCCAACATTATCAAAACACTGAGGTGTTTGGAACATATCGGATGCAATAATTTTCACCTATTCAGAGTTTTGCTTGCGAAAATGGGGCATATGTTTATAGCACCTGCCTGTTCTGGTATTTTAAACTCACTAAAAGAGAGAAGGACTGATAAAAACAGGGCCAGGGATGTTAACCCAATTAGAATGACAAAGTTCCTGCCCCTTCCACTACGTGGGAATAGTTAATTAGTGAGAACCAGAGGAAGAAGGAAAATCAAAAGATTTTATAATACTGCCCTCACCCACTATGGATTGTATGGTCTTGACCCAAAATTTGGACTTTGCGAAAAAGAAGAAAATTCTTCTGTATTTAAAAAAAAATAAAAAATAAATAAATATATATATATATATATATATATATATATATATATATATATATATATATATATATATATATATATATATATATATATATATATATATATATATATATATATATATATATATATATATATATATATATATTGCGCCTTCTACTTTTTCCGTAGAGTATTCATTTTCTGTGAGGGAGACAAAACATACAAGGTCCTGTTTGATCCCCTTCAAAGAACCATCATCATGCAGTTTCAAATTCCCATCTCCAATACACCTCAATAATGTGCCTCGATTCTCACTCATAAAAAATGAAAGCATAGTCATGCTATTACAAGTACTCAGACAGATGTGAAATTTTGTAGACACTATAATTCCGAACCCCTTTAAAAAGGTCTCTTTATCCTCTAAAACCCATTTCTTCAAAGGAAAAAGCGAAAAAGAAACCCAAGCACTAGAGCATGTGACATACAGCATCTTACCCGAGTTTACGAGTAATTCTCTGAACCCGGAACCGTCGTGGGAACGCCGTCTTATTGTCACACTCTACGTAAAGAAACACAAGGAAAACTCATATTTTCAAACCAAGTACATTTTTAGCAACCCTTCTCGGTTCCGATCTTTATTTCTTACTAGAGTGGCCCCTACTTAAAAACGTGCGTGAAGTTTATATTCCAACCTGCTGCATCCTTCTTATTGCGTTCACTCATTTCTTGGTAAGTTTTACATTTTTGGAGGTCCCGCCCCGGAACCCCCCAATATTTAGAGCATGTGGGTATCGTGATATTAATGGCACCAAGGGGAGATTACTTTCCTCTCCCCTGCGTCAACCCCACTGCTGAGAGATGCAACCCGGCACCCCCCTCCTTCCCAGCTTACTTCGTCAAAGACCAGCGTTCGTCCTCTCTCCCCCACTTGGGTCCTCCGACGATGCGGCGTCCCAGTCGGAGCTTCTTTTTACTCTGTTTCCCCTTTGTCACGTGACCCTAACCGGATCCGGACATTCCACCAGAAACAGCTAGACTGTTAGAACGTCTGGATATTCTCTATCAACTATGGCGGCCATATTGAAATTCCCACGATAGTTATACTTTGTTGCTGGAATCTAAATATACAAAGTAATAGCAATCATATTAAGAACCCTATTTCCTAAGGGTCTAATCTTTCTATTTACAGGGGTCTTTTCTCAAAAACAGAGTCTATAAATCTTATTTTGGGATCTCGAGGAGTCAGTTTTTATTATTTGTGTACCAACCAGTTTTTATTGAGTGTATACTACAGATCATTATCTGTCAACTATGGTGGCCAAATTGAAATTCCCGCGATAGATATACTTTGTTACTAAATTCTAAATATACAAAGTAATAGCAGTTATATTAAGAACCCTATTTCCCAAGGGTCTAATCTTTCTATATACAGGGGCCTTTTCTCAAAAACAGAGTCTATAAATCTTATTTTGGAATCTCGAGGAGTCAGTTTATATTGATTGGATACCAACCAGTTTTTTTGAATGTATACCACAGATAATAGATTATTATCTACCCCTCGGTTCCCTCCAGGCATATATATTTATTGTACTTTCTGATTGCATCCGAATATTTTAGATCATTCAGAACTCTTTCTCTTGTTTTAAGTATTAATTATCCCATGTAGTTGGTACCAAGGGATAGAATCATTTAAACCCTGACTGCTACTGTTTAATCTGTTTACCCATCTCTGCTCTCTTAAAAAGAGAAAATTTGTAGTGTCAGTGATAGTTGGTGGAATGTATGGTCTATCAATCAATCATGGAATTGTAAGCGCCCTACTCACCCGTGAGGGTCTCAAGGCGCTGAGGGGGGAGGCGGGGGTCCGCAGATCTGTTTAGCCGAAAAGCCAGGTCTTGAGGGTCTTCCTGAAGGTGTTCAGGGAGGGGGCGCATCTGATGTCTGCCGGTAGCTCATTCCAGGTCTTGGCTGCAATGTGAGAGAAGGATCTTCCGCCTGCTCTGGCTCTGTGGATGCGCGGGGTTTCGGCCAGTTGAGGCTGGAAGATCGGAGGTTTCTTTTGGGTACGTGGAAGTTGATTCTGTCGTTGAGGTTTTTGGGTCCGTTGTTGTGTAGGCATTTGTAGGCATGAGTGAGGATTTTGAAAGTGACTCTTTTCTCCACGGGGAGCCAGTGGAGACTTTGTAGGTGTTGGCTGATGTGTTCGTGTCGGGGGATGCCGAGGACGAGTCTGGCGGCGGTGTTCTGTATTGTCTGGAGTTTGCGGAGTAGGGACTTGTTGATGCTGGCGTAGAGTGCGTTTCCATAGTCCAGTCTGCTGGTGATGAGTGCGTGGGTGACTGTCTTCCTTGACTCAGGGGGATCCACTTGAAGGTCTTGCGGACGATGCGGAGGGTGTTGAAGCAGCTGGAGGTGACGGCGTTGACCTGTCGGTTCATGGTGAGTGATGAGTCGAGTACGATGCTGAAGTTCTTGGCGTGGTCTGAGGGGGTAGGTGGGCTTCCGAGGGCGGTCGGCCACCAGGTGCTGTCCCATGCAGAAGGGGTGGTACCAAGGACGAGGACTTCTGTCTTCTCGGCGTTGAGCTTCAGGCAGCTGTTGGTCATCCAGACTGCGACGTCTTGCATTCCTTTCTGGAAGTTGAGTTTGGCAGTGGTGGGGTCTTTGGTGAGGGAGAGGATGAGCTGGGTGTCGTCGGCGTAGGATACGATGTTGAGGCCATGTTGTCGGACGATGGCTGCGAGGGGGGCCATGTAGATGTTGAAGAGGGTGGGGCTCAGTGATGAACCCTGTGGGACTCCGCAGTTGATTTTCGTGGGGTCGGAGAGGAAGGGTGGGAGTCTGATCCTTTGGCTTCTTCCGGTGAGGAATGATCGGATCCAGTCCAGGGCTGTTCCTTGTATGCCTGCGTCTTGTAGTCTGGCGACTAGTGTGCGGTGGGAGACGGTGTCGAAGGCCGCTGATAGGTCGAGTAGGATGAGGGCTGCGGAGTGGCCTTGGTCCAGGAGGGTGCGGATGTCGTCTGTGGCGGCGAGTAGGGCGGTCTCTGTGCTGTGGTTGCTTCGGAATCCGGATTGGGACGGGTCGAGGATGGCGTTCTCTTCAATGAATCGTGTCAGTTTCCTGTTGACTGTTTTCTCTGCAACTTTGGCTGCGAAGGGGAGGAGTGAGATGGGCCGATAGTTCTTGAGGTCGGTGGGGTCAGCTGTGGGCTTCTTGAGCAGGGGTCTGACTTCTGCGCGCTTCCAGTCGTCTGGGAAGGTGCCTGTTTTGAAGGTGGTGTTGATGGTGCGTTGTAGTTCGGGTGGGATGGCGGCCGCAGCTCTGTGGTAGATGTGAGTGGGGCAGAGGTCAGTGGGGGTCCCCGAGTGGATGCTTTTCATGGTCTAGGCGGTGTCTTCGGCCGTGATCGGTGTCCAGTTGGAGATGGTGGGCTGGCTGGTGTTTCTGGGGGGCGGGGGGCCGTCTGTGGCGCCTGGTGGATGGTCGATGAAGTTGTCATAGAGGTTTTTGATCTTGAGGTGGAAATAGGTTCCAAGCTTGTCGCAGAGGTCTTGGGATGGGGTGATGTCTGTGGCTTCACTGCGTGAGTTGGTGAATTCCTGAATGACACTTAAAAGTTCCTTGGAGTTGGTGGAGTTGGCCAGGATTTTGTTGTTGATGAAGTTCCTCTTGGTGGCTCTGATCTGGTTGTGGTAGTCAGTCATGGCATCCTTGTAGGTGGTGTGGTTTTCAGTTGTCTTGGTGTTTCTCCAGTTCTTCTCCAGGCATCTGCAGGTGCGTCTGGCTTCTTGGAGAGCGGTGGTGAACCAGGCGGCTTTCCTGGGGCGTTGTCTGTCGGGGTTGCGTAGCGGGGCGAGCTCGTCTGCGCAGTTGAAGATCCAGGTGTGGAGTTCTCTGGCTGCGTCGTTTGCGTCGGGTGCCCATGTGTGGTTGTCTCAGGTGAGGGTGGAGTTAAGTTGCTCGTGGGTAACCTTGCTCCAGTTCCTTTGAGGTGGGCGTGGGGCTGGTTTGGGTGCCTTGGGTTTGTTGATGGCGAAGTGTACGCAGTGGTGGTCGGTCCATGGTGGCTGCGTTGTGTGGCTGAATTGGACTCTGTTTCCTGCCGCGAAGATGGGGCCGAGGGTGTGTCCTGCTCTGTGGGTCGGTGTGTTGACGAGTTGTTTAAGTCCGATGCTGGCGAGGTTGTCACGAAGGATAGTG
Organism: Calotriton arnoldi; assembly: GCA_963921515.1. Lineage (NCBI taxonomy): Eukaryota > Metazoa > Chordata > Amphibia > Caudata > Salamandridae > Calotriton > Calotriton arnoldi. Next base: position 525,744 of record CAWUFW010002560.1, on the reverse strand, counting down.
GAGTTGGGGTCGCTGAGGTTGTCGAGGTGGAAGTTCAGGTCTCCAATGAGTATGTAGTTTGCTGAGGCGATGGCGTGGGGTGCGATGAAGTCGGTGATGGTGGTGGCGAAGGGTGTTCGGGCCGGGGGGTCTGTAGATGAGGGTTCCTCGGAGTGTGGCTTTGGGGGTGGTCTGGATCTTAAAGTGCAGGTGTTCGGCGGAGGGGAAGGTTTCGCTGGAGGTGGTGAGGCGGAGGGTGCTCTTGTGGGTGATGGCGAGGCCCCCTCCTGGGTGGTTGGGGCGGTCTTTCCTCTGGATCTTGTATCCGTCTGGGATGGCGGTGCTGATGTCGGGGGCGGAGGATGCGTTGGTCCAGGTCTCTGTGAAGAAGGCGATGTCTGGCGAGAGAGAGTCGAGTAGGTTCCAGATTTCCATGGCGTGTTTGTGTACGGAGCGTACGTTGAGGAGGATGCATTTTAGGGTGTCGCCGGTGCTGGCGTCGGCGGTGTTGGAGGCCGGGGTGGTGGTGAGGGTCTGGCGGCAGGAGAACTGGCCATGGGTCATGTTCGGCGAGACCTGTTGGCATTCTCCAAGTCTTCCAGGGTTGAGTGCGAGGAGGGTGGTGGTGTCGTAGTGATGGGTAGTGGAAGGTCCAGGGTTCCTGGCGCTGGCCGCGGTCGGGTCGCGGAAGGGCGCAGACGGGCTTGCCTTTGGCGCACCAGCGGCGCGCCCGCTGCGCGCGGCCGCCATTAAGTAGGGGAGGTGGGAGGGAGGAGAGGCTGGGAGGCGGGAGCGGGGGAATTCCAGAGGGGAATTCCGGGGGGGAATTCCGGGGGGGAGGGGCAACAAAAGGCGAAAGAAACAGGCAGGCACGAGAAAATAGATGGGCACAATAAACAGTGGCACAACAGGGAAAAATTAAGAAGAAAAAAACGGCTGAGAAAGGTTACGGTGGTTGCAGGCAGTCTGGTCCCAGTTGGAGCGGGCAGCAGCCTCGAACCTCCCAAGGAGGAGGTCGGGGTCTGGAGGCAAGAGACGGCACAGCGGTGGTGCGTGGAGAGAGTGGACCTAGACCGATCAATCACTGTCCAAACAATTTTTTTTTCTGTGTGACCCATTTCTTTGTAGTGGGTTGTAAGTTTCGTATTGGTTCTACCACACCGTATGTTGCTCATATGTTCCAGTATTCGGACCTTCACACAGCGGGTAGTCATGCCTACATATTGTAGGTCACAAGGGCATTTCAACAGATAAATCACGTTATCTGAGTTGCACGTTGTGGACTTCCTCAGTTCCCATGGTTCTCGTAGGCCAATATCTACATTTTTCCCATTCAGTGTAAGTGGACAAGCTCTGCAATAGCCACATGGATAGTGGCCCGTCATAGGGGGTAAGTTCCAAGGGTTCTCTCTTCTTGTCTCCAATGGTCTTGGGGTCCTCGGTCTAGTGTGGACAACCATATCTTTAATGCTCCCACTTTTCTTAAAAGAGAATAAAGGAGGTGGCTGATTAAGTCCATTTGAATTTAGTAGACGCCAGTTCTTTTGTATAACCTTCATTTGATTAGATGTCGTATTATATGTTGTAACACATATACTTCTGTCCTCCTGTTCTCTTTGATGTATCTCAAGTAGAGCCTCTCTGTTGTTGTTTTTGGCACTTTTTGAACTCTCTTGATTACTTGTTCCGGGTAGTCTCGATCGCGGAGCTTCCTGCTCAATAGTTCCGCCTCTCTGTTGTACTCCGTCAGTTCTGAACAATTCCTGCGTAAACGCACCTACTTTCATTTAAAAGTTTCCACCCTCGCTCCTTAAGGGAGAAACTCCCTTATGGACAGTTCCTGCGTTTACGCAGGAATTGTTCAGAACTGACGGAGTACAACAGAGAGGCGAAACTATTGAGCATGAAGCTCCGCGATCGAGACTACCCGGAACAAGTAATCAAGAGAGCTCAAAACGTGCCAAAAACGTGCCAAAAACAACAACAGAGAGGCTCTACTTGAGACACATCAAAGAGAACAGGAGGACAGAAGTATATGTGTTACAACATATAATACGACATCTAATCAAATGAAGAAGGTTATACAAAAGAACTGGCGTATACTAAATTCGAATGGACTTAATCGGCCACCTCCTTTATTCTCTTTTAAGAAAAGTGGGAGCATTAAAGATATGGTGGTCCACACTAGACCGAGGACCCCAAGACCATTGGAGACAAGAAGAGAGAACCCTTGGAACTTACCCCCTGTGACGGGCCACTATGCATGTGGCTATTGCAGAGCTTGTCCACTTACACTGAATGGGAAAAGTGTAGATATTGTCCTACGAGAACCATGGGAACTGAGGAAGCGCACAACGTGCAACTCAGATAATGTGATTTATCTGTTGAAATGCCCTTGTGACCTACAATATGTGGGCATGACTTCCTGCCGTGTGAAGGTCCGAACACTGGAACATATGAGCAACATACGGTGTGGTAGAACCAAAACGAAACTTACAACCCATTACAAAGAAATGGGTCACACAGAAAAAAATCTTGTTTGGACAGTGATTGATAGACCATACATTCCACCAACTATCACTGACACTACAAATTTTCTCTTTTTAAGAGAGCAGAGATGGGTAAACAGATTAAACAGTAGCAGTCAGGGTTTAAATGATTCTATCCCTTGCTACCAACTACATGGGATAATGAATACTTAAAACAAGAGAAAGAGAGTTCTGAATGATCTAAAATATTCGGATGCAATCAGAAAGTACAATAAATATATATGCCTGGAGGGAAAGAGAACCGAGGGGTAGATAATAATCTATTATCTGTGGTATACATTCAAAAAAACTGGTTGGTATCCAATCAATATAAACTGACTCCTCGAGATTCCAAAATAAGATTTATAGACTCTGTTTTTGAGAAAAGTCCCTTGTATATAGAAAGATTAGACCCTTGGGAAATAGGGCTCTTAATATAACTGCTATTACTTTGTATATTTAGAATTTAGCAACAAAGTATAACTATCGCGGGAATTTCAATTTGGCCACCATAGTTGACGGTTAATGATCTGTAGTATACACTCAATAAAAACTGGTTGGTACACAAATAATAAAAACGGACTCCTCGAGATCCCAAACTCTGTTTTTGAGAAAAGACCCCTGTAAATAGAAAGATTATACCCTTAGGAAATAGGGTTCCTAATATGATTGCTATTACTTTGTATATTTAGATTCCAGCAACAAAGTAGAACTATCGCGTGAATTTCAATATGGCCGCCATAGTTGATAGAGAATATCCAGACGTTCTAACAGTCTAGCTGTTTCCGGTGGAATGTCCGGATCCGGTTAGGGTCACGTGACAAAGGGGAAACAGAGTAAAAAGAAGCTCCGACTGGGATGCGACATCGTCGGAGGACCCAAGTGGGGGAGAGAGGACGAACGCCGGTCTTTGACGAAGTAAGCTGGTAAGGAGGGGGGTGCCGGGTTGCATCTCTCAGCAGTGGGGTTGACGCAGGGGAGAGGAAAGTAATCTCCCCTTGGTGCCATTAATATCACGATACCCACGTGCTCTAAATAATAGGGGGTTCCGGGGCGGGACCTCCAAAAATTTAAAACTTACCAAGAAATGAGTGAACGCAATAAGAAGGACGCAGCAGGTTGGAATATAAACTTCACGCACGTTTTTAAGTAGGGGCCACTCTAGTAAGAAACAAAGATCGGAACCGAGGAGGGTTGCTAAAAATGTATTTGGTTTGAAAATATGAGTTTGCCTTGTGTTTCTTTACGTAGAGTGTGACAATAAGACGGCGTTCCCACGACGGTCCCGGGTTCAGAGAATTACTCGTAAACTCGGGTAAGATGCTGTATGTCACACGCTCTACTGCTTGGGTTTCTTTTTCCCTTTGAAAAATGGGTTTTAGAGGATAAAGAGACATTTTTAAAGGGGTTCGGAATTATAGTGTCTACAAAATTTCACAGGTGTCAGAGTACTTGTAATAGCATGACTATGCTTTCATTTTTTATGAGTGAAAAACGGGGCACATTATTGAGGTGTATTGGAGATGGCAAATTGAAACTGCATGATGATGGTTCTTTGAAGGGGATCAAACAGGACCTTGTATGTTTTGTCTCCCTCACAGAAAATGAATACTCTACGGATAAAGTAGAAGGCGCATCATATGTATATATATATTTTTTTAAATACAGAAGAATTTTCTTCCTTTTTGCAAAGACCAAATTTTGGGTCAAGACCATACAATCCAAGGGATCTACACCCTGAAGAAGGCCTTTTTAACCCATGGGGGCTAGAGTGGAAGGCCGAAACATGTTACTTGCAGTGGGGATTTAGGGGCAGTTACCCCTCCTGTACATCCCCAGCTCGCATTATTTTTAACCCTGTCAAGGGGAACCAAGAATAAAGGTAATACAAAGGTATCTCCTTAGACAGTTTTATTCTATTACTTTTCTGCACAAAAGATCCCTTCTCAAGGGAATATTCTTCCCCGCCACTAACGTTTTCTCTTCTTTTCCTTTCTCCCTCACCCCTTAAAAAAAACAGCGCTCCGTCCAGTGCGTTTGTCTGCGCCAGGACGTTTGCAGCGGCCCTATGATGAAGCATGCCACTGCTTAGTCGGTGAGGGCAGTATTATAAAATCTTTTGATTTTCCTTCTTCCTCTGGTTCTCACTAATTAACTATTCCCACGTAGTGGAGGGGGCAGGAACTTTGTAATTCTAATTCGGTTAACATCCTTGGCCCTGTTTTTATCAGTCCTTCTCTCTTTTTGTGAGTTTAAGATATTTGAAGGGGAGTCAGAGAAGGCTCATTCCCTGGTCTCTTTTTTGTGATTTTTGATGTTCTGGTATTTTACCTGCCAAATTCTCCCTCGGAAAATTGTTTGGCACAAAACCTAGAATTCCAGTATATGCAGTATCTGGAAATAGTATACATACTGGAATTTAACATGCTAATCATAAAGACGACCGTAATAGTGGCCATCTTCAACCTAGCCTGTGTCCTTAACCCATCAGATTTCCAATGGAATGGACCTCAGATCCTCTGAAAGTTTTCAAGTAAGCCCATCTGCATATTAAAAAAGCTATTTTCTTAATGCGTAATGTATTTAATTTTAATTCTCCATTTTTTGACCTTAGGAACCTCATCTGATTTCTAGTACTGGACTGTAATAGATTTTGAAACCAGGGACCTTAAAAAAAATTAAACTATTATGTTTCCTGCATGACATCCATGATGTCCCCTTTCATGGCCTGTTGCAGGGATTCTGTTTGGAAACAGAACTATGCTTGGGATCACAGAATGTCAGTGTGTAGGGACTGAGTCACCGTACCACATCAGTACCTATGGGCCCAAATCCTGACTAGCTTATAGTGCCTTACCTGCCCTCCTAACCGCCTCAGAGTAACAGGTAAGTCAGCACCCCAGAACACAACACCTTAGTCCCCTCAGGGAACCGTGGTAACGAATCATCACCTTTTGTTCTCTCACTCATGCATGTCCACAATAAACAGAGAAGAGACACAAGGAAAGTTTACAAAATGTATTGAAACTATTGTGCTCCATCATGAAGCAACTGTGCTGCACTTGTAAAACATTGCAACTAAGCAGTGTAATTAACATTACCAATAAACCATATACAATGAAAGGCCCTATTATGGCGAATTATATATCTGCCTAAGCTTAGCCTCACTACGTGAGCACAGTGATATATCAGTGATCTCTGGGATTAGTACCGGGCTCCATACCTGGCATTTGCCGTTAGCATGCTTGCATTTCAGATTGTGCAGAGCTGGTGTGCTCGTCCCGGGACCTTTACTCTGCCTGAAATCCTCCTCTCTGTTTTCAACAGGCAATCTTTGCTTATATGATAAGAAGTGCCATGTTATAAAACAGCAGCTGGGTCTCTCTGTTATGTCTAAATGTATGACCACAGAGATAAACAAGGTACGATGTTGTTCGACCTTGTACAAAATGTCCAGACCGAGCCCCAGGAAGAAGTACTGAATAACAAAAATGTGTGCAGTGTATTTCTAAAGTAATATTGTAGCACAAAAATAAGCATGTTATTATGTAACCTGTGCAAAGCAAAGCAGCCTACAAGATGTGCAGTTAGGCTAACATAGGGGAAAACTACAGTTGGCCCTAAGTGGACCTCACGACAAGCCATCCTTAAGCCAGGTTCAATTCAGGCCCAGGATATTCTGCTGAGATGCTAAAATCTTGCTTCCTAAATTCCTCTAAATGTGGGCAGCCGCACATCATATCCTTCAAAGTCTCAGGATCCAAATCACATCTTGTGCAGGCTGAGGAGGCTTTACACCCGCATCTTGTTCAATTTCTCAGGAATGTAAAGAGGGGAAACAGTGAGAAGTATCGATTCATCTCAGATTTGCAGTTGTAGGGCCCTATTACATTTACGTGTGTAGATTTGCTCACATGTAAATATAGTCCTGCACGTAGGTTTGATTCTACACTTTTTCACTACTCACCATTTCTGAGTGCAGATTTACATAAGTGTAGACTTGCATGTCTCTGCCCCTTTAGTTCAGGGGATGGAAACTTCTAAGACATTTATTTGTGTAAAGGTACTACTAGTCACTTTTCACATATAGTTAGAGATCTCCCTATAGTAAGGTATAAGAAAAAAATAATAACGTTTATTAATTCTTTAAACAATGTTTAAAATGGACATGAATATAAAATAATTATGTTTAAGCCATAACAAAAAAATTGTTACAGCACATTAACATTAACTAGTCACATTAAATGTTAATTAAATAATTGAAATATATTAATTTAATTTATAAATCGTCTTTTTAAACACTAACGAGCACTTACAAATTTGTATTTGGTCTTTCATCAAAAATATAATTGGCTCTTCTCTCCTTTTTGAACCCATTACATACATCAACCAGTAATTTTATAATTTCCTCAGCATTATCTAATTTTTTGACTTCATATATTTTTGTGTTCTAAATCGTCTATATCCCCAAAGCAACTGCACTGTTCTATGCTAATAATTTGGCGTTCTCTCTCTATCGTTGCAGTGGCGTATAGTCCCTGCCCCTTTCTGAAGTTTATTTCATGAGGTTCGGGTATGAGCTTTTCTCCTCGCTCATGGAGGGCTAGTGTCTGGCAGCATACTCTATAACATTTCTGCCCATTGCATTAGATCTTCTGCTAGTTTTTTGTCCTTCCTGGTTTGCCCTCATTTGGTGTTCCTCAGCTGCCATCCATTTCCTCAGGTCCCCCCTTCACTGCTCATATCTTGGTTTCAGGGCTTGACCCAGTGTATAGCAGTATGTCTTTTCGCAAGCACCATACCCAGAAAGACAAGATGCCGTGTGAGTTTGTTGTCCTTTTTTAGTGGTGTGATGCCTGAAAGGCACTGTTTAATGGATCTTTCGGTTCTAATACCTGTCTCTTTATGAATTCGCTCCAGTACAGTGTCACAAAATTTTGAAAAGACGGGCCAACTCCATACCATGTATAGGAAAATCAGCTTCTGACTTGTCACATCTATTACAGTTGGAAGATTTGTTGAACCTGTTGTTGCTCCTATTTTACGGTGTAATGTATGTTTTATAGAGGTAGTTAAATTGCATCAATTTGAATCTTGCATTTGTCAAGATTGTTTTAACCTGTTTGCACGCAGTATTCCAATCTGCATCAGATAATCGTTCAGGGCAACCTGTTTCCCATTGCTCTCTTCCTTGCAGTGTTTTCCCTCTCTTATTCTGTACTAGTGCTGTATGTAGGTTGGTAAATAATATCCTGCCACTTGTCATATTCAATTCAATATTGGTACCATAATATTAGTTACCAGCAGCATATCTGGAAGCACATCCGTGTTTCTCTGGTCATGTGTGCCAGTTTTGCATATTGTAGAAATTGAGTCTGGCCTATCCCAAACAGGTCTTCTGTTTCTGCAAAGCTGACAAATTTGCTGTTTTGATTTAAGTCCCCAGCTACATTGAAACCTCTCTCTTGCCATAATGTCATGGACATTTCTTTTGTGATGTTCTTAAATGGCCTTATGATTCATGACAGCATGTCAGGAGCAAACGACATCATTATAATGTAATCAAACTTCTTAACACAAAAACAATCTTAGAGATTGATTTAATTCATTTAATATTATTTCCTACGGGATGTTATATTAAAAGTTCCTGCCATCATTAGTTTCTATGGAAGAGAGTTGCAGCACCTATGAGTTGCCATGAATGATGCTAGATTTACTCTACGGCTGGATTAAAGTACATTTACTACTGGTTTGACACCTTTACGGATCTAGTGACTTTATAAGTGTAGTTTGTGAATAGCAATGGTTTACTCTTTTGTGGGTTAGTGTTTGTATTAGCATGCCCCTGCCTATACCCCTCTCTACTCTTTCCCAAATACTTCCCATTTAGTAGCAAATATTCTCCATTTTCCAACCACTTTTTCTTGTCCCTCCACATTTACACGTAAATCATAAGCTTATGTGTGTGGAACTCACCACATAGACTAGATAGGAAAGGCAGAGTTCTCCTCATATAGGTTTGTAAACAGAATTTTGTAGAATGTGAGTAGTACTACTGGAGTACTATTTTACATACTACAAAATGCACTTTGTGACTAGGCCTCATAATGATCATATGCATGTCCTGGAGTGCATAGAGCCATTCTTCTTCAGTAGTATTGATTCCAGCCTTCTCCTCCCACTTATGGATTATGTTTATACAACGGTCATTGCAGTATGAGTTTAAGCAGTTATAATTCTCAGAAAAAGTGCCTTTGCTAAATTCTTGCCAAAAAAGCAGATTAAACATATTCACATTCTCCCCAATCTCATTATTCAAGCCAAAATAACTTCTTAATTGTAAATATGTTTCTTTTAAAACCTTGTGTCAGGACCCATAACAATCTTCAATAGTCAAAATGACTTTAATTTGCCACTTTCCTGTGTTTGCCAAAGTTCCAGTACCCCACACGTAGCCCTAACTTTAAAGCCAGAATCCATTATCTCTGTTTTTAGGTCTCGCACCTAGCGTTGCAGTGCGCAGCGCGAGACCTCTAGAAAGGGCTTTAGAAAGCTAACCACACGCTCGTGCGTGTGGTTTTGCTTTCCGCGGCTGCCATTGGCTTTCGCGTGCTTTAAAAAAAAAAAATCCAGCACGCAATTGGGCAAAGGCGGGCGCATGTCCCGCCTTTGCTCCGCCCATTCCCGTCGGTGGCCAGCACGCGCAGCAGCGCACGTTCGTCTCGCTGCCGCGCTCCCTCCCCCCGCTCCTCTGTGGTGCGCGCGCACCACTGGTTTCGCGTTCGGCTCCTCTGTGGTGCGCGCCCACCACAGGTTTCTATTCCGTGCTTGTTACGTGTGCAGCCATGAAATCTGCCGGACCAAATGGGGCATTCTACCCTCATAGGTGTGGTTCTCTTAACTAGAGGGCAGGTGGGGCACTTTAAGAAGCTGACACTCGAGTCAACAATGACTCTGCATCTCCCAAAGTGTCCATTGGACTGGCCGTTGGTAAACTAGATGGAAAGCAAATTCCGCAATGCTGAAAACGTCTTGTACCCGTTGTTGCAACCGACAGCCACACAATCAGCAAACACTTGGTGTTGAGGGGCCGTTTCGGTGGGTGCAGCAGCAGGAAATACAATTTGCTGCCAGCCAGTGCTAATCAACAACTACAGGCCCTGAAAACAACAGAAGGCACCTCGTCCATGTGAGTCAGAGTTCGCTGCCTGCCTGTTGTGTTATTTTGTTTTTGTTGTGCTCCTATATCCCCGCCGGCCTCCGCTGGCCTGGTTTCAGCTTTGTTAATGAATGCCCGTGGACACAACCACCAGTAGGAGTTGCCCACCCCGAGAGCTCATTATTGGATATAGCAGGCCAAGGCTTGGTGGCTACGCGCTCTTGTGAGCCCCAAGGGTCCATCCGGAAGTTTCATCGTAATCTTATGAGCTCACGTTTCAGCAGCCTGATGGAGATGGGCTCGTGTTCTGCCGGACACTGGTTCGAGTCCACAGCTTTCACAGGAGTAAACGCGGGTGGTCCAACGAGTGCCTCGCTTTACCAAGACTCATTACAGCGCCAAGAAGGGATAGCGTGTAGAGCGCGATGCATATTACCACGTGCTCTCTGGTGCAAGCGCATCTCATCCAGGCCTAACCCTGAGATGAGCACGGGCCTCGGTACTGTGCTGCATCACTATCAGAGGTGTCACCTGGGCAGGGCGCAGTGTGAGGATGACACCTCGCACCACAGGCCTCTATCAGCCCGATAAGGACCTGAAAGGGATCAAAGGCAGACCCAGCTTATCACACACAGCTCCTTATCTGGCAGACAGAGGCCCTGCTATCTAGGCGCAGATGACCATTTTAAAACCGCATATTATGTGGAATGATTTGATAAAGCCCTTAGCTTAGGCATACAAACACTGTCTGGCCAGCTGGCATACTCCGGCGTTGTCGCTTTTACACAGTGGCCCTGGTTTCAGCGGAGTAACCCAAATTCTGACAGGCTGGTGTTTCTGAAAGGCTGGGGTGGTTGGGAAAGAGTCAGTCACACGCCATCTGCTCATCAAGCGCCACCCGAACAGTCTCTTAGAAGCAATCCGACCTAGTCACAGCCCTGCCAGGCCTTTCAAGGACGCGACCTTGATATGTGACTAACGAGGTCCCAGCCTCACTGGCATTTTAGTGGCCGCCGGTGATCATGGCATGTAAAGGGCTCTCGTCCAGCTGCTCTACTGTCTCTCCGAAGCAGTGGATCAGTGTTTACAGCTCATCAATCGAATGAACACTATGTAATGCATCCTCAGACCCCACTACGTTTTACAGACACTCAACCCACTGTGCTATCTTACCCCCTAAAACTGAACAGTAGCATGGAAAATTATGGCGCCTACCATTTCCCCTCACGTGTTTACCTTATTTCCAGTTTTTCTGTAGTGCTGCAACACCTACGTTTCTTACTACTATTAGCTCTGGTGAGTGTTGGCACCGGGTGTCTGTAGATTGCTTCGTGATGACAGCTGTTAAATGCCAAGGTGTGCCATTAAATGACAACTATGATATAAGTTTTAAATTGCCATTTTTCATTTCTTTTTTTATTAACTGCCAAACACCCCTACTGTTCCTTAACTCAAGAGATCATTATACGTCTCATGCTGACACAGGTCTCAAATCTCCCTGAAAGGGAGTGAATGAATCTAAACTGATACAAAATGTGTCTCCACAAATCCAGCCAAACGCGCTTAAATGGATGCTACATAATTACACACCACATATTTATACTCTACTCAATGCAACATAAATTCACTCAACATACTACCACTTAGTACCACATAATTACACGTCACATAATTACACTCTATTCAATGCCACATGAATACACTCCATATACCACTGTGCCACATAATTACACGCCACATAATTACACGCCACATAATTACACTCTACTCAATGCAACATAAATACACTCCACAAAATACCACTCAGTGCGACATAGTTGCACACCACATAATTACACTCTACTCAATGCAACATACACTCCACATAATACCACTCAGTGCCATATAATTACACGCCACATAATAACACTCTACTCAATGCAACATAAATACACTCCATATAATACCACTCAGTGCCACATAATTATATGCTACATAATTACACTGCACTCAATGCAACATACACTCCAAATACCACTCAGTGCCACATAATTACACACCACATAATTACACTCTACTGAATGCAACATACACTCCACACAATACCACTCAGTGCCACATAATTACACGCCACATAATAACACTCTACTCAATGCAACATAAATACACTCCATATAATACCACTCAGTGCCACATAACTACATGCTAAATAATGCAACACCAATAGCTCCAACTTTAATAATGCGAGACCTATTGCTTTGCAAATGCTTGTTCAACTTAGGTTTCTGCCTCATCAGGCATAAATCTGGTAGAGGTCTGATAACACTTGAAATGTAACCCTATTGAAAAACCGGAGACTCTGAAATATAGGCAAAATCCCATAGTGAGTGTTCTCCTTAGACATCTGGTTTGTTATTCCACAATTGAACAGTTTCTGAGTCATCTAAAATAGTAGCATTTTTAAATTCCGTGCAGTTGAAGCCAAGAAATAGATTCCCCCTCTGCAGGTGAGCGCTGCCACACTTGTTGAAATCTCTAGTGAGTTTTTGTCTGCTTACACGTCTATCCTTTCCAGCCCAAATGAAGGCCACTAGTACTTGATTTATTTACAAAAGAAAAATTAATTAGATATACGGGAAGTGCTTGAAAAAGAAATAGGCACTTAGAGGCATAACCATTTTTATGAGATTGATCTGACCCTTCAGAGACAGAGGGAGGAACTGAACACCAGGTTGCTGATTCCTTTTATAGTTTTCCAAGTAGGTCTTATAAATGCAATTTCTACAGATTTTGTGATTGTTTATTGACCATATCACCTAAATATGTAACTGGTTTAGAATATTCTTGCCCTCATAGATATTCTGCCATCATAGCTCCGTTGAAGTTCAGTAGTATCACTTTTGTTTTGATGTATTGATCCGATAGTCGGGTATCCTTGAGAACTCTTCTGTAATACTAATCACCCTGCCCGAATATTCAGTAGGTTAGAGGGCTACTTTATCTGAATAGAGCTGAATCTTGGAACCTCTATCCAGTTTCAGATCCCCCAAAATAGAGGATCTTCCTCAATCTTAAAAGCAAAGGGCTCTATATAAAGATAAACAAATTAAGGGGTGCACACACGCCTAATACATGTCTGTAATGAACAGCATTAATTTGAGATTTCCCTTAAGAAAGAGAGAGACTGCGTGTCTGTGTGTGTGTGAGAGAAAGTTAGAGAGTCAACAAAAGTGAGACAGGGTAAGTTGATAAACAACCAGGACACTAGTAGGGATGCGTTATTTTCTAATATGTAGTGGTTGTTACAGTTTTAGGCCCACACCACTATTTTGCACCTGTTAGCTGAAACCCCATTGGGCTTTGCAAATGAAGTTTGTAACTGTGAGTGAAGCTATTTTACAGCGTTAATTGTTCTTATTCTTTTGGCCCTTGATGGATAAAAGTTAAACAGTGAATTTACCAGTCAGTACTTTACCCTTCTGACCTATCTCACAAAAAAGAATGTAGCAGTTCTGTCACTAGATTTTTAACCCAACCCTGGTCTTTCACAGAAGCCCACTACATTATTGGATATGTGATTTAAATTAGTTAGTTAAAGAAAGGACATGACTGCTTATGACTACCGGTCCTCCGTTGGGCAGTATGTTCTGTGGATCATGTGAATCTCACGGATAATCCTGTGCCACTTCTACAGACAGTCTCTTTGATATGCTTGTACCTCTTGTGAAGGGCTCAGCTGTCGTCTGTTTGGAAGTGAGACTAAACCTGTTCTCTTTAAGCTTAGTCCCACAAGTGTCCTTTGTGTGTCCGTTCCTATTTACAAAGTTGAATACTGTGGATCTAGCCACATGAGCAACAGAGAGTGCATTGTATGAAACCGTGAAATCACAGCAAAGGATGCTGATAGGGTATCAGTGCATGGTGTTGAACCCACTAGGAAGACGATTAGGTCAGATGGATTTAAAACAGGTTTATCTTGAAGACCTCACATTATGAATTTGGAAGGTATCATTTTATCATGGTGAATGTGAATGATTCTGTTGGTGAATCAGGAAAAAGCTTGCTACAATGTTGTCATTTTCTTAACCCCGGGGCAATCTCGAGAGTTGTTGATCTGCACCTGCCTGCGACATGTTTGTTCTTCAAGTAAGTAATATTGCTGTGCGCAGGCTAGGGAGCTGTCACCTAACTATAGATTGAGGCTGATCCATTTTAAGTTTATTCACAGATTGTTTAGGACCCCTGTGTGGCTGCATAGAGCTGGCGCTGGATGGTGAGGATGCGCGATGTGTACGATGCAGGACGCCGGAGGCATCCTTTCTGCACTTGGCCTGGGAATGCCCAGATGTTGCGAGATACTGGGGGTGCATTTTTGATGTGATGGAGGCAATGATAGAATACAGGTTTGAATGTTCCCCGCTAACTGCTTTACTCGGATACGTGCGCAGGGTGCCAGCGGAGAACAGGAAACTAGCGGCTATGCTTTTACTGTTGGCAAAGCAGCGGGTGGCAATCTGATGGGGCCGCAGGCGAAGTCCATGAGTGAATGAGTGGCTCAAGGATGCGACATTCTGCCACAATCAGCTGTCTGAATTGTGGGACTTAATGCCCGCTCAGGCGCGCCCTCAGAATATATGGGAACCGCTGCAGAGTTACCTCGGATCCCATCCTCTTGACCAAGCTGAGGCCTCTATTGCGGATGAGTAGTCACTGTGTGGAGATCGTGTGAATCATCTGTGAGGGCTCTGAGCTCGCCTGCACGACACGCAATACTCTTTCAGTGGCGGCCAGAGAGAACCCCCTTCCTTCCCTCTTTCCCTCTCCTTCTTCCATCTCCTTTTAGTTCTGCACCCTGGAATTCATATGGGGTGACAATATGCTGAATTGATATCGGGACATTGAATGCTCCTCGGACTCTCAACAACAAGATTATAATGCATGCTTTTGGTGAATGCAGATGGATAATCCTGCCATAACCATGTCCCAGCAGTCTCTCTGCGCTAGCAATGTTCTTTGCTGTTGTTTGTACTTAATGAAAATGTATAAATACAAATAAAAAAGGTGGTTGTCCCAAGAGAATTACTTGAGACATTTTTCATCCAACCTCAAATTATTTAAATTTATAAGGAAAACAACAGAGTTTGACCATGAGGGCAAAGACGAACACTAGCGTTGGTTAGCTACATTGTCTGATTTTTTTAGTTTCCATTACTAGTCGAGTGGCTAAGGGTAAAGAGGCTTTGACCTGAGCTAAGGAGAGTTTTGAAAATACTTCAAGGAAGAAATTTCCTCCATCTCCGTGGGGTAGACCCACTGTTTGAACCACTGACCGAATATGTTCCCATGGGGTAAAGCAATTTTAACTCTATAAAGTAGTTTTGGAGTGCAGTTTTGGTAGTATTTGTCAGTGTTAGGTTGATGAGAGAGAAATATTTAGGGCCTGATTACGATTTGAGTCGGAAAGTCTCCGACCACAGGTCGGAGGCTTTCCGACTCACATCGTTGGTTTCACTTTCGACCGCTGCATTACAATGTCGAAAGTGAAACTGGCTGGTCATTCCGGCTGGATTCCGACAGGCTCAAAGTGCCGTCTGCCAGTCGGCAGGCCTCACAGTAATCCCTGAGGATGGCGTTTCCGCCGTCGGGATTACGATGTCTGTTTTCAACAGGCTTTCCATTTCGGGCTTTCCGACATGGAAAGCCTGTTGGAAAGCGACTTTGGGGGCCCCAAGCAGGGCCCCCATTCTTCCACGGCCTCCAGTTGGGGGATGAGAGGGCACCTATGGTGCCCCCTTGTTAATCCCTACACCGCATGGCAGGCACCTTGGGGTGCCTGCTACGCGGTGCAGGGATTAACAGAATCGCCCATTTCTCTATGTAAGCTTGTGCTACAGCTGGTTTACGGTCAAAGCACAAGCTCCCATAAAGAAATGGGAGCATGGGAACGCACCATGTGCGGTTGCATTGTAATACTGCGGTCTGGACCGCAGACCGGAAGTCGGTCGGTCCAGAATCCGCGATGATGTCTGTCGGAGGCAACTCTGACCGACATAATAATCAGGGCCTTAATGTGAAGTCAAAGGTCTAGGCTTGAGATGTGTAAGCTCCCCTCCTCCCTGTTTTCACACCGCCATCCCCTCTTTTTTGTTTTTTTAAGGGTTTGATATCAAGACCCATTGTTATTCTACTGACACATTCTGTGAAGAAATGTAGTACTGCTTAAAAGCCACTTGGCCTTGCTGTGGGCTAGCATACCATTTTCTAAGTAGGATTTTTTCTTGGATCTCTGTTTCGAGTCTGCGGAAATGGAGAAGACCTTCTCCAAAGTGAACCAAACATTTTTGGGACATTTTGCCCCCTTTCTGTATTACAAGAACCAGAACCATTCTTGCAACAAGACGCCCCTTGGGGAAGTTGAGTGTTGGCATGTCTGTGCCAACTCCCACCCTCCACTCACATGATTGCCATGCTGTGAGGCAGTGTACTGAAAGATGTTTTGTCTTAATGGTTGTTATTCAGTACTAATATAGCACACGATTACCTTCATTATAGTAGTAGTTGTATTATTTAATATTCTTCAATTATTTTGACAACATTTTATAAAATATCTATATTTACCTTATAAAAGCATTGAAAGTATACATAATACAAGAAAATAAAAATATAATAATGCATATTCCTTTTGCATAGCCAAAGGGCTATTGCAACATTCATAAATCTCCATTTGAATGATAATATTTTGCTTCGAAGGTGAGTCAAAGTACCGTATTAGATCAAAATAGGCTTCAAGAAGCAATGATGACAGGCGATAAAAAGAAAACAATGCAGTAAAATAGGAGTACAACTATACTTTGACTGACGTGCGCACCAGCATACACCACCTTAAAATTTCAATTTAGCTGCAGCTCAGGGAATCAGATAAAGGGGATTTAGTCCATATCTAAACAAGAAGATTTGACAACGCGTGCTCTGACCTAGGAGAAATGAGATACAATTAAACAAAGTATTATTTCCCAGTGTGTTCATTGTTAAACTCACTGAGCATGTTTCCAAGATACAATTTATGAATCTTTGTTAAAGCATTTAAGCTATCTTTGTCATTTCTACCTTTGATAAGCTCCATTGTGATAGAGGTATTTTCATTATTAAAAAACACCTTGATTAGAGCAATTTGTTTTCTGGTTTCACATACCCATTTATTGTCACTGTTATTCAGTTCATTCTTGCTCAATGCTAATATTTTATGTTGATCAAACTATGATAGGCAATGTAGATATTAAATATGTTTTTCTGGGAGGGGCGTGACTAGCCAACAACCAGGATGGCCGCTTTGGAGTGAAACTCCGATCGCCGCCTAAATAAACTTCCCCTACATCTGTCACATTTATCCGTTTTGCCCCATTAAACCTGTGGACCTAAAACTCCTGAAGGCTGAGAGCCGTCCGAGCTGAGAGCGGAGGAAATCCGACCACCTAGTCCAAAGTTATAGGCCCTGGAGCCGCCGACCGTGAGGAGACTGGGGACTCGGCTGTGACGTTGCACGGCTTTCGTCCACGCGAGCCCGGCGTGCTGGACGAGAGCACGTCGGCCCTGGAAGGTGATCCTGAAGTGGGGCCCCATCTGCTGCTGATCGCTGCATCGCCCCTGCTCTGAGGACAGACCCGAGTGGACCTGCGCGGGACGGCTGCGGGGATCCCCGGGTGTATCTGATCTAATTGACGCGCCTTGTGAGCTCCGGTGCGTGCGGCTGGCCCAAGGTCTCCTCCCGCGATTGCAGCCCAACATTTCACGAAGGAGGTGAGAGGCGCGGGTCGCGCTTGATTTCCCCCCTGTCACCCCCCCCCCGAGGTACTTTCGAGCTGGTGGATGCCCCGTGCCGGGGGGGGGGCTGAGATGACATCTGCTCCAGGGCAAACTTCAGCAGTTTCCGCGGCGCTGCCCCCCACGCGTGACGGGCGGCCCGTGGACCGCCACATGACGCTCTTCACTGCCCGTTTAAGGCCTGCGCAGACTGGGGGGCGGCAAACTGGCACTGGGCTGGAGAGCTCTTTTGGTTTTTGAGGAGCATGGTTGTAATTGCGGACCTCGCCTGACGCTAGATACTGAGGATTCCGGACAGGAGGCATGGGCTATTACCAGGACATTGGGCCAAATGACACACGGCGCCATTATGGACTCCAAACCCCCAGGGCTCTGATGTTCTCTGCTCCCATCTTGCGCCTGAATAAGGAGTCACAACTAGATTGCATTCTGCTGCGCAGTTGGTCGGCTTTGGTATCTGGGACCCATTTTTCCTCCGCGCCTGATTTCTCCACTCAGCCTCCACACTGGACACAATGGCAGCAGCAAAAACAAACAAACCCATTTGACAAAGTTGGCAAAGTTCGCTCACTCTAAATCCGATGCTGCTGATGGGAAACTCGACCATCACCTTTTTTCCAGGTTTCACTTATCAGGTGCAACAGAAGCGTAGGTCCTTTTTAGAAGTAAAACGAGCGCTTAGGAGCCATAACTTGAAATACGCAATGCTTTTTCCAGCTAAACTACGAGTGCAATCGGACGGAAAGTCATGGTTTTTCCAGTCCCCAGAAGCCGCCTGGGACTGGTTGGAGGGTTGGCGCTCCTCCAAATCTCAGAACCACTCCTCTCCTGATCGCTCGCAAAGGCAGGAGGGTCGTCTGGTGAAACCCGCCTAACACGACAGTTTGAATATCATCAGACCTTGACCTGCAGTGAGGGCCTGCCCGACCTTCCACGCCCTGTAGAGACTTCGGATATCGGGCTGACTTACGTGCATTCGTGAGCCCATCGGGGCAAGGGTGACTATGCTTGGTGAACGTTTGCTTGAGGCTCACACCCTTAATTTATATTCCACAGACCATGGTTGTGATAGAAGTGGTTCAATGTGGGCGGAGGTATGCCGCCTCAATCATAGTTACTGAGGTTTAATGTTAGCTGTCTAGGGCAAACGTAAAAGTCTTTCTGGGGAAGAAGGCCATATTCTTGGGTAGTTCGGCTGTGTAGCGTTCCCTTCACACAGTTTCTCTGTTTTGGGTATACAGGCACTCTGCAAAATTGGGGGGAGGGCAGTTCTGAGTCCACGTTGCAGGGAGGCAGGGTGGGGGGGGGATCCAGGGTGTTTCACAGGGGTTTATTATAGTTTCATAATGGGTTGTTTGTGCAGTAAGCGTATAGATGTCGCCTTCAATGCCATTTGGGTCGTTAAAAAGGTATGGGTCATTTTTCTTTGTAGCCTTTTATTGTGTTTTTGGTGCAGTCCGATTGCTGATGTCGCTTATACAACCACCTGGGTCACTGACAATCGATCTCAAAAGTTTTTCATGGTCAATATTGTAACACGCCCAGCTTGAGGCCGGGCTAAGAAGTGTCGTATTGATATTCCTTGTTGCTCCATTGACCCGGTTCGGGGCAAGTCCCCTGGTTATAAATATAGATGAGTGTCGACCATAATATAACTCCAGTTTTGGGTCGCCTTAAATTACTCTCGTGGAATGTGAATGGACTAGGAGACCGGATTAAGAGGGGAATAGTCTTACAATATTTGAAACGGCAAGGCCCTGACCTGGTATTCCTTCAAGAAACACACATACAAGGTACCTCCTACTGTGCACTTAATAGATGGGGTTATAAACTGATAGCTCATGCAGGTTTTACTCGAGGATCCAGGGGGGTGGGCATCCTGGCACGCAGCTCCCTCCCCTTTCAGGTCCATAAAACCACTTGCGACCCCCTAGGCCGCTTTGTCACGATCTCTGGACAATGGGAGGGTAAATCCCTCAATGTGACCACCCTATATATACCCCCCAAACTACATTCCTCTACCCTGACTGACCTAGGTTCACACATGTTGGGACTGCCTGAGGGAGACCTATTAATGGGGGGAGACTGTAATGCTGCCCTGAACGGTGAACTTGACCGCCTGCCATCCAGACGAGGGGAACCGCCGGGAAAGTTATTGGCGGACTTTCTGGGGGCCATGGGACTGATAGATGTATGGCGAGTATGCCACCCTTCCATCAGACACTACACCTTCCACTCCGGGGTCCATGGGAGCATGTCCCGTATTGATTACCTTTTCAGCAAAGCCACCCAACTTCCCATGTTTGGCGAGATCTCCTTTCTCCCTAGGGGTATCTCTGACCACTCGCTCATTATGACTTGGTATGGTGGCGCGCCACCGCACACTCACCGTGAAATGGTTCTTAGTCCTTGGTACCTTAGAATACCAGCAATACGGGACAAATTGAAGGAGGCCACAAAACACTATTTCGAAGAAAATGATGGCTCGGTTGAGTCGGATGTAACGCTATGGGAGGCATACAAGACAGTGATCTGGGGCTGTGGGGTGGCCGCAATAGCGGGCCACAAGAAGGAAACACGTAAACAGTTGGAAGATATTGAGAGGGAGGTAGCTCTTCTCGAACACGAATTGGTGGCATCTGCATCATCAGGCGCCTCGCATAAATTAGCCGTCAAACAAAAAGAATATAGAGATATCGCAGCAGAGGCGGCCAGGACCCAATACCGGGCCACTCAGCACCGTGTGTATGATATCGGCGATAAAGCTAGTAAGCTGTTGGCATGGCTTGATAGGTGAGAGTTAGCCAATAGATGGGTGGCTGAAATTGTAGATCAAGGCGGAGTGAGCCAACGTGATAGAAACGGGATTGCGGAGACATTCGCTAAACATTTCGAGCGTGTTTATGTCCCCTCGTCCGCATCCACTCAGCAGGAGGCAGCCAAATTACTCTCCACTCTGCCCCTGCCAGTGCTGGATCCGCAGGACGTAAAAGAGCTCGACGCCACTTTGACTCCTGAGGAGGTATCTAAGGTGATCGGCGCATTACAATCTGGGAAAGCCATGGGCCCGAGTGGCCTCCCAATTGAACTTTACAAAACTGTCTCCTCGACGATCGCTCCGTTTCTCGTCCGAATGTATGGTGAAGGTGTCACTCGAGGGATCCTGCCTGAAACGCAGAGATTGGCAAATATTGTCGTTATACATAAAAAGGGTAAACCCCCGGAGCGATGCTGTTCATACAGACCTGTATCTCTTCTTGACCCAGAGGTTAAGATATTAGCCAAAATTTTGGCTCTCCGCCTTTCGCCATACCTCCACAAACTGATTCACCCAAACCAGTCCGGATTTATGCCCGCTAGAAACACTGCGCTCAATCTCCGTCGCCTCAGTAGGGGTACTCGGTAGAGCCTCTACCATACAGGAAGATTCTGTGATTATGTCTCTAGATGCCAAGATGGCCTTCGATATGATAGAAGGCCCTTCTTGTTTGCCTCACTCGAGAGATACAGATTTGGTGAGCGGTTTTTATCCTGGGTGCGTCTCCTTTATTCAAAACCCCTGGCCCGGATCACGGTTAACGGTGGCAGGTCTACAATCTTTGAATTGGGAAAGGGTACAAGGCAGGGCTGCCTCCTGTCACCATTGTTGTTTGCTTTGGCTTTAGAGCCCTTGGCCCTATGGATCAGGGGCGACCCCCTTATTCGGGGACTTAATTGGTCGCCAGAGTGATCGGATAGAATCTCCCTCTACGCCGACGACATCCTCCTATACCTGGCCAGGCCCCAGTTCTCGATCCACAGGGTATTACATATTTTTGCCCTCTTCCAAAAATATTCCGGTTACATCATCAACTGGGATAAATCATTATTATATGTTTTAACCGGGGACCCCCCCGATCCTCCCTACGGGATGTGATGCCCCCATAGTCACAGATGGTTTCCAATATCTGGGCATATATATTACTAGAGATGCAGAGATTTTCTACCAACGGAATCTCTTACCTCCTTTACATCGTCTCCGGACCGATGTACAACATTGGAAATCACTACCTCTTACGTTGTTAGGTAGAGCCGCCCTTTACAAAATGATGGCACTGCCCCGTTTCCTTTACGCCTTGCAGAATACGCCATATTCAATCCCACCTCAATATTTCCAGTCGGTTGATTCCGAAGTACGCACCCTACTTTGGAATAATGGCACGCCCCGAATCGCTCTTAACAAACTCACAAAAAGCTGGTATGACGGGGGTATCGCCCTGCCGGCCATCAGATCATATTATTGGGCCTCACAGTTAGTGGTCCTTAATCACTGGACGCATCGTCCCATTACAGACCCAGCATATAGAATGGACAGATATAACATGGTTGCTGGAAATTACTTTAGGGCGCTATATGGGGGGGACGAAATACGCACCTAAATTCACCCCGACTTCTACCACGGTTTCCATCTGGCACGCGGCAACCGCTGCCTTAGGCTGGAAGGGTAAGATTACATGGGTCACTCCACTGCTGGAGTCCTGTCACCTGGGTATGCTTTCAAGACAGCCGGGATTTGACAAATGGGACCTGATCGGTCTCACCACAGTTGGGGACCTGTGGGCAAAGGGCAGGGTTGTCCCGTTTGGTGAGTTACAAACACAGTACCAGTTGCATGAAGGGGAAACCTTTAGATATCTTCAGGCAAGAAGTGCACTATATAAAGTAATTCCCAAGGGCTCCGACCCACCTGTTTCCTCGCCTTTAGAAGATAGGCTCTTGGACGACTACCTCCCGGAAAAAGCCATATCACTGACCTATCGTAAAATCCTCAATAACTTACCTGAAACTCACGATAGAATATGCATAAAGTGGGCGGACGATGTGGGAGACATGACCGATGAGGACTGGAGGGAGGCCCTGGCCTCGCCCCGGGAGGTGGCTATCCACTCCCGTTTCAAACTTATACAGCTTAAAATACTTCATAGAGCCTACTACACCAGTACAGCGCTTGTTAAGATGGGGCTTCTCGGATCCCCGGCCTGCCCCCGGGCTGTGGCTCTACCGGTACTTTTCTACATCACTGGTGGGAATGTCCTCCAGTGCTACTGGGGTAGAATTGTGTCTACCATGTCTCAGATATGTCATAAACTCATTGAGGCGTCCCCTCGGCTTTGTCTATTGAACATCTGGGAAGCTACAGATCTGTCAAGAACAGAACAAGTGTGGGTCTAGCTGGGTTGCATGGTGGCAAAGCGCAACATCGCCAGAACATGGAAGGGAGGAGTCGGGCCTAGACATGTTGATTGGGAGTCAGACATGGACTGGTGTATGCAAGCGGAGAGGGTGGTCTATGAAAGTAGGGGATGCCCAGGCAAATGGACAAAATATGGGGCCCATGGAACGAAAGTAGGGGCTTGCTTTGTACCCCCTTTAGCGACACTTCCCCTTTTCTTATGGATAATGAGACACCGTAGTGCTCTAATGGATAAAGGTGACCGTGATTTATTTGAATGTGCTCCTGACCCACTGTATTGTATTTATTTGCAATTTAGGCTGCACATCTTTTAATATCTCAGCTATTGCTCTTTACTGCAATTGTTTTTCTTTGTATTGTTTTATGTTGATTTCTTTCAATAAAAAGATAAAATATATGTTTTTCTGCTGCTACAAACCACCAGGCCTGGTTGCGAACTTTAATCATATAGCCTGAATCATGGTACGCAAGAACAAACATAAACATTTTTTCCAAGAGCTGTATTCTACATGCTCCCAGAAACACTGGGATCCAAAACGAAAAGCTCAGCTCCATATAAATCCTGGGGTGGAACTTTGCTTTTAAATGCCTTCTGAAGTGAGTTGACTAATTTCTTTACCCACTTATTAATATGCTGGCTCTTCTTTCACGTCGATCACAATGTGAATCCCAACAAAGAGATTAATAAAAACTTTAAACCAAGATATTTACACAAAGCCACCTCCTGGATTTGTGTCGAATCTAAATACCATACAAAAAAGCTTGAGCTTCTTGCCAAACATAAGTATCTTAGTTTTGTCTTTAAAGTTAGAAATATGTTGCCACAGTAGTCAGGCAGGGCTGATCAATTACTCTGTAGGCCTGCATGGGTCGGATCTAAAAGAACCAGATTATTTGAAAATTGAAGGCAAGGATTGTGAACCCACCTATCTTCGGTGTAAAGGAAGGTAATGCTCCTTAAAATAGACAGAAGATCTTCTAAATACATGGCGAAAAGAGGTGGAGCAAGAACATAGCCATTTTTCACTAGTATCAAACCATGGTAGCCAATTTCCACCTGTTGCCATATTTCAGTATGCAGGGCCCTAATGAATAGAGTAAGGAATTTTCATTCTCTCAAGCTTTCGTCATAAGATTTATCTGTCCACTAAATCAAAGGCTACCCAAAATGTGATGAAGCAATAGTATAAATCACCTCTTTGCTCCATTGATTTCCTGGCTAAAGCCCACAAGGCAAGACAGTGATATAAAGTTGAGTGTGCTTCTCTAAATCTGCCTTGTTGAATTGTATAAGTTTATTTTCTTCAATCCAGTCTTTTAAAGGTTGTTATAAGATCTTAGCATACACTACTACGCCAAAATATCTGTTAAATTGATCAGTCTATAATTCGCAGAAGTACTAAATCACCTTTTTTGATAATTAGTTTGATCACAGCACCCTTCCGAGAATGAGGGACATTACCAGATTTTGTTTTCCATTTAAATGAGGAGGAAATCGGGTTAAGCCGCCATTTTAAGTTATCTTTTAGTATTATAGCTTGGAAATTATCTGGGCCAGCTGCTCTTGTGAGACTAAATAGTATAATAGCATTTTCAATTATGTTTATGAAAAAGAGATTTACTGATAAATTATTTGTATTGTATGCACATTGAAAAGACTGTATAGCATTACGTCCACAAAGATCGCTCAAATAAATTACCCAATCCTCCTCAAATTATATTTATTAGATGAGGTTCATTATTAGAGGAACCTTTCCTAACAAGGTTCAAAAATGTCTTTGGGTCCTGTGAGGATTGGGCTTCAGTTATTAGGGACCAACGTTTATGCATGTAAAGATATTTTTGTATCTCTTCGGAATTATTTATAAAAATACAGATGTTAAATATATATTTTTTCCTGGCTGCCCCATTTTAGGTCTGGTGTTAGCCTAGACCTTTTCATTTTATTAAAAGTATATGTATCAAATACTTATAGGGGCATGCAGCCAACCCGCCTCATGTGTTGGTCCGTTAGTGTGTCATGCACATTTCTTTTCCACCCACTACAACATAGAGCATGGCTCAGTGGTTCAGCCTATTTCAGCCATTGGCTACCTTCACTGTGAGCATTCTTTCATAAGGAACACATCCACACACAAAATAGTTCCCTTAAAAGCCAGGTACTAATATGGAAATGTGTGCTTTTGAAACCAAAAATTATTTTTGCTTTTAGCTTGTGTTTTAGATTGATGAAAAACCACGACAAAACAAAACGAGCATTGACAAATCAAAAAGGCTGGCACCCAACATTAGATCTATTGACTTTGCCAATGTTTGTTTCATTATGTTTCTTTTCTTTCTTTCTTTATTCTTTTCAATTTAACTAGCTCTATCAAACCAGTTGATCTTGAGGCAACCTTTTGAAGAATTAACCTTATGAAAGCAAGGATCCTCAAGAGTAAACACTTTCAGACAGTCAACAACATATTGAATTAAAATATGATACTGTAAAACAATATGTCCTTTTGATTTAGAATCCAAAGTATATGGAGAAGAATGCAGCTAGAGTTGTGGCAGCAGCTCTAACTGTGAACTATCTGTTCTTGTGGTTTAACGATGAAGTAATTCAACTGCCAAGGGAAGCGTACCATCAGGAGGACAGATTGATGCAGTATAACTTTCACAGTAAAAAGTCTAATGATCACTTCCATTATACTGACATTTTTTTTTTAAATAAAATAAATAAATAGTGCCAAGCAAATACATAAATATAGTCAATAGGACCAGGTTGAAGGCGAAAACGAAAAAGAATTGGCCACTGGAGAAACACCTGGAAATTGACCATGCAGGCAAACAAAATCAAGAGCTGTGAAAAGGAATTCCCATTTTCTGCCTAGGATAAATTACAAGATCAAAACTTTGCAGTAGGGGCAATATTTGCATACAGTAGGTCTACTATTCGTAAGTCAAAGGCAAATAGGTTAAGCCTTAAATTAAATGAGCCCCCCATCAATTATGATAACTGACTCATAATTTGTAATAATTTATTTTCAAAACTGAAATAATTTGAAAAATTACTTAGAATCTGAGAAAAGAAGGTAAACATTCAAAAGTATCACTGAAGGCTCAGCAGTTTGATGGAGAGCAAACTCTTGTCTATCAAAAGTATCCCAATTAAATAGAGAGCCATAACGGTTTTCATATAATGAAATAGCATTTGAGCAATCAGAAGGTTCATTTTTAGTTGCTAACCTGTAATTGTCTTATCCCAGCAAAGTGGACTTCACTATTTGGTCATTTACAAGAGTGCCAAAAGAGAGAAAATATTGGCTAGAGATGTTCAGAGGTTGAGAAGAACAATGTAGGGAAAGCCCTTCATAAGATGTTAGAGGACCTGAAAAATTACATTCTTCTAGGAAAACTTCATCTTTGGGAACAAAACTTACTTCCTTGAGTCTAGGTCTTTCTGTGTCTTCATTATCAATTTCTAGTTACCATTGAATACAAATTAAGGCAAGTTACTTCCCTTCCTGAATGAGTCTTGAAGTGGGATCTTCAGGTATTAATCCCTGGACAGCCCCCATCTTGGAAATGGTCATTCAAAAGGCTTAGCCACTCCCACTTCTTCCAACACATGGTGTGGAATAAACATGGAAAGAGGAGCACCCAGATTTGATATCCCTCCTCTGATGCAAAAGTTCCTGCTGACCCACCGGACAAATCACAGGGCACTCACCCAGGTTACCACAGCTGTGAAAACAGAGGAGTGGTCGTAAGCCTCAAAGGCGTCCAGCTGGACATTGAGGGCAGAACCCAGAAATGCACTGCCTGACTATGCAGTAAGCGTGCCATCTTTTTCCCCATACTTGCTGCCTCCTGTACACTCCCAGCATAGATGTAAAAGTAGCATAGCCTGAAGTTGACTAATGTTTCAGTCACAAAACCTTACAGACAAGCATTGGCATAGCCAATAGGTCTCGCCTTTGGGACCGCATAAGTGTTTAGCCGTGCAGCACATTATAGAGACAATAAACCTTAATTCATAAAGTATGGCAAGAAAGAAGGCCTGCAGTAGCGGGATACGAGAGCTGCGATGGTACACGTGGGAAGGCCTGATGGAGGGCACTGCTGATATATACATAATAATAAAACACCACACACCTTTGTCATTCTTACACCTCTTCCCCGTTCTATCTGAACTACGCTTCCCCTTCCCCCAGCAGGCGAGTAGTGAAGTATAAAAACCAGGGACCCCATTTGTTCTATATAATAAAACAGAGGCGTGCTAGACAATAAATAGTTTTTTAAAAACACAGAGCTTAACTCTGAAAAGTCTGAGCAATCAAAATGATCTCCCACGTGGATGGCTGGAAGCCAAGGGAAGCTGCCTGAGGGAAATTGCTGCCGCTTCCCTATATACTAAAACGTTGTTTGGAAAAAGAACAGCCCGCGTTTCTGGAGTTGGGCATTCAGGAAAATAGGTACAATATCCGTGGCTATATTAAAATTGACATACCGATCTACCGCAGCGCCTAGAAGCAGTTCTGTTCATTTGTGCGCGGTTTGCATACAGCGCCATTCCTGCAGAAGTAGGGCAGACAGCAGGCAAGAGTCACCAGCCCACCTGGGTACTTTAGAGGCCCTGAAAAAAATGAACAGGCTTGAACTCAATCCTCGGAGCTTGGCGATTTACCATTAACGGAGTGTGACCGCATTGGATATAAAGGGAAACGAGGTAGATATGACATGCTTGGAAAAAGGAAAAAATACTACCGGCTGTCTTTGGCACGACATCATCCCGGAGCTGCAGGTGTAAAAATAATAAAATTTGTATTTTATTACACAGTTTAAAATCGGTGGTCGTTGCATTAACAAACGAATTACGCCGTTTTAAAATCACTTTTGAATAGAAGTAAAGCAAAAATGCACACTGAATGGCTTAAGCGGTAAAACAACGATTGCTGCAATCAAACAAGTAGATGCGTTACAAGGGAAACTTGAATAGCGCATTAACCCGGGGAGGAATGTAAACAGCAAGACTCGCGTATAGGTGTATCATAGCAGCATACGCCAGCTGCTAATTTAGCAGGCAAAATATTTTTTAATGTACTTAACAGGATAACGCGGGCTAATGATAAAAGGCCTGGTGCATTATTTATTGTAGACCGGCGTCGACAATGCGCATTGAGCGATGGATCAGTTAACATAATTAAGTGTTAAACGGCTAGTCAGCAAGGGAAGGCCTACCATGGCTACTTCAGACAACAAACACACTGCTGGTTTAGATGGAGGCTAATACAACTAAGCGAGTCATGAGATTGTTCAACTATTAGCAATTTTGTTTATTAACTGAAAAACCACTATTAGCAATACTGCTTCAAGGCTAGCACTCTGAACCCTGTGTATGTAACATAGAGGAACTGCCCAGGTAAAAGCAATGAAGACCCCAATATGCTCAGGCAAAGCTCTCCAGCACTGTCTCAATAAAGCCCCCCTCAGAGTAGGGCATTGCATTGCAATGTGAGTCGTCTCTGCTATGATCTCTTAAGAAGACGCGCATCACAGTGCCACATTTTATGAATGGGAGCCCTCTGCCGGTGTGAACTAGCCTGAAACTAGTCATTTACTTTAACGTATGCAAACGACTTTCAGTCCTGTATAAGGAATCACAGCCTATGTCCCTGCTGCGATTATCATTTAAAGTGAGCCGACCACATTCCATGCGCTGATACCTCTGACTTTAATATGTTTACCAGTCATTTAACATTCACCGTTTACTTATTACCCACACTCACTGCTTGCCACAGGTTGCAATGAAGACATTTTCTGAAATGTGCGAGGGAGGAAAACAGAACTGCGTTAGAAATGAATGTAACACCTGCTGTGAATCCCGAACATAGGCGTGGTCTTACTTGTAAACATTTGAGAGTCTACACGACGGGATGAAGCAGCAGTAGGCATCTAGCAGTCAGGCAGACACACAAACGCGTGAAATGCCTGTGCGTAAAAATGTAAACGGGGATGGAGAGAGGGAGGAAGAGAGGGAAGTAGAGCGGGAGGGAGGGAGAGAGGAAGGGACGGAGAGAGGAAGGGACTGAGAGAGTGAGGAAGAGAGGGATGGAGGGAGGGATAGAGGGAGGGAGAGTGGGAAGGAGGGAGAGAGGAAGGGATAGATGGAGGGAGAAAGGAAGGGACGGAGGGAGATACAAAAAACTCCATAAATGAAAATAGCAGATACAGGACAAACAGCCAATATTATCCATTCACCTACAAACATATCCGTGGGTGTTATATGTATTTAAGAACATGCCTTGTGGCTCAGTGTCACCCACATGCCAAAAACCACCAATATGTGCTGATCAAAAACTTGTAGAAGCCACGTGTAATGCTGAGCATGCACACTATCCTTCACCGATTACCAATAAGTGTATGTTTAAAGGTACCACACGTACCTACGTCGCCATAGTCCAATAAGCAAAGTGGTGTTGGAGAAGGAATTTATCGCTACACAAACCAAAAACAAAATGTCAAAGACCTGCTACCAAAAATAGGGGTAAATTAAGTTATGCGTACGAATTCCTACTCACTGAAAGCGAAACCAACCAAAGCTGAATATCCTCTGGGAGGGATGAAAACCGTCCCACAATTCTACATCAAGGGAGACAACCAAGTATGAGTCCTTGTATCCACCTATTTTAAAGACCGCTTACGGTTACCGAAACTGCTGACAACACCTACTTACAAGGAGCGTGCTTCTCAGTGTCCGTGTTAGTTTGTCTTCTGGCTTCCAATACTTCCCTTTGCCTCCGTTTTCAACACAAATTATGTGGTGACGCATGCGTGCGCTGTAAAAAGTGAAAATAGACTCCCGTACTTGCCTGTCTGCCCAAATGTTAAATAGCAAAACTTTATAAATAATTCAAAAGGGATGGTGCTAAAATGATAATACAAGACCGAAACAACAACTATGTTTAAAAACGTAATCAAAACAGAAATATGTATGTGAAATGCATATTGCATAAAAAAGTGACCGTGACTCAAATTTGTGGGGGAAAAAAAGCACGGCCCGCGCTGTGTTTAATGACGCGGCCGCAGTAACCTGATCCCAAGTGGGGGAGGTGTGCTGTGTCTGCCTGCTGGAATTTGAAGCACTCGTGCTTGTGCTGGCCTCCGCCTTCAATCAATCAATCAATCATGTCACTTATAAAGCGCACTACATACCCGCGAGGGTCTCAAGGCGCTGGGGGAAGAGGGGGGTGGTGCTGCTACTGATCGAAGAGCCAGGGAGCGAGCAGCGGCGGCGGCGGCGTGAGAGCCATATGTTTTCAATTAGCACGCGCGCCGCTGCTCGCTCCCGCAAGGTGGATGCCAGCACAAGCACGAGTGTGGGGAAAAGGAGCAGACCGGTTTCTAAAGGTCATCTCCTAGACAGCGCATGCGCGCTGCCTAGGCGAGACCTAAAAAAAAAGGTGTGTAATTTTCATACTGATATTGAGAAAAAGATGCTGCTAAGACCTAAATTATTTTGCAAAGTCATGAGAGTAGACTCCATTGTAACCATCAAGGTTAGTACTTTTGTTAGGGGCTCTGGGAATTATCCTAGCAATGGGAGAATAATTGGAAACACTTTAGGACTCCTAAATAAACTTGGGAGGCACAGAACCATAATCTCTGTCTTTTGGCTGTTGGTCTGCTGTAGGTTTAGTTTCAGCCAGTTGCATATCTCTGAGCTTAAGTGAATCTATACCTGGTTTTCCACAAATTGGTTTGGGAAGATTCTCAGATCAACCACAATCAGGGTATCATTAGCATAATTCTGAATCATTAGGTATCTATCAGAGACAACATTATATGGGGAGCTTATGGAAATGAGATAGTTGGCCAGAATTGACTGGAATAAGTTTATTACAGATTCACAAATCTCAGCTACTAGTTGCAACCTGTCAAGCAGAATGAGGTGTTCTACTGTGTTGAATGCTACTATCTGGCCCATCAACACCAAGAGCCAAGTGTCCGGCGGCTACCTCTGTGATTTCATCAGTTATGTCTCGTAGGGTAGTCTCCATCCAAGGAGGTGGATAAAGACTGAGAGACATCTAACAACCCATGATAATCTAAATGATCCTGTGCCGCCATAGTTCTTTGAGAATATTTAGCCTCAACCATCTATAGGTCAATAGATCATCCATTTTTTAATAATGGAGCAGTGGTAGAATGTTCAAACTCAGTTAGGCCAAGATCTCATTGATTTGAGACACTGAGTGAGTTTCCAGCTCAAAGCGATCCGAAGCCAACTATGAGCAGAATGGTCTGAAGTTTTTATTTCACTTAACGTCATTTTTTTTAAAGTGAAGTAATAGTGTGGAAAAGGAATACAGAAAGGGGTAAGGAAAGTCCTGGAGGCGACACATTGACACAACATGCAGTATATCATTCACTGGCATGCTATGCCTGATTGTGAACATCTTATCTATAGAATAATTGACAATATTATTACACAAAGTTTATGACACAGGCACTCCCATTGCGAAGGAGGGAGATAAGAGTAGGTAAGAGACTGCTGGAAAAGAATGGTTTCCACATTAATAGTCTGATGCCAGAACTTGATTTGAGTTATCAGCTTATCATCAATACAAAAATGTTTTTGCAGGCATGTTTTGCTCAGTGCAATGCACTAAGTGTGCTGGTATGCATTGATGTGGGCTTCATGTTTTCTTTTTAGGAACCGTAACTGCATTTCTTTGCCAGGTTTGCCAGGGAGTCGACATTTGGATCTCCATTAAGCAAGTCAAAGAAGGATCAAATTGGTTGATGTCACTAATGTGGACTTTACTAACTTGTTTAGTGTCTAATCTGACTATATTGAATCCTATCTGAACAATGCCATTGTCAGGACCCATTAGGGGGCCACGGTGCAAGCAGTGGCTTGGGTTTGTTTTCCCTTGATGTTTTGGGGTCCATTCTACTATGACTCTGCAAACTGGGGCAAGCACAACCCCTTCAGCACTTGACTGTCACTGGTGGCGAGGGACCTGCACCCCACCTCTATCGTCTCCCACGTTTGGGAGGAGATGTACCGGCTGTAGGCTCGGCCCATGATGGGTGGCTGGAGTAGAATACAAACTCAAAACTCAAGTCTCCCAGCAGTGCAATGACTCCTTGGCCAACCCAGTGTTTTGCTGTGAAAGAGAAAAGTAATTTAAACTGCACACATCAGGCATGTATCCAGGTTCAAGTGCCAGTTAACTCTCTTCAGTATGTTAGTGCTACGTTCCCCTTTGGTTCAGTCTCACTACAGTTCACATCTCATTGTTCCTTTTTTGGAGGCTGTCTAGGATCTACAGACTGCCCTGATGGCCCAACTACAGTAAATCTTGTATACTGAATTTTAATTATGGCCCTAGGGGCATGCTTATCTAGTGCATGCACAAAGGCCTAGGCCTGCCCCTTGACGTGTATGATCTTCGACTCCCCTTGGATGGTCACCAAGTGTATTCTCATTGCCAGTTGACTATTGTCCCTGACACAGGTCAAGTGCTTTGAGTGGTCGTGACAGTGGGTCATGTTTTGTGAATATCCATAATTGTTATGAGACCTTTTTTCTGTGACACTGGAGTGGAGGCCTGTTGGCTCACTTGTGTAGATTTTTGCTTCTGTGAGCTTACCCAGTTCATAGCCCTAACACCCCAAGTGTATGTTATACTGACACTATCTTATGAGATAATCAAAAACAAAGTGCCTACAGAGTGTTAACCTCAAGAACATATGAGGCAGTGTGTCCTAACAGATAACAGTTTAGCAGGAAAATAAATCAGCATTGTCAATCAAATAAACGTCAAGAAAGCTTATTTGAAAAAAAGTGTATGTTTATAAAAAATTTAAATGCAGTACAGAAGGCAAAAACAATAAACAAAATACATGATAGAATCAATATAGGGAATTAGAATAAGGCTCAGCCAGATGCAGGAAAGAGTCTGAAATGAAGTTAAGTCTCAAGGCAGAGATTTTCTAAGTCCTAATCAAGAGACTGACTGACACAGGTCTGCCCTCTAAAGTCAGGGCATACATGACACAAAAAAAGAAATAGCTCACCTCCAGATTCAGGGTTTTATATAACAAAATATCCAGCAAAAATGACTATGTCACCATAAGGTGATTCCAGTCATAGCACAAATTGACAAACCAGAATAGAAAATGTAATGACCGCAGTATAATCGAACACCATCCCCTAATTGAATATTAATACAACCCATTTTGACCTAATGTCATTGGATATGACAGTACAAATCTAGTTGCGTTCAAAACAGTGACAGTCTCACATAATGAAGTACCTTGAAAGTAGCAAGGCTTCCCTCGGTGCTCTTCGAGAACAGCATGTCAACAGAGAGCATTTCACTGTGCAAAATGTGCAATGTGGTTTGGTGAAGGCTAACATTTTGTCTTTCTCTGATTACTCCTGCAGTGTGAATGATGACAGCCGGGTACAGAAATGTCATACATCTTTGTGCCTTTATTCATAAGCTCTCCAGGTTTGGAGACTACCTGACTGTGAGTAGCATCACTGTACACAAAGCCTATGTTTGTAGAACAACCTGGAAAGTTATCACCTCAACCTGGTTGTGCAGTTGGAGACGGTGGATACACATCCTCTGTCTGACTTTGGTGTATACAAGGGGGACCCCACTACCACACTTGTTCCAGTTTCGAGTTCTCTGTGGCCAAGGAAGGGAGTGTTCCGCAGAGTACCCACAGAACGTCTGTGCAACTAGGGTTAGCGTCATTGGAGACTGGATCTCTTCCTGGATGAAAACTGTGGCTGTTCTGAAGCACCTAGAAGCCTGCCTGCTGATAGAGGGAAGGAGTCTGCCAACCCTTAGTGTCTTTCGAGCCACTCACCATTGGTTTGTGTCCATTTCATCCCGGCGCACTATTGAGTGTTGCCCAGCGGACGAAGGTGTAAACCCAGGAAAGTAGGAGTCTGCTGCCACATAACCTCTCCCACGAGTGTGTGAGCATGCCCGAGAGCTGGGCAGTGGAACCAGTCCCTTAGGGCTATCCATTACTGAGTGGTAAGACTGTGAACTGTGACTGTGAGAACTGAGCACACCTGTTTGAGAGTGATAGAGGCTGTAGCAGAGCTTTAATCACACTACTATCTTATGCCTCTTAGGGGGTAGGTGACCCAGACTAGGCGGAAAACCCAGATTAGGGGGAGTGGAGTAGGGAGAAAGTGGGGAAAGATGGAGCGCTGCCTGAATAGCGCCCAGAGACACTAAACTGATCCAGTTTGAGTAGTGTGTAGTATTCCATTGTGATATGTATTAAAGTGCTTTTGTTTCTGTAGAGGTAAGAACTGGGCCGAGTTGTGTCATGGTTGAACTCTGAGCTCGAGCACCCGCACACTACCTCCCTGAGCCGCCTGTGACTTTTTGCTGTTGCTACTACTGAGAGCCAAGTGCGGAAGGGGTTGTACCTGGCCTAATTTGCAGAGCCATAGTAGGGTGGACCCCCGGGACAACAGAGGCAAACAGGCCGAGTAGCCCCTGCTTGCTTCATGGTCCCCCAGGAGGGTCTGAAAACAATAAAACAAGTGAATGGAATTACAAATATGGTGCAAGCGAGGCCGCTGGAAGGTCTGCGGGACTTTGGGGAAAAGGCACAAGCAGTAAGTATATACTGTCCAAGAACATTTTCTTACAAAACATTTTTTATATTTAAACTTTTGCTGTGAGGCTCTGTTTCCCATTTTAAAAGCACAGTGCTTTTGGAAAATGCTGTTGGTCTTCAGAAGCACTCATAAAGGGGATGGCAAAGTTTAATGACTTCTTGTCACAGCCCCGAACCCCCTTGGGGAAACCATTGCTTTTCCCAGGTGGGAGGCACCCAGCTGTTTGAGGACAAGAGCCTTTAAGAACACTCTGATAATATTCCTTTCTCATGGAGGTGTTAACCTTGGCTAAGAGATGGTT
Source organism: Calotriton arnoldi (assembly GCA_963921515.1). NCBI lineage: Eukaryota > Metazoa > Chordata > Amphibia > Caudata > Salamandridae > Calotriton > Calotriton arnoldi. The sequence continues at coordinate 491,097 of CAWUFW010002560.1, read as the reverse complement.
GTGTGGCTTTACCAATAAAGGGTTTGTTTAAAGTGTTACAGTATTACAGTTGTTCGTAGATCGGAGTACAGGCCGTGTTGTAAAGGTTATCCCGTTGAGTGATGGTGGTGTTTTTTTAGCAGTTTGAGGTGGAATACTTCAGATTGTGGGTCTGTGTTTGTTGTGTTCCAGGAGGCAGACTGTGCCCTAGTTCTGCTATTACTTGTAAGCAGAGTCCCCTCCCACCGAGGTAAGGAGAGGAGGCACATTGTTGTCTGCTTGTGGCTACGTCCCACGAGAAGGGCCTCGGTATTGTTTTATTTAAACATATGTTTATTGATTTGTTAACAACAAATGCCACACAGTAAGGCACTTCCCAAGGTGGCGGATTCAAATCATCTGTGTCTACAACAGGCAGCATTCACGCAGGCAGGCTCTACACGTCCAACCCCTGCATTTAGAGATAAATACAGACAGAAAAACATTTATTTCTATGTCTGTATTTATTTTTGAATGTGGGTAAAAAGGTAAATTAAGTTGGTTTGGAGTGATTCTAAATGCTGTCATTCACGACTGCCAGTCCAATAACTGCATGGATTGAGGAAAGGAATTTTAGTATTGAGGCTTTCAGCAGGAGGTGTGCACAGCGGTGATACTCACATGTGCATGTTTTCATATAAGTACACTCATTTATCATCTGTAGGTGTTTATATAATTGAAATCTGTCAGGCATTCAAGTATGAGTGCACATTTATCGTTTAAATAAAATATACTAGTTTCAGCTTAATTTTTAACAAAACCCAAAATAAATATGGATAAATACAGATGCAATTAGCAAAAAATAAATATGGACAGATGGAAATGTCAGAAAAATAAATATCATACCACCGGAAGCCCTAGTCAAGATTCACAGTGGTTTATCTACACCTGAACATGTCTACCACGGCACTGACAAGTCTTTGAAGCCATTATGGCTACTGTGGTTGCATCCATCGCCATACCATGCTCCTCATATATTCTTTAAAGGGTTTCCATATGTCTTTTGTCCTTGCATGTATAGTCTGCTGCTCAGCAAAAGTCTCTGTCTTGTCACTGTAGGAAACAATATCTTTACGACAGTCTTGTAATTTAGGGCGGAGCATTTTTTCCATGCCGTGCCACTCTGTGTCTAGCCAGCAACAAAAGCAGGACAGTGAGACTTCTGACAGAACATGGTACATCTGCCAACGTAGGGCAAAAACGCAGTCAGCAGGACACAACTCGGCATGAGGATGTTATGTCCTCAATTGCGCATGCCACTTCAGCACAGAAATTATGGCACGGGGCATATTCAAACCAAATGCAGAAAATCGACTGGGTTTGAGAAGTATCTGGCAAAGTGATATAGGCGGGACGTGTCAATGATGTGCAGAAGTTTTTTTTTTTTTAATTTAATTTTTCAACATAGTGTAAATATACATCAACACAAAACAGGTACTGGTATACCTATCACAGACTTCTATACAGGCAAATATCGACCATTCCGACCCCCTCCTCACCCACCCCCCGTAAGTCAACTTATGTTTGCATTAGACAGGTCAGACTTTTCAGTGCACAACTGTCCAGTCAGATCAATACCTTACATTGCCACTTCTCACCCTACCCCCCATTTCCATCATTTGAGTGTAGATAGGCCATCATCAGTCCCCAATAGTCTCTTGGCCTTGATAGCAGAGGACGTTCCTCAGCACATAGTTCGAGTTGGGTCTTACAGTGTGCTATATCCACTAACCATGCCTCTTTGGTGGGGCTGGTTTTGCTCCCCCAATGAAGTGCAACTCTTCGTTTCGCCAGCAATAAGCTCACTAATAATAGTTTCTTAGTTGTCGATTTGAACACACTCAGTAGGCCCAGCAGACAGATCAACGGTGTGCACATCACTCTTTCCCCCACCACCTCAGATAAAACATCAGTAACCTGCACCCACAATTGTCTCACTCTTGCGCAGTTCCATGCCAAATGTATGAAATCAGCCCCCTCAGCCCCACAGCGTGTACATTTGGAATCATTTCTCAGGCCATACTTGCATAATTGCACAGGAGTATAATACAACTGATGAAGGTATTTAAACTGAATTATCCGTAAGGTGCAATTAGACGTCGGCATGCTTAATTGTGCACAGCAAGTTTTCCAATCCTCCTCCCCTATAGGCTGCTCCAGCACAGCATTCCATTTCTCCATCGATTTCCCAACGCGCAGATTGTCGTCCTTTTGTGCAGCTGTGTACAACGTGGTGATAAGATGGTGCCTGGAAGTACTCGTTAACATACACTGCAGTGCTTTCAGAGTGGGTGGTTCGCTGGGAAATATCGGGTTATGAGCTCGGACTGCCGCTCTCAGTCGGTAATAAACAAATGTAAGTAGTGGGGGCTGGGCTCTATTTACCACCAGGTCTGGCAAGTTGAAAAACGTTCCATTGATGTATAGATCCCCCATATTATTAAGACCCACCTCCCGCAGTATTTGAAGTGACTTGTCTTCCTGTGCAACTGATATATCGGGACGATGTAGCAAAGGCATCTCAGGAGCGTCTAACACCGGTTTACCCGCCCGCCAAGCCATCTAAGTAGTCTGCAATGTGTTCATTTCAGATCGATGGGTTGAGGTGCAACCATGCGGGAGGATAGCTCTGAGCGGTATCGGGCCGCCTCATCGTGCTCTATTGCCTCATGTGAGATAAAATCATGAGATGCATGCCAGAAGTGTGCAAAGTGAGCCTGGGCACAAAGGTAATATAACTTAAAGTCTGGGGCACCAAACCCTCCCTCTGAATATGGTCGAGTTAACACTTCCCAGCCAATTCTCGTTTTCTTACCAGCCCATGTTAGTGTAACCAATAGGGATCTCAATTGTTTAAAAAAGGACTCGGTTAATACAATAGGGATGTTAAGAAACAGATACAGTAATTGCGGCAGTATTACCATTTTAATAACTGCCAACTTGTCAGCTAAAGAGAGCGGAAGCTTAATCCAATGCGCAGCTCGGTCTTCGAGCCTGGCCATTACTCTACCATAATTTTCTTGCAGTACTACACTAGGGTTCCTGTGCACCCACACTCCTAGATACTCGATAGGACCTGATGCCCATTCTAATGGAAATTCAATAGCATGTGGTTGCTTCCCTGACGTGAGCGGAAGAATTATCGATTTTGCCCAATTTATACACAGACCTGAATAGTGCTCAAATTTGATATATTCCCGGATTACCGGTCCTAGATTGACGACTGGGTCCCTAATATAAAGTGTCATGTCATCAGCATATAATGAGATGATCAGTGGCCGCAGGTGAAATCCGAGTGCTGCAGCCGCGTGTTTTTGCCTAATCATGCAGGCTAGTAGTTCCATAAGGAGTGCAAATAAAAGAGGTGACAGAGGACAGCCCTGTCTTGTCCCCCTGTACACTCTAAAGGCGTCTGATGTATTGTTATTGATACGCACTCGTGCAGTCGGAGCTTCATACAATAATCTGATCCATTTTAAGAATGCCTCTGGCATACCCATACGCGTCAGTACAGCAAACATATAAGTCCATGCTATGGAATCAAAAGCTTTGGCTGCGTCTAGTAACACCGCAGCCGCTGGTAAGGTGGGCTCTATTTGGTGTAGTAATGCGAATATGGTACAGAGATTGTACGTTGGGGACCGTGCAGCTGTGAAACCGGATTGATCAGGTAATACTAGCTGGGACATCAGCGGTTGCAGCCGTATAGCAAGTATTTTAGCCTGAACCTTTGCATCCATATTTATGAGAGATAGTGGTCTATAAGATTCACACCTCTCTGGCGCTTTACCTGGTTTCAGCAATTTTATAATGAGTGCCTCTTTTAACGAGGGTGGCAGCGCACTACTGTCTTATGCCTCCTCATAGACTGCGTGTAGGTGCGGGCTAGTAGATCAGAATATTCTTCTTTCGCCTCCCTCACCTCGTCAATTGTCACTGGCTGCGACAGGTTTTCTCTTTGTCCCGGCGACAGCCATGCCAGTGCCACATCCTCTAAATAATGGTTCAATTCAATCAGTGATGCTGTGTTTTGTGGTCCATATAGACTTGCATAGAAGTTTTTGAATGCTTGGAGAATTTCTAGGTTTGAGTAACACGCTGCACCTACCTCATCCACTCTATGGGTTATAGATTCTGAACCTTTCTGTAATCTCAGCTTTTGTGCAAGGCTACGCCCAGGTCTCCCGCCCTCACCGTACACTCAGGCTACATGCCGCTTCGACATAAAGCGTGCCTCTTGATCTGCCAGGGATTCATAGTCTGACAGCTGTTCTCTAATGGACGCTAGGATAGCCTCCATCGGGTGGTGTTCATTTTCTCTTTCTAAAGAGTTTAGCCTATCTTCAGCCTTATTTAATTGTGTTCTGATGCTTTTCAGTACCCCTGTTTGTGTGCTTATGCATTTCTCTCTTAGTGTAATTTTAAAAGCTTCTCACAGTGAGCTTTGACTAGCCACCGACCCTGCATTTAATGCAAAATACTCTACTATCGCCTTGCGCATCACCTCTTTAAAAGCTGTGTCCAATAGCGCTGCCGGGCAAAAACGCCAAGCAAACTGTGCGGGGGCTACACTTGGTGCCTTCAGTCGCAACAAGACTGGCGCATGATCAGACAGCGTCTTAGGGAGGTTCCGCACTTCATCCACCCATTGGCACACCTCAGTAGAGATTAGCCAATAGTCTAGCAGCGCCCACGTTCCATGGACTGTGGAAACAAATGTACCCTCCCTCTTTGTTGGGTGTCTCAATCGCCAGGCATCCTCCAGACCGTATTCATTCATCCCACCCCATATTATCTTGGCTGCCTGTTTGCCTCACCACTCCGTATCCGCTGAGCGATCCATTATGGGATTTAAATACGTATTTAAATCTCCCCCCAGATAATGTGTGTAGGTGAAACGGCATGTAATCGTCGCCAGATATCCGAAAAGAACTCCGGATCATCTATGTTTTGTGCATATGTATTAACTATTGTGACATCAGTACCTGATAACTGTCCGCTTGCAATGACAAGCCTACCCTGATCATCCACCGGCTGAGATGTGAGTGCAAAGGGAATCCCACGGCTAATCCGCAGCAGGACCCCCCGCGAGAATGTGGAATACGAGGAGGCTAAGCGACTATGGTGCTATCTGAGCGCCCTCCCAGGTGCGTCTCCTGCAACAGGGCTACATGAATATTGTGTCTGTCTAAGTATTGCAGCACTAACCTGACCTTTCAGGGATTATTGAGGCCTCTAACGTTCTATGTAATAAAGTTTACACTGTCATCCACCCGCATCATAGTAGCTCTTCGTAGTGCAGTGCCAGTACACTCGGTGCATGGCAACTGGGGTGCGCAGGCCGGAACATTGTGCATGTCTGTGCTGGTATACCCTAACTAAACAAGTGAACTTCCCCCCACCCCCCTTCCACTTCAGCGGCCACAATGGCCAAAGATATCCCCAACAATTCGGAAGCATACACAATTGCGACATTGACATTTCTGGAAAGAACAAATACAAAAAAAATACAGCACACTGTGCTGAACTCATCTGGGGTGCTCTCTCGCGGAGGGTCGCAAGTGGCCCAATCTCCCTCCGGGTGGACGGGTGTGGCCAGGTTCGCAGGCATAATGACAACCTTCCCCACCTGCTGCAACGTACAATGGTATATGGAGTTATATAATATTCCCCGTCACCAGGGAGGACAGGCCCATGGTCGCAGCAGTTTTATCACAGGGCTATTGTAGCTACATTTTCGCCCATTACTCAGGCCCTGTATTCAAGCTTCTCCATCTTCGACATCCGAAGTGTTTCGGGCCTGCACGTTTGGCAATACCTTTTTCAAATAGTCCTTGGCTGCTTTGGGTGTTGCAAAAATTTGCTGCTTGCTGTGATGCTCCACACGAAGCGTGCCGGATACATCATGGCGTATGAGATATTTGCCTTTTGCAGCTGCCGCTTGACAGGCAGAAATTCTCTCAGCGCAGCCTGTACTGTAGCCGCGAAGTCCGGATAGAAAGAAACCTGATTCCCCTGGTATTGCACCACTCCTTTTTCTCTGGCTAGCCTGAGGACCGCGTCCCTGTCCCGATAATTCAGGAGCTTTGCTATAATAGGGCGTGGGGAAGTCCCCGGTGGTGGGCGCGCTGCGAGCGATGCGCCCTCTCCACTACCAGTAGCGCAGATAAGTTCTCAGCTCCGAACAGCACCTTCAGCATTTCTTCAATGTAGATCTCCATTCTCTCAGTGTGGTGGACTCCGGCACACCAATAATACGTAAATTATTACGGCGGGAACTCGCCTCGAGGTCTTCGTTCTTTGCTTGTATAATTGCCAGGACGCGCTCCATATTCAAACTCTTCGAACACACCGTTTGCAATTCGTCCTCCGCCTTGAAGATTCTCTGTTCCGTCTCCGCAATGCGCATAGACTGCTTATCCATTTTCGCTGCCATAATATCTATTCGCAAATTTAAGGAGTCAATTTTGCCGTCAATCGATTGCAAGCTACTCTGCAAAGTCAGCAGTGTTGCTTCAAGAGTGCTGCTCTCTGTGGTCCCCGTAGGTTGCCCCTCTGACATGCCTGCTTCAGACAGCTGTTTTGTGGAACCTCGTGTTTCGAAATATGAGCCTGGCTTGTGTTTTATCTGCTTTACCCATAATGATGGCCGCCCCGTGCACCACAGCTGCTCACAATGGTGGGTATTGTTTTATCTACTTCTGCTTTCCTTCTCCCAGGTGCTTGGCCACCGGTATGCAGTTACTACAGAGCACCGGGATCAACCTCCCGGCTATAAATAGGAGTGCAGGTCCGGTATCACGCAGTACCCTCACAGTAATGTTGCATAGCCTGGATAGTGCTGATGTGTTCTGATGTGCTTACAAGCTGCCTCTAAAGTAATTAGCAGCCTCCTGAGGTGTCCCGCTTTGGGTGAGGGCAGACTCTTTCACCACACAGACCATGCAGTACTGCGCAATGCAGGCCCCAGGTCTGCAGTCGTGCTCACGGTGTCGGGCCTCAGCCAGCACACGCACTGCTCCCCAATGCGCTTCAAAGCTGGCTCGCCCCTATTGTACCTCTGCTGCCGGCTCCGTTATATAACTGTGAGACACACGCGTCTCACCAGGCCGCAGCTCTCCGTTAGATTCTGCTTGCCAATTAAGGGCTCAGCGCTCAGACCGACGCCGCAGTCTAAATTTTCTGTATCTGCCTCTCCAGCAGTCAGGCCGCCTTCGCCCAGCGAGGGTGGGGCTCACTCGTCCACACGCGCACTCCCCCAACTGCGTTTAGCCGCCGCGTCCTCACTTATGGGTTCTTGGCCGAAGTTCACTCCAGCAGCACGCCCGCAGATATGGGCACAGTGTCTCTCTCTGCTGCCGACACGGGCCCGACCTCCAGCCACGCCGCAGCTCGTTCCGCGCAACGGCACCTCGCAACAGCTCGCGGTGAGTAGCGGGGTCCCGTCATATACTGCGCAGCAAGTCCCCCGCGGACTTATTCTCTGTTTCTTTTGACTAATGTGTGTTTAAGTAGTAGTAGCCTAGACTACCCGAGGACCCGAGTGGCCTCTATAGCACCAGTGTTCATTTCTATAATATAATCTTTCTAAAAGTGGCATTTCCAGACTTGCAATTTAAAAACCAACTTCACTAAAAGATTTATTTTTAAATTGTGAGTCCAGAGACACCAAACTCCAATTTTCTATCTGCTCCCAAAGTGAAATTACACTTGAAAGAGGTTTCAAGGCAATCCCCATGTTAGCCTATGGGAGAGACAGGCCTTGCAGTAGTGAAATACAGATATAAAAGTATTTCACTACCAGGATATGTAAAGCACAACCGTACATGTCCTACCTTTTAAATACACTGCATCCTGCCCATGTGGTTGTCTTTGGCCTACCTTAAGAGTGCCTTACATGTAATAAAAGAGAAGGTTTGGACCTGGCAAGTGTGTGCACTTGCCAGGTCGAAATGGCAGTTAATTCCTGCTCACACAGGCTCTGCCATGGCAGGCCTGAGCCAAGTTTAAAGGGCTACTGAGTGGGTGACACAATCAGTGCTGCAGGCCCACTAGTAGCATTTAATTTACAGGTCCAGGGCACTTATAGCGCACTGTACTAGGGACGTACAAGTAAATTAAATATGCCAATCATGGAGAAAACTATTGTCAGTACATTTTAGACATAGAGCACTTGCTCTTTAGCACTGGTTAACAGTGGTAAAGTGCCCAGAGTCCTAAAACCAGCAAAAATAAAATCCAACACACAGTCAAAAACATGAGGTCAGAAGTAAAAAAAGACAGGGGAAATCACGCCAAAAGATGCCAGGTTTAACACCATGCCAGATCTCTCCATTGTGCCTAGTGTGTGTATCTGACAGCCTCTATGAATTTACTGGGTCTTGGCATTCTATTGGCAAGTACAGGTCTTAGAGTCCCTGTCTCTATTCAATGCCGCTTTTGTCGCCAAATGTGGGCCGTGTTTTATGGGTCAGTCCAGTATCTTTCAAAATCAGGCACTGCAAAGCCACCAAACAGTAGAGTCAACATTTCCCATCACAACCTCGGGTTCTTCCACCCAACACTAACCTGGTTAATAATGTGCTGAGCCTAGCAAATATGATTCCCAGGCAGTATTGGTATGTTCGTGAATAGATATAGAAATCTGGGTAGCACTAGCATCTTGACAACTGCAGTTCTGCCAGCCGTAGATAGAGGCAATCAAATCCATCTCACTACTTGTTGGGCTAGCTTTTCAGTCGTCTACAAGTAGCCCTAAATATATGACAGAGACCTCCGACAGGACAGAGGGTATTCTAATACTGTTTTGGAGGTACTTTCAGTCAGCGCAAATGTCTCACTTCAGTTCATTTGGGCACCCGATCAGCCTCCAAATCTCGCTATGTCACGAATTATGTGTCCCAGATTATCATTAGACAGGGGGCATCCTTGTCTTTTGCCAATTCCAACACTAAAAGGGGCAGAAGTATGTTTACCCATTAATGTACCTATTAGAAAGGGATCAGTATATAGCAGCTGACAAGCTGCAAAAAATAGCTCACTAAGCCCATCCTACAGATTGCTGTCAGCAGAAACGGCCACTCAAGTAAAATGAATGCTTTCCGTCCATCCAAAAATACTGAGACAGGCCGCACCTCTGGATGGGTCCAATGCATCAGTGCATGTAGTGTGCCTAAATTGTTGGAAGTGGCTCTTCTGTGTATAAACCCTGCTTGATCCAGAAGGATCAGCTTTTCCATTAACGAGTTCAGTCTGTTGGCAACTACCCATGTGAGTAATTTATTGTCCATATTGAGCAGTGAAAGTGGCCTGTATGACAGACAGTCTTTGGCATCTTTGCCCGGCTTGAAAACAGTGGCTATCAGAGCTTCCCTGATGGTAGGTGGGAGGGAGCCCTTATCGAAGGACTCTTGATAAAGGTCCACACGATGTGGGGCCAGAATTTCTTTGTATGTCCTAAAGAATTCACTAGTTAATCAATCAGATCTGTGGGCCTTGCCATTAGTTAAGCTATCTATTGTGCAGTTGACTTCAGCTTGTGATATTGGTTCAAACATGTACTCTTGCATGCCTCGCTTAGCAAAGTCCAATGCGATGTCCTCCAGGTATTCCTCCATTTGTACGCCTCTATAATATTGTTTAGAGGTGTATAACTCTCCGCAGTACTCTACAAAAGGTTTCACCAGACCGCAACTTTAGTGATTGCACAATCAAGTGAGTTTAGGTTTGGATTTGCTTCAGTGCCCAGGATAGTGTTCTGCTAGGCCTCTCTCTTACCCTGTAGAAATGTAGTTGCTCATTTTTTTTTTTTTTAAAGTTTGATTTATTAAAAGACAACAAACGAAACAAATATTCATAAAGATGATCAATCTTCCTATTGAACAATAAAATGATTAGATAAAATTAGAAGACAATATAGGAATTAAATTTATACTATATATATAAGTACGAAAACAAATATACGTTGAAAGGAACTAAAAAGGGGGATGGGGAAGGGAGGGATAATAGAAAATAGAAACATAAGTCATTAATATAAGACAATCAAAGATATTGTCTAAATATACATAGTGAATAACATTGTAAGCATATTATTAAGTGAAACAGTGAAAAAAAAATCTGTAACAAACTTTCATTACCTAAGAGATATCATTAAACATATGAGCGTAAAAAGGCGGAACGGGCAAATTCAAGGTGGTTTCCGAACTTCGTCAGGTAAATTTTTAAGAGCAGCAGAAGAGGAGGCAGAATGAGATAAATAATTAGTTAAGGGGAGCCACATAAGATCTCTTTTAATAGCTAAGGATATGGGGGAGACCTAATTAGTGTCTAATCTATGATGGAAACAGACAGCGTTCCACCATGCTCGAAAATTAACTTTATCAGCTTGTTTCCAGTTGGAAGTTATTAAATGGAAAGCAACAGCTATTAATAAATCTAAAAGTTTGAAACTTGGAGGTGATTGAGGCCATTGGGGAGATAGAGTACCCAAAAATATATCAGTGAAGGAAAATGGGATTTGGACTTTAAAAATTACTAGGATTTGAGACCAAACTGATCTCCAAAACTGATAGATTGAGGGGCACTCAAATAACATATGTTTTAAATCTGCAGTGGGACAGGGACAGGACCAGCAAACGGAGGGTGAATCAGATGAAAAAGAAGCTAAGGACATAGGGGAGAATAACAATCTATGATAAATGAAAAAAAGGGTTTGTGTGGTGTTTGCAGCTCGAGAGGTTTTATGGAGTTTAGACCAAATTTTTTCCCAGGTAGTAATTGACCATTCTTGAGCAAAGTCCTTTTCCCAACTTTTTTCAGTTTTCGATTTAAGTCTTTCTGTGGAAAAAAGTATAAGTTTGTAAATTTTTGATGCTGATGGAGAACCTTCTAGACTTGAAAGAAGAGGTTCAGATGATATAATAGAGTTGGTAGAAGCAGGTAAGTTTTGGAGAAGATGACTAAGTGATAAATAGAGATTATTATATTGCGATCTGAAGGATGATGGTAGAGAGAATTTAGATTGAAGATCAGAAAAAGAAAAAGGCTTGTTGTCGTCTATAAGTTGTGAGATCCAATATAAGCCTCTAGAGTGCCAAGATTTCCAGAATATAGAGCGGTTACGAATCCGCAAAGATTTATTATACCAAATAGGTTGATTATGGAAAGAGGTAGTGGAGGGATATGATGAGGATACCAGGGGTGATAAAAGTTTACGAGAATGAGAAATGACCGGGAAGTGCAAAGAGGTAACTTTGGCAGTGAAGGTCAAAATTTCTTGGAAGCCAAAAGGGGTAATAAGATCTTTTTCTAATTGTAACCAGAGGGGTGGATGTAGGGGAAGATCCTCAGAAATCCACTTAGCGGCTTGTTTAAGTGAGAATGCAGCATGATAGGTCTTAAAGTCGGGAAACTTGAGGCCACCATTGGGTCTATCTTTCTTGAGAGATGATAATGCTATACGTGAAGATTTACCTTTCCATAAAAATTTTATCAAGATAGAATCAATTTTTTTGAAGTAATACTGAGGGATATGAATAGGGATCATCGATAACATATATAGTACTAGAGGTGAAAGCATCATTTTAATAGAGTCCAACCGACCCCACCAAGAGAGAAAGAGAGGGTGCCATCGATTAATATTATCATTTAATTTTTTAATAGTGTAGTCAAAATTTACTTTTAGTGTATTGGGTAGTGAGGGCGTGAACCATAGACCGAGATATTTTATTTTAGTAGGCTGCCAGGAAAAACCAGATGAGTCAAAAAGATGTTTTTGGCACAAAAAATGTAAAGGAAAATTTCGCATTTATCGGCGTTCAATCGATAACCTGAGAGTTTAGAAAAGAAGGAGACTTGTTGAAGAAAGGGATTAAGGGATGTTTCAGGATTAGAACAATACAGAAGAATGTCATCAGCATAAACTGATAGTTTAACTTGATGAGAGTCAGATTGGAAGCCGGTGATTCGATCATCCTGTCTAATTTTAGTTAAAAAAGGTTCTAGGGCAATGACAAATAATAAAGGAGATAGGGGGCAACCTTGTCTCACTCCTCTGTGAAGCGAGAAGAAATCAGAACAGTGACCGTTAGCAAATATGGAAGCACGGGGATCAGAATATAACAGAGAAATTAAAGTTATAAGTTTGGGAGGAAAACCAGCCCATCTCAAGGCTTGAAACATAAAATCCCACCCAATCTTATCAAATGCTTTCTCAGCATCTAGGGAAATTGCTGCAATCGGATGGTCTAGAGAGGAGGCCTTGCTAAGGATATTGAAAAAAACTCGAGAGTTATCAGAGGCAAGTCGTCCTTTGACAAAACCCGCTTGTTCAGGACCGATGAGATCCGGCAAGATAGGATCAATACGTAGAGCCAAAATCTTCGCAAAAATTTTGTAATCAGTATTGACTAATGATATAGGCCGATAATTTTTACAGAAAGAATGATCTTTGTCATCCTTGGGTATTAAGCAGATCAATGCCTCCTGAAAGGTACCGCTGGAAGAGCCCATAACTCCAAAGGATTGAAAGAGACATAATAGTTTGGGTAAGAGAAAATCTGCAAAGTGAGAATAGAATTCAATGGTAAAACCGTCAGGTCCAGGCGTTTTCCCTCGACGTAATACTGATACAGCTTGAGTTATATCTGCCAAGGAAATGTCAGCTCCTAAGGAGTCCAAATCAATGTGACTAGATGTCGGGGAGGGAATAGAACGAAAATAAGAAAGAAGATCAGAGTTGTCCGGCGTATATTCAGGAGTATAAAGATTTTTATAAAAAGAAACAAATTCATTTAAGATGTCATTATCTTTATAAATAGAGGTACCTGCAGGACCTTGTAAGGATTCTATTTTAATTCTATCCTTCTTGATCTTTAAATAATTAGCTAAAAGTTTACCCATCTTGTTTTGGCCCCCATAGTAACGAGAACTACTCTTCAGGAGATAATTAGAAGCTGCATCAGTGGTTAATTTATTAAAAGTAATTTTAGCATCAAGAAGATTTTTCAGGTTAGATTCATTGTTTGAATGGTAGTATGCATATTCCAATTGTTTAATTTTGTTAAGGAATTGAGAAGATTTGATTTAAAAATTTCTTTTTTTGTGATACAAAACTCAAAATAAAACCTCTGGCGGCTGCTTTAAAGGAATCCCATACCATTACAAAAGGGGATTCTGGAGTGTTATTTATAGTAAAAAATTCCAAGGCAAAGGATTTAAATTTTTGACAAAAATTAGGGTCGAGCAATAGGGAATTGTTAAAACGCCATCTACCAGGGTGAGGAGAAAAGGGAATCAGGTCAATGTCAACTAGAACAGGGGCGTGGTCAGATATTAGAATTGAGGCTATCTCTGAATGAATGGCGTGTTGTGAAAGGGATTTACTTAGGAAGAGATAATCAATACGGGATTGCGAGTGATGGGCCGCAGAATAAAAACTGTACTCCCTAAGGTCAGGATGACATAGCCTCCAGATGTCAACTAATGCTTTACGTTTAATGGAGGAAACAAATTGAGCATGCATCTTAGAGGGTACAAACCTGACAGTAGAATGTCTGTCAAGAATGGGGTCTAGAATTTGATTACAGTCTCCACCAAGTATAACATATTCCTCGTCAAACGTAACTAATTTGTCTGATAATTTAGACCAAAAAAGTTTATCAATCAAAGTAGGACCATATACATTGAAAATAACAATAGGAATCTTATCTATAAGCAACTTAACAATAACCCAACGACCCTCCGAATCTGTTTCCTGATGAACCACAGAGACATTCAGTTTTTTATGACATAGAATCACAACACCATTTTTCTTACCTAGGGCAGGGGAATTAAATACATGGCCTACCCAGCATCTTTTTAACTTGGAAGCTTCAATGTCAGAAATATGGGATTCTTGAAGTAACGCAATGTCCGTTTTCAATTTTGCTAGATGAGATAACACCCGTTGCCTTTTAATAGGATTATTCAATCCTTTAATATTCCAGGTAGTAACCCGAAACGTATCTTACTGATAAGAGTGTGAACAGGCATTATGCTTACAAAAAAAACAATTAAATTAACTTTATAAACGTTTAGGAATGAAAGTGAAAGGGAGGAGAGTAATTCCAAGATGAAAGCAATTTTAGAAATATATAAAGTGTACAGAATGTATAGAATATGGAGTTTAAAGAAAAGAACAGAGAAAATGGGAAAGTTAAGTAGAAAAGAGAAGAAGGAGGAGAAAGATTGAGGATCAGAGCAGGCGGGAAGGGAAAAACAGAAAAGAAACAGAAAAAAGACGATAATAAAAAACAAGGGGACAGTACATGTCTTACAAAGACGACTGAACATCATACCTACAAAAAACAACACGGCTAGGAGGGAGACCATACCAGGAGAAGACAACGACAGTTGTGGAAATCCGTTGAATCAAGAAAGGACCAAAATCAGGGATGTCAACGATACAGGAGGGTCAGGGAGGAGCGAAATTGTTGAAGAAACAAAACACCTGTGATTGAAAAAGTAAAACGAGAATTAATGAGAAAAAATATTATAAATTAGAAGATATAAGAAAAGTTGTGAAGAAATATAAGTGAAGAAAAAGAAGTAACAATAGAACGCCATGGAGGCAATACAGATACATAAACTGAATTAACAGCCACTTAATAAATTGAGAACAAGTGAAAAGAAGAACGCCATCATAACATGAAACATATATAGCATTCAGGCAGGTCTTGAGGTGTCCATAGTATCAGCTCCATGAAGAGTAAGAAATTTCTGCAGCGCTGCAGGGTCTTCAAAAGTTGTAGTTCGCTCTTTGTATGTAACCTTGAAGATACATGGATGGAGAAGGCCATATTTGGCATTGAGTGAGCGTACTTGAGGACGGAGATCAAGAAATTTTTTCCGACGATCTGCTGTGATTTTAGCTACATCCTGAGAAAAGAAGAGACGATGACCCTCCCAAAAAACCTGCTTCCTGGACTTAACCGCTGAAAGAACTTGAAGGAGATCAGTATACTGCAGAAAAAGCATGATCACACCGCGAGGTTTCGTTGAGATTTTCGGGCCAAGTCTATGAGCTCTTTGAATATTAAGTGGTGGCAGGTAAGTCCAAGAGCTTGGGTAAAAAGGATTGAAAAAGAGTGGTAGGGTTGGAACCCTCAATGTTCTCAGGAAGTCCATAAAGTCGAAGGTTGTTTCTGCGATTTCTATTTTCCAAATCTTCTGCTTGCTTTTTAAGAAGAGACACTTCAGATTCCAAAGATGACATACGTGAGCGTGAAGATTCAAGAGATTCCGTTCGCTGTTCAACAATGAGCACTCGTGACTCCAAGGAAGACCATTTATCGTTTAAAAATTGCAAAGTTTTATTGGTTTCCTCTATGAAGGGCTTTAGAGCTCTGATCTCTTCAAGTATCACCTCCATGGCTGATGGAGAGGATTTTTCAGGAGAAGGTGGATCTTTTTTGGGTCTCTTGGTGGAAATAGCAGGAAGCTTACTAGAGAATTGCGGTTTTGAAATAGCGCCTGAAGAAATATCAGGTTTCTGAGGGGAGAGGTCTTCCATTTCAGAGCCGTTAGGATTTGAATCAGAATCCGACAACGTAGACACTCCAGAAGCTTTAGAGGGCGCAACCAGTTTAATATTCCTCAACTTCCCCATAAATGGTGTATTAATGATACAGTAAATAACTTGGATGCAGTTTGTATATTCTAAAGATATATACTCATCGAAGTGTAATGTAGAGCCAATGAGTCACCAATGAGTCATCACGAAGTAATGAAAGACATCTCAATCATAAGAGAAAACAATGGCTGTTTTATAGTAAAGTACAAAGAGGAAAACATTTTTAAAATTTTTTTCCAAAAGAAAGAGTTCCAATATTCATGAGGTAGAACCCAAGCTGTGACAGGCATGATGGCTTTTTTTTTTTTTTTACTGAGAGAAGCCAATAACGATAAAGTCTGTATTGAAAAAGATACCTGTACTGGGATGAGAAATGAGAATAAATGAGGCTGCAGTAACGATCAGGTCAAAAATAGGGCAACAATCAGCATTTAAGGACTCCAGACGCGTGCTTGTTTATGCGTCATGTAAGGAGTCTCCTCATCGTGGCAGGGACCAAGAAAAGAAAATGGCGGCCGCGTTCTTTGCGAAGCCGCCTCAGGACACGCAATTGCAGCAGTGAAGCGCACTGGCTGAGAAAATGAGCGGAAGGGGGCTCAGCATATGCCGCCCTCGCTCATACGGCTATTTCCTCACCTTCACTCTGGGCTTCATTTGAAGGGCGTGAGTCGCGGCAGGAACCAAGAAAAGAAAATGGGGGCCGCGTCCTTAGCGAAGCCGCCTCAGGACTCGCAATCACAGCAGTGAAGCGTATGGGCTGAGAAATTGAGCGGAAAGGGGCTCAGCGTATGCCGCCTCCGCTCATACGGCTATTTCCTCACCCTGGGCTCCATTTGACGGGCTTGAGTCGCGTTTGGTCCGTTTACAGGCGCCGTCTTCCCCGCAGAGTCAGAGATCCGCCGCCATCTTCTCCGGGCGTAGCCACGCCCCCCGTAGTTGCTCATTTTTGACCCGGTAAGCTATCTCAAAGTCAGCTACGTTCTTGAATTGAAAGTGCAGATTGGTGTGCTCTTCAAGATCTGAGGCATTCTATGTTCCTTTGTATTCTTGATCAGCGAGGGCTTTCTCAAATTTGTTCAATTGGATGCGGATAGATTTGAGGACTCCTGTCTGTTTAGCCTCTCATATAAACCTAAAAGGTTTCCCAAACCATCGAGAAGGAGGAGACAGACCGTGTGTTTATGTCAAAAACATTTATTGCCGTGGCAATATCCATCCAGGACACCAAGTCATTTAAGGCACCTGAGGGGAAAAACCATATTCATTGGTACAGTAAAGGGTCTGAGAGTTTAATAGTCAATGGTACAGGGGAGTGGTCAGACAGGGTATGGGGTAGATACTCAACCACCTGTTTCCACAACAGCACCTCCCTGGCTGATAACCAGAAATCAATACAGGAGTTGTCATGGATTGAGGAATAGAAAAAGTAGGCTTCAGTATTAACTATCGTTTAGCTCTGGCCGCACATCCGTCAGTTCATCTGCCTGCATAATCTGCCAGACTTTTTCAACTGCACTGGGGATTGACGCTGTCAGGATTTGTACTATCAACATTGGGGCCTGTCATAAGATTGCAATATCTGCCCAGAAGATGCTACTATCATTGCGCAGCCTGCAGTGATCCATAATACTAAATAAAAAGCTGGGCTGTCAACATTAGGGGCACACACATTTATAAGTGTTTCAAGTTCAAGTTTAATAATACTTTATAAAGACAATCATGTCCATCAAAGTAGGAACAGCATAAAAAGACTATGATTAAAACGTATGCGATACATAAAAAGAGCAAAAGAGATCATGAATGACACAATCAATTCATAAGTAGATTAAGCCATAAATTGGATGTGACATGGTGATGTAAACAAATGTCTGACTAAATACCCAGCTATTTTAACACAATTGTGACAATATACTAGAAGCAGTCAGGTTAGATCATGTATATTGTGCACTGCACAACTGGCTTTTGCTTTGCCTCACTGCATAGTGCGTGTTTTTTTTTTTGTTCTTGTTCGTTTGGATATGTGGGTTAATGCAGTTCAAACCCACTACTGGTGTTAAGCGGGCCGGGTGACAGAGCTAAGAAGCCAGTTTATAAAGTGCTGCATGCTATTACTGACCTAGCTTAGTATTTATTGATTGTGGGACTGCACGTGGTCTCTATCTGCATCGGGGTATAGAATAAAAGTTCCTGCAATTAGCTCATATTAAAAACAGAGATTGTTAAAAAAAAAAAAAAAGCCAGGAGTGGGTTAGGCTTAAAGTGGTAGAGTCAAAAGTGCCTTGTGCTAAAATCTAAAAGTGCTGAATGATTGCTATGGCAGCTTTACAGAAAACTAGCAGGTATTACCTGTATCGGATGCCAGGCAAGGGGTGATGACAGAGGGGGTAGGATAGGCAAAATTCAGCACAAGGTCAACAAAGAATGATGGACGAGTGTGGCTTGTGACCACGACGTGCTGGCCGGACTCACCTGGCAGCCTGCCCCTGGTGTCCTATCACTAGCAAGTAAGACAGGAAATTACATGTTCAAACTCATGAAGCAAATTCATGCCAGAGGCACATTCCAAAATCATCGTCCTACAACACTGAGGAGGTTGGGTGTAAGGATAGGTTTCTTAATATTTTATCCACTTTGTCCAGGAATTTTATCACACCGGAGATTACCTGAAGGTGAGCGTCGTTCAGGAAGAAGACAACATCTGCCTGTATTGTTCGAGTCCCTTGTTTAACCAGTAGGTGACAAAGGAACCTTCTGCAGTCGTCGGTTAACATGGGGCAGATGCAGAGCAGGTGGGGTAGATACTCCTGGAACAATTCACAAAGGCGCGGCACTTGCTACTTAGGGCAAATCGTCCATGGAGGGAGAAGGCCTAGTGAGGAGAAGTTGCCCATTTGGATACAGCAGAACTTGATTTTGTCCTAGCTCCTCAGTACAAGGTCTGGTGCTTCCTTCCCACAAAGGTCCAGCGGTCCTGGTACAAAAGATTCTCTGTGGAGAGCTTTCTTTAACACAAGATTGAGACGCTGGTGGGGGAGCTTTTGGTTGCAGCAAGCTGCTGCGTTTTTGAGCTCCAAGGCTACTGAGAGAGCAAGCTTCCAGGGGCTTTGAGGTGCTAAGTTGCTCACTGATAATACTTCCAGCCAGATTAGGTTTTTTAATGTTCCTTCTTTTGCAGCACGTGCTGAGTGCAAGTATTTGAGGAGACTGGCTTTCTGTGCTAAAGATAGATTACAAAGCAAACACAAGGATATGATGAACGGAGCGCTGAAACTTTTCAGACACTCGCCCCCAGTCACAGATCTGGGTTGAATCCATCATCGTTCTTTAGCTCACTTCACCACCCCAGTTCAGACACAGCTTACAGATTACACAACATGAATTCCAGCCTCATCTGGGCTGCAGAGTGTGATGAGGACGCTTAAACAGTGATCTAAAAACCAAACTCTGGATCTTGTTCAGAAAAGTGCCCCTTTTCCCCGGAAAAGCTTCCGAGCCATAACCCAATGTGGGAATGAGTTTGGCTTTTACTATATTCAACAGGGGCTCCAGAGTGGGCTGTTTTATTCATTTGAAGATGTTTTGAAAAGCAAATTTTAGAGAGGTGGATTTAGGTTTTAATGAATTTAGATGAGTTAAGTGTCCTTCTTTGTCGTCCAACCAGCATCCCAGGTATTTGTATTTGAGTGGTGTAATCAGATGGCTGTTACTTAAATGCCATGTGCCAGTTTTTTTCTTTTTCCGCCCAAATATCACGGTGTTCATCTTGTCTGCTGTGCTGATGTAAGACGCCAATCAGCCTTTGAAGCCCCTTCGCTGTTTGACTTAAAAAGACGACATGACCACGGGTTTCCCAGTTTTGGTGCATCTCTGATTACCGAATCGAGCGCAGGTACCAGGTCACAGATGAGCAGGTTATAAAAGGGCTGGAGCTCAGACACACCCTTGCTTAACACCTTGTTCTGTTTTTATCTTGTCGGAGACTAATGAGTTATTACCCAGTTTTACTCTAGCCCATGTTTCAGAGTAAAGTAGTCAAATGCCCCGGATTAGTGGATCAAGAATGTCCCAGGCTTTGAGCTTTGACCAGAGTATCTGCCGGTTGACATTGTCAAAGGCGTAACTGTAATCTACGAAGCAATAATAAAGAAGCAGTTTTTTCCTTATCTGCTTTGCCACCAGCATCATGATGGCCACTAGGTTGTCAGTGGTGCCCAAAATGGGCCTGATGCCAGTTTGGTTAAGGGGGAATCAGTTTTTTTGAGTTTGCCCATGCATCCAGATTTTCCAGTAGTAGGGTGGCAAAGTATTTGGCTCCGACATCCAAGAGAGCTATAACTAAGACAATAGCTCTCGGGGCTCGCCACTGAGCCTTTTTTTGTAGATAGGATGCAATATTGATCCTTGCCAGGATGAGGGGATGGAATCAGTTGTGAGGCAAGTTATGAACAACTTTTCCATCAGTTGGGACTACAACTCAATGTCCTGTTTATAGACTGAGGAAGGGATGCCAATTTGACTGGGAGCGCCATCAGCTCTACTTTTCTTGATCAAAGTTGCTATTTTTTTGGCTGAGATGATTGACGAATATTCGTGGCTTTGTGCTTCAGCAGCCTCAGACCTTCCCTGTGCCTGGTTAGGTTTGCAATAACAGACTTGTGAGTTGGAGCTTTCAGGTTTGGTTTTGTAAAGGGTGCTGATGTGTGTGGTCCAATTTTCAGCCGTTCCATTGTTTCCATCTAGTTTGACAGATTCATTTTCTGTTTAGGCGATTAATGATAATCCAGAATTTCTTGGAGTTTTTGGTTCGACAAGCCATAAACAGCTCTTGCTGAAATACTTTCTCGTATCTCTGTTTTGCTTTCCAGATCTGCTTCTTTGTAGTGCCCGCAGAGGTTGTGTATTCCCTCTAGGGAAGTGGTGTTAGACCCAGATTTAAGCAATCCGATCTTTTTATTCACAGAGCTTTTCTAGATATTAAGATATTTTGTAAACCAAGGGCACGACAGAGTAGATCCAGGAGACCTTGGTTTTGGAGAAGGCTGCCGGGTGCTGATGAGGGCGGAAATGAGGTGTTGCACACAGGGTTCCCAGTCATGAGTTGCATGCCACAGCTGGAGTCTCTGATTAACCAAAGTAGATTTCCAAGTCAAATATTTTGCTGCAATTTCCGTGGACCATTTGATTTGCTTCCAGTTTTGGTGCATGACACTTGAGCCAGCAGTCCATAGGGTGTTATTTGTCTTATTCCAATGATCTATAGTCAAGCTCTGGGGCATGTAGTCGCTTTGGCAGCATAGAGTAATGGAGAAAGACTTGACCGCATTGATCAATAGTATTGAGCAGAACGTGTAGTCTAAGACTGCAGATCTTTTTGGGGAAAAGTGTGTGTATCAGGATGGTTGATCTTCTGGGTAATGTCCATTCAGTGTGTGCAGTGACATTTCCCTCTAGAGCGGCTATCAAAGTCGGTCCTGTAGAGTCGGTTCTGTGTGAGGTTGTTACTTGTAATGGGATCAGCCACTGAGACTTCGCTATTTCAATAGAGAGGTTTCGGAAAGGGTTGTGAAGTAGATTTAGATTGAAATCACCGGTCAGGAGGATGTGATCTTTAGGGTGGGTGGCCCTGATGACCGAGATTAGGAGCTCCAGACAAATGTACACATTGAGCAGGAATAGTCTGCCCGTTAAGGCATTCTAATTCAAATTCTTGACTTCCACACATAGGAGATTGTGATGACCAGTGGCACAGACAGAGGCCACGAAGTCCCAGCGTGATAACAAGATAGATTGGCCACATATTGCATGGTCCTTGTTGGATTGCCTGGTGGCAGGGATGAAGAATTCATGGTAGCCTTCTAGTGGGGTTTCCACTTCACTCCTTGATTCCTGGATGCATAAATTGTCATTTGATGTTAGAAAAGAATTGGCCAGCCACATTCCAGGAAAGTACACTCAAAACTTGGGCTCTTCCTTCGAACTTGGGATTGAGGTGGAGTGCCCTTTAGGTGTGAGTAAGTTTGATGAGGGACCGGCCAGGGTGGCAGCCAGCCCCAATCCTCTTGTTGATTTTCCAGTGAAGGTGTGGTGAACCTTCCTGCTTGATTGTGAGTAGAGATGGATAGTGCTTGCCTATTGTTGATGGCTCTTGAATAAAGGGGGCCTATTGCGTTTCTAAGTAAAGATGAAGTTCTTGGTGTTATAACTGGCCAACAGGAGCTTTTAATTTTGTCCTGGTCAGAGGGGGACTTGCAAGGAGCACACCTGGGGCCTTGCTGAATGAGAGCATGAGGATAGCGGGTCTTTAGGGGTAATGTTATCAGAATCCCCTATTCTTCCAAGAGTTTATGGTTTTCACATTTGGTGCTGACTGCTGAATGAGTAGTCCAAATCACGGCTGTTGCTTCCTTTTGGAGGAATATATTTGAAGGAATAAACTGCATGCTCCCAATGTTGCTGCCATTTAAGTGGCAAAGATTTGGATGAGAGGCGAGAAGTTTGACAGTATTTCCTGATTCAGTATGTCGGTAAAGCCTTGGGAAGTGTACTCCGGATGCAAAATTGTTGTTAGCGTGGTGGTGACTTGGGGCAAGTTGTTTTGAGCAGAAGCAGTACCAGAGTGGATCAAAGTGGGTTGGTAGGGTATACAGTTGTTCATTAGTGGCCCCACCGCTCTGTTGTCAGTTGTTGGCGTGACCAATAGCTTTAATGGAGAGGTCATTCCCATTTAGAGGTTGAGAGGGGTCAGTAGAGGAGAGAGACTCAGCGACTGCTCTCCTTAATGGAATGTCACTTTTGGGCTGAGTTTCTTGGTCCATAGATGCCTGTGAGATAGTTCTGGCTAAAGTGCCGGTCTCTGGCTTCAAAGTAGGTCGTGTTCTAGCAGTTTCTTGAGGCATTGTTGGGTTACCAGAGGGCTGAGTAACAGTTTCGTTATTCCTTCTTAGTGAGTTTTCAACCAGTTTCACGTGGGACTCTTACCCTAGAGGGTGGAGGAAATTTCTGATCTTGGAGGCCTGATCTGCCGCTCTCAGGATTTTTTCCTGTTTTTTATTTTGTTTCCTGAGATGCTTTCTCTTGCGCTTCGTTAGTTGGGAGAAGGGGGTGCTAGGAGCACTGATAATGGTGTTGTCCGCAGTTATTGGTAGAGTAGATGCAGTGTTGGATGGCGCAATCTGTATCTACATTGGTTATCAACATGAAGTAATTGTCTGATATTTCGAGAAGCAGCGGAATCAGGTGAACTTCCACGCTGAGTTCTATTACTTTATTCAAGGCTAGTGTTGTTAGAGAAAGCACCACGGTTGCTGGCTTGGTGTCAGTGCAACTGGGCTTGACCGAACAGTTGGGAGCAAAAAGGTTCGAGTGTTGAACTGGGGAGTCTGAGCTTTTCCAATAAGTTTGACTTCCTGAAGTAAATCGCCGACTATAGATGGTAACTTGTCCAACAGGGTTGCACAGACACATTCTTGTGAGCTAGACATAGTGAAGGTTGGTGGCTTAGGGGCTGAAGAATTGTGGGCATTTCATACCAAGCTACTGACAGCGGTGTTGAGACGTTCAAACGAATCAATAGATGATGTGTACTGAGCTAGTGTCTCTAGCAAAGAGATTTGGATGTCAAACTTGTTTGATTGACATTCCAATGCCTTGACAGTAGTATCAAGAGTATTGATTAGTTGTTGCCAGGTACTTATGTCGATGGGTGAATTTAAACTACAATTTTGAATCGGGGAGTCAACGTGAAAGTCACCAAACAATGTTGACTTATGTGAGGGAGAGGCGATGGCATGGTTTCCCTGCTCATATATGATGTTTGCAGATGTCTTGGGGCTTATGGAAGAGCCCAAAATTAGATGTGAAAAGTCCCCTTTGGGTTGCAGGAGTTGAAATTGAGATAGTGGAAAGACATCAGATGCGTCATGTTTAGTGCTGTGCATTGATTCATCTGAGGCTTTGAGCAAAATCCGATCTGAGATTGAGTGTAGATTTGGGTGCTCTGCTGGAGAAGCTTGTTGAGTATTTATTGCTTTAGTTGAGGAAACAGGTGGGGTTCTAAGCAGTTGATGCGCAAGAGATAAGTTTGGATTGGAGAGAGAGGGAATGGGCGAAGACTGCTGGTTAGTCGAATTGTCATCTTGTATTAGTGGAACAGGACCGGCATCATTGTCCAATATGCCGGGTTGAGTGGTCATGGGCGGCTGTAACTCTGGAAGCACCTCTCTAACCTCCTCCGGAGTTGGATAGAGAATGGCACTCTCGTCTTCTTTAAATGCACATTTTGACAGCTTGTTTTTTTAACCTTGGGCCATAAGGCAAGTATACTGGTCGACTGTGCAGTGAAAGGTGATACTAATAGGTAATCCATTGAAAGTGGATGTCAAGATGGAGATGATTAAAGGCTTTGCTTGGGCTGTTAGGGAGTTGAATCAGATGCTTTTTGGCCCTTCTTTTTGCGCTGAATCACAGAGGGTTAGCCCCTGGGTCAACCTGACCTCATTGTTGGTGAAAGTTGCCAACTGAACAGATCGGTGTATTAGGCCTTGAAGAGAAGAAACGTCAGTGGCAGCCTTATGGAATTATTATGATTGATATTCCAATGCCTTTGCAGTAATAAGGGGAGAGAGAGCAAGAAGGTAGAAAGTTGGTGGATAGGTGGAGCCCCAGTCCTGAAGGGTCTCTAGAGAGGAACGTGGGGCTGCAGCAACGTATGCCTCGGGAAGGTCTCCCTGGAAAACACCAAGCAAGTGCGGGATGGAGTGGCGGGGGAGCACACGGAGTGAAGCAAGCCACACCGGGATCTAGCCCGGCTGCCTCCGCGCTACTCCTGCTCTGCCCTGGGGTTATGGTTTCAACACCATTACCTCGCTCGCCTTTGATCGCTCAGAGCAAGGGGCGTATGTTGGCTTGGCTTTAGTTTCTTTTTGCGACGTGAATTCACTGAAATAGGTAACTAACTTCCTGCTTGTTTTATTTGATGTCAGTATTTTTGCAGCTTTGCACTTTTGTCTGCTGAATAGTAATTTTTCGGGGCTGGGGGAACGATCTGGGTTGACTAGAGTCAGCAGATGGGGCAGGGTCCTGCTTTCAGTCAGGGCTTGCAGACGAAGTCTCAGTAGCTTAGTTGCATGCTGACTTACTTTCTCGCATTACACAAGGGGATAAGCAGTGGTATGATATGAGGGGGAGTGAACAGGAGGGCGTAGTTTCAGGAGGCAGCCTTGCTGCCATATGGTGGAGGTTACCAAAAGACCGAGGGCAAGGCTTAGCTGGACTGGAGAAAGCAGGGCAGGAGACTGGAAGGCAAGGAGGCAGAGAGGGAGCGTGCTGCTGCACTACCGCCCTGTCACCCTATCTCCGACCTTAAGCGATCCCCGGAGATCTTCCGTAGGCTCCGATGTGCCCCAGTGTCCAAGGGCATGTGCCACCTATGGCAGACGCCGTGGACGCTGTGGCATGTTCGAATGTGCACAGGGCCTGCCACCCGAGCTTTTGGCTTGATGTTGGGGTTTTTTCTCGGCTTTTCAGATTTTTTGGCACACCGGAAGTGCGGGCTGAGGGCTTACTTGCAGGGTTATGGGCGGGCTACTGGTGTCCGTTTGCTGGTTTGAATGCCCCATTGGTCTGCAAATGTTTGTGCTCTTTTGTAGGTTCTATATAGATCTGATTCAAGTTGGTGACCACAACACCTTGTTGCGTGACGTATGCCAAGACCAGTCACTTCTCTTTGGAACTATTCAGCTCATTTATATACTAGGTAAACATTTTAATGGTGCATTCCATAGTCACATATGGAGTAATAAACAAGTGTGCACCGACTTCCAGTTGTACAAGCAGACAGAATGTCTGCTTGACAGATGTGATTAGGTCACGTCCCTGTCACTGCTTTGAGGGATACCTATGGCAGCCAGAGCATGGTGGTGGAAAAGCTTTTATTCCCAGCCAGGGCAGGTATGTAGGGTAACTCAGGCCCTTGCAGGACGTTTTTATGCCTATGTCTCTGGTATCCCTGGAAAGGAAGGGAGTGGCCCCACAGGAGGGTCATTGTCAGTCCCCAGATGCCCATTGACTGCATCCTTGGCAATGAGCTTTCACTGGTGAGAAAAGAGCTGGGTAAGACAGATACCCTAAAAACACAGATTTCTGGGGGTACGCCTTCCAAATTATATGAGTTAGAGTCTGGCGGCTCAGATGGAGAGTAAGGGGTAGGAGGTGGAGGCCATCCACAGTGAGAGGATCCATAAGTCAGCGGTTACCTGCTCTGAGAGAAAAGCACCCTAAGACTGACCCTGGCTAGCCCGCTTCAGACCCGGAGGGGCTGCCTGCACTGTCACAGATACAGATGGCAGGAGACCTGCCCCAGGCAGACCCCTACATGACAGAGTCAGAGTGTGCTATGCTTGAGGGTGGCTGTGGTACCCCCCTGAAAGTCCTGGACTGCCAGGCACCTTTTCATTCTCAGGGTACCAACCCTGAACTAAGACGCCAGTGTTAGGATACCACCCTTGAGGTGGCAGAAGAGTGGAAGGAGGGTGTCTTATCACCTGTAAGGAATCCACTCTGGAGGTGAGGCCTGTCCAAGATCCAAGACTGAAACCTCCACCTAGCAGTCGATGGCCAGGGGCCTAGCTCTTGACACTGACAGCTGTCAGTGACCAATTTTTTGGTTACTGTACTCGTGGCAGAGGTTTTCCTAGGCTGGGGAAAGACTGGTTTAGGGGACAGAGTGGACCACATCACTGTGTTGATCATGATGGTACTAGCTGCATACTGGGATGCATCTGTGAGCAGGCTAAGGTTTGTAGCTTAACAGATGGGGTCTGCCGATGAAGAGAAGCCCTCCCCATGGGCCAACTCAGTGGTCCAGGAGTATGGTGCCAGAGGTGGGTACAGATAGGTTCAGAGGTGCATAGAAAAAGACAAGTGCCACTGCTGAAGAGGCAAATTGTCGATGTTCTTTCGCCTGAGCAGGGAAGTCCATCAAGGTACTGATAGGTCTACCCTAGCTTTTTGCTGAGGAGTAAGCTGGCTTTGCTGGAAATTTGCCCTTTCTGCAGGGTCATCCTGATTTTTTTGCCTTTTTGCAGAATTTTATTTTTCCTGGATATAGAAGTCTGTTCACTTTACCCCTGCTAACCAGTGGTAAAGTGTATGTGCTCCTCTTTTCAACATGGTAACATTGGTAAACTTCTGATTTTCATATTTAACTTACCTATAAAGTCCCTAGTATATGGTACCAAGTTGTACTCCGGGCCTGTAAGTTAAATGTCACAAGTGGACTGCAGCACCCATTGTGCCATCAACTACAGTGAAAATGTAAATGAGATTGCTGGACTGCCACCAGTAGCCTGGCTGTGCAGGTTTTAATTGCAAATTTGACCTGTCAAAATAACGTCTCTTGACTGGTCTAAACCTTCCCTGTAAATATTTATAAGTCGCCCCTAAGTAGGTCTTATTGCCCGTAAGGCAGGGTGCATGATATTTAAAAATAGGACATGTAAAAGTTAAATGTTAAACATGTCCTTACAGTGACTTTCACCTCAAAGCTATTTGTAGCAAGGTTGGCTGTTCCAATGGAAAACACAGGTATGCAATATTCAATTCGAATACTGTTTATTAAATTTTACTCTATTTTTAGGTCTTGCACCTAGCGTTGCAGTGCGTAGCACTGCTCGCGCAGCGTGAGACTTCTTGTAGGGGCTTCAGAAAGCTGACCAGACGCTCGTGCGTCATGGCCTTTTCTGTGCGGTTACCCGCACGGCCGGCATCTGTTTCCAATTATCGTGCCCAGACGCGGGCGCGATAATTGGAAACACATGGTGGCCGTGCGGGTAATCGCAAGCAAAAGGCCATGACGCACAAGCGTCTGGTCAGCTCAGCAGGCTGCCGCGCTCGCTCGCCCCCGCTCCTCTCTTCAAAGCTTTTTTATGATGTCAGTAGCAGAAGAACCCATCCTTCGGTCCCATCAAACTTTTAAAAACAAGCATGAGAAGCAGACTGAACCCCAAACTGAAGTTATTTGAAGTTTAAGAAGCGTATGTTTACAAACTATACTTTGCATATTCTCAAACAAATGCTTTGTGTACTACACTGGGGACTTCAGCCCGTTTAATTTACATAAATTCAAATGCTACAGGTCGTTTTGGCGTGAGTAAAGGGAAGGACTCTCGCATATGATTTGAACAGCAATTGTTTTTATGTTTGGAAAAAAGCGGTGGAATAATGAACTACGTTATTTTTTTTGCCTGCCTTTTCCGGTCTAGTTATTCAGACACCTTTGTCATGAGCAGTAGAAGTAACGAAAGGTCGTTTGGTGCACTTAACGATAAATATTGAACCATGCCAGGTTTTAGTGGAGAGAAATCAAGTCCAAATGCCCCCATTTGTATTGCTGGTGATATTCGACACAGGTCTGAGTGTTAATTAGCTTAGATGGAGAGTACCCATCTGCCATAGCGTGGGGCGAATGCGCATCAAACTAAAGCTACCAAAAAAATTACAATGCAATATTTAGAGTATATTTCGTTCGAGCCTCTCCTGCGTTGTCAAAACACGTCTCTTGCCAGTTATTTATTGTGAACACGTGAATTGCATTTTTGAGAAGATTTTGCTTTCGGATGACTAGAATGTATTTTTTACTTGTTCTGTC
Organism: Calotriton arnoldi; assembly: GCA_963921515.1. Taxonomy (NCBI): domain Eukaryota; kingdom Metazoa; phylum Chordata; class Amphibia; order Caudata; family Salamandridae; genus Calotriton; species Calotriton arnoldi. The sequence continues at coordinate 462,823 of CAWUFW010002560.1, read as the reverse complement.
CAAAATGTGAGTTTCACTTTCGATGTTTTAACCCTGTAATTCGTTTAAAAGTGGCATGGCTGTGTACGAGCGACTCTTCCTCCTGAAAGTGAAACGTGAGAGCTTGGTTTTGCCCAGCTCATGGTTATTGTGCGAGTGCTTCATCTGCAGCATCAGACAAACAAGCATTGGCATAGCCAATAGGTCTCGCCTTTGGGAACTTATAAGTGTTTAGCCATGCAACAGTTGATGTTGTTGCACCAAGGATATTGTGCTGCATAACTAAATACTTATAAGGTCCCAATGCTTGTTCTAATTTGTTTTTGGATTTTTATTGTTTTGCATTTCAACTTTATTACTGTTTTAATATTGCAGAAATACTTTACACATTGTCTTTAAGTTAAGTGTGTCCGCTCTGTGCCATAGCTACCAGAGGGTTGAGCTCAGGGTGATTTAGTGAATGTAAGGGTTCATCCTGACACGGATTGTGACTATTACTTGAGGTGGGTACTTAACCCCTCAACTAATAACCCAATATCATACATTATCTTTAGATATTAGGAGTGTCCTTGAGATATGGTAGTTGTGCGCTTAAAATATTGCAGGGGAGGCATGGGGCATTTCCTTATAATGTGAAATCCTTATGTTAATATTGAAGGCTCCGTTGTTTGCCAGTGGTTATCCTTGAAATATTGTGATGGGTACACTTAAAGATTGTGGGAATTACCCTCGAGTAGGAAATATAGTGTCAAAGAATAAATCTATATAATTTGCAAACAGCCTTGGAATATTTTCGAGCCATCCTTCCATTATAGTGGGGCACCTTGGGACAGGAATGAGATTCTTTTAGATTACAGAGGGTTGTCTTAGAGATGTGGTAGAGTTTCCTTTAGCTTATATTAAGGCTCATAACCTTGATTATTTTTTTATTTATAAAAACTATATATGAGGATCAACAAAAAGACCCTTGGAAAACTGTTTTTCACGCTAAAAATATGTAAGGTGGCAGGAGTAACATCACTAATGTTCACAATTAGAAGAGAAACAGGAGAAAGAAGGTTAGATGTCCTAGTGGAAACTAAACTGAAGAAAAGGTGTGGCAAGGACAAAGGATGGATTGTAAAGTCAATAAAAATGTTTTCAAAAAATTTGACAGTGTCCTTTTAGATGTTGGAATTTAGATGTTTTGTATTTTCATTAATTTAGACAAATGTCAAGAAAAACTCCCTTAGTCAAATGACAAGAAAACTTCCTTGCAAAACTGTGCATGGTTACTGGTGATGGATGTCCATGGGCTACTATACGAATTAACAGAGGATATAGTTGCGCTTTACACTAAAGACCACTGTGGGACTGTATGGGGGATAGATGGGTTGGCCCTTCTGGTAGAGCTTGGGAGTGTGACTGGAAAATGGCTAGACAAGCTCAAGGGCGTTTACCTAGTGACTTCCTTAGAATTAGATGTAGGGTTGACTTTGAACTGAGAAGATGGAGCATCCCAGCAGATGGATAGGCTAACCTTAAAAAAATTGATGGACTACAGTGGTAGTCGACAACTGTTCTTTTTCTGTGGGTCTCCCACATATTTGGCTGAATATTCCTTGGATTGTTATATAGATTCACCTTGAGAGATCTCTCTGGGTATTGCTGAGTTATACCACAAAGCCTCATGAGCATGGAGCTGGTTGTTCTGATGGTATACAAACTGGTTTAACATTAACATTTGAGTGGCAGTCATAATGTGTTATAACTTTGTGTTCTATTATTCTATATCAACAAATTATTTTGAAGTGTAGGTGAACATTTCCACTGGTCTTCAATTTGAATTTATGATTTTTTTAATAACTTTATTTGTATTGAATTTTTAATCAGCAAACTGTGCAAATCGAATCATGGCATACAGCAGTAGAGTTTGTTGTACAGTAGTGATCATAGAGTATGGTTGTTTGTATTGTACCATCATGCAGATTTTGATTTCGTATTTTGACCCCAGGGTGACTTATGGTCTACTGCAGTTCGAAGTCTGAGGTTGTTGAAATGATTTCACCATGGTCCTAATATTTTCTCATGTTTTCTAAGGCAGCCCCTGCCTTGATATGTTCCTTCTTCCAGATGGGAGCAGTGACCAACCATATATTGGGGTTCCAGTGATGAGTCAGTGTCTTGCTATTTCTTTCGTTGCTAGTGTGCAGCCCATTCCTATCAGAGCATGTGTGCCCCACAAGTATAAAACCATTCTTTAAAAAGCTTTAGGTTCAGTAATGCCGGGTGCCGGAGATGCAGTGTAGAGAGGTTCTTCTGGGGGTAGAAGAGTGAGCTACATCACAGGCTGGAGCGCCTTTACTTAGGGAAGTGTCTAGGTTCCTCAGAAGGTACAGCAGAAGGCATTCATTGCATTTGTGTATAACTACTTTTGAGACTGAAAAACTCTGAGTTTTTTGGCAGGGGTCCAAGTAGTCCATTTGAAAACTTTAGTGCTTCCTCAAATGGTGGTTAAATTGTGAATTTAAACTGGATTCCATGGGAACAAAACAAACAATGTACATATATACAACACGGTCTAATACGTTTGTAGTAATCTGCCTTGCTGCAGGTCTGTATCGCGTGGACCTTCCGGTTGGCACGGTGATGTCTGGATGCTCCATGCGATGCAGATTCTAGAGATCGTTGTAACTAACAGTTAGAAAGTCAGTTGGAGTTCTGCTGCGGAGTGGAGCATTGCGGTCCTGTCGGTGGGGTGATTACCTGTATTTATACTACAAAATAAATACTACTTAAGAAACCTATGGCATTCAGCAGTGATATGCAACTGAGCCTTAAAGGGTTCACATTGCGCTAAAATTCTTCCTGAAAGTGATGAAGTATCTGATATTTTGAGCATAAGATGGATACACTTGGAGACTAAAGTCAGCCTGTATTTTGTGTGTCTGCCTCCAGATATAGAACAGTCAGCACTTCAGACTTGAACAGGGCTGTGTGACCACAGGGTGTTTCATGATAGCTCACAGGAAACCACACAGAGGCACTCAACAAGCTGTTGATTTGAGAACTGGTGTCAGCAATGCCCCCTGGAGGATACGACACTCTATGCACATGTGCCACAGTTGGTGTTGAGAGATTTAGAACAGTGATGGATGAATGTCCCAGACCAGTGGTGTTGGGGTGAGGTAAAATCTTCTTGAATGCAAGAACAGCATGCAATAGTGGGTGTTCTGAACAGCAATACTAGGGATCCTGCTTTAAATGTTACCTTTAATGCACATAGTTGTGTGGTTAATAGAGAACCTCTAGGCTACCCAAAGCACATAACAGACAATCTATACATCAAGCACCTACATTAAAATAACCATTACAGCACACATATTACTGAGAAACCAACACTATTTTATTTGTTTAAGCTATTGATACACTAAAAACAAACCTGTTTATCACAGGTCAGGGACAGTCTACATCATTCTAAACAACTGTAAGCTGATATGGCTTTTTAAATATACAGCAACATTATAACAATTTGAATTTGTCACACCGAATGATAAAAAAACATCAGTGTCACCATTCGGCTTAGTGTAGAATATCCTCAAGTGGGGATTTTTTGTCACTATATTGCTTCCCTAACATCGCCATACCTATATATCGAGTCTACTATGTCGCCTACCTTAATATTGTCTAGGTGAGTTTCAGTAGCATTTACACTACTCTCTGGCCTTCGGCCTCCTGGTTTAACATGTCACAAGAATCGTACCACACTATTGCATCAGTCAGAATCTTAAGTAGGTATTTCAGATCTTTTTTTTTATTTTTTATTCTTTTGTAGTGTTTATATAGCAAAACGAATTTGGAAAAGATTGTTCACCCCTTCATAACACAAAAAGTGTGTATGTATCTATTTTTTGTTTTCAGGAAGGAAGAATAGACTATTGATCCACCAAACCATGGACAGTATTTTTATGATCAGTGTTTACAATCAAGATCTGATTGGATGTAATATGCAGGATTCCCAGTCAGCATCTTGGATGATATAAGGGATAAAGTACACCCTGCTGTACATTATAAGAATATTGCAAGTCACGAGGAGTTCCGTAACCATATAGAGGAACAAGGCTGAAGGGTGAGTTACTTTATAAGGTGATAGTACTCAGAAGTGACTTGCAAAATCCTAATCATGTGCATCCGGTACTTTATCCTATTTAATACATGATCACACCATCACCTTTCCTACAGACCACTTAAAACCTTGGTGCATATCTCTTTCATATGAAAGAGAGCATGTTTGCAAAAATTAAGAATAAAAATAGAACCTCAAGTGCAAAATCAAGCACATCAAAAACATGTTAGATATTTGTTTGAAAAAGATGTTAGAAACAGTTCAATACAAGTCAGTTGTTTAAAAAAAAAAAAAAAAAAAAGCTGCAGTAGCTTGAAACGTGTAGTTACATTCAGAAAGATCCTATCTTTTCTATAATTATCTAAGGAGTGCAACAAATAAACATGTTCCTTCTGTTTGTCACTATAAGCTAGAAAAATAGGGCAGAAGAAAGAAAAGCAATGTTTCATTTTCGTTGCTTTAAACAGCTGCTTTGTGACCTGATCCACCTTTCACCTCAGCTGCTTGTTCTGGCAGTAGGCATTGTGACATCAGAACTCGGCTGTAATAACTTATTACAGTTGAGCTCTGATGTCTTTTCTTTATAATCGGCAACTGGGTGCGTCACAGGTTGCTGGATATGAAGAAATTAGAGACAGGTGTTATACAGGGATTGAGAATCCCATGTATTATATAAAGGATAAAGTACCCCTACCATACATTATAAGGATATTGCAAATCACCAAGCAGTTCCATAGCCATATAGAGGAAGAGGTCGAAGTCCAACTTCCTTTACAAGGTTATAGAACTCTGAGGTGACTTGCAATATCTTAATCATGATGGTCAGGGGTACTTTATCCCATTTAATGCATGATCACACGATCACGTTTCCCACAAACCTCAGCTGCTAGCAGCAGGGAAGTGAAGTCAGAACTCGACTGTAATAACTTATAATAGTCGTGCTCTGACATCTTTTTTTTATAATCAGCAAATAAGTGCTTCACTAGTTGACGTTTATAAAGAAATTAGAGACGTGCATTTACACAGAGATTACAGAATCCCATATATTGTAGTGTAAATTACAGAATCTGTGTTTTAAACACTTCATTAGCGTTTAATAAGTAATAAAATGTTAGTCATGTACATTAGTCCAAACAACTAGGGTCTTACCAACAATTGCACACAGACAATTGTATCCAGTGTGCGATGGGCCTTGGGCGGTCTGCGAAGACGTGCCAAATTATTTTACCTATATGCCCCATCTATTCCGCTTGTTCGCAACCTTCAGCTACCACCCCTGATGGACGCGGGTGCCAGAATGTGCGCCAAAGAGCGAGGCCTCACAGCTTTCTCTGATCTGTATCCAGGGGACCAATTTCTGCCCCCATTTGAAACATCCAATATCTTGCGTCCCATGGTCTTGGAGGTGCTTCTGTACCACCAACTGTGGGCCGCCTGCAGCGTCCTCCAGAATACGTTCCCAGCACCTCCCCCGAGACTTCTAGCCCTGGAGCATACACTAACAAATCCATCATCACACAAACTAGATTGTACTCCATCATGCAGACATCCGCGCCGGTCGCCATGCCAGCAGCCCGTACTACATGGATGTGAGACACAGACCCCCACCCCTCACCGACGTCCACTGGACCTACTGTTGTGGTGATACAGCAACACTGTCTCCCAACTACAGGCTGTGGCTAATACAATTTAAGTTTCTACACCGCCTCTACCGCCCCCAACACACCTTTTCATCATGGGGCTCATTGCTGACGCTCAATGCTTGAGATGCGCCTCTTCACAGGCCACCTTCATACACTTAGCATGAGGATGCCCTGGGGTGGCTGAGTTCTGGGAAGGGGTATTTTACATTATACATGCTATTACTGGCCACGCTCTACCTTCCACTCCTCTGGTGGCCCTCTTGGGATACGTCAAGGATGCCTCTGCAAGCCACCGCTGCCTTATTACAATGCTACTCCTCTTGGCTAAGTGCAGAGTGGCCATCCACTGGGGCCGACGGCCTGCTCCCACTGTGTCCGCTTGGCTGTGAGACACAGCGTACTGCCAGGAGCAACTATCCAATTTCTAGGATTTGATGCCTCTACGATCTTGCCCCACGGATATTTGGGAACCGTTCCTTGCATACATGTGCCAACGGGACTCTCTTGCTGCTTCACCTCAAGGACCCTAACTTGAGGTTAGCCCTCTGCCCCTTGCCTCACCACGACCCCCACCACACAATATAAGGTCTCCTTCACTTCACCTTAGCAGCTGGGATGTGTCGCCCTGCTCCAATACCGCTGATCCCGCGTCTCTAGGCGAGGGATGCCGGTGCATTACTTAGGGCCTGGGCTCACACCGTTGACAATGTTTGCTTGGAGCCACATGTGAAGGGGGTATTGCTTTGATGCTGCCTACTGCTATGCTCCATAATGGTGCAGTGCTTATTCCTTTCCTCCCCTTCTTTCCCCCCTTTTTCATCCCCCCCCTCCCAATCTCTCCCCCATTCCATGTTCTACAGTTGTGACATTTGTCATGTGTTTTTCATTATAAATGGCAATAAAGAAATTAAAAAAAATATATAGACAATTGTATCCAAGAGCAACTAATCACCACTATGACAATTCTGTTGGCTCATCTTTAACATCACTTGTTGAGCCAGAGAACAATTCCCCTGTATTGGGTCTGTTCCCCCCACCCCTTTATTTTCATGGGTTTATGTGGACAACACATCATTCTATACACTGGAATTTGTAAGGTCATACTGTGGTCCATCTCTTTTCACCATACAGATCAATCAACAGAAATGCAAATTTCTTGCGGTTTGAATCAATATCAATTGTTATGTAAGTCAGTGTAAGTTTTGGGTCATCTGTGATCAATACCTCGCCTAGTGTGCTTTACACCTTTTTCTCAAAGGGCTTTATTTTGCAGCGGTGCCATGATGTATGCATGAGGTCTTCCATTTCTCATTTACAGCTGAGACAACCAGATCTCCAAAACCTGGTACGACTGAGGTATGCACAATTCATTGGATCAATCTAAACTGTGCTGCTGTAACTGATTTGTGCAGGGCCATTCTTGCTTATTGCCAGTCATCATCTGTCAAGTCCCCTACATATTTCTCCCATTCCCGCCTCAGCCTGTCATAGGAGTCCAGGGTTTTGGTCACCTGGGATATTTTATGCTCAGTTAATTCTCCTATCAACAACTTAGCCTTTAGTGGGTTGAATTCCAGGAGTTTAGTTAGATTGCCCACTTATGGAGTGATTGTGTTGCACAGCTGGAGGTACCGAAAGAACTGGCTGTTAGCGAGCACATACTTCTCCTAACGTCCGCAAAAGACCATAAAACTGGTCCTGACATTACTTTTCACAATCTAGGTATTCCAATGGTGTCCCACCGACTGAAACCCTGCAGCCTCGACACCCGATCAAGCCTCTTCCCCTAACACAACAAATTGAATTGATAGAATTTATTGTTCTAGCCTAAAGGGCTGATTTAGAGTTTGGCGGAAAAGCTACTCTGTCGCGGGGCGACAGAGTACACTCTGCCAAACTCAAGGTCTGCCCATTCAGTTTAGAGGAGGGTGAACTGTAAGAATGTCAACAATAGAGCCTACTCTGGCTCTGTCAACATAACACTATTCGCCCTATTTAGAGTAGAAGGCATTACGTTTTTATTTTTAAATCCTTCATCGGCCGGTAAAACCTGGCAATGGACAGTAAAAACAAAATGATAACTCCCACACTATTGGGAGAAAACTCTAATGGTTTGGGGTCATTAGTTTTTAATTTTTCAAAGAACACATTGCGAGTTTGTTTTTTGAAAAATGAAAAACTTGGCAAATGTTTGACAGGAGGCCAGCATATTTGACAGAGCCATTTGTCAAACATTTACAACATTGACAGGAACTGTTGTCGTGGTGGCTCCTGCCAATGTTGAGAGTTGTCCGCACGGCTGGCAAAGGTCCCTCAGGATGGCAGGGGCAATGTCCTCCAGTCATCCAGACAGAGTATCCTCTGCCACCAAACTCAAAATCAGCCCCTAAGTCTCTCAGAGTACCACCCCATATCTTGTGCACTGACTGGGTAGCAGTAGAGAGGGTGATCTAGGCTTTAGTTATGTTATGATTTATGTACTTGTATAGTGCACAACTCGCCCGGGAGCTAAAGCAGGAGAAGAAGAGCGAGGTCTTCAGTTTCTTGCAGAATTCAAGAACTGAGAAGGAGGCTCTGATGTGCAGGGGCAGGTCGTTGCAGGCTTTAGGAGCGAGGTAGGAGACCGCTGGATCTGGTCTGCATATGCAGGTATGTGAGTAGGAGTCCGGCTGAACAGAGGCGTCTGGTAGGTTTGTGGAAGTTTATGTACTTGTTGATGTATGTGAGACCAATGTTGTGTAAGGCTTTGTATGTAAGTGTGTGGGTGTGTGTGTGTGAGGAGTTTGAAGAGTGCTTGTTTGTGGATTGGGAGCCAGTACAGCTCTTTGAGGGGCAGAGAGATGTGAGCGTGGGGTGGGAGCTTGAGGGTGAGCCTCGCCATTGAGTTTTGTATGGTCTGGAGTCTTCAGGTCCAGTTAAATGTTGATTCCAGTATAGATTGCATTGCCCTAGACCAGCTTGCTAGTGATGAGGGCTTGGGTGATGGTTCTGCTAATGTTGGTGGGGAACCATTTGAATGTCTTCTTGAGCGTCTTCAGTGTATGGAAGCAGGAAACGCAGAGTAAATGTAGCACCCGCATGTCCTTTCGAGCCCATTTCTCAGTCCAAACCTCCACTCATTAACTATCAAATAGGTACATCCTATAGTATGAGGTGATATCAGTTAAACTGATCCCCCCTCATAATTGGACTTAAACCATTTGTCTAGAGCTAATTTGGGAGTCCCTTGATTCGAGAGGAAGCTTCCTGTTAAGGAATTGAGTCTTCTAAAGAAATTGTGCAGGGTTTCAAACAAGAAACTCTAAAGCTGGTAGAGTAGTCATTGCAAATCAATCTTCTTGAATACGGCTGCTCTTCCCATTAAAGATAGGGGAGTGTAAGAGGGGACCAGAAGGTATCATCACTCCGCAGTCAATCTTTTTGTGAATGGATATTTTGTCTGCCACGTGTAATGTAATGTAATCTAAGGTGTAGTTGTAGAGCGCAGCTTGTCACCAATGAGGGTATCCAGGCGTTTTAACCATGTCTTCAATCACATGTATTCTTTGGTATTTAAAACTTTCCCCATTCTCCATTAGGCTTTCTGCCAATCAGAGTTCTTGATCAATGCACACTGGGTATACTGTGGATTTAATGTGGTTGATTCTTAGGCCTGTGAACTCTCCAAATGTTCTCGGAATTTCAAGCACCCTCAGGCCAGACAGCACCAGATCTTTCTTGCTAGATTATGAGTAAATAGTCTACGTACTCGTATTCTCTATTGGGGATATCTGTACCCAAAAAGTCCCCTGAGAAGTCCATGTTTATGGATTCATTGTTCTATGGTAATTGCAAATAGCAGGGGGAACAGTTGGCAACCCTGCTTTGTACCTCTAGTTACAGGAAGGGATCGGACACCTCTTTGCCCACTCTGACCTTGGCGTTCAGGTGAATATATAATAATTTTATAGAGCTAAGGTATCTGGGTCCTACGTTAAATTTTCATCAGAAATTCAAAGTGATGGTCCCATTCTAACAAGTCAAAAGCGTTTTTAAAGTAATCCATAAGGAGCGTCAACGGGCCCTCCTGTCTAGGCGCCTAAACAACACGCTTGCCTTGGCAGACGATGCTGTGTCTAGTGACATAAAGTCACATTAGTCTGGATGTACCAGAGAGCGGATGACATTCATTAACTGATTGGCTAGACCTTTGGCCGGGATGTTTAGCTCTACATTTCGCAAAGAGGTTGGATGGTAGGAGGATCACTACTCAGAGGGTCCTGGTTTATGTATCACTATTATCTTGACCAGTTGCAAGTAGTTAGCAATTGCCCTCTGATTACAGAATCTACAGACATTTTCTTGACTGGATCTACTATTTTAGATGAAATTTGTTTAAAGAACTCAGGTTGGGGTTCTCAAGGAGTTTTCTCTCCTCATCAGATACCTCATCGGGCAGTCCTTCATAAAAGTCTCTAATTCCTCTGGCGGTACTGTCGCACTGTGTGGGCATAATGTGATTCAATAAGATGCAAAGATATGTGCCATAGTGTGATTGTTCTTCACCATAGATCCCATTTTAACAATTTTATGAGCTGTGTGGCCCCATCTATTTATTTTTCAGCATACCGAGTGGAGTGTTTTTGCTGGCTTTGTTGCCCCAATGATAGATGCAACTCTGAGAGGCCAGCCATGTTGACTTCTCTTTACTCATAAGAGTCTGCTGAGCACCGTTTTCTTATGTTCGCTACTACAGAGTAAGACCAGTCTCTGTGACACAAGATATTGTGATTCCAACTTCAGAAGATGCGCCTCTATCTGCCCAATCGTCTTCTGCTGATGATGATTCTTGCCTGTTGTAAAGCTTATAATTTTCCCTCTGATCATGACTTTAAACGACAAGTCCTATCAGTGTACCCCAGATGACTCCACGGGTCCACAGTTCTGCTTGTAGCACCTTTCTGCACCTCCACTATATCAGTTTTACATTCCAAATCAGTCAACTGCCATTCCAGTCCTAGGAACTAGTTCTAGGTTTAATTCCACCCTTGAGTGGTCTGGTAGACCATTGGCCACTATGCGTATGCCTGACTGTGTGCCAGTCTCTGCATTTGATATTAAGAACTAGTCTAATCTTGAGAAAGAGCTATTGCTCTGGAGTAAAATGTGAAGCAGAGTTCCCCAGGATGCAGCATGCGTCAAACATCTGTAAAGCCTAAGGCATCAATACACTTGGCTAATGAGTCCTTGTGGGGTAAATGTAGCTGGTAGCTATCCAGCCCAGTCCAGTGCCCAGTTGGCCTGATCCATAGCATCTTTCACTAGGATCTATTTACCAGATGGGATTTGTGGCAGTAACTTAACAATGGTGTCTAGAAAGGTTGCATGTAGTCTAGGGGGAGGTAAACACTTTTCAGGGGTAAGGGATTCCAATGTAGTCTACTAGTAATTGCAGTGTATCTCCCCTTAGTTTGCTGCCATACCCATGTTAGGTTGAAAGATACATGGTTTTGGATTAGTATTGCCACTCCCCTGGAGCCCCTAGTAAACTATGCATGCAGCACTTCAGGGGAGCCATATCATGCTATAACATTTGGTGCTGATTAAGTGTATTTCCTGTAAAAGTAGTATATATGAATTATTATTTTTGCCAGTTTGTGAACCGTCCCTCTCATAATCTTATTAAGAAGACCACTGATGGTCCCTTTGAGGACCCAAAGTCTTCTTGTCGGGTATCTTCTTCGATATCCACTATTGAGAAGTGTTCTCTGTAGGGAGTTTCTCCTAGGGCAGCCACACACTGGTTCATCAAAATTAATTGTGATCTACCATTTGCACCAATTAGGAATAAACTTAAAATCCTCATGGTCTACACATAACCCTACGTTTCAAGAACATGAAGTACCGGTCCCTGGATACTTCTTGTGCGACAGTCGCCAGTAAGTGACTGTCAATCTGCTGAAAGCACCCATCATTTCCTGATTTTTGCTGTTGAGCTGTACCCACCATTCAGCTCACGTACTGACTATGGACCCATCCCACATTAACTATAGTTTTGCCCTCGTAGGATTACCTCATAGTTATATTTCAGATCCATACACTTTATATCTATTGGGGGAACATAGCATGCAATTTGCACCAGACTGCACTATTGCATTTTACCCCAACATTTACGAATGTGGACCCATATTTATCAAGTCTTTCCATTGGTGTGCTACTGGTCATCAAGGGGATATCCCATGGGCAGAATGCAGACGCTCCTGTGCAAGAATCCACGGTTTTGACACAGAGTCCTAACTACTAAAATGGTAGACAGTGCCTTGCAGCATAAATGTACACCTCCTTGAGGCAGGCCTAATGATGGAGAAACATTTTCTTTTCTCCAAACTTGTCCATATTTGCATCTGTGTTTTAATGTACAGCACTTAGACAAACTTAGAAATGCTTTAAACTATATTGAAGCATAGTATTTTGCAATGGAAAGGGATCCTTTCAGTACAAAACCTATGCTTGACATCAGGCACATACCCTTGCATTAAGGTGGAATGGTTTGTGTGTTGCCTGGCTGCCTAACTTGCTAGTGTTGGGAGAGAAAGAAAAACAGTGCCATATATTAGTAGATATGTTACTGTTTTGCTCTCTCCTTTTGATGCAATGCACTCAACAACTTTGGTTGCTGTGCTGCATTGGGTCAAATGTAAGTAAACATGCCCTAGTGCCAATTGCACTGCTATAACAATTGGTGCAGTTTTCACCAACGTCTGCACTATTTGCAAGTTCAAAAATGACATTTGTACCAATCAATCAGTGCAGAAGCTTTTTGGATCAGTTGGGCTGTGCAAATCAAAGTTCTCAATTGCATGCACCCGATGTAACCTGGAAATGTTCTTGTACAATGACACCAGAAAACCTCTGCAAACACAAGGAGATGATGGACGGAGCGCTGAAACTTTTCAGACACTCACCCCCAGTCACAAATCTGGGCTAAATTCATCATTGTACTTTAGCTCACTTCGCCACCTCAGTTCAGGACCAGCTATATTCAAATCAGTCTTGTCCCTGTGCCTCATGGGAACAGTCCAGACCGAACTGCCAAGCCAGGTCTTCCCTGAACTGGAAACAAGCATCCTGGGACCGGTTTCGGGGTAAGACCCCTCATCAGCCAGGCTAGCTTGAATCCAGTGGCAAAGTGAGCAAGGGACCCACGTCTGGGCATACCCTGCCAACTTAGGGCGAACAAAGCAAACACAAGGAGATGCCGCCTTGGGACCAAACATCGCGATCGCCATTCCCGAAGGTTACAAGATCACCCGGAAGGACCACCCCAACCGCCCCGGAGGAGGCATCGCCATCACCCACAAATCCAACCTCCGCTTGAGCACCTACACCGACGGGCCCACAAACCTGACGTAACACCTTCACTTCAAGATACAGACCAATCCAACCACCATCCTCCGAGGCACCCTCATGTACAGACCCCCCGGATCCCGGGCGCCTTTCTCCGACTCCATCACCGACATCAGCACCCCGCCATCACTTCCACCGACTACACCTTGCTGGGAGACCTCAACTTCCACCTCGACAACCTCCAAGACCCCAACTCCACCTCCCTCCTGGACAACCTCCTCAACATCAGAGACTCAAACAGATAGTACCAGAACCTACGTACTCAGCAGGACACAACCTCGACCCCATCTTCACAGCAGGAAACTCCATCACCTTCAGGCATTCCTCCGAACTCCCATGGACGGACCATCGTTGCATACACTTCACCTTCAAAACAACCACCACCTGCAGACCTCCACTCCAGCTCCCGCATAGGACCTGGAACAAGACCTCCGACGACCAGCTCAACGCCTCCCTCAGCAGCTCCACTCCAGCCGCCACGGACGACGACCCAACCACCGCAGCCCGGACCCTGCACAATTGGATCGCCAACTGCGCCAACTCCATCGCCCCCCTCAAGAAGACTCCCAAAACCCACGCCAAGAGAGCCAGCTGGTTCTCCACCGAACTCCGAGAATCCAGACGAACCTGCAGACGCCTTGAAAAGATATGGAGGAACTCCAAAACAACAGCTAACCTCGACAACTTCAAAGCAGCCACCACCGCCCACCACAAGCACATCAGAAACACAAGGAAGAAAGCTCTCCAGGACAGAATCTCCACCCACGCACACAGCGCAGGAACTCTTCAGCATCATCAAAGAGTTATCCCAACCCTACAGTGAGACAACCAAAATCCCCCCCCCTCCCAGGACCTCTGCGACAAACTCAGCTCCTTCTTCCACCACAAAATCAAGACCATCTACGACAACTTCGATGACGACTACCAACACGCAGAACCTACACCCCCCACTCCTGACACCCCGCAGCCTACACTTGACAGCTGGACCGCCCTCACCATCAAAGACCATGACGTCAACCCACTCTGGGGCCCCCACGGACCCCTGACCCACCACATCTACCACAGAGCCGCCAACTTCATCGCTCTGAGCTCCGTCAAATCATCAACCGCTCCTTCGAGACCACCTCCTTCCCCGATGACTGGAAACATGCTGAGATCAACCTGCTCCTGAAAAAACTCTTGGCGGACCCCACTGACCTCAAAAACTTCAGACCCATCTCCTTACTCCCTGTATCCAGCAAAAGTCATCGAAAAAGCCGTCAACAGCCAGCTCACTGCCTTCATTGAAGGAAACATCCTCAACACCTCCCAATCCGGCTTCAGGAAAAACCACAGCACCGACACTGCCCTCCTCGCCGCAGCAGACGGCATCCGCTCCCTTCTCTACAGAGGGGAGACTGTGGCCCTCATCCTCCTGGACCTCTCCACAGCCTTCGACACAGTCTCCCACCGCACCTTAGCCTGCAGACTCCACGACGCAGGGATCCGGAACAAGGCTCTCAACTGGATCCGCTATTTCCTCTCTGGCACAACGCAGCGGGTCAGACTCCCTCCCTTCCTCTCGGATCCCACACCGACCACCTGCGGAGTTCCCCAAGGGTCCTCCATCAGCCCCACCATGTTCAACGTCTACATGGTCCCCGCTCGCACCCATCGTCAGATCCCACGGACTCAACATTGTATCCTACGCAGATGACACCCTACTCATCCTCTCCCTATCCAACGAACCCAACATCTCTAAACGCAACTTTCAAGAAGGAATGGAAGCTGTCGCCAGGTGGATGAAGAACAGCTGCCTACAACTCAACACGGACAACCCCGAAGTATTCATCATGGGCCCACACCCCGATGCCTGGAACGACTCCTGGTGGCCCCCCGCCCTCGGCAAGCCGCCCTCCCCCAAGGATCACGCACGCAACCTCAGAATCATCCTGGACTCCGAACTCAAAATGGACCGCCAAATCAACGCTGTCTCATCCTCCTGCTTCCACACCCTCCGACTCCTACGAAAGACCTTCAATTGGATCCCCCTCGAACACAGGAAAACCGGCACCCACGCCCTCATCAGCAGCAGACTCGACTACGGCAACACTCTCTACGCCGGAATCAACAAGAACATCACCTGTAAACTCCAGAACGTCCAGAACACCTCGCCAGACTAGTCCTCAACCTACCACATCACTGACACATCTCCCAACACCTGCAGACTCTGCATTGGCTCCCCATCAAGAAGAGAATCACTTTCAAGCTTCTCACCCACGCCCACAAAGCCCTGCACAACACCGGACCTGCCTTCTTGAACAATACAATGGGTCCATGACAAACATTCTGGACACGATCACCCCCTTACAGTTAAAAAGAATTCATTCAAAAGTCTCCAAACCCTGGTACAACAGTAGCTAAACGCTGAGAGAAGAAACCTGAGACTAGCGGAAAGATTGTGGAGATCCTCGCCGTCCCTTGACCATCTCACACATCTGAGATCACTAAGGAACATCTATAATAAACGCATAAGAATCTGCAAAGCTAATTTTTTCACAAATCAACTGAACCTAGCTACAAACCGACCCAAAAAACTGTTTGAGATTGTTAAATCGAATAGCGTACTCAACCTCTCCCCGATCGGATTACGCCCATTGCCGAATTGTGAAGATTTCTCCACTTTCTTCATCAGAAAGACAACTAAGATGGAACTTGATTTGCAGACTGCTTTGGAGCTCATGCCAATCTTACCTTTTATCAGTTCACAACCCCCACGCCTCAATCTTTGACACCGTCGATCATTCCAGGTTCTACCCCTAAGAACAACGCATCCTGGAGCGCTTTCGATACCTTGGATGATATCACCATTCTAAAAACGCTCTCAGCATTGAAACCTTCCAACCACTTCAATGACCCTCTACCATTGAATTTCTTCAAGGAGATCAAACTATCCCTACTCCCACTTTGGGCTAAGATAGTCAATGTCTCACTGACTCAAGTCTCTTTCCCAGACTGTCTTAA
Source organism: Calotriton arnoldi (assembly GCA_963921515.1). Classification (NCBI taxonomy): domain Eukaryota; kingdom Metazoa; phylum Chordata; class Amphibia; order Caudata; family Salamandridae; genus Calotriton; species Calotriton arnoldi. The sequence goes on along the minus strand of CAWUFW010002560.1, from coordinate 446,707 downwards.
AGCAGGACAGGTTACCCCTATTCTTAAAAAACCATCTGCGGATCAAGCCGACCTAAACAACTTCCACCCAATCTCCAACATTTCGACCTTGGCCAAGCTCATTGAGAAATGTGTCCACGTTCATCTTTGTAATCACATAGAACACTTCCAACTTCTGGACCAATTCCAATCTGGCTTCTTTCACGGTCATAGTACCGAATCTGCTATCACCCTCATTGTTGATGATGCGCTCAAAATGCTGGATCAGAACGATTCCTGCCTTCTGATCCTCCTCAACCTATCGTCTGCCTTCAATACTGTCAAACATGATCGCTTACTCGACCTACTGGAGCATAGGATGGGGCTTTCAGGGCCCGTCCTAAATTGGTTTGCATCTTTTCTCCACAATAGAACTCAAAGATTCAAGGTCAATCAATCCCTCTCTAACCCTTCCTAAGTCAACCTTGGGGTTCCTCAAGGGTCCACACTCTCTCCAATTCTCTTCAACTTGCTCATGGAGCCATTAACTGAAATCTTGAAACTATCCAATGTCCATTACCACATGTATGCCGATGATACCCAACTGTACCTGAAAGTCTCCTCCCCGACGATATCAGTTTCCTCAACACCACCCTACTGAAAGCTCAAAACTGGTTGACTCTAAATCATCTCAACCTCAATACTCTGAAAACAGAATTCCTTTTAATCACCCCTCCTAATCAGTCATCAGTCTTCAGTAAATGGATGAATCAGCTAACAGCTCATAATTGCATACCACACATCATTGACTCCACGAGTTCTTGGAGCATAATGCTCGACAAGAGCCTGAACATCAAAAAACATATTACTGCCCTCACCAAGGGAGCTAACTTCCAAATGGGTATCCTAAGGAAAATAAAACCTTTTCTCCCCCCACTGACTTCAAATCCGCGGTGCAATCTCTGGTGATCACCAAGTTGGACTATGGAAGTGCAAACCTCTGTGGACTCCTGAGATCGAAGATGGCTCCACTCAGGGCCTCTCTGAATTCGGCTGCTAGACTCATCACTGGCTCAAAAGGATACCGCCATATTACACCGGAGCTGAAATCCCTACATTGGCTCCCTTACGAAGCATGGATATAACAAAAAATTGCTTGCATGACTCACAAAGCCTTACATTTCAACACCCCACTATACCTCGCACAAAAACTTACACTGTCTGGTGGCTCCAGATCCTCCAGAAGCGCCAGCATCCTTCTGCTGAAACCTCAGAAATTCCGAAAAACAAAAACTTATGACCGAGCTTTCTCTGGTATTGCCCCGAGAATCTGGAACTCCCTTCCACTGGAAATTAGGACGATCCCCTCAACAGTTAATTTAAAAAAGGAAGTTGAAGCGCTTCTGATGAACAAATTCTTGCCCTAGAATCCCCTGGCCTCACACGCGCTCAAAGACTCGTCCCCTCTCTGTTTTTACTTGTATTTTTTGTACAAGGCCCCCCTGTTATGACTTTGTAACATGCTTCTTGTACTCTTGCTCCCTCTTTCTTCATGCCTGCTCTGTCCTATTTTTGCTTAGACTGTTTATGATTATGTATGCTGTGCCGTCATTGAGTTTCTCTCCCCTGACATTTCTGACCATGATGTTGTTTGTTATATAGGTCATTTCTCTTTTTCGTTTCACTTGTAAAGCGCTCTGATACCCTAATAGGTCTTGTTCGCGCTATATAAAACTTCTTAAATAAATAAATAACATCCATGAATGGATGTCCTTCAAACATGAACAAAGATTATGTGACATACAATTATTGGTATCTGCCCAGGTTAGGATTTGGGAGTCATCTGCAAATGACTGATATTTGAGATCATGTTTTTTAACAAGCAAGCAAACATGCTTGTTAATAGCAGAATTATATTATGTTATGTATTACTTGTATAGTGCATGTTCACCTACGTTTTAGGGCACTATAGAGCAAAACATAACCGATCAAAAAACAAAATAGAGAGGCAGTTTGTTCTACTTTCTGATGGCTGCTATAGAGAAGGGTCAATCACTGAAGGAAACACTCCTGACCTTAGCAATGTCTAACAAATGTGTCCAGCCGAGCACAATGAGTGCTGAGGGCTGTTTGGTCCGAATTTGGAGGTTAGGGGCGGATGTATGAGTGATAAAATGGACAGTTACCTTAGACTTGAGTAAAGTTATCTTTTTAAAAAGACCACCAATGTAGGCACAAAATTGTTTTTGAGGAGTTTAATCTGCCAAAAAGAGGCCCTTGCCACTTTGGAAACCTGTGGCACTATGTAGAGGTCAGCATCTATGTAGATAAATAGGTTGAAAACAGTTTTGGGGGGGCAATGGGTACAGATCCACGATCTCGGACTAGCAAGCGAGATTCCAGTTGTTCAAGGAATTACTTGAGGTGTCAAGCTCTGATTTGGCTGACGTAGGTTTTAAGAAATTTGCAGCCATCCAATGATGTACAAAGGTAAATACAGTAGTGAGAGAGGTACGAGCCATAGCAGACACAGCAGGTGGGAACTGAGTGGGGGATAATTTGAATATCAACTTGAGTGTCATCAGCATGCTTGTAGAATTGGACATCCGTTCTCTGGAGAAGATAAACCAAAGTTATTATGTAGATGTTAAGCAAGAGTGAGGATAACATTAAACCCTGAAGGACACCACAGTTGATGGCTCTTGCTTCAGATCTGAAATGAGAAAGATAGATGGTCTGGTGGAGGTTGGTCAAGACAGATTTAATACACATAATAGCCCAATCATCTAAGCCATCATCGTCTACTCTCTCATGAATTGCGTCATCTATAGTGCTTATAGAGCAATTGCAGATCGTCCAGTACAGATACCTATACCAACTCAGTGCTATGGCCTGTTCTAAAGCTGTCTTGGAGGGAGTGAAGTAGACACTGGATTCTGCAAATGACTGTAGCTGAAACAATGCAAATTTCTCTAAACCTTTAGCAAGAAACAGTAGCAGGTACATTAGTCAAAAATTGTTATGGTCATCTTGGATGCAGAGGTTTAAAGATGTTAGATTTCATAGGTTGGGTAGCATGCCTTGAATGAAAGACTGGTTAAACAAGGGCACCAGCTGTAAAGCACTGAGAGGTGCAAGTTGTTGTATAATCCTCGCAGGACATGTATTTACACTAGAGCCAGAGATTCTGGAGGTAGCAATCACTTCAGGTATAACAGGGACTAAACATTCATCGAAGGTGAATAGCTTACCTACCTTAGGTGGAGTAAGGAAAGTAGACAATAGCTGTTGAAAGCAGAATCCTCTGTAGTCTGTGACATAGAGTATGCAAGAGCATGATCTGGTTCTGGCTAGTTAAGGGTTGACTAAATCCTCATTTACCCTAAACATCTCTATGGGTAGATTTGGAGCCTGGGGGAGACGCATGAAATAATAGTTCTGATTGGCTAACCATAAGTGTTGTTTGTGCTTCGTTAAAGTCATAGAGAGTTATGACTTAGATGTGGGGTCATAGTCAAGTCTCCAATATCATTCTGCCCCGCACACCTCTAAGCGGTTAGGACTTCAATTATTTTTCCTAACTCACCTGTAGGGTGGTGTAAAAAATGCACCGGAGATCTTGTTGAAAGCTTGTTGGAAAAAAAAATAATGTCCACTGTCCTTCAGTTATTGAAGAGTTAGGTGGTCGCTGTTATCGAAAATACAGAATTTTCACCGAAAAAGGGTCTCCATGATTGTCTGACCAGACAAACAAGATGCAGAGCCTTGAGCCTCAGCCAAGATTTGTGAGTGGGTTCCTTGCTGACTAAGAAGAGGTTAAATACTTCTAAATATTCCACAAAATTAAGCATTGTTACTGTTGCTTTGCCTAGCCAGCTATTAACGTCACCAAGTACCAAGACATGGTTGTTGTTAAGAGCAGAATTGCCAATGTCCTCAATAATGAAGGGAGAAGCCTTTGCTGTTCATGCTGAAAGATCCTGGTGTCCTGGTTTTTAATGTTGCCAACATTCTCTGCATTTTAACATCACCCTAAACTTAAGTGTGATGATCAGGGACATCTTACTAGGGACATCCTGTGAAGATTTTCATGTGATCCTTAATATGTGCAGCTCCCTGAGCTTGAACCTGGCTTGCCAGGTCTATTCCATGATCTGTTTCGGCACTCACTTTCTGGGCAAATCTGAATAACTTCACTATCTTTTCTCATAAACAGAAATATATCTGTCTTTCACTGGGAACAAAAGGTGTCGGGATGTTGGGCTGTGCTGATCTATCCCTGGAGCATTATGGATGAGTGATGCATCCCACTGCATGGGGGATGCATTAGTCAGCTAATGGGGTGGAGGTGTAGGGGTGGGGATTTTTGCATGTGTAAGGGGTCCTACTCTGCAATTCAGGTCCCACCCATAGGGCGGGTTACTTGTTGGACCCCATTTTTTCCAATCTACCTAGTATCTCATGCCAGGCAGCTCTCCCAATACTTTGGTCCGATCATTTTTTGGTCGGGTTCAGGGTGAGGCTGGATCTGCAGCGTGAGAACATATCTATCTTAACCACCAAGTCGGGGTCCAGAAACTGGAAGAATTTAGATATAGATTCTTTTAATCAATACCTTTCGAACAACATTCCTGCCATCACTTCAATCAATCTAGCAGACTCGGACACCATCCACACCTGAATTCTGACATCCATTGACGCGTGCCTTCCAATCTCTATTAAAAAAGTGACCAATCATTGACCTCCTGCCCCTTGGTTCTCGGAAAGGCTAAAAACAGAGAAAACCAAATGTAAAGCACTAGAAAGACGCTGGAGGAAGGACTATGCGCCTGAATCCAGACGTATATACAAATTAGCTAAAAGGGACTACCACTCCCTCTGCAACGCTGCCCGAGCTGAATATGTAAGCAACACCATTACGTCGGCACATAACAGCCCTAAGGTCTTGTTTAAATTAGTTAAAGATCTTTCGGGCGCAGCTTGCCAACCTATCCCCCCTGTGCTCACTGAAGCTCAATGTGAGGATTTAGCCAAGTTTTTCATCGGCAAAGTGGAGAAAATCTACGCAGAACTAAATGTAGTGACAACAAATGTGGTGCAGCAAACTAAGAACTCGCCCCCCACATCGAGCTGTTTTGCTCCACCGGCGAACCAGACCGCCGTGCCTACTAATACGCTAGATAACTGGTTGCCTCTGGATACCACCTCTTTCAACCATATCTTAAATAGCCTTAAATCCGGCTCACCCAGAGATCCTCTTCCCATCCCCGTACTTCAAAAATTAGAGCCATCGTCACTTAAATTGATCATGGAGTTGCTTAATGCATCCCTGCAGGAAGCAGCCGTTCCATCTGTATTGAAACATGCCATGGTTCTCCCACTCTTGAAAAAAGCTAATGCTGATCCGGCGGAATTATCTAATTTCCCCTCGATCTCTTTACTTCCAGCTTTTTCAAAATTTTTAGAAAAACATATTAACCAACAACTGATGCATTTTGTTGACTCCCAACATTTTTTACATGCATCACAGTCTGGCTTTAGAGCTGGGTTCTCTACGGAAACCACTCTTTTGGGAGTTACAGAAACTTTGCGTCAACGTCTTGATATGGGTGAAACTGTGGCACTCATACTGCTTGATTTGAGTGCTGCCTTCGACACTGTGTCACATACCGCCCTACTAAAAGCTTTACAATCTTTGGGCGTTGTCGGGACAGCACTCAAATGGCTCACTGATTTTTTGACCGACCGTACTTTTCAGGTCTTTTCCCCGTCAGCAAGTTCTAAGTCCCATGCTTCTCCTTATGAAGTACCGCAGGGCTCTATTCTCAGCCCATTATTATTTAATATCTACGTCAGACCTCTGGCCGCAATAGCTGAAGAGGCTGGGTTATCTATTTTTTCTTACGCTGATGACACCCAGCTAATCTTCTCCCTTTCCACCAATGAGGCATATAAGGTATCCTCTCTCCAGGTAGGGCTGCAAAACATAGCAGATTGGATGCATGCCAACCTGCTAAAACTTAACGGCGGAAAAACGGAAGAATTAATTCTTGGGGAAAACAAAGATCTTTGGGGGCCCCAGCACTGGCCTCTTCAAATGGGTGCGCTTCCCCAACCGGTGCAATTGGTCCGCAATCTAGGCGTAATCATTGACGACCAGCTATCAATGAGGCAGCAAGCAGTCAAGGTCGCCTCAACCTGCTTCACCATCCTAAAATGGCTCAAAAAAATACTTTGGATGTTGCCTGGCCCCACGCAAAGAACAGTGGTCCAGGCCCTTATTACTTCCAGGCTGGACTATGGCAACGTCCTATATTTAGGAGCCAATAAGGAGGTGATTCGAAAACTGCAGGTAGTACAGAACTCGGCGGCCAGACTGCTTTGCCAGGTGCCTAGAAGGGCGTCTATTTCAGGCTCGCTCTTTGATCTTCACTGGCTTAGGGTGGAGAACCGCATCAAATTCAAGGCCCTGAGTTATATGCATAAAATAAAATCGGGCACAGCACCACAGTATCTGAGTGCCTTAGTCCATCCCTACCTCCCATCGCGCCTCCTTCGATCCTCTACTCAGGCCAAATTTTCAGTCCGTAGGACCAGACTGTCGCGTATGGGTGGCCGGTCTTTTTCTTACCTGGGCCCTTCACTGTGGAATTCAATCCCCACGTCACTTCGGCATGAAACCATCTATATGAACTTTCGCAAAGGCCTAAAAACTTGGTTATTCAATCAATAGTTTCTTCTCATTCTGCTCGTGTCCGATGGCGCCGGGAAACCCCCGGGTAGCTGTGCGCCTTATAAAATTAAATTAATAATAATAAGGGGTGGCACAGCCCATTTGCCGTCGTCACACTGAGGGGGCTCGCAGGTTAGGTTTGGTGCAGCAATGAGGGTTCAGGTCTAGTTGCAGGTGAAGATTTAGGAGAGGATAGTGCAGGATGGATAGTTCCAGGAGGGTGGTTGAGGCATAAAACATTATTAAAAGAGGAGGATAGGAAAGACTTTATTAAACAAGGAGTTTTAGAGACTGGATGGGTTTACGGGATCCTAAAAGGCTGTCGGCTAGTAGGGTTGGTGCAGCGGCACTAGCATGTTCACTGACTCAAGTCAGGGCCAGTCATGGTATGGGAAGGAAAGGGGGGGAAGTCTTTGGGGGTTGGCACGGTGATGGTAGCTGGTGGTAAGGGTCGTAGTGCAGTGCATATGATCAGGCAGTCCGAGAGAGCAGTGTGAGGGGGCGTTAGGAGGCAGGCAGGGAGGACAGTGAAGGAATGAGGCAGAACATGCAAAGAGCCATGGTGGAGGTGTGCTGCAGGCACATGGTGTGGATGCTGTCCACGGCAGTATGCATGCGATGCACATTAGAGTGAGAGCCGATGGCACCCATTGAAGAAGCCTTCGAGCGGAATTAGATTTCGAACCGGAGCCAAAAGACGGTGTGGCAATGCCTATGAGGACAATAGCACTGTCTCTCCAGAGGTAAGGCCAAGAGAAAAAGGCCTTTTCAAAATGAAGGTCAGAAGTTCCTGATTAGCCCAGTGATAGGGAGCCTGCACATCATGGGCAAACAGATCAGCTCCATAGTTAATAAAGTGCAGAACTGGGAGGTGGAAAATAGGGTCCCATGCCTGGGCATATGGACAGTTGTAATAAGGCTGTAGGTGTTTTCAGCCAGGCAGTTGGGGGGAGAACGTAAAGGGAGTAACTAGAGGATCAAGGTCCATGCCAACCATAAATGGAGACAGGTGGGTTCGGTTTTACGGACAGAGTGCAGGGAGAACATTTAGAGCAACCTGGGGTGGCTGATGGGACTTTTGAATGGGCAACGAGGTCAGAAGTGCTACCACAATTCCAGCAGCAGAGGTCGATGATAGTCTCCAGTCACTGGCCAAGTTTGGTGCGACTTATAATTCAAATGTCCGAAGTGAGGGAGATGTCCGGGGCGGCCTCCCTGAAGTTGAAGGCAAAGAAGATAAAGTAGGGGATGGAAGATGGTGCCGTGGGAGACAGAGAGTTACCAAGTACAAGTTCAGGGTGGCGTGGTGTGCAGAAAAGGTTGAAAGTCTGTTGGGAAAACATTGGATTATAAATACAAGTGGGAGGAGTGCAAGATAGTGCAGAGTGAGGTGATATGGTCAAAAGCTTGGTTGTAAGGACATGATACTGACTGACAGGTCAAGTGGAGTGATGCTAACGATAAAGGGAGAATTGGTGTGTTACAGGAGTTAAGAGCGCATTTTAGATGGTAGTAGGAGGTGGTCCCATCCTAAAGATGGAAGGCAGGAACAGTTTCCTCTTAGTTCAGCTATATGACAAAGGTGGGCAATATGAGGGAATGGGTGGAGAGGAACACCATAAGGTGTTGTAGATAGTTTCGATGGGAGTGGGGAGACTTTATTGTCGGACACAGTGAGTGAAGGGGAGTCAGATAAGAAGAAAATGAGCGGTGATATAGGCGGAGGAGGTCAAGGTAAGCCTGTGGTGAAAACTAAGCGAGGAGAGTCAGTGACCAAATTAAAGAAGGGGCTGCGAAAACAAGGTTCAAGATAAGAAGGAGGTGGTGAGAAAGGCATTAAGGAAAAGAGATTACCTTATATCTGCATTACAATGCCTCTAGGGGTGTATCCGGTACAGGCAACCAAGGATAAGATATAGAGGATGGAATTTATTAATGTTTTTAAAATACTACATAAGGAAATCCAAGCAAATGAAATTTCTGAGGAAGAGTGGGATTCAGTGGCGGCTGCTCCCGAACGGGGGTGGTGGGCCGATGTGGTGGGAGGAATGAAAAAACAAATACAGCACTTACCTGGGTACGGCCGCCGCCTCTCCTCCATCCTCTTCACTTTTGACTCCCAGCAGCATGGAAGCACACAGGCTCCCAGACTCCCCTAGTCAATCACGACGCTGCTGTCACCAGCATGACAGCAGCGTCGTGATTGGTCTGAGCGGCCTGGTTCAGCACTCATACAGGGAGTGGAAGCCTGTTCATGTTCTCCACCCGGCTGTGCAGTACAGCCTGGTGGAGAAATGCTAAGTGTGCATGACTGTTTGGCCAGCCCAAGACGGATGGCCAAACCGTCAAGCGCACTTAGTGCCCACCACTTCTCCCCCTGCTCTGGCCACCCTAGCCCCACCCCGCACCTAGATGTAAACCGACTGAGCCAGTACATAAAAATAAAATGATAATAACATTGCCTTATTATCATTTTATTTTTCCTTTTTGAACTGCTCAGAGAGCAGTGGGGCAACGCTTCTCCGCCTTAGCGGAGAAGCCGCCGCTGGTGGGAATCAGCCAAGCGACATAAGCTTCTTATAACAATGGAGAATTCAACATCTGCGTTTTCAATTGATGCAAGTGTTTACTGCGAACGCCATCCTGACCGATATTGTTCTGCATTCAAATGCCTAGATGTGATAAGATAAGAGCAGATGCATTTTGGGGGTATGGCTTGTCTATTTTACAATGAGGAGTTCAGGGCACAAATGGTGGTTTACCGTGAAAAGAAATGGGGGAAGGTAGATAGCAAATTATTGTTGCTGTGGATTGCGCCGACGTGGCTGGTGCCATCGATACACGTGGCTAGTGGTTTAGCAATATGATCAAGGGCCACATGCATGAAGCCTTTTTGAGGTCGCAAACAGGCCGATTCTCAATCAGCCCGTTTGCGAACGCAAAAAAGATTTTTCATATGTATCAAACCCAAATTGCGATTTGGTAACCTGTTACTGAATCGCAATTTGGGTTTGCGATCGGTATTAGGAAGGGGCGTATTTAGGGATTCCCTTCCTAATACCGAATAGCATTGGTATGTATGAATGTTTTGCAACCGAAATGCGGTCGCAAAACATTCACATTTTACGACCTACTTCAAGTAGGTGGTAACCCATTCACAAATGGTAAGTTTATAAAAGCAGACGGACCACTGCCTGCTCTTAAAAAAATGAAAGGAAAACATTTTTTTTTTTTGTAAGCAGCCCGTTTTTCTTAAAGGAAAACGGGCTGCTTTACAAAAAAAAAAGATTGCTTTATGTAAAAGCAATCACAGACATGGTGGTCTGCTGACCTCAGCAGGCCACCATGCATGTGATTTTTGCGATTCCTAATGGGTCGCAAATTGCAACCTACCTTATTAATATTCACGAGGTAGGTCATTTGTGACTCACTGGGAATCACAGAAAGTGTGCAATACACTTTCATAAATGCTGTTTTGCGATTTCCTAATTGCGAATCGCAAGGATTCGCAATTAGGGAATCGCAAAATGGTTTCTTCTTATATCTGGCCCATAGTCACTTTCATGTCTGTTCCACCCAGTTTAGAATGGGAGGATTTGGGAAGGGACAGTTGCCGCTGAACGGCACTTGTTGGTCCTATAACAGAGGTAGTTGCACCAGGGATTGTACCAGTTGAAGAGGTAAACATCCAGTCTTACAGTGGCTTGGGCCATTTGCAGCTCATGGCCAGCAGTTTAGGGGCAGGCGACTGCAATCTGTTTGGGAAAAGAGGCATACACCAGTTAAGTTTGAAGTTTTATCTCATTGGCTAAGAATGTATCCACTCAAAGAAGAGCCAATGCTTTGCATTGGGTTTTTAAGAAAGAAAGGTGTTCGGTTGTGCTACCAAGGTCCAAGAGAGAGGCACTGGGTAAAGAGTTTGAATTGTGCAGAATATACCCAGCAGTGTTGTGTATTAAGCTAGCCCAAGAGTTGACAGAGGGAATATGTTTGGGTCCTTTTTAGGTCACAGCCTACCTACCAGACAGCACAGCAACAACAAATTTTATTTGGTTATTTTGCGATACGTAGGGGTCACAGCCCCACCATGACATGGGAGGTGAAAGGATAGTTTGCTCCATCAACCATATTTCTGACTTATAACAACACCTACTAAATATACAGGTGTAATAAACAAATAACATACAGTTTCCGATCTCCACATTTGAGCAAATGGTGCGTCAGTCGTAGCGTGCATTATAAAACAGGGCAATACAACCTTTTAAAACATACAGTGGGAATAATGAGGCTCAATAAAAACAGGGCCATTCTCAGGGGTCCACCTCAGGCAAAGGGAGAAGGTCGATTCCACGATAATCTGCCCATCGAGTCCATATTTTGCGGTGTTTCGCAGGGCACCCTTGGGCCTCAAAAACAGCAATCTCAGCCCCCATGCATTTATCTAGCTCAGTTTTCCATTTACCCAGAGTCGGGGGAGATGTCGCCTTCCACATTTGCGCTACGTCCCTCTTGACCACGGCGAGGGCCAGAAACAATAAGTGCTGTTTGTACCGATTGCCCCCGATATCATCTGTCGAGTGTAACAGGAAATGTCGTGGATCTAGTGGGAGGTCCCACGACAGCACCTCGTGGAGGCATGATCTGATCCTCCGCCAAAAGGGCTGTAATGCCGAGCAGCTCCAGACTGTGTGTAGGAATGTCCCTTCCTCCCTGTCGCACCTCAGACATGTGGGGGATTGGATAACACACAATCGAACCCTTGTAAAATATGCGCGGTGTAGATACTTGAATTGAATGAGCCGATAGCGCTTGGAAACTGCCGCACCCCTTGGGCTAGCGATGGCTTCGGCCCAACAGCTGTCTGTTTTGCTTAAGACATCTTGGGGACTTTCAGAAAGTTGACCTAGGAATGCTTGCTGTTGGCTTTGTATCTCACGTTTTCTTGCTTTCCGTTTTTTTTTTTGCTTTAGGCTGTCCAGTTTCAGTTTGCCCTTCCCATTGCCTAAACCGTGTTTACTCGTTTTCTGTAAACAGGCCTTTAAATCTTGTTTTTATTTAGTCACGTTTTCTGGGCATTCAAAGACCGAGGTCAAATGTCAGGCAGTGTCTTCCAAGGGCGCTTGTTACTTTCCTTTCTCATACTTCAAAGTGAGAGGATTTATGTGACACTCTTGTTCTTCTTTCTTTTCCCTGAGGAGAGTGCATATTTTATTCTGCTGTCTCACTTATGAACTCATTCTACCCTACCCCCAGTACTCCAAGTTACAACCTCACCCTGTGACCCACGCCGCTATTGCTCTCTTCTGTTTTACGTGTATATGTATATAGCGAGGACTCTGCCACCGGTTATGAACAATGCCCTGTTTCACAGGACGTTGAGCTGACACCGGCACTCGAGCCTGGCTCCTGTTCGTAAGGCTACATCAGCTCCTCCTCCCTCCCCAGGGCTCTGTATTGCTCATCTCATCTGTGTCCTCTTCGTTGCTTAAACCCCTCCTGACCACTTTCCATTTAATTTAGTGAAGTCAATAGATCCTTAAGCTGAGACGTGTTGAATCTGCCAGTGCTTGTTGTTGCTATTTTTAAATACACTCAGTGTAAACTGTTTTTAATGCTTGTGTGAAAAAAGCAGCAAGGTGAGTTTAGACTTACCACCTATGATGGCCTGAGTGTGATTCTATCAGTGATTTTATTGCAGCAAAAAGTACTCGGTGTGAAGTAATCATGAGTTGATTACGCCATTTTGTTCATTAGAAACTCTGGGAAGAGGACATAGTCGGCAAAGTCCAATACTTAGTCAGCTTTCAGATTACTTGCCTGTGCATCGGATGATTTTTTTATTGTTAGGTTTCCAGTTTGAAGACTATATTTAGTAGATAGAATGCTGCCCTATAGGCTGTCCAGTTTGGGTTGTTTTAGCTCAATTCAGCAATGGGTTTTCATTTTCAGGTCCAGTTGCTTTACAGTATCGCATTATTTCGATGATTTTCTGTTGGTTGAGAAGGAGAGTTCAGGCAATTGAAGTGCAGCTTTGCAAGCATTTTAGGACATTATGTAGGATTCAGGTGTACCATTCGCTCAAGATAGCACTGAGGGCCCTGTAGCGGTGTTGACTTCTCTATGCATTTAACTAGACACGATGCAGATTAGACTGCCACAGACAAAGTACAGACATTGCTGCAGTTATTGAAGACCGTTTTGGTAAGGAAATTGAAATTGAGAAAAATTCAATCTTTGCTTGGTCACTCAAATTATGTCCGTAGAGTGATACGGGCTGACAGGTATTTCTGAAGGCGTTTGGGTTTTTCAGTGTCAGGGGCAGTGTTGCCCCATCACAGAGTGATAGTGAGCACAGGTTTGAGGGACAATTTGAGAGTCTGGATTACCTTCTTGAAAGATCTCAATGGTGTCGCAATGTTGTCATTGCAAGATGAATGGCTTTGGAAGGTTCCATTTTTTTCTAACACAACTGGTTCAATTGGTCTAAAGTGAACTATTTGCACCATCTTTCCCAATGCATAGTTTGACTGGTCTCAAGGAGACAAATGAAGTGCAGGCCTACTCTGAAACCAGACAACTCAAGTCTACCTTCAAGCATTAGAGAAGTTCCTCCCCCTGCCATGACGACAATGCCATTAGTCAAGAGGCAAGTCAGTTGTGTGCACCCTACATGTGGCCTAGATTCTTACTTGGAACAACATTATAGTTTATTCATATCTAACACAACAAAGGTTTTTGTATAGCACACATCCTATACTAATGAATTTCAAAGTGCTCTTAAATGTAATAATGAGGAAAAAGGAAGCAGGATGAAATAAAATGTTTGCTTATGATCTCAAAATTTGGTCAAGTGAGGAAGCCAGGATAAGTCCCAGGTTTTCTGGTTTCACATTGTGCAATTCAGCCACTAGGTAGATATCTTGTTCCCGCTCCCATTTTACATTATAGGTTAATGTTCTTTCTTTAATTCTTGGCGCATGGTGTTGAAAGAGAGCGTGGGTGACAGGCGGCAGCCCCATGAAAGAGAGCGTGGGTGACAGGCGGCAGCCCCATGAAAGAGAGTGTGGGTGACAGGCGGCAGCCCCATGAAAGAGAGCGTGGGTGACAGGCGGAAGCCCCATGAAAGAGAGCGTCGGTGACAGGTTGGAGCGTGGGTGACAGGCGGCAGCCCCATGAAAGAGAGCGTGGGTGACAGGCGGCAGCCCCATGAAAGAGAGCGTGGGTGACAGGCGGCAGCCCCATGAAAGAGCGTGGGTGACAGGCGGCAGCCCCATTAAAGAGAGCGTGGGTGACAGGCGGCAGCCCCATGAAAGAGAGCGTGGGTGACAGGCGGCAGCCAGTGGCGGCTGGTGACATTTGAAAGTGGTGAGGCGTAAAACAATTATCTTAGTGCATTGCGACGAGCGAGCGCAGCGAGCGAGCCCGAACCACCTACAGAGGGTTCGGGGGGTTCTCCCCCCGAGAAAATTTTGGAAAAAGAGTGGGCAAATGGTGCATTTTCAAGCAAATTTGAGAAAGCAGGAAGGTTAATAAAGCAATTGTGAATCTGTGCTAACAAAGACAATGACTGCAAAACTGTCAGTCTAATCAGATGCATATCAGACGCCGGCCTACCACGTGCTCTGTCCATCTGTGCCACTGTGTGCTATTCTTTCACAAGTCTAATGTGTAAGGGGCTCACTTGCCTTCTACATCCTCTGAAAATCCACGCTTGCAATCTTTGTTGTCTGAGACCAGAATTTAACTTTCGGATGTCTGTGATTCTTCCTACTCCCTAGCTTCTTACCTTCAACAGAAGGGTCCCCATCTTGAGTCTGTTCAATTTGTATGTATGTTACCACTCCTGAACAGTACTGAGAGCAGTGGTGAAATCCACATAGATCACATACATCACTGTGATGTCCTCTTGACCCCTTATCCCGGAGCCAAGAAGGTCCACATTCGACAAGCACAGTGCTCAGTTTTTGTAGCCAAGCTATTTTAGAACCTAATTTTCTCTCTTTACATGCCACACTGTTGTTTGGTTCTCCTTTCTTTTATAGGTAGATTATTGAGTTTCTTTGCCTCTCATTGATGTTTGGCTCATGTGGACTGTCAGGTTCTGTTTACTTTTTGGAATGGATCTGCAGCTGTCATTCTACAGAACTTTTTCCAATGTTAGTGGATCACTGAATTGGTAAGGGAATATGCCACTAATTATGACGTTCCTAGGGTCCTGATCTTTATACTGCTTTCAGTAGCTGTCATCTACAGAATATCAGGAATGTATTAATAACACTCCTTTCTCGAGGCCAAAACCCATTTGCATTTAGAGAACAGTATCTTAGATCATTCTTATTTCAAGTCTCTTAAAAAAAAAGTTAGGCCGCAGTTACTACACATTTGAGCATGTCTAATACATGGCCACTGTGGAAAATCCAGGCTTTCTAAACATTATAGTAATCTGCAGTTAAAACAGCATCCCTTTGTGAGCACTATGCAAATATTCCAGCCTGAGGTTAGAATCAGACCCTTATGCACTCCAAAGGTGGGGTCTAAACTTGTCTGCGCTTGATGTTCTGGAATGACAAAAACGTATGGTGTAGCGATGAGAAGGAGATGACCGGTGCTTTAATTATGCAGCTGTGTGAAAGTGAGAAGGTATTATCCCAGGTGTGCTTCCTTCCATCCCGGTCATTGCTCAGACTCATGCGCCACCAATAAATATGCGGAGGCTGAGCACATGTTGGCTACATAGAGTTCTACAGCAAGTTCTTAAAGAGTTCTTCCATTGAGGAAGCGGCTGTGCAACCTATATGAATGACTTATTCAATGACTGACAAGCAATTGCAAGACCCAGATCTTTACACCTTGGAGTTAATATAACTGAACCCTTGCACAGACAGAAAATGTGAAACATCCTCCATAACCCATGTGGTCCTTTCGCTCGTTGAAAATACATTACACAGTAGAAACTGGCCCACACTAAACTTCAATCGCTCTTCCTACTGTTTTAATCATCAAATGACAACTACAGAATATTAAAGGTCAAATATTCATGAAAGACAGAGAAGGCTCAATTTAAAGACAATTCAAGTGCAAATAGCATTACACAAAGCCAACAAGTGAACTGCTGTTTCTAACATAGTGGTGAAAATGAGCAAATGTGTGTGGCAAAGTGGAACTTTCGCCACTGATGGGAGCTTGTAAATGACGGAGACAGAATGCTAGAGATGCTTAAAGAGACAGGGTGAAAGAGTTGAGAGAGGAAGATATAGAGTACAAAAGGTATAGAGGAGGAGAAAGAACAACATGAGTGATAAAGAGAGAAAGAGTGTGAAATGAAAAGAGGTACCTAGAGAAATGAAGAGATCAAAAATAGTTAAAGAGATTGAGTGACAGGTAAAGAGAAAGGCGTGCCAAAGTACTGATACAAGCAGATTAAAGAGTGAGAAACAGGAAGGCTAAAATGTGGTAAAACATGTTAGATTTTAGCCCTGTGTTTAGGACGAGTACTAATAACAGTCGTGCACATAACACCCATTTCAATACAAACAAAAAATGGAAAATAAAAAGAGCCTGACACAGAAACATGTTTGTGTTCGGCACGAAAAATATACACACAATGTAAAATATAAATTCTTGAGGCTTGGCCACATTCTCCCCGACAGCTAAACACATTTTAATATGGGCACTGCTTTAACAAAATTAACATTTACCATATTTCTGCCTGTCACTTTGTTCAAACAGATGAAATAGAAACATGCATGCAAATCAGAATCCCGAGTGTTTCCGCCAGCAATAATGAACTGCATTTCTAGGTGATCAGGGTGTTTGTAATGTAACCTGCAGATGTAACTTTTGTTTTAAATCTTCTTTCCTGGGGATCTTTCACCTGCCGCGGGGAGCGATTGCTTTGTTATTATGTGTAGGCAGGATGGCTGTCTTCTGTGTGTGCTGCTCAGCACTTCTATTTACATCAGCAGTGCTAAATGCCCAATGGTGAGAGGCGAGCCAATCAGATGGCAGATTAGATGTCAACTCCGAGGCAGCTGTCTGGAGACTATTACAGCCACTTTATCTCCACAATTCAAATTCCAAACCTTGCAAAGAAGATCAAGTCGCAAACGTTTCCTGGCAGAGCACATTCCGTTCACTAAAAACTTTGAGGAGATACTGCGAACAAAGAACTCAAGAAAAGTCCCTGCACCTCGCACAAAGTTGTCAGCTCACGCAATTAAATTCTTCCTACCGTGCAGAAACCTGATTTTTCCACAAAATCCACAGCGCTCTGAAGCAAACGAAGGGCTGCTACTCACAGCCATCCATACACACAGCACTCTATAAAACCACAAAAAATAAGAGATTCAGCGACGTAACATGTCACCCTGGCAGGGCCAACTCAGCCCTTCATTCTGCCGAGACCGGAAACTTATATACCCTGAAGCTGGCTAATACTGTCAGCAGCCCTGCACAGCGCTTGCCTTATACAGCAACGTAACTGCTCTAAAAAAAACAAAATTCACAACTTTTCTGCTAACACTCGCAACTATTTTATTCCCGTTCTGTCAACAACTATTTTTATTTCCTTTTTGTGGTTTTATAAAGTGACAACATGCCCTGAGCGAGCCAAAGCGCTTGCATTATCGACATGTAAAACGCGTTTACAAAAATAACAGTTAGTGGACATTAAACACGTTAAAAACAAAATCAAGACAGATATGAAATACGCGTACAATTGCTTACACAAATGCAATACAAAGCGGGGAGACCCTAAGTAAAGTACGAATAAAACTCCGAAGGCACATCTATCTACACGTAAATGTATACGACTGCAATCTGTGGTCATAAGGACGAATCACCATAAAATAGAATAGAGGGTTAATGTGACTTCTGCACATTATTAGGTGTAACGTGTAGCTCAAAGATGTGTATTTCATGTTTAGGGAACTCTGGATTGGTGCGTTTGTGTGGTGATCCCGGTGTAACCTGGCAGTCACAGTTATGGTAAATAAATATTGTAAATAACTAGTGAGTTCTGCAACGCCCTGTAAACAGTGGTATCTAACCTTGAAGGCCTACAATTGAATCCATGAATAGTATACCTTACTCTGTCGTTTTCTATTCGAGGGTTGATTAAAAGGCTCCACTGAGTAATATTATAGTCGCGGCTCGCATCACAATACGGGGGGGGGGGTGCGCAGGGTGGTGGCCAGGGAATTAAAATAAAATACAAAAAAAAAAAGAAAACTTACCTGCCCGCCGGTCCGCGCTGGAGTGGCAACCCCTCTCAGCCAATACTGGCGCTGCTCCAGGATCGGAGGTTCTCCGGTTCCATTCATATGATTTGTATTCACAGGGCCATAAGGCAGGTCTCTTACCACACAGCCCGCACGCACGGTCAAAACTTTTCTCATCTAATACTTATGGAATAGAACTCTTTACAATAGGTGTGCAGGCAGACTTACATTTTCTCATATTAGTACATTGCCTAAAATCCGCTGCCAGCACCCACTGCATAATGTCGTTTAAAGAAATATCAGATCTAACCACAAACCAAGCAGAAACCAGAGCTTACTCTTTAGAAGAAGCTGAATCCATTTATTCTCTTATACAGGAAGCACGCACATTCAGTGCCACTCCGGGAACAGTACAACAGCTATTACGTCAGTTAGAATACACAATACGGAAAGAGATAAATCAACGATTACATGCCACGACACTGATTGAATATCATAAAGTAAAAAGAATCCAGAGGGGCTTGAGGATTGCCCTGAAACCCATATTATTTAAGTACAACAAAACCTTTATGGCACGTTGGTATGCCATACTGAACAAGTGTTCTTTGGATCTTATCCTTTTAATTATTGAGGAATTGTCGTCTATTCTGGAAGAATTAGTAACAGAAATTTCAACACTTAAAGATGACATTTCCAAACGAATGGAAAGTGAAGATTGGACCAAAACATTAAATGACATCAACATCATATTAGACGCTCATGCGAAGGAAGTTCATGACCGGAAACTGCGAAAATTTAAGAGAGACACCATCGACTACAAGTTAGATGAGGTGTACACATGGGCGGAGGCATATGCTCAAAAGAGATTCTTCAAAAAACCAGGAACCACATCATCGGAAGAAAGCGTTGCCACAGACCAGGATTTATCACTTCAAAGACCTCCGGCAGTGGTTATGAGGGATTCAACCCAAAGAATTGATGAAGGAGATACCATCACAACCAGTGGCAAGCAGCCTTTTTTAGATCTAGGTCAGACATCAAATCACCCACCGGACAAGGGCGAACACCAGCGAGGAAACGGACCAGGAGGGGAAAAAACCAAAAAAGTTCTCGAATCTACCAGACCACAACGAAATGTCAAGAAGACGATGAACTGATTATGAATTTCTCCCAGAGACCCTTAAATACCAAGGAAATAGCAGTATTGAACAGGGGCATGTCCTACGTACCTACATATACGTCTCACGCTTTAGAAACAGAGATTGCATTTTTTAAATTCATGCGAAAGTTGAGATTGAGATGGTTTTTCCACACGATTGCAACAGATCAAACACACGTGGAACCATTGAGTAAGTTTCAGCCTCTAAGAGCACTTTTATTGCTCCGTTTTCTCACAAAACATTAGATAACTTTGAATTACTCGTAAAAAAAGATTTACAAAGCATTACATACTCATCACCAACACGTACCAACATGACCCCGCAGGAGTGTTATACCTTATGATCTCTTCAACAGGATCCCAATTTGATTTTCCAACCAGCTGACAAAGGTGGAGCCCTGGTCATAATGGACAAAGATTTCTACAACCAGAAGGTTGAAAATCATGTGTATGATATGAACACATACATTGAGTTACCAGCAGATCCCACCAGAGAATACATGATGGTACTGTCTCACATCTTGGAACACGCCAAAGAAATGGGTTGGATAGATGAGAACACGAGGCGATATTTACCATCTGCAGCCCCCCAAACACCAAGGCTATATATGTTACCCAAAATGCATAAAGACTCAGCGAACCCTCCATTCCGTCCTATTGTGGCAGGATGTGGTTCTTTACATGAACCGATCGGTCGTTATATAGATTTTCATTTACAACCATTGGTACAGTCATGGAGCACGTACATTAAGGACACCACGGACTGTCTTAACAAGCTTGAACAAGTTCGCAATTATTTCAATGAAGAAATCCAACTATGCACCATAGATGTGGTAGCTTTATACACTTCCATCCCCCATGGAGAAGGATTGGAAGCAGTGGAGTGGAGAATATTAAACAGTGAACTGGAATTATCGAATGGAGTATTTTTAGTGGAACTTCTACACTTTTCATTGTACCAGTTATTTTTCATGGGATGATAAATATTTTCTACAAAGAATGGGAACATCAATGGGATTTCCAGGGGCACCCTCATATGCCAATACGTTTATGGCACACTTTGAAGAGCAGCATATTTTGCATAATGCTCAATGGAAACAACATTTAGTCACCTATATGAGATTCATAGATGACATTCTAGTAATCTGGAAAGGAAACCGCAGTACATTGGAGGAAAACCTTCGAGCACTGAATCATTGTAACCCTCGGATACAATTCACATACAACATACATCCTAATCTAATACACTTTTTGGATATCGAAATACAGAAGACTGGTACAGGATTACAAACCTCAGTTTACAGGAAAACAACTGATAGAAACAATGCGCTTCATTACAGTAGTTTCCACCCGTTATCTTTGAAACGCCATTTACCAGTTTCACAACTGATTCGTATCAAAAGGATAACATCTGATGGACTTCAGACAGACAAATCTATTCAGGCACAATTAGAAAGATATAGCAAACGGGGATATCCACCCAAGATATTGGAATCAGCCTTAACAACGGTGTCAGACATGAAACGGGAAACACTACTTCAGAATACACCCAGAAGCCAGAAAAAACGGGAGGTTTTCATTTTAAAACATTCTCAACAAGCAACCAAAATCAAAAAGATTATCATCAGGAGATGGGAAATTTTGGAACAGGAGACTGACTTTTCAACATTATTCACAGACAAACCGTTATTTGCCCATACTCGGTCTAAAAATTTGAGAGAACTTTTAAAACCAAAACCTTTGGTATGCACAGAGAAACCGAAAGGCATGCAGAAATGCTGGAATTGTGGACAATGGTAATGTCATCGTGGGAAACATCTTCCATCACCCACACACAGGGAAGAAGATTCTATTGAAACACACTTCTAATTGTAATACAGAGGTTGTTATTTACGCCATTCAATGTCCCTGCGGATTGGTATACGTAGGAAGGACAATTCGCAAAATAAAAACGCGGATAATTGAACACAAAAGTATGATACGCACAAAAAACTGCAGTTCTTGCTTAGCAGCGCATTGGATAGACACATCTCACACTATACCGCAATTAAGATTCACTATTTTAGAAAAGGTGACAGAGCGTGCAGGTTTAGAGATTCACACTCGCTTAGCTCAACGTGAAACCTTTTGGATTAACCACCTGGGGACCCTAATACCAAAGGGTCTGAATGATCATTATGAATTATCATGCTTCTTGTGATTAATTACTGTAATGTACTGCAATAGATTTTATTGTATTGGAATTTTGTCATCATGCTTCAGATCGACTTCGTTTGGCATGTAAATTTATGTCGGCACTCACTGTCACATGCATCCACTATTTATCTCTATTTCCGGTTTTAACTGTTTAGTTTGAGGTTTCATCACACATTCATGTACATATGCACTTCACGTTTATTTTACACAGGGATTGTACCGAAATGAGTGTTCATGTACAATCAACATGAAACAAAGTTTTCAATTGAGGCGAATGAGCACCTCGTGATAAACGCAGGGACGTTATATCCACACACGTATCAGGTGATACACTACGCGAATACGTCAGGGAAGTCAGCACTTATTCTGACGGGCAACAGAGCGCCGTATCATTTTATTTTTGGTTTCGGATACAATTCACCGCGAACCTTTAAACAACGATAAGGTAGGTGAATGAGCCAGCAGCTTTCTCCTTACAGATACACTGCAGTATCTCTTGTGAGTACAGACACATTATTTATCCGTTTTTATTTTTCAGACCCCGTACGCCATATGCTTCACACGGGTAAGATTCCAATTACGTTTGGTATCTCAGCATATCAGCACGGAAACATTTAACGGCTGCATTTGTAATGGGTACTTTTTTATCGCAGAATTAAGAGTTGGACTTAACTTTTAGCATTTCTTGAAGAGGAATTCGAGTTTGATACCGGTAAGGAAACCGGGACCAGGGCATTGAGGGATTTGTAGTTCTTGTGTAACTTTGGCGTTTTTTTCCAATCACAAGCACACCACTGGTGTAGATAGTAGGAAACGAGTTTTTGAACCAGATTATATTCATAGATAAAGAACGATGAGTGTTTAGACTCGAATGAGCACGATATTAGATCACCAACGACACACGGATAACTTTTTGTTTTGCATGATGAGCAATGGGTAGTACTCTTTTTTAGAGGCTATTTTTAAACCACATTCAGAAGCTTGGTGAAGGTACACTTGAGTGTGATCACAGGCCTCACTTTTATTCTAACTTTTCACCAGGATGGAGTTCAAAGTGAATGCAGACATATATAAATTCTCATTATGAAACATTGTATATAGATTGATAATAATTACACGTTTTCTTCCCTTTTTTTCCCTTTCTTTTGCTTATTTTTGTCTTTTGGTACTGTTCCATTAGGAGGACACTGTATAAAGATTTGCAGTTGTATAAACATCATTCCCCTGAAGAAGGGTATTGCTACCCGAAATGCATTGGGACTCGTGCAGTTAGATGCACAGTGATTTTCTTGTACAGCTTACACTGTTTGTTTTGTTAAACTTTGTGAATGCATTTGATAGTGTTGAATAGACTGTTTTCAATGTTCAAAAAGATTATGAATACAAAAAGAATATTTTCAGCAAAAATATATTGGTTTATTTGATTCATTTGTTACCTAAACATAAACAAGGCACATTGTAAAATTATCACAGAAACCTTAGGGGCTTTTTGCTGTGCGCTGTGTTCGGGATCGGAGGTTCTCCGGTTCCATTCATATGAGCTGCTCCAGCAGCGCCAGGATTGGCTTCGCAGGGCTGCTCGCCGCCTGCCTGCCCATTAGAAGACCGAGGTTTGAGCCTTTGCTCAACCCTCACTCTCCTAATGGCAGCCGCAGCCTGAGCAGACACTATGCGCATGACTGGGCTGGTCGCAAAAATTCGCCGACCTTCCCCAGTCATGCGCACTGGTCTGACAATGTTGCATGTCAGCCAACATGACGCCGGACCGCCCACCCCCTTCAGACTCAGAAGGGGGTGGGCGGTCCGACGTCATGCTGACTGACATGATTGTAAGTTCTCCCTCGGCGTCTCTGAACTTAAGTAAACTGAGAGTTTACTAAAGTTCAGAGACGCCGAGGGAGCTGCGGGTGCGGGCGGCTTGTGGGGCAACGCCCCAGCGCCCTAATGGACGCACCGCCACTGCGCCGGCAGCCCCATGAAAGCTCAGCTCAGCTCATCTTGGGCTCGATGGTCCAAGAGGACCGAGTTTGGCTGGAGCCTTCAGTGCCACCTCTACACAAAAGGACAGGCCTAGACTGGTGAAGAAGCTGTTTGTGGGGCGCCTGCAGTCACCTGACATTTATTTTTAACGTCACAACCGGCCTCTTAATGTCCCGGCTGGCACTAAAATTAAGAAAATCACTTAAAGCTGGTATTTTTTCCCTTATGCTCACGTACTTTAAAAAATAAATATAAGATAAAAGCTCTTCAAATTTTTTTCAAAAACTGCTACTCAATGATCCCCATTTGCTAATTAAAGTAAACAAAGACAGAAAGGCCATGTCGAAAATGAATATAAGCGATTTTAGATTAAGTTCTTTTTAAGTATCATGTCTGTGCCTTTGCAGAATCTTTAAATGTAAACAAATGTCCGGTGTTTTTTCTCTGGGGAAGGTGGAACAGCAGCGAGTATTGTAAGGGAGGGTTGGGGTACACTGCCAGAGCTGTGTGGGGGTCTCTGTGTGGGGGGGTGTCTGTGTGGGGGTCTCTGTGTGTGGGGGTCTCTGTGTGGGGGGTCTCTGTGTGGGGGTTTCTGTGTGGGGGGGTCTCTGTGTGGGGGCCTTTGCCCCTGCAGACGTGGTATACTGGCATAGCTGCGAGGAACACGTTGGAGGGCAGGTTCGCAACGTCCATAGGGCTGAAAGGGCTTCCAATTGTAAATAACGTTTGCTGACACAAAGGATGTGGGATGAAGCATGTGATCCAGCGCAATACTAGCAAACCGCATTCATACACAAAACACTCACTTGTACCCATACATTCATACTACGCTAATACTTACGCTGGAGTGTCAGTTGTATTCTTTTATCAAAATCCCTGCTACCAATTACCTTCTGACTGAAGAGTAATGACTTACCAATGGATCCTTTGCTAATTGGGAAGTTTAAAATGAGTAACATTCATTATAATACATAAATCCTGAAATAATCACCGAGTCAGGAAGTTTTTAAATGTTTATCTAAAGTTTTAGCAGAGTAAAATACAGAACCACACGGTACTTGATCGCAATACCCAAGATTAAGCATAGAAATGATTAATGCTAATCAAAGACGGTGTTTAAGGGAAAGGAGAGGATAGAGACAGCAGCGCAACTAAAGGTTGCATTTATATTTACCTAAGTGCGAGAACCAAACCCCTTAGCCAAGGAGTTGAAAGAATAGGACCCAGGAAGGATGAAGAGCAAAGACTTCCTCCAGGATCAGGACAGGACCGGTGACCTCTCTATAACGACGCCTGCGCCGTTCCCCTCTCTGGTACTCGGCTTCTCCTCGATTCTCCCGTGTCTCCCTTCTAATGGACTCTGCCGCCCCCTTCTCAGGACCTCTTCAGGACAGGGATTCAGTCAGCAACCGATCAGCATGGCAGTCTGGAGCTAGAAGCTAGCTAATTAGCTAATTCTATATCTGTTATACCCTTCTACGCCCATTTACCTCCCCTTAATGTTGCCAAAATATGGGACCACTACTTCTGATTGGACAGGGACAGGGGGTGGATTCTCGCACCATACTGATTTGGCCTAAATTGTAAAGCCTATTGTCTTTAGATTCCCACCCCTTCAAATTAATACATTCGCTTTATTTCCCACCCGTCTCATGACAAATGTAAACCAATTTTCATAGACAATGTATCAATATGCAACAGGAAAGGCAAGAGTACAGCATCTTCGGCCATCGGGTCACGGCCTTGGACTACGTCCAGGTTGACTTCATTTGGTAGGCACACAGAACACATGCGCAGAACCACTTGTCTCTCGAGTTTCAGGTCACCAACCCAGGCCCAAGTTTACAAACTAATAAAAGTGCAAGAAGAAAATATTAAAATCACAAATAAAATGTTTCACTGTATGCCCACTTTTTCTACTCTATACCCATTTAATTATAATACTGTCCCGCATTAGTAGCGTTAAGAAAACGACAATTTAGTAATGACATGAGAGCAAGCTGAAGCATGTGAAAACATCAAGCAGCCATTTTAATGCACACTGCGCAGAAGCAGAAATTTCCCACCAAGCAAAGAAAGACGTCACACCATGTGATCTGGTTATGACATGCGCACTGAGTTTTCCCGCGCATAGCGGCCATTTTGGATTACAGACAAGCGTTATTCATTAGTAAAACACATAGGCAAGCCTCCTTCCCTTTCGTGTTGTGAATGCAAAGGTTAGTATTAACAATACAAGTTTTAATAAATTAATACTGTGAGGAGGATTGAATACAAGCAAGTTTCGTTTATGAAACCTTGCTCCATCAATCCCCTCTCTGATGGCGTTTCTGAGCCATCAAAATACTACCCTCAATCAGATGCCAACTTCTAGGAAATTACTTCATTCTCAAGTTTTGTTATATTCTGTATATATGTTCCAATTTCTGCACTCTTATCAGGAATATAAGTGCAACAGTGTTTCGTCTTCAATAATTTACAGACTCCGCCCTCTTTTGCCAATATAATATCAAGAGCAAGTCGATTTTACATCACCATAGATCTAATCGCAACCATCTCCGCATTAATCATAAGAAACCCTCCAGGAGTATCCGTTGATAAACGATCAACTACTGTAGACAATTTACATATTTTCCTTGAGTTCAGAATTATTCCCACTGAAGGTATCAATGCACCAAATATATCACCTACAATTTCTGAAAAACAAGCTCTTTTACTACGTGTTAGTTCACTAGTATTTTCATTGTTCCCAGTGTTTCTTTTTACGTGGTATATCTTTGGAAATACTATTCCAAAATAACAACTTCCATACCACCGTGTAGGAAGCCTAAAGTAAGCCTTATTCCCACACACATAATAGATTCCAGGAAAAACTGAATCTGCTCCTCCTTTGAGTCCCCAACCTCCGAGAATTAAAAAATTGTGTTCACATTCACTGGTACCGATGAAAACATTGTTATAGTCAGTCTTTAACCTATGAAGACAAATTTTCCCTGTTTTTACGAAATCCAGAGCCATAGCAGCTTGAGCCTTGCCAGGTGTATAACTACCCTCTTTCTCAGCCCAAGGTGGCAGATGAGCCTTATGCTCAGAAGCTTTCTTTTGAAAATCTTGTCTTCTATCTTCTACTAAATTCAAAAATATCTTTTCTTCTTCAAGTAAAGAACAGGTTAGATTGTGTCTATGTGCATGTGTTATGTCTATTGATTTCATGCTTAAGAAAAATTCTCCCATAAACTGTGCATCTTGACTACTAAGCACTGGATTCATACTCTTTTGAATCGGAACCTCAGAAAATATCACATCTAAGTTTGAATAATAATACTGAAGTCTCCCTGTTCTATAGAATAAACTAGACAAAACACTACATGATATACCATATGTCAGTGGTAAATGGTGATATGTTAGACCTTCTGCTACTGATTCGAGTAACTTCATACAGACATAACAATTACTAACTTCCATGGTATCTACATATTGAAATAATAACTTTGTGAAAACATTCAAACTAGTGTCGTTATCAGCTATTTCATGATGAATTTCTGCCTCATCTTCTGCCATTAGTTCTACTCTATTGCCCTTCATGTTTGCCGTCCTCCCTTTAGTTTCATTATTAATCTTTTTATCTATTATCATAAGGTAAGGAATTGCTACAATCAGGACTAACCATACTATAAGCACCATTACTAAGCTACATATGCATACTGCACAGCATCTCCTACAACATTTCTGTTTTGGTCTCCCAGCAACTCTATCGTCAGGCATTTTTCGACAAGGAAGATTGCTCTTCTTATCTTTTCTTCAGCTTATTCTTTTGCTTAGTCAGGGTGGTCTTGTTTCTTTTTCGTGCGTCAGTTCTGCACTTGTTCCTTCGCCACCACTGTCACTTGACTCTGAGCTTTCAAAATCTTCAAGAATGATATAAGTCCAATCAGGACCCTTGAATTTGTTATTCACGAGTTTCGGTCTTTTACTTCTTCTTTTCTCAGTTTTATTTTCTTGTTCAGTTTGGCTTGTTACTTCATTTACTTGATCTGGATCTTCACTTCTGGTTGTTATGTGGTATCTTATTCTTTTAATGACACTTGGCCAATGATCTCCTTTTCTTGTTTTCTTTGTTGGCACTGTTTCTTTATTTTCGTCTTCAGAGATCTCGTTATTCTCACTGCTTAGTACTGCTTCGTTTTCTTCGATTACTGCTTCTTCTGTTTGCTCTTTTTCAGGTCTGATTGGTTTCTTTTCAACAGCTTTTCTGTGTATTTCTAATAGGTGACCTTGTTCGTCGTTTATTTCTTCTCTTTCGGTATTTTCCAGACCTTCTTCTTCTGTGTATTCTTCCTGTTCTAACTGGTTCTGATCAGGGCTTATTGCACTGTGTACTTCTGCAGCCCGACCGGATTCTTCTAGACCTGTCTGTCCCTGTTCAAAGTCTATTAGGTCTTCACTGTTTTGAGTCCAGTTTCCTTTCCCTATCTGATCTTGTTCAGGATTTCTTAGTGTCTTTTCTTCTTGTTCCTGAACTGCTTCTTCTACACCTATCTGATCTTCTTCTTCTTCCTTACTTTCTTGAACTTCTTTCTCTTCACCTATTTGAACTTCTTCAAACTCTTCCTCTTTTTCTTGAACTGCCTTTTCTTCGCCCTTTTGATCTTCTTCGATCTCTTCCAATTTTGTTTGGCTTCTAGTTCTGTGATAAACTTCAGGAATCTCTACCACCGGTATCCAATCCTGACTTGTGCTCGGTTGTTCGTCTTCAGCTTCTTTTGAATCTCGAACCTGAGATCCTTCAGCTGGGCAACCTTCAGCTTCTTCAGTGATTGGTGTTGTCTGAGGATTCTCTTCCTCGGGATCTGGTACTCTCTTGGTGTGGCTTACATGAATCCAATTAGGAAATCCGGCACACTTCACTGCTGTATTCGTTGTCAGTATGACTTGACACGGTCTGCCCCATCTAGGTGATAGACACGTTTCTCTGGTGTGATTCTTCACTACCACCCAGTCACCAGGATTCAGATCATGTTCTTGTTCAGGCTGCCTGGAAACTGCGTCTTCTCCAACCTGATGAGAGACAGAACGCACTAGGTCAGCCAATCCTTTGCAATAGTCCAGAACCATATCATCAGATATATTCACCAGTTTGTTTGTGGGAACATGTGTTTGTCTCATTGCTCTTCCCATCATTATTTCGTGGGGGCTCAATCCTGTAGTTCTGTCAGGTATACTTCTGAGTCCCATTAGCACAAGTGGCAATGCATCTGGCCATTCTAATGATGTGGATGCACACATTTTTCCCAGTCTTGACTTTATAGTGCCATTCAATTGTTCAACCACTCCAGAAGCTTCTGGACGATATGCACAATGCAGTTTCTGTTGGATCTGGAATGCTTCACAGATGAGTTTGATCACTTCACTGTTAAAATGTTTTCCTCTATCTGATTCCAAAGTTACTGGAAAACCAAACCTTGGCATAAGCTCCCGTAGTAACAGTTTTGCAACTGTAATGCTGTCATTTCTTCTAGTAGGGTAAGCCTCCACCCACTTTGAAAACAGGCACACTATGACTAGTACATATTTTAGCCCTCTGCATGGTGGTAACTGTATGAAATCAAACTGAAGTCTCATAAATGGACCCTCTGCCTTTCCAATTTTTCCAAATCCAATTACTGTCTTCCTCCCCGGGTTATGCATCTGACAAGTTGGACATCTCTGGCAAAGACTCTCTGCAACAGCCCTGAATTTGGGATTGTACCAATTTTGTCTGAACAGCCTAATCATTGCATCTCTCCCTATGTGTGTGTCTCCATGATACATCCTAGCCATTTGTGAAAGTAAACAGTCTGGCATGACTGGTCTACCATCAGCACTGATCCACACTTCATCATCTCCTCTTTGCGAACAACCCACTTTGATCCACAGGTTCTTCTCACTTTCATCAACCTCATCTTGCAATTTCTTGACGTCATTCCAAGTTTCAGGTGGCATATACAGCATAAGTTGGCAACTGATTCCCATTCTTTCCACCCTCTTATTGACTGACATTCTGGTTTTGGCACAATGTTGAGCCACCAGATCTGCATATCTGTTGCCGACTACCACCCAGTCATCTCCTGACTGATGTGCGGCACATTTCACCACAGCCAATTCTTTTGGTGATTGTATTGCTTCTAGCAATTCCCTTACAAATTGTCCATTTTTAATGGGGGATCCTGAAGAAGTCATGAAATCCCTCTGCATCTATAGTTGGCCAAAATCATGCACAACCCCGTAACCATATTGGCTATCTGTAAATATGGTTACTCTCTGATTCCTCCCAATTTTGCATGCTTTTATCAACGCAATCAATTCAGCTACTTGTGCAGATCTGACTCCTGGTAAATAGGATGCTTCAACTATTCCAATTAATTCACACACCGCATAGGCAGCAGTTAGTTTACCGTCTTCATGCCTTTGGCATGAACCATCGACAAATAGCTCCCTATCTGGCCTTTTAAGAGGCTTTTCCTCTATATCTGGCGTGGTTTTGTGCATAATTCTGTAATTTGTAAACAATCATGTTCATCTTCTTCGTCATCTTTCATTTCCTCATGATATGGGTCTGGTAGTAAGGTTGCTGGATTTACTATAGTGCACCTCACCATGGTCACATTTTCAGCACCCATTATTATTCTTTCATATTTAGTCAACCGACTAGGAGTAAGATGTTGAGTTCTGGTTCTTGTCAATAGAATCACAACAGCATGTGGAACAAACACTTTTACAGGATGTCCCATCACAATTGACTCACTCAAACAAGTAGCTGCCACTGCTCTTAAGCATCCTGGCAACGCGGCTGCCACTGGGTCCAATGTAGCAGAAAAATATGCTATAGGACGTCTGTCTAGACCGTGTCTCTGGGTTAGGACAGAAAGTGCACAATTTTCTCTTTCATGACAGAATAATGCAAATTCTCTTTTATAATCAGGCATGCCTAAGGCTCTTGCTGAACATAGTGCATTCCTCAATTTTACAAAGGCTCCTACACTTTCATCATCCCACTCGACAGGATCTTTTGCTTTCTTTTTCGTCATGTTAATTAAGGATTTAGCTAACAGAGAAAATCCTGGTATCCATTGTCGACAGTATCCTACTATTCCTAGGAACATTGCATTTGCATTTTCTTAATAGTGCAATGGAATCAACAACACAGTCCTCTCTCGTGTTCGATGCCACCAATAAGTCATCGATATACTGCACTAGGACTGAGCTTCCTGGCATCACTAGTTTCTCAAGGCATTTTTTTAATATCTGATTGAAAATAGAAGGACTTTCCGTGTACCCCTGAGGAACACGATTCCATACATAAACTTTGTTCTCAAATTTAAATGAAAAAAGATACTGGCTGTCTGGATGTAATGGTATTGAAAAGAACGCTTGGCACAAATCAATCACTGTGAACCATCCTGCACTCCAAGGGATCTGGTATAGAATTACTGCAGGATTTGGTACTATAGGACAACATGGTTCCACAATCTTATTTATTTTTCGCAGGTCCTGAACAATCCTATATTTTCCACTAGGTTTCTTTAAACCCATTATTGGTGAATTACATGGGCTACTCATTACTTCTTTTAGTATGTTTTGTTTTACCATCCGGTTTATTTCTTCAAGGACTCCCGCCTTTACCTCTGCACTCATTTTGTACTGTCTGGTATTTGGGAAAATCGCACCTTCTTTTACAGTAATTTTAACTGGGTCTATTTTAGCCATAAAGTCCTACTTCCTTTCCGGTGAAATCCCATACTATGGGGTTTACTGTACCTTTTAATTCTTCTGGCAACTCATCTTTTGTTATTAACGAAAACATCTCGTCTACTTCTGTACCTTGTTTTGCAATCATAATTTTATATACATGATCTTCCTCTGGTGTCTGAACTGCCACACCATCCGGTGTGCAGAAAATGGTACAATTCATCTTGCACAATAAATCCCTACCTAATAAATTTACTGGGCTAGAATCACACACTACAAATTGATGCATTTCTCTGAAGTTTCCTATTTTAACTTCCATTGGTTCGGTAAGAGGTGTTCTAATTCTTTGATTAGCTACCCCTACTACTTGGATATCTTCACCAGAGAAAGGAAGGTCTGGAATGTCTGCTGTTCTCACGGTAGACCGGGTAGCACCAGTGTCCAAAAGGAAAGTAATATCATTACCTTTCACATTCCCTTCAACATATGGACCTGACTGATCTACCTGTAAGGATGCGCCAAGTACGCACTCCTTCTCCCCCTCTCTTAGGCACAGTCATGAACTGTATTGACAGAAATCGTCCTGCAAAAGAAATTGTGATGTCATATAATCATTCTTACCACTTCCTCCTTGATATCCGATGTCTGTACCGTGCTTTGCTCTGCTTACATTACCCTGAATAGGTGCAGGTGGCAATTGACTCTGAGGATTTACACCCTGCTGTGAGTCATTCTGCGTCTGTGGATTTAAATTTTGATTTGGGCCATTATTATTCCGAATCTTTTTACATTCGTCCTTCCAATGCCCCAATTTTCCGCATCCATGACAAGGAAATTTCTTTTTAGCTTCTTCTCTACTCATTCGTCCTCTCACTTTTCCACCATTCCCAGTTTCACCACTCGTTCCAGAATCCTTTCCTTGATTTTCACTCGGATTTTCCAAATTGATTCCCTGTTTCTCGGCCATTTTTACCTGAGCCCACATTACTTTTTCCTGCAATTTCTTATGCCTATCCTCAATATCGTCTCCGCAATATTTTGCATATTTCAAGATCTCGTCAATGGGCTTTCCCTGCCAACACAGCATGTGTTGTTTAATCATCTGACAAATCTCTGGCTTCAAACCGAAAACAAATCGATACACAAACTGACTCATGTTCTTGTCTCCAATGTCCTCAAATCCACTATACTGTTTAAATACCTGCAATAAACGCTCATAATAGGAATGTACCGATTCATTAGCCTCTTGGGTAGTTCGGTCTATTTTCACCCAATCTGTTTCTTTCGGTGGTATTTTCCCTTTCAGGTAAGTTATCACCTGCTGATACTTTTTCATCACATCATTTGACGGGGCACCTGTCTTTGGGTCTCTAGGATACTCATCATTCGGCCAATCGACTGTAATTTTACAATCTGTCCACAAATCGGCAGGTACCACTATGTCAAACAAACCATCTAGATCTTTCAACAATACCTTAGACACCTTCACAAACCTCTCAACCTGCTTGTACCATTCAATTGGTTTTTCTCTCAATTTTGGAAAATCATTAGTAAATGATAAAATATCCTGTCTGCTCCATGGGACATGTACATATCCTCCTCCCGCAATTTCTCTCATTGGGTACATTTGGTCTGCTTTCTCTGTTTCTTTCATCACATATTCAGATGCTGTTCTACTTGTCCGTGCTTCTTCCTTTTTCTTGGCCCACCTAGTTCTCCATTTATCTAGGTCTCCCCATTTTTGCAAAACTAACATTAATTCTCTTATTTGTAATCTTCTTCCAGAGGCATTCATATTTTCTAAATCTTTGTCTGAAAATTCTGCTCTATACGGTTTCTGCAACACTTTTGATCTCCCCATTTCAATTCCCATTTGTAGCGCTAAATTGGATAATTTTTCATGGAATAACCTTACATTTCTGGTGATACTCCTGCACAGAAACAATAATTCTTCATCATCATAGGTATTTAAGCGTTCTAGTCCTACATTTCCTGCTATTATTTCTTCTAATTCGACTTTCAATTTATGAATGTCCATTATTTTCGGAGGTGTGCACTGTTTAACTGACCCTTGCACCCATCTTTCTAGATCTTCAGGTGTTACTATGGTGGCACTTTTTGCTCCCGATGAAGTTATTAAACTTACATCTTTTGAACATCCAGGTACATCTTTTCTGGGAGTGCCATTTACAGTACCTCGAATAGGCAAGTCCATAAGTGAAATTATAGATTCACAATCACTAAAGTGATCCTCAACTATTACTGCGGCTTCAGGTTTAGGAACATTCACAGGAGTCGGTGTAACTAGCGGTGGAGGACAGTTTCCCTGATTACCATATAATGGGACTACTGGACCAATTGTTACAGGTATGGTCAACGAGTCCAGATGTACCTTTATCTGTGTTATTTTCTGTATTAATTCTGCTCTGGTCTTCTCTAATGCTTCTTTTTCTTTATCATGAAGTATCCTACTAGGGGTGAAATCATGCATTACCTGCGGTACTAATGGAGTTTTCAACGGTGGTGCACTTGGGGTGCATCCACTTGTCCCTTCCTTAACATTTCTTCCATAAATTCATCTTCAGAATCTTCACTTCTCATTAAATGTTTGGTCTTTTCTGTGCATTTGCTTCCTAATTTTTCTTCCGCTGTTAACAAAGGATACAGTCCCTCTGTAATCATTGCTCTCCTCCATTGTTTCATCTGACTGTCCCTAGACTCATGTTGGTTCCGGGGAAAAAATCCTCGATAACCTCTATTACTCCTGGATCGGTCTCGCTCAAATGCTTCGGTTTCCCATTCCTCTAGGGCTTCGTATTGAGTTAATCTAGGTCTGGGTTCTAAGTCATTCATCCTCAATCTCAAATTTTGAAGAATTCTCCCATTGAAAGTGCCATTCTCGGGAAATGCTAATATTCCATCATTTTTGGTATATTCTATCCAATTCTCTATCCATACACAAGTATGATAACCTCTCTCATCATCATGAATGAAGCGGGTGTTTTAGCTGGTGGAATGATAATTCCTTCTCTAGTTTTAACTGGTGTATCCTTTTTAAAATAGTTCTTAATCTTTTGCAGAAAGGACATTTTTCTCTTTTCTCCGTACATCTTGGGTAAATCTCGATGTATAAAATTATATTCTGCAAAACCTAAATATCTCCTATCCGGAAGAGTTCCTGTTAAAGTTGGATCGCGTTTTAACATGCAATCTCTTATCCACTAAGATTTTAGCTTCTATTATATCAACCAATCAAGTGTCTGCTAACTTTTATTTCTGAACCAATCATTGCGCGGTCTTTTGGTGACTTTTGTCTGTCAACCCCTCCTTTACAATCTGCGCTCCTCTGTCCCTCGCTGATTCAACCAATCCCAGCGCGGCACCTGTGACGTCAGTACTGCTCCTGACTACTGACCCCTCCTTTACAAGAGTCGTTCCACACCCGCTGTTTCAACCAATCCCAGCGCAGCGTTTTGTGACGTCAGCTCCCTCTCCGGCAACTGACCCTCCCTTTTGCAAAAATCTTACGCAAACTTTATTTTCTCTATAACTTTAGTTAAAATTCAGTAACAACATAAAACATTCGCTATCGTGCCAGTTTCTCTAAATTGGAAAAGATAGTTTTCTCTCACATCTAGTAAAAACCTTTCCGCTTTACTAAACATACATTACGAGTAAAACCCTTCCGTTTACTCTTCAGACAAGCTTCCGAAATACCTGTTACTTCTTCAATGTTACCCTTTCTAGGTGATATAACATCAAATTTTCACCAGCGTACTCCTTTGCTATTACTCACACGCATAGATTCCCTAACCAGTACTGATAGTTCTGCTTAACTTTTCAGTACTATTTCTGCCTGGCAGATAACCTCACTGCAGTATGGCTTCCACTTACCATCCGCTATTCAACTTTTCCCCGGGGATTCTAGACAACATAAAACAAAACTCTAAAATAAGCGGATGTTAGTTCATAAAAATACAAATAAAATTCTCATTACCCAATTAACAAAGAGTAACCATCCTCTGGTTACCAGAAAACTGATCAAGCGCAATACTAGCAAACCGCATTCATACAAAACACTCACTTGGGCCCATACATTCATACTACGCTAATACTTACGCTGGAGTGTCAGTTGTATTCTTTTATCAAAATCCCTGCTACCAATTACCTTCTGACTGAAGAGTAATGACTTACCAATGGATCCTTTGCTAATTGGGAAGTTTAAAATGAGTAACATTCATTATAATACATAAATCCTGAAATAATCACTGAGTCGGGAAGTTTTAAAATGTTTATCTAAAGTTTTAGCAGAGTAAAATACAGAACCACACGGTACTTGATCGCAATACCCAAGATTAAGCATAGAAATGATTAATGCTAATCAAAGACGGTGTTTAAGGAAAAGGAGAGGATAGAGACAGCAGCGCAACTAAAGGTTGCATTTATATTTACCTAAGTGCAGAGAACCAAACCCCTTAGCCAAGGAGTTGAAAGAATAGGACCCAGGAAGGATGAAGAGCAAAGACTTCCTCCAGGATCAGGACAGGACCGGTGACCTCTCTATAACGACGCCTGCGCCGTTCCCCTCTCTGGTACTCGGCTTCTCCTCGATTCTCCCGTGTCTCCCTTCTAATGGACTCTGCCGCCCCCTTCTCAGGACCTCTTCAGGACAGGGATTCAGTCAGCAACCGATCAGCATGGCAGTCTGGAGCTAGAAGCTAGCTAATTAGCTAATTCTATATCTGTTATACCCTTCTACGCCCATGTACCTCCCCTTAATGTTGCCAAAATATGGGACCACTACTTCTGATTGGACAGGGACAGGGGATGGATTCTCGCACCATACTGATTTGGCCTAAATTGTAAAGCCTATTGTCTTTAGATTCCCACCCCTTCAAATTAATACATTCGCTTTATTTCCCACCCGTCTCATGACAAATGTAAACCAATTTTCATAGACAATGTATCAATATGCAACAGGAAAGGCAAGAGTACAGCATCTTCGGCCATCGGGTCACGGCCTTGGACTACGTCCAGGTTGACTTCATTTGGCAGGCACACAGGACACATGCGCAGAACCACTTGTCTCTCGAGTTTCAGGTCACCAACCCAGGCCCAAGTTTACGAACTAATAAAAGTGCAAGAAGAAAATATTAAAATCACAAATAAAATGTTTCACTGTATGCCCACTTTTTCTACTCTATACCCATTTAATTATAATACTGTCCCGCATTAGTAGCATTAAGAAAACGACAATTTAGTAATGACATGAGAGCAAGCTGAAGCATGTGAAAACATCAAGCAGCCATTTTAATGCACACTGCGCAGAAGCAGAAATTTCCCACCAAGCAAAGAAAGACGTCACACCATGTGATCTGGTTATGACATGCGCACTGAGTTTTCCCGCGCATAGCGGCCGTTTTGGATTACAGACAAGCGTTATTCATTAGTAAAACACATAGGCAAGCCTCCTTCCCTTTCGTGTTGTGAATGCAAAGGTTAGTATTAACAATACAAGTTTTAATAAATTAATACTGTGAGGAGGATTGAATACAAGCAAGTTTCGTTTATGAAACCTTGCTCCATCACATGAAGTGGGGTGAAGGCTGAGGCTTTGGGGGGTGAGCTGGGAGAGAGTGGCAATGTGGTAGAGAAGTGGGAGAATTATTTCCATGAAAAGTAACAGGCATATCAAGAAGCTGAAAGTTTGTTGCAGGGTCAACAAATCATTTAGTTCTGACCATAATAGTTGTATTTTAATTATATCGGAAACCCTCTTGCCAACCGTCAATACAGTGGCGTAACGCAAAATGATGGGGCTCCCCTGCAGAATGTGATTAGGGGCCCCGAGTCTCTTATACACGACCAATATTCATTGGCCTTAGGCTGACTGGGGCCCCCTAAAGCCAGGAGCCTGCCGAAGGGTTGAGGCCCTCCCTGCACTGCAGGGGCCTGTGTTATGCTCCTGAATGCCAGAGAGGCAGAATGGATAGGCAGGACACTGAATAACGGAGCGCCCTTCCACACGAAAAGAAACACAAGTACATTTTTAAGTTCCCGAATTTTGGGGTAATTTAGAAGAGATTGGTCCAGCACAGTGTATTCTCAGGTTACCAGTTGCTACCCTGGTGACCAGTTAGACAAAATAAAGAGCTTGTAAAAGCTCCCCACACTTATATTACAATTCATATAAACATTGGAGAACTGAAGGCCTTCTTCAATCCTCACAATTTTTTGTTTTATTATCTTCAATATACCAATTTATTCCATTGGATTTGATCCCATTCCCTATTGTTTTCTTTTCATAACACCACTTTAAATACAGCCAACACGAGTTGTGTGGTAACAAAACACTTTCTCAAGAAAGTAACTGAAGCCAGTATATACAATAATCACGAATGAATTTCCATACTTAGCACAAAATAGATATTTGTCCATTACATGTATCTTAATGGTGACACCTTGAGAGCCAGTAGTAAATCTTTTGAATGGCATGTAGTGACAATTAATAACATGTCAACATTATAATAATAATCCTAGAGGGTTTCTACCTTATGATAATGACAATGCTGTGCTTTTGTGTATTTGTACATTTATTTCTAGTTTTATATTTTACATTTCTAAATGTTATTGCTTTTTCTACCATAGCAGGCTTCAGCCTATATTCTTTCAGAAAAAGGCATGCACACCCTGGCCTGCAACCCCAGGTTTATTATTCAGTTTGAATCTCACCTTTTCACTTCTTTCCAAGGTGTGATAAACAGCACTTCAACAGCATGTGTGTCAATAACAGAATGCACATTTAGATCACGCACTTTACAGTCTGTATCAAAATGAACATAGAGTATCTTTGATACCACTGGAACACAGAGCCCGATGCAGCTCCCCATGTCAGTTCTGTGCCGTTGGGCAGGCAGTGCACCCGAAACCACCCATTTCTGTGCATTCACGCCAAGTGTCTGAAGAAATCATCGTAGCCCAACTACGCCAACCCAGCCCATACCCCAGGAGTCTTAACGAATAGAGCTCTGCCCCATTAACACACTCTTTCATTATCAAACCTGCCCACTTTCCATTTATATCCTTCTTCTCCCAATCAACCTGCTCAAACGTTCTTCTGGACTGTGCTGTGTTCTCATCCTAGTTGGCACACCTCTCCATCTTATGAACGACATCCTAGATTTGAATCCGCCAGAGTCATGCACACTGCTGACCCAGTCAGTGTACTGTGGGAGTCAACTAGAGCCTGACCCCCCCCCCCCGGCACCACGGGGGCCAATGCGTTAATAACATGCCGAGTTACTCAGAGTGTCTGGGAATGCATTCTGCATTCAGACAACTCGCCCAGCCTTTTCACCGCTCACTCTTCACTTTCACGCTCACCCTGCAATCACACTACACTCACACTGTTCCCACTGTACTTACTCTGTACTCACATGAGCACACCACTCACCCTGCACTTGCATGACACTTAGCTCACCTGTCACTCTCACTGCACACCCTGCACTCACTCACAAACAAGCACATAGCTCACCATGGATTCACTCCTCCCCCTCTGAAAGGTCACCTGCACCCAAACTCAAATGGGCACATCACTCCCCTGCACTCACACCACTCACCCTGCACTCATTCCTCTCACCCTACACTCACACAGGCACATCGC
The DNA here is from genome assembly GCA_963921515.1 of Calotriton arnoldi. Lineage (NCBI taxonomy): Eukaryota > Metazoa > Chordata > Amphibia > Caudata > Salamandridae > Calotriton > Calotriton arnoldi. The sequence continues at coordinate 408,071 of CAWUFW010002560.1, read as the reverse complement.
TCACCCTGCACTCACATAGGTAATCCTGTCACTCACATAGGCACACCACTTACCTTGCACTCACACCTCTCAAACAGGCACATCACTCACCCTGGACTCACACCACTCATCCTGCAGTACTTCCTCTCACCCTGCACTCAAACAGGCACCACACTCTCACTGTTAACACCATATATTAGTATATGCCTTATGTTAATAAAAGGAAATCCACCCTTCACTTTCATGCACTACACGGTCTTAACACTAAACACTATTTAATGTAAAAATTTCTAGTTTATTCAATATAATCAAACCTTTACACATCCAGAATTACTATTATAGTTAAGACATACTGTATACAACATGTGATTGATATAATTCAATTTTATTCAAAAAAATATTAAACCGTTATTCATGGTATGTGTAAAATATCATCACCAAAATATCTCAATATTACAGAAAACAAGTTTCTTGTTGAAAAAAAGGAATTGCTCTGATCTATACAATACCAGAACTGACAATAACAATAATCTCCCAAGAAATAAAAATGTCATCACAAGTTGTTGACATGGCGTTTCAGTGGTATTAAGTTGGTTCACCACACCTTCTTCAGGACATAACATTTAAAAACATATGTATATCTTAAAACCAAAGGACTTATCTCATAACTCTTTCCCTTCACTGTGATTATCGCTCACGTTCTGTGGGAATCTCGCTGGTTTTATCTTCCAGGTGTGATCCTGATCTTTTTGTATTCCAGTATGTGTTTATTTAATAACAATCCCAGTTATCTTGGGCGGGATATCACTCTCACTTTCTTTTCTCCCCGCTTATTGTCGAGCCAATCCTCCCAGTTTGTCCATACTGGGATACATTGGAGGAAGAGGCCTCTTTATTGCCCTTATTGTTCTTATTGGGGGGAACCTCCCTCTAGTCTTCCAATATATTATCTTCTCGATAGTACGTGGGGCTCCTAATTTACATCCTCCCTCACGTTCTCTTATATAGCCCGGTCACCTGTGTCGGGTATTCGAAACTCAAACAGGCACTCCATTTACCCATCACTTTACAGCTCACTATGCCTGCACACAGGCTCAATGGTCTGCCAGAACTCGCAAGGCATTGAAGCAAATTTGCCCCAAACCTTTTCCAAACATTCTAAGGGGAGGAGAACACTCTCCCCAAAACCACCTCCAAGAAGTCCGTTTACTCGTTTTGCTTTCTGGAATTCAGAGGAAGTATCACACCCCACCTCTTACAAAGATCTTCAGCTGCCACTGATGAGCAAAATTGGCAGGGTGCAGAGGAGTGTAAGAGTGGAGTATGCACGGTGTCTGCAGAAAGGACAGGCACAGGAATTTGGCAATGAAGTAACGGCATTGTCTAATCTTAACATTGGCATTGATCCAGCGCGATATTAGCAAAAAGCATTCATACACCATATACTCACTTGGGCCCATACATTCACACTACACTAATACTTACGCTGGGTTTTATCAGTTGTTACTCTTATCAAAAATCCCTGCTACCAATTACCTTCTGATTGAAGAGTAATGACTTACCAATGAATCCTTTGCTAATTGGGAAATTTAAAATGAGTGACATTCAATATAGTACATAATCCTGAAATAACCACGTAGTCAGGAAGTTTTAAAATGTTTATCTAAAGATTTAGCAGAGTAAAATACAGAGCCACATGGTACTTAATCGAAATACCCAAGATTAAGCATAGAAATGATTATTGCTAATCAATGACGGTGTTTAAAGAAAGGGAGAGGATAGAGATAGCAGCGCAACTAAAGGTTGCATTATATTTACCTAAGTGCGAGAACCAAAACCCCTTAGCCAAGGAGTTGGAAAGAATAGGACCCAGGAAGGATGAAGAGCAAAGACTTCTTCCAGGATCAGGACAGGACCGGTGACCTCTCTACAACGACGCCTGCGTCGTTCCCTCTCTGATACTCGACTTCTCCTCGATTCTCCCGTGCCTTCTTTCTAATGGACTCCGCCGCCCCCTCCTCAGGACCTCTTCAGGACAGAGATTCAGTCAGCAACCGATCAGCATGACAGTCTGGAGCTCTTCTGTTCTCTGCAGCATCACCTTCCTCAGACTTCGGGATCATCTGTTCTAACTAATTACTAATGCTATATTCTATTATACCCTTCTACGCCCATGTACCTCCCCTTAATGTTGCTAAAATATGGGGCCACTACTTCTGATTGGACAGGGGGTGGATTCTCGCACTATATCAATTTGGCCTAAATTGTAAAGCCTATTGTCTTTACGTTCCCACCCCTTCAAATTAATACATTCGCTTTATTTCCCACCCGTCTCACGACAAATGTTATACATTTTACAGGGGAAAAGTATCATTTTGTCCACAGGAAACAAAGTACAGCATCTTCGGCCAATGGGTCATGGCCTTGGGAGACGTCCAAGTTGACTTCACTTGGCAGGCACACAGGATACATGCGCAGAACTATCGTCTCTCGAGTTACAAGTCACCAACCCAGGCCCAAGTTTACGAACTAATAAAAGTGCAAGAAGAAAATATTAAAATCACAAATGAAAGTTTCACTGTATGCCCACTTTTCCTACTCTATTCCCTTTTAATTATAATACTATCCTGCATTAGTAGCGTTAAGAAAACGACAATTTAATAATGACATGAGAGCAAGCTGAAGCATGTGAAAACACCAAGCAGCCATTTTAATGCATACTGCGCAGAAGCTTCCCACCAAGCAAAGAAAGACATCACACCATGTGATCAGGTTGCGACATGCGCAGTGAGGTTCCCGCGCTTCAGCGGCCATTTTGGATTACAGACAAGCGTTATTCATTAGTAAAACACATATGCAAGCTTCTTTCCCCTTTGTGTAGTGTATGCAAAGGTTAGTATTAACAATACAACTTTAATAAATTAATACTATGAGGAGGATTGCGTACAAGCAAGTTTCATTTATGAAACCTTGCTCCATCAATCCCCTCTCTGATGGCGTTTCTGAGCCATCAAAAACACTACCCTCAATCAGATGCCAACTTCTAGCAATTCGTTTCATTCTCATTTTTACATTTTCTGTTTTTTACATCCCCTTTCAACTTTTTGTATAATTCACTTCTCCATTCTTCAAGTTCTATTTCATCTAGTTTTCTCTTCTTTCCTTTTCCTGTTACTTTATATGTTCCATTCTTTCTACAGCATTTGCACCATATTGTTATTGCCAGTATTATTGTTGCTATCCCTGCTAAGGGTACTAATATTTGACCTATAAGTCCTTTTCCTACATTAGCAAACCAGGTTCCAATTGACGAGATACTATTTGTCAATCTTTCCCATACACTATCAACTTCCAGTGGTTTAAGTTCTTTCTCAAGTTTAGTTATATTCTGTATATACGTTCCAATCTCTGCACTCTTATCAGGAATATAAGTGCAACAATGTTTCGTCTTCAATAATTTACAGACTCCTCCCTCTTTTGCCAATATAATATCAAGAGCAAGTCGATTTTGCATCACCATAGATCTAATCGCAACCATTTCCGCATTAATCATCAGAAAACCTCCAGCAGTATCCGTTGATAAATGATCAACTACTGTAGACAATTTACATATTTTCCTTGAGTTCAGAATTATTCCCACTGAAGGTATCAATGCACCAAATATATCACCTACAATTTCTGAAAAACTAGCTCTTTTACTACGTATTAATTCGCTATTGTTTTCATTGCTCCCAGTGTTTCTTTTTACGTGGTATATGTTTGGAAATACTATTCCAAAATAACAACTTCCATACCACCGTGCAGGAAGCCTAAAGTAAGCCTTATTCCCACACACATAATAGATTCCAGGAAAAACTGAATCTGTTCCTCCTTTGAGTCCCCAACCTCCAAGAATTAAAAAATTGTGTTCACATTCACTGGTACCTATGAAAACATTGTTATAATCAGTCTTTAACCTATGAAGACAAATTTTTCCTGTCTTTACGAAATCCAGAGCCATAGCAGCTTGAGCTTTGCCAGGTGTATAACTCCCTTCTTTCTCCGCCCAAGGTGGCAAATGAGCCTTATGTTCAGAAGCTTTCTTTTGAAAATCTTGTCTTCTATCTTCTACTAAATTTAAAAATATCTTTTCTTCTTCTAATAAAGTACATGTTAGATTGTGTCTATGTGCATGTGTTATATCTATCGATTTTATTGTTAAGAAAAATTCTCCCATAAACTGTGCGTCTTGACTACTAAGCACTGGGTTCATATTTTTGCGAATCGGAACCTCAGAAAAGATCACATCTAAGTTTGAATAATAATACTGAAGTTTCCCTGTTCTATAAAATAAACTAGACAAAACACTACATGATATGCCATATGTCAGTGGTAAATGGTGATATGTTAGACCTTCTGCTACTGATTCGGGTAACTTCATACAGACGTAACAATTGCTAACTTCCATGGTATCTACATATTGAAATAATAACTTTGTGAAAACATTCAAACTAGTGTTGTTATCAGCTATTTCATGATGAATTTCTGCCTCATCTTCTGCCATTAGTTCTACTCTATTGCCCTTCATGTTTGCTGTCCTCCCTTTAGTTTCATTATTAATCTTCTTATCTATTATCATAAGGTAAGGAACTGCTACAATCAGGATTAACCATACTATAAGCACCATCACTAGACTACATATGCATATTGCACAGCATCTTCTACAACACTTCTGTTTTGGTCTCCTAGTAACTCTATCGTCAGGTATTTTTCGACAAGGAAGATTGCTCTTCTTATCTCTTCTTCTTTTCTTTAGCTTATTCTTTTGCTTAGTCAGGGTGGTCTTGTTTCTTCTTCGTAAGTTAGTTCTGCACTTGTTCCTTCGCCACCACTGTCACTTGACTCTGAGCTTTCAAAATCTTCAAGAATGAGATAAGTCCAGTCAGGACCCTTGAATTTGTTATTCACAAGTTTCAGTCTTTTGCTTTTTCTTTTCTCTGACTTTTTCTTTTGATCAGTTTGACTTGTTACTTCAGGTACTTGATCTGGATCTTCACTTCTGGTTATGTGGTGGTACTTTACTCTTTTAATGACACTCAGCCAATGATCTCCTTTTCTTGTTTTCTTTGTTGGCAACGTTTCTTTATTTTCGTCTTCAGAGATCTCAGTAATTTCACTGCTTAGTACTGCTTTGTTTTCTTCGATCACTTTTTCTTCTGTTTGCTCTTTTTCAGGTCTGATTGGTTTCTCTGTAACAGCTTCACTGTGTGTTTCCAATAATTGACCTTGTTCTTTGTTTATTTCTCCAAGTTCATGTTTTTCAACGTTTTCTTCTTCTGTGTACTCTTCTTGATCTAACTTGTTCTGATCAGGGCTTATTCCACTGTGAACTTCTGCAGCCTGACCGGATTCTTCTAGACCTGTCTGTCCCTGTTCAAAGTCTATTAGGTCTTCTCTGTTTTGAGTCCAATTTTCTTTCCCTATCTGACCTTGCTCAGGTTCTCTTATTGTCTTTTCTTCTTGTACCTGAGCTGCTTCTTCTTCACCTATCTGATCTTCTTCAATTTCTTCCAATTTTGATTGACTTCTTGTTCTGTGGTATATTTCAGGAACTTCTACCACTGGTATCCAATCCTGACTTGTGCTCGGTTGTTCTTCTTCAGCTTCTCTTGAATCTCGAACTTGAGATCCTACCGCTGGGCAACCTTCAGCCTCTTCAGTGATTGGCTTTGTCTGAGGATTCTCTTCCTCGGGATCTGGTACTCTCTTGGTGTGACTTACATGAATCCAATTAGGAAATCCGGCACACTTCACTGCTGTATTCGTTGTCAGTATGACTTGACACGGTCTGCCCCATCTAGGTGATAGACACGTTTCTCTGGTGTGATTCTTCACTACCACCCAGTCACCAGGATTCAGATCATGTTCTTGTTCAGGCTGCCTGGAAACTGCGTCTTCTCCAACCTGATGAGAGACAGAACGCACTAGGTCAGCCAATCCTTTGCAATAGTCCAGAACCATATCATCAGATATATTCACCAGTTTGTTTGTGGGAACATGTGTTTGTCTCATTGCTCTTCCCATCATTATTTCGTGGGGGCTCAATCCTGTGTTTCTGTCAGGTATACTTCTGAGTCCCATTAAAACGAGGGGCAATGCATCTGGCCACTCTAATGATGTTGATGCACACATTTTTCCCAATCTTGACTTTATAGTGCCATTCAATTGTTCAACCACTCCAGAAGCCTCTGGGCGATATGCACAGTGCAGTTTCTGCTTGATTTGAAATGCTTCACAGATTATTTGGATCACTTCACTGTTAAAATGTTTTCCTCTATCTGATTCCAAAGTTACTGGGAAACCAAATCTAGGTATGAGCTCTCGTAGCAACAGTTTCGCAACTGTAATGCTGTCATTTCTCCTAGTAGGGTAAGCCTCCACCCACTTTGAAAACAGAGACACTGTGACTAGTACATATTTCAGCCCTCTACATGATGGTAACTGTATGAAACCAAACTGAAGTCTCATAAATGGACCTTCTGCCTTTCCAATTTTCCCAAATCCAATTACTGTCTTCCTCCCCGGATTATGCATCTGGCAAGTCAGACATCTCTGGCAAAGACTCTCTGCAACAGCCCTGAATTTGGGATTGTACCAATTTTGTCTGAACAGCCTAATCATTGCATCTCTCCCTACGTGTGTGTCTCCATGATACATCCTAGCCATTTGTGAGAGTAAACAGTCTGGCATGACTGGTCTGCCATCCGCACTGATCCACACTTCATCATCTCCTCTTTGGGAGCAACCCACTTTGATCCACAAATTCTTCTCACTTTCATCAACCTCATCTTGCAATTTCTTGACGTTATTCCAAGTTTCAGGTGGCATATACAGCATAAGTTGGCAGCTGATTCCCATTCTTTCCACCCTCTTATTGACTGACATTCTGGTTTTGGCACAATGTTGAGCCACCAGATCCGCATATCTGTTGCCGACTACCACCCAGTCATCTCCTGACTGGTGTGCGGCACATTTCACCACCGCCAATTCTTTTGGTGCTTGTATTGCTTCTAGCAAATCCCTTACAAATTGACCATTTTTAATGGGGGATCCTGAAGAAGTCATGAAATCCCTCTGCATCCACAGTTGGCCAAAATCATGCACTACCCCGTAACCATATTGGCTATCTGTAAATATGGTTACTCTCTGATTCCTCCCAATTTTGCATGCCTTTATCAGCGCAATCAATTCGGCTACTTGTGCAGATTTGACTCCTGGTAAATAGGATGCTTCAATTATTCCAGTTAATTCACATACCGCATAAGCAGCAGTTAGTTTACCATCTTCATGTCTTTGACATGAACCATCGACAAATAGCTCCCTGTCTGGCTTTTTAAGAGGTTGTTCCTCTATATCTGGGCGTGGTTTTGTGCATAATTCTGTAATTTGTATACAATCATGCTCATCGTCTTCGTCTTTTATTCTCTCATGATATGGGTTTGGTAGTAAGGTTGCTGGATTTATTATAGTACACCTTACCATGCTCACATTTTCAGCACCCATTATTATTCTTTCATATTTAGTCAGCCGACTAGGAGTAAGATGCTGAGTTCGGGTTCTTGTCAAGAGAATGACAACTGCATGTGGAACATACACCTTTACAGGATGTCCCATCACAATTGACTCACTTTGTTCAATACTCAAACAAGTAGCCGCCACTGCTTTTAGGCATCCTGGCAACGCGGCTGCTACTGGGTCCAATGTAGCAGAGAAATAGGCTATAGGACGTCTTTCCAGTCCATGTCTCTGAGTTAAGACAGAAAGTGCACAATTTTCTCGCTCATGACAGAACAATGCAAATTCTCTCTTATAATCAGGCATGCCTAAGGCAGGTGCTGAACATAGGGCATTTCTCAATTTTACAAAGGCTTCTACACTTTCATCCTCCCACTCAACAGGGTCCTTTGCTTTCTTTTTTGTCATGTTAATTAATGGTTTAGCTAACATGGAAAATCCTGGTATCCATTGTCGGCAGTAACCCACTATTCCTAAGAACATTCTCACTTGTCTTTGGGTTATAGGCATTTGCATTTTCTTTATCAATTTTACCCTTTAAGCTGTTACTCTTCTTTTTCCTCTCTCAATTTGGTGTCCCAGATACTTAACAGCTGTTGTACAGAATTGCAATTTTTCAGGTGAGACTTTATGCCCTTCTTCTGCCAAAAGATTTAATAATGCTATGGAATCAACAACACAGTCCTCTCTGGTGGTCGATGCCACCAATAAGTCGTCAATATATTGGACTAAGACTGAGCTTCCTGGCATTACTAGTTTTTCAAGACACTTCTTCAGTATCTGGTTGAAAAAGGAAGGACTTTCGGTGTACCCCTGAGGAACACGATTCCACACAATCAATCAATCAATCAATCAATCAATCATGTCACTTATAAAGCGCACTACATACCCGCGAGGGTCTCAAGGCGCTGGGGGAAGAGGGGGGTGGTGCTGCTACTGATCGAACACATAGACTTTGTTCTCAAATTTAAATGAGAAAAGATACTGGCTGTCTGGATGTAATGGTATTGAAAAGAACGCTTGACATAAATCAATTACTGTGAACCATCCTGCATTCCAAGGGATCTGGTATAGAATTACTGCAGGATTTGGTACTATGGGACAACATGGTTCCACAATCTTATTTATTTTACGAAGGTCCTGAACAATCCTATATTTTCCACTAGGTTTCTTTAGTCCCATGATTGGTGAATTACATGGGCTACTCATTACTTCTTTTAGAATGTTTTGTTCTACCATTCGATTGATTTCTTCAATGACTCCTGTTTTTACTTCTGCACTCATTTTGTACTGTCTGGTATTTGGGAAAATTGCACCTTCTTTTACAGTAATTTGAACTGGATCTATTTTAGCCATAAGTCTTACTTCTTTTCCGGTGAAATCCCATACTATGGGGTTTACTGTACCCTTTAATTCTTCTGGCAACTCATCTCTTGTTATTAATGAAAACATCTCGTCTACTTCTGTGCCTTGTTTTGCAATCATAATTTTATATACATGGTCTTCATCTGGTGTCTGAACTGCCACACCATCCGGTGTGCAGAAAATTGTACAATTCATCTTGCACAACAAATCCCTACCTAATAAGTTCACTGGACTAGAATCACACACTACAAATTGATGCATTTCTCTAAAGTTTCCTATTTTAACTTCCATTGGTTCGGTAAGAGGTGTTCTAATTCTTTGATTAGCTACCCCTACTACTTGGATATCTTCACCAGAGAGAGGAAGGTCTGGGATATCTGCTGATCTCACAGTAGACCTGGTAGCACCAGTGTCCAAAAGGAAAGTAATATCATTACCTTTCACATTCCCTTCAACATATGGACCAGACTGATCTACCTGTAAGGATGCGCCAAGTACGCACTCCTTCTCCCCCTCTCCTAGGCACTGTCATGGACTGAATCGACAGAAATCGTCCTGCAAAAGAAATTGTGATGTCATATAATCATTCTTACCACCTCCTCCTTGATATCCGATGTCTGTACCATGCTTTGCTCTGCTTACATTACCCTGAATAGGTGCAGGTGGCAACTGACTCTGAGGATTTACACCCTGCTGTGAGTCATTCTGCGTCTGTGGATTTAAATTTTGATTTGGGCCATTATTATTCCGAATCTTTTTACATTCGTCCTTCCAATGCCCCAATTTTCCGCATCCATGACAAGGAAATTTCTTTTTAGCTTATTCTCTAATCATTCGTCCTCTAAAGTTTCCACCATTCCCAGTATCACCACTCATTCCAGAATCTTTTCCTTGATTTTCACTCAGATTTTCCAAATTAATTCCTTGCTTCTCTGCCATTTTCACCTGAGCCCACATCACTTTTTCCTGCAATTTCTTGTGTCTATCCTCAATATCATCTCCACAATATTTTGCATATTTCAGAATTTCATCTATGGGCTTTCCCTGCCAACAAAGCATATGCTGTTTAATCATCTGGCAAATCTCCGGCTTCAAACCATAAACAAACCGATACACAAACTGACTCATGTTTTTGTCTCCAATGTCCTCAAATCCACTATACTGTTTAAATACCTGCAATAGACGCTCATAATAGGAATGCACTGATTCATTAGCTTCTTGGGTAGTTCGATCTATTTTTACCCAATCTGTTTCTTTCGGGGGTATTTTCCCCTACAAGTAAGTTATCACCTGCTGATACTTTTTCATCACATCATTTGACGGGGCACCTGTTTTCTGATCTCTAGGATATTCATCACTTGGCCAATCCACTGTGATTTTACAATCTGTCCACAAATCGGCAGGTACCACTATGTCAAACAACCCGTCCAAATCCTTCAACAATACCTTCGACACCTTCACAAACATGTCAACCTGCTTGTACCATTCAATTGGTTTTTCTCTCAACTTTGGAAAATCATTCGTAAATGACAAAATATCCTGTCTGCTCCATGGGACATGTACATATCCTCCTCCCGCAACTTCTCGCATTGGATACATTTGATCTGCTTTCCCTGCTTCCTTCATCACATATTCAGATGCGGTTCTACTTGTTCGTGCCTCTTCCTTTTTCTTGGCCCACCTAGTTCTCCATTTATCTAGGTCTCCCCATTTTTGTAAAACTAACATTAATTCTCTTATTTGTAGTCTTCTTCCAGAGGCATTCATATTTTCTAAATCTTTGTCTGAAAATTCTGCTCTATAGGGTTTCTGTAGTACTTTTGATCTCCCTATTTCTATTCCCATCTGTAATGCTAAATTGGACAATTTTTCATGGAATAACCTTACATTTCTAGTGATACTCCTGCACAGGAACAATAATTCTTCTTCATCATAGGTATTTAAGCGTTCTAGTCCTACATTTCCTGCTATTATTTCTTCTAATTCGACTTTCAATTTATGAATTTCCATTATTTTCGGAGGTGTGCACTATTTAACTGACCCTTGTACCCATCTTTCTAGATCTTCAGGTGTTACTATGGTGGCACTTTTTGCTCCCGATGAAGTTATTAAACTTACATCTTTTGAACATCCAGGTACATTTTTTCTGGGAGTGCTATTTACAGTACCTCGAATAGGTAAATCCATGAGTGATATTGTGGATTCACAGTCACTAAATTGGTCCTCAATTATAACTGGAGCTTCAGGTCTGGGATTACTCACAGGAGTAGGTGCAAGTATTGGTGGAGGACAATTTCCCTGAGTACCATATAATGGAACTACAGGACCAATCGTTACAGGTATGGTCAACGAATCAGGATGTACTTTTATCTGAGTTATTTTCTGTATTAATTCTGTTCTGGTCTTTTCTATGGCTTCTTTCTCTTTGTCATGAAGTATTCTACTCAGGGTGAATTCATGCATTACCTGTGGCACTAATGGAGTTTTTGGTGGTGCACTTGGGGTGCATCCACTTGTCCCTTCCTGATATGGTGGGGGGTTTCTTAACATTTCCTCCATAAATTCGTCTTCAGACTCCTCATTTCTCATTAAATGTTTTGTCTTTTCTGTGCACTTACTTCCTAATTTCTCCTCTGCTGAGAACAATGGATATAATCCTTCTGTAATCATTGCCCTTCTCCATTGTTTCATCTGACCGTCCCTAGACTCATGTAAGTATCTGGGGAAAAATCCTGGATAACTCCTATTTCTCCGAGGTCGGTCACGCTCAAATGCCTCGGTTTCCCATTCCTCTAGAGCTTCGTACTGAGTTAATCTAGGTCTGGGTTCTAGGTCATTCATTCTTAATCTCAAATTTTGAAGAATTCTTCCATTGAAGGTACCATTCTCGGGAAATGCTAATACTCCATCATTTTTGGTGTATTCTATCCAATTCTCCATCCATACACAAGTATGATAACCTCTCTCCATCATCATGAATGATGCAGGCGTTTTAGCTGGTGGAATAATAATTCCTTCTCTAGTTTTGATTGGTTTGTCCTTTTTAAAATAATTCTTAATCTTTTGTAAGAATGACATTTTTCTCCTTTCTCCGTACATCTTGGGTAAGTACCGATGTATAAAATTATATTCTGCAAAGCCTAAATATCTCTTATCCGGACGAATTCCTGTTAAAGTCGGATCGCGTTTTAACATGCAATCCTTATCCACTAAGAATTTCGCTTCTATAATTTTGGCCAATCAAATGTTTGCTATCTTTTATTTCCGAGCCAATCCTTGCGCGGCCTTTTGGTGACGTTTCTCTGTCAACCCCTCCTTTACAATCTGCTCTTTTCTGTCCTCGCTGGTTTAACCAATCCCAGCGCGGCACCTGTGACGTCAGTACTACTCCTGACTACTGACCCCTCCTTTACAAGAGTCTCTCCACACCCGCTGATTCAACCAATCTCAGCGCGGCGTTTTGTGACGTCAGCTCCCTCTCCGGTAACTGACCCTCCCTTTACAAAAATTTTACGCAAACTTATTTTCTCTATAAATCTTAATTAAATTTCAGTAACAACATAAAACATTCGCTATCGTGCCAGTTTCTCTAAACTAGAAAAGATAGTTTCCTCCCATACTTAGTAAAACCTTTCCATTTACTAAAACATACACTACGAGTAAAACCCTTCCGCTTACTCTTCACACAAGCTCCAGAAATACACGTTACTTCTTCAATGTTACCCTTTCTAGGTGATATAACATCAAATTTTCACCAGCGTACTCCTTTGCTATTACTTACACGCATAGAGTCCCTAACGAGTACTGATAGCCCTGCTTGACTTTTCAGTACTATTTCTGCCTGACAGATAACCTCACTGCAGTATGGCTTCCACTTGCCACCCGCTATTCTTTTTACCCCGGTGTATTCTGGACAACATAAAACAAAACTCTAAAATAAGCGGATGTTAGTTCATAAAAATACAAATAAAATTCTCATTACCCAATTAACAAAGAGTAACCATCCTCTGAGTACCAGAAAACTGATCCAGCGCGATATTAGCAAACAGCATTCATACACCATATACTCACTTGGGCCCATACATTCACACTACACTAATACTTACGCTGGGTTTTATCAGTTGTTATTCTTATCAAAAATCCCTGCTACCAATTACCTTCTGATTGAAGAGTAATGACTTACCAATGAATCCTTTGCTAATTGGGAAATTTAAAATGAGTGACATTCAATATAGTACATAATCCTGAAATAACCACTGAGTCAGGAAGTTTTAAAATGTTTATCTAAAGATTTAGCAGAGTAAAATACAGAGCCACATGGTACTTAATCGAAATACCCAAGATTAAGCATAGAAATGATTATTGCTAATCAATGACGGTGTTTAAAGAAAGGGAGAGGATAGAGATAGCAGCGCAACTAAAGGTTGCATTATATTTACCTAAGTGCGAGAACCAAAACCCCTTAGCCAAGGAGTTGGCAAGAATAGGACCCAGGAAGGATGAAGAGCAAAGACTTCTTCCAGGATCAGGACAGGACCGGTGACCTCTCTACAACGACGCCTGCGTCGTTCCCCTCTCTGATACTCGACTTCTCCTCGATTCTCCCGTGCCTTCTTTCTAATGGACTCCGCCGCCCCCCTCCTCAGGACCTCTTCAGGACAGAGATTCAGTCAGCAACCGATCAGCATGACAGTCTGGAGCTCTTCTGTTCTCTGCAGCATCACCTTCCTCAGACTTCGGGATCATCTGTTCTAACTAATTACTAATGCTATATTCTATTATACCCTTCTACGCCCATGTACCTCCCCTTAATGTTGCTAAAATATGGGGCCACTACTTCTGATTGGACAGGGAAAGGGGGTGGATTCTCGCACTATATCAATTTGGCCTAAATTGTAAAGCCTATTGTCTTTACGTTCCCATCCCTTCAAATTAATACATTCGCTTTATTTCCCACCCGTCTCACGACAAATGTTATACATTTTACAGGGGAAAAGTATCATTTTGTCCACAGGAAACAAAGTACAGCATCTTCGGCCAATGGGTCATGGCCTTGGGAGACGTCCAAGTTGACTTCACTTGGCAGGCACACAGGATACATGCGCAGAACCATCGTCTCTCGAGTTACAAGTCACCAACCCAGGCCCAAGTTTACGAACTAATAAAAGTGCAAGAAGAAAATATTAAAATCACAAATAAAATGTTTCACTGTATGCCCACTTTTCCTACTCTATTCCCATTTAATTATAATACTATCCTGCATTAGTAGCGTTAAGAAAACGACAATTTAATAATGACATGAGAGCAAGCTGAAGCATGTGAAAACACCAAGCAGCCATTTTAATGCATACTGCGCAGAAGCAGAAGTTTCCCACCAAGCAAAGAAAGACGTCACACCATGTGATCAGGTTGCGACATGCGCAGTGAGGTTCCCGCGCTTCAGCGGCCATTTTGGATTACAGACAAGCATTATTCATTAGTAAAACACATATGCAAGCTTCTTTCCCCTTTGTGTAGTGTATGCAAAGGTTAGTATTAACAATACAACTTTAATAAATTAATACTATGAGGAGGATTGCGTACAAGCAAGTTTCATTTATGAAACCTTGCTCCATCAACATAATTGCTTGTATTTCAAAAGTGGCTAAGCTTGTCACTCTCTTCTCTTACCTGTAATTGTTCCTCATGTAAAGCCAAAATTGGGCCATGCGGTCCACGCTATACCAATAACTCTCTGAGTCTGGCTCCTATGGCTGAAAGGAGCTGGTTGTGTGTGGGCTCCTGCAATAGGGGAGATCATACTGACAGTGGGTTGGTGTGGGAGAAAAGATGGGCATGAGGCTGTTAGGGCTTCAGAAACTGGCCTGCCGTCGGCGAACTGGGATGGGAGGGAAGAACAAACTGCTTATTCTACACAGCACAAATGTAAATGGGGAAGGAATAAAAACATGCACAGAAGCCTTTGCAGCATTATGATGAATGTCACGGCCATTTGGAATAAGGGAACATCCTTACTGAGACGCTCTATTCGTCAATGCGATTAGCCTATCAATCAAAACATAGTCCATGCTGTATTTAATGCACACAATAAGCATGTCATGACGCTTCAGCAATAATATATATATATATATATATATATATATATATATATGTATATATGTATATATTTTTTTTTTAAACTTTGTTTATTAGTTTTATACACAACTAACAAGAGACCATGACCTACTTCACAAAATAGTAGCTTCGTGCGACATTCAGAAGTAAACGGCGCAGTACCGTGCTGGTAATAGGTATACAGTGCATCATACATTTGGTAAACCCAATCCGCTCAGCGCCATAGACCCCTCTACTGTCTTAACCATTTCGTCAAAGGGCAAGGCCGGACGACCTACGTCGTTGGGAGCGTTCAGTCGTAATGCTACAAGGGGGCTACTGGTCAGGGGGGCAGGGTGACGTGAAGGAGAGGCAGCGTCCAAGTCAGTGTCCACCAAGGTCGCCCCTCCCGGCCTGTACAGGGCCCAAAAGTTCTTTGGTCTATTGCGGGGCGGTAACAAGTCACTGTAGTTTTCGGTCTGGGTGCAGCAGTACATCATATCTTTAGTCCACTGAGCTATTGTAGGCGTCGGGCCACGAAGCCAACAGATCGCCACACATCTCTTTGCTAAAAGCAATGCCATGTCTACTAGCTGCCGCAACGCTTTAGGGAGGGGCTTGGAGTATCCCAGCAATGCTAAAAACGGGTCAGGGGCCAACGTCAGTTCAGTGATTCTATTTATTTCAGAAAACCCGAACCCAGAAGCGGGCAACCCCGGGCATGTCCAGGCTAAGTGGAAGAAGTCAGCCATTTGTTCCCCACATCTTTCACACTGAGAGTCCTCCCGTAGCCCATAACGATGTAGACGTTCCGGCGTGTAGTAAGCCCTGTTTAGAAATTTAAAATGTACAAGTCTGTGCCGACCATTTAGGGAGACGCGTTTAGTGCTCATGCAGCAGTAGAGCCATTTGTCTTCCGTAAGGTCGACCTGTAGGTCACGCTGCCAGGCTAGCCGTAATTTGGTGTATTTATTTCCCCTAGCAGACTGTGTGGTGCGGTAAATCCTAGATACCATCTTAGCAGGTGTTTGCGCTCTAATGACGGCAGTTAGAGCCACGACCTCAGGGGGCTCCGCCATATCCTCGCCCAATAGATCCTTAAGAGCATGTCTAATTCTATAGAATTGGAAACGGGCAAGAGGCGTCGGCTGAGCGTCCTCTCCGTTCATAGCATCCCACGTGCGCGCCTCGCCATCTACAAAAAGGTCCCCTATGGTGTGTGCTTTTAGCGTCTGTGACCCCCCCTATCTCTACATGGTGCAAGCCAGTGGCACCACTTAAGGCGGGCCACTGGGGAATACAATATGTTGCCCGCCTGAATAGCTAATAAATAATGCCAGGCATGAGCGACCGCATTAAGGGAATCCAATATACCCGTGCGTCTATCAGGGGACGCGAACAGTAAGGCAGGAAGAGGCCTAGGGGCAGCAACTATCGCCTCCATACGTATGTGCGGAATGTCAAACGGGCCGTGAATCCAATAATATGCTTGAGAACTTTGAGCAGCTCTGTAATACAAATCCAAGTCAGGAGCACCCAGTCCCTCCATCGAGTACGGCATTGTCAGTATGTGCCAGGCAACGCGAGCCTGCTTGCCCGCCCAGGCCAGGTGTACCATTAAGGACTGGAGGCGCTGGAAGAATACACGGGGAAGTACCATGGGGATATTCATGAAGAGGAAGAGAAAGCGCGGCAGCACAATCATTTTCATAAGGGACACTCTGCCCATCAACGATAAGGGGAGGCGCACCCATCGATTAATATCCTCTTCCAACTTGGAAATAGCGACCCCATAGTTCTCCCTGAGGACCACCTCAGGGTCAGTGTGCAGTTTGATCCCCAAGTACCGCACCGCCTCCGTAGTCCACTGCAGAGGGTACTCAGGCTCGAAGGTCGCCGTGGCTGGGGTCAGGGGGAACATGATGGATTTGCTCCAGTTGACCCTTAGGCCAGACAAAGAGCCAAAGCGCACCACCTCACGTAAAACCGGGGAGAGATTATCCTCAGGGTCTCTGACATAAAGCAGTGTGTCATCCGCATAGGTGGAGACGATTAGGCGGTAATTCGGAAAGCGAATGCCTCTATGGCTATGATACTCCCGTGGGGCGCATGCCAAGGGCTCAGCAATCAGTGCGATGAGAATTGGAGATAAGGGGCAACCCTGTCTCGTACCTCTGTAAATTCGTATAGGGTCAGTGACCAGGGAGCCTATTTTTATGCGCGCTGTGGGGGAGGAATACAGTACGGCAAGAAGTTGTAGAAACACCTCCCCCACCCCCATGCGGCAGAGGACCTGCCTCATGAAGGGCCATTCGACCGAGTCGAATGCCTTTTCCATGTCTAAAAATACCGCCATAGCCGGCACCTCCGGTCTTGTATGTTGAAGAGCAGCAAAGACCGTGCGCAGGTTGTAAATCAGATTTCTGCTTGGCACAAATCCGGCCTGCTCCGGGGCCACCAAGGTCGTGACGAGCGGAGCCAAATGATTGGCAAGCAGTTTCGCGAAAATTTTAGTGTCCACATTCATCAAGGACAGAGGACGATACGAGGCACACTCGTCTGGAGGCTTCCCCGGTTTAAGTATAGCCACCAGGATCGCTTCACGCATAGTTGGGGGCATCGCGCCTGTGGCACACATGTCCTCAAACAGCGCGAGCAGGTGTGGCAGTAAAAGATCAAGAAACGCTCTGTAAAAGGCGACAGTGAGGCCATCCCCTCCCGGCGCGCTCCCCGCCATCATACCAGAGAGAGCTAGGATGATTTCATCCCTTTCGATCGGCCGCATCAGAAACTCTCGATGTACGTCGGACAGCCACGGCAGCTTTATATGCGTCAGATAGTCTAATATTTGCTCGTCCGAGCTGCAGCCACGCGAAGCATAGAGGTCCGTATAATATTGACGAAATTAATCCGCCACTTGGGCCCCTGTCAACGGGGAGTCTTCAGGCTGTGGTCGAATGTCTGGGATCGCCGTGGCATCTCTACGCTGCCTGAGGAGCTGCGCAAGGACCGCTCCCGGCCGTTCGCTCTCGCCATAAGTGCGAGCAGTGGCATGCTTCCCAAGATGCTTTATTTCCCCGTCGGCCTCTGTATGGTATTCCTGTAGGGTCTGCGTCAATTCTAGATTTAGCACTGCATTCGGGCCATCAATCAGGGAAGCCTCTAGCGTCTTTATATTATGCTCCAGGACCGTCAGCCTATTACGAATCGATTTAAGACACCCGCATGTTTTGGTATTGCCACCCCCCTAATATATACCTTAAAAGCCTCCCATATTGTTTGAAAGGAATCAACTGACCCCACATTGGTTTCAAAAAACGTTTCGATTGCCGTAGCGATTTCTTCCTTAAAAACGGCATCCAGGAGAGAGTAAGGTGGGAAGCGCCACATAAAGAGGGGAATACGCTTCTGGGGGGAAGTGAGAACCAAGAGCAGGGGCGAGTGATCAGAATATGTGCGCGGTAGAATCGTGCAAGACTGGATGTGCGGCGACAAGTTTCTGGAGGCAAACCAGTAGTCTATTCTGGTATGGACATTATAATACGCAGAATAATGTGTGTACCCGCCCTGGCCCGTGTGCCCGTGGCGCCAAACATCGCGCATATCCAACCTGATCAATGATGCCTCCACGACTTTAGCCGAAGCGGAGACTCGCCTGTCCGGGCCGTCCGACCTATCCAATCAGGGTCTCTAACAAAATTGAAATCCCCTCCCCATAGGATCTGTCCGTGAGTCTGGAGATGAGTCAGGTCAGTCAACTTATCATAAAAGTCTGGGTGATCATAATTAGGTCCATAAACGTTTAAGAAAAGCAGCTCCATTCCCCTACCGCAGCATTTGGTAAGAACAAACCAACCCTCCCTATCCCTCTTCAAAGGAGACAGGCGGAACGCCGTCTTCGGATTGACCCACGTCAGGACCCCCCTAGCATGCGTGGTGAAACCTGCCACGTGCACATTACCTAGGAGCCCTTTTGTGCGTAAAATGGGGCTATCCAGAGGGAGGTGTGTCTCCTGTAGGAGAGCGATGTCTATATTATGCCTATATAAGTAGCTCAGAATTTTCCGGACTTTCCTATAATCATTAAGGCCACGTACGTTCCACGTAAGCACTGCTACCGAGCCCAGGGCATTGTCAGAACGCGTCGTAGTCCTATCCGTCATGATGAGGTATCCAGCCTAGGTCCCATGGCGTCAGTCTCTTCGGGTCCACACAGCCATGATGTCGCGCTACCCAAGTTGTCACAGCAAAAAATATGTCAAAGGTCAGTCTCAATGCATTCCCACCCCCTACCCACCCCCCCCACCCACGTCAGGCCCACCCCAACCGGACCCGCGCCATTCAACCCCCCACCCCACAACTCTGCAATTAGTCGAAATAAATCACTCTCAACAATCCCAAAAGAATCAAGACAAATCCCCAAAACCCCCCACCCTCCACCCAAGCCTGCCCCGCCCCAACTTGGCTGCGAATTATACCCTCCCCCCCCATAATACATTTCCACCCCCCCCAACTGAAATTGTACTCCCCAGTGTGATTCACACGAGGGCGGATGTTGCTCTCCCCACAAAGAAACGGTTGGAAAAAGCGTTCGGCTTTCATAAGGCCGCGCTCCGAAAACCGTCAAGACTAGTTTAAGCAACTACGTACAGCTTGTAGTGCTGAAACCCAACTGTAATCCCAAATGCTACTCCGGGAGATTAATCAAAATCAAAAAGGTGAAGTAACCAAAGGGCGAGCTAAGGTATAGTGCATGAACCCCGTGTTCCCAAGCCATAAGTGAAGATAGTATCTGAGCTACGCCTGCGGACTAAACACCTCGGATCCCTCAGGGTATCACGACCCCCAACTAGAACCCCTCGCCGCACCCTGAACAGCAGGAGAGGAGAGCAGTGAGCCCAATTATCAACAGAAGTATTACCATCCCCCGGTGCTGCTCCTCGTAACAGACCCCCTCTGTTCATACAAACATGACCCATTCACACTTGGCTGCAAGAGCAACTTTAGGAAGTCCCCTACACTTCCCAAACTTTTCACACATTGTCACCAGCAAGTTTCTAGTCCTGGTTGTCCAGCATGCCACCCGCCGCCTCATCAAGGAGTCGCTTCTCCGGGCTGTGCCGCTGCTCCTTCGCCCAGTCTTTCATTGACTTCTGAAGCGCCTTTGGGTCGGTGAAAATGTGGGAGCGTCCCTGACGGTTGACCCGGAGCCTTGCCGGGTATAGCATGGCGTAGCCCACCCCCAGGTCACGGAGTTGTTTCTTCATGGGGGCAAACTGGCGCCGTGCCTCCTGAACCCGAACCGTAAAGTCCGGAAACAGAGAGATGGAGGACCCTTCAAATTGCAGCTGTTGTTTCTCTCTAGCTGACCTCAGTGCTACATCCCGATCACGGTAGTTCAACAGTTTCGCTATGATCGGTCTAGGGGCAGCACCCGGTGGCGGTCGTGGGCCAAGTGATCGATGCGCCCTCTCCACCACAAACATAGGGGAGAACGTGTCCTCGCCGAGCAAAGTCTTCAGGAGTCGTTCCGTGAACTGTTCCATATTCCCCGTCTGGGTGGTCTCAGGGAGTCCTGCGATGCGGAGGTTACAGCGCCGAGAGCGCGCTTCCAGGTCCTCCGTCTTGTCCTGGAGCACCTTCAGGATCCCGCCCAGTTGTTTGTGCTCCGTGTCTAGGATCGTCTGAGCCTCCTCAGCCTCCGTGAGCCTGCGCTCCAACATGTCTAGGCGCTCGGCGTGCTTGTCTAGACGTTCGGCCATACGATCCATCCGGTAGGACAGTGCATCCATCTTAGTGCCAAGCGCCGTTATGCCCCCCTGCAAATTCTTTTCCATGGACCGCAGTAGGCCTTTGATGTCGTCCCCTGGATCTTCTGCCTTGTGGTCCTGTTCTCCAGTCGCACCGTCGCGCGAAGCCTCGCTAGATTTTGACCTCTTTTGGCCAAACGACAGTTTCTGTTGCGTTCTGTCCACACGGCCCATCCTGACTTAGCAGTGATGACTGATCAGGCACTTCTTCGGGCCTATTCCTGGAAGGTGCCTCCCCTCCCAGAATACAAGGGCAGCTCCCTGATGTCCCCCCCGGCGCTCCCCCGGACAGCCACCAGCACCAATGTATCATGCAAGACTGGCCAGCCCCGCGCACCTATCAGGTGGGCAGCTGCTATCCGGGCCGGTCAACAGGGGACTCAAGCGTGCAGCCGGCGTAGGAGGCACAGGCGCCGCCAGCCCCACGTGCACCGGGATCCAGACAGGACCGAGGGAAGGCCAAGTGTCCACAACGGAGATCGCCGTGAGGGAGGGGGGGGGGGCACCACGCACCAGGACTCGATGGCGTTGCGGGACACAGCACTCCGGGGTCGTCCCCCACCTCAACTCCCCCCGCAGCGCAGCCTCGAGCAGTCCGGGGCCTCCACTGATCCAGAGGTACGCGTCCCAGGCAACCCGCCCCAGGAAGCACTCACCCTGTAGGGACAGGCTCCCCTCCAATGAGCGGCGGCTGCCGTCCCACCAGCAAGGCCCAGGCCAGGGCGGCAGGGAGGCCAGGCACTAATCAAACTTGGGTCACAGCGTGGGGGTGAAGGGGGCGCCTCCCGCACCCGGACGCTATTCCGGCGAGTACACACGGCTATCTGGACCCCCGCAGCCTAGCCGGGCATCGGGGTTCTTCACTTCCCGGCGGCAGCCGGGAGCAGCCGCAGGCCACGCTGCACCTTCCGTCCCCGCTCCCGATCTCGCGCCTTCGTCCGGCTCACCTCGAGGTGTCACAGGCAGGGGTCGCGCCGCAGTCGTCCATCGCCCGGTGGTGAGCTCCCGGCCATGCAATCTCGGCAGGGGCCAAGGATCTGCGCGTTGCGCTCTCCGCCGCACTTATCCACTCAATGCGGGCGGAGCGGTGATATAGCAGCTCTCCTGCAGAGTAGCAGGCCCGTCCGGCGCCGCGAACGCAGGTCGCGTGTGCGCGCTCCAGTGGATCGGAGCTTCTCAGATTTTCGCCCAGACCGGGCAGCCAGAGATCAGGAGTCGAGGGGTCGTCTTCACTCGATCCTCGTGTTACGTAGTTGCAGGATTCCTGTAGTATCGGCTGACGGATTATCGGAGCTCTCGGCTCAAGCGGCCATCTTGGTCGCGAGCAAGCTCCGCCCTCCTTCAGCAATAATATTAGCCAATGCTATTACAGCATGGTAGAGGAGTCCTCCCATTGCAAACTGACATATAATTACGTATTTTTAGATGACCGAACTCCCCTCAAAAGCCAATAGGGGTATGACAAGCACTATTTCTCGATGGCAGCACACATTACCTGCTAATTAAAATATTGTACTCAAGGTACCAACATGTGGGAGGAGGCAAAGCCACTCTCTCAGGTGCTCTTCTTCAAAGCTCTTTATCTCACTCGATGTTTCTTTTCGTATTTGTTTTCTCCCTTTGTCACAATTTTCCATCTTTCTCTTCCCCCTTTTGTGTTTTTCAGACTTTTGTTCTGAAACAAAGTCTAATGAGGAAAAATATGTGCAGGACACCAAAAATGAGTGCAAGTGAGTTCCACTTACAACCACCAGCTCAAATTAAGCACTGCCACTAAGCCTAATATTTTGATACCTGTATATGAGAGCAGACTTACCCATGAATATTTTGCAACATCCCATTGCGTAAACTAAAATCGTAACAATGGGTCATAAGCATTTTCTGGACTTGAAATGAAAAATATTTCACAAGCAGATAATCCTGCCACAAAATGAATCAGTCAATTGGTAAAAGGGGTGTTGTTAATATGCTTTTTAGAGAGCACTGTGAGTAACCTAGGAACAGTGTAAAATCTTCAAAAACATGTTTGTTATAATATCACTTCTTTCTCTTCTATTGTCTATGAGGACAGCTCTGACCCCATTCCTGGAAATGCTTGTCCTGCCCCCCCCTCAACCCCCCCTCCGGGTCCAGTTGCGCCCCTGGTGGAGGGTCAGGTATTCTCCTATTTATGTCAGTCTTTGATAGTCCTCATGAAAACAAAAATGCACATTTATTTCATTTCTCGATTGTGCTGGGGAAATGCGCGCCGATTTTGTGAGTAAGTACACGGAGGGAGGGAGGGAGGGTGAGCCGTTCAGTTTGTTCCATTTCTGACAGTTTTTTTTTGATATGTAGATAAAACTTGCAAGTTTGAGAGAAAAGTTAGAAATCACCAAGAAGGAAACTGTATGTGAAGGCGAGATAAACGTCAGAAATGAAGTGAACAGTGCATCAATCAATCAAGCATTTGTAAAGCGCACTACTTACCCGTGAGGGTCTCAAGGCGCTAGGGGGTGGGGGAGTGCTGCTACTGTTCGAAGAGCCAGGTTTTGAGGAGTCTTCTGAAGGTCAGTAGGTCTTGGGTCTGCCGTAGGTGGAGGGGGAGGGTGTTCCATGTCTTGGCGGCGAGGTGGGAGAATGATCTGCCGCCGGTGGTCACTCTTCGGATGCGGGGGACAGTGGCGACGGCGTGGTCGGCGGAGCGGAGCTGACGGGTGGGGGTGTAGAAGCTGAGTCGGCTGTTGAGGTACGCTGGTCCGGTGTTGTGGAGTGCTTTGTGTGCGTGGGTGAGGAGCTTGAAGATTATCCTCTTGTTGACAGGGAGCCAGTGCAGGTTTTTCAGGTGGGGTGTGATGTGGCTGCGGCGAGGGATGTCGAGGGTAAGGCGTGCGGAGGCGTTCTGGATGTGTTGGAGTCGTTTCAGGAGTTTGGCCGAGGCTCCTGCGTAGAGGGCATTTCCATAGTCCAGTCTGCTGCTGACGAGGGCCTGGGTGACCGTCCTTCTCGTTTCGGTGGGGATCCACTTGTAGATCCTGCGGAGCATACGGAGGGTGTTGAAGCAGGAGGAGGAGACGGCGTTGACCTGCTTCGTCATGGAGAGGGTGGAGTCGAGGATGACCCCTAGGTTGCGTGCGTGGTCGGTGGGCGTAGGAGCTGTTCCTAGTGTGGTAGGCCACCAGGAGTCGTCCCAGGCCGAGGGGTGGATCCGAGGATGAGGACCTCCGTCTTGTCTGAGTTCAGCTTCAGTCGGCTGTTTCTCATCCAGTCGGCGACGGCCTTCATTCCCTCGTGGAGGTTGGTTTTGGCGGTGTGGGGGTCTTTGGTGAGGGAGAGGATCAGCTGGGTGTCATCGGCGTAAGAAATGATGTTGAGGTCGTGCAGTCGGGCGACGTAGGCGAGCGGTGCCATGTAGATGTTGAACAGCGTTGGGCTGAGGGATGAGCCCTGGGGTACGCCGCAGGTGATCTCGGTGGCTTTGGAGCGGAAGGGGGGGAGGCGGACGCTCTGTGTTCTGCCGGAGAGGAAGGAGGTGGTCCAGTCCAGGGCCTTCTCTTGGATCCCGGCGTCATGGAGGCGTGTTCGTAGCGTGCGGTGGCAGACCGTGTCGAAGGTGGCTGACAGGTCTAGGAGGATGAGGGCCGCGGTTTCTCCGTTGTCTAGCAGGGTTCTGATGTCATCAGTGGCTGCGATGAGGGCTGTTTCGGTGCTGTGGTTGCGGCGGAACCCGGACTGGGACGGGTCCAGGATGCTGTTCTCCTCGAGGAATCTGGTCAGTTGTTTGTTGACGGCCTTTTCGATGACCTTCGCCGGGAACGGGAGCAGGGAGATGGGTTGGAAGTTCTTGAGGTCCTTGGGGTCCGCCTTGGGTTTCTTCAGTAAGGCTTTGATCTCGGCGTGCTTCCAGCTCTCTGGGAAGGTTGCTGTCTCGAAGGAGATGTTGATGGCTTTCCGGAGGTGGGGTGCGATGGTGGTGCTGGCTTTGTTGAAGATGTGGTGTGGGCATGGGTCTGCCGGGGATCCGGAGTGGACGGAGTTCATGATCTTGATGGTGTCATCGTTGTTGATGTTGGTCCAGGAGGTCAGGCGGTTGGTGCGGGTGGTGGTCGTGGGGGAGGAGGTGGATGTCTCGGTGGTTGCAGGGGCGGTCGCGGTGTTGAAGCTGTCGTGGATGTCTGCGATCTTGCGGTGGAAGAAGGTGGCCAGCGAGTCGCACAGGTCTTGCGAAGGTGGGATGTCGTCGGAGCTGGAGCTGGGGTTGGAGAGTTCTTTCACGATGTTGAAGAGCTCTTTGCTGTTGTGTGCGTTGTTGTCTAGGCGGTCTTTGAAGGAGGCTCTTTTGGCGGATCTGATGAGGTGGTGGTGTCTGCGGGTGGCGTTCTTGTGGGCTGCGTAGCTTTCCGGTGTTCGTTCACGGATCCAGTTCTTCTCTAGCTTTCGGCAGCTTTGCTTGGAGGCCTGGAGGTCTTCGGAGAACCAGCTTGCTTTCTTTCTGGTGTGGTTGTTGGAGGGTTTCTTGAGTGGGGCGAGGGTGTTGGCGCAGTCGTCGATCCACTGTCTGAGGTTGTGGGCTGCGGCGTCGGGGTCGGTCGGGTCTGCGGGTGGGCTTCGGGCGAGGGTGGTGGTTAGCTGGGCTTCGGTGACTTTGCTCCAGCAGCGGCGAGGCATCTGCTGGGTGCGGTGGTGTGTGGTGGGTTTCCGGAAGGTGAAGTGGATGCAACGGTGGTCGGTCCAGTGAAGTTCGGTGGTGTGGTGGTGTGGTTCTATTCCCCTTGGCCAAAAATAGCTTCTACGATCAGAATTTCCAATGTCAAAACAGGATCCCTCTGAACCCTGCATGCCAGGAGCGTGATGTGAGGGGACTCTGGCTCTTTGGAGCTGGAGGCCTGTGTGTGTGGGGCTTATCTTGGCTGATGAACCCCAACAACCAGCACGGTCTCCATTAACGAGCCTGCCCTGCCCATCTGCTTCGTGCCGTCCTCCATATAGTTTCATTCATAGGAACTGAATGGGTGTGAATGAACCTTCAGTTCAGGGCGGGCATTGTAGGTGGTTTGGAGGGGAGGGGTGAGGTCTAATTAAGCACTCGTGGACCAGGGCCTGGCTTTTTTTTTTACCACCACCCACTGCACCATTATAGACTGGTATGTCCTCCCTATTTAACCTTCTTGCTGTAGGGGGTATGGAATTCACGTCTGCATTTGTGGTCAGCATAGCGTAGCGTGTGCTAGTCTGGTGTTTTGTGGCTCCTATGGTACCTCATGCACAGGAAGGAGAAACATGTATTATGCATAGGGCCAGAGGAATAACCACCAGAACTCTCCAGTACATGCAGACGTAGGGTCACTTATGCAGTTGAGTTTATCTGCTACTACATTGCTGTCATTCTAGCCTTCCATGCTTTCTGTCTTTGTTGCTTAGTTCTGCTTTTTCAGAGCCACCTTGCACCCTATATTATTTTCCCTGTTAGGCTGGAGATGGGAGGCCCAGTAAGGCAGTGATTTTCTTGCCCAGACTTCTATTGCCATTGTTTTTTATAACGACCAGAATTTGGTGGTTCAGTTTCACAGAGGAGAGAACAACATGGCAATCCTGCGAACAGGGTTTAGGGAGCCCCTGTTGAATGAACTGGTGCTGTTGCAAAGCATGTTCCTGCTTGATTGGCTCTTTTTCATGTGTATCCTTAGCTTGGGCCACACCTCTGTGGAATCTTTAATAGAATTTCTAAGGATAGCCCTGCCTCCATCCTCCCTCACTTCACTGTCTGGGTCCCGTTCTCCACCTTGTGTCATTCTAAATCAGGGATGATCTAAAATGGATGCCACTGGTCCCAGCAATCAGACTGTCACCGTCAAACTGAGTATTCCTACCATTTACACAATACTTACACACATGCTACACAACCACGTCAACTGCAAGTGCATAGGCCTGTGTTGTACATCTAAGTGGAACTTTACATGAGTGGGGTCGGTAGACCATACTCTTAACCCCCTTCTAAACCTCCACCATCATGCCCATCTGTGGGACAGAAAAAAGGTCTTCTTAGGGGTATTAAACCACAAAAAGAGGTATGCTGCCACCAACCATTTCATGTCAGCAGCCCAGAACGAGGACAGTAGTCCCATGTCATACAGTGGTCCAATCGGAGAGACCAACAGAAAAGACAAAGCTAAACCAATCAACTTATCCTACTTTTAATTAACCAAACCTGCCTCCTCTCCCTTGAGGTAGGGGGTATGATATATTTTTTACCAGCACAGCAAAGTGTATATATGAATATCAATTCTTATCACACACAAGGAAGTAAATGCATACATTTGTTTAATATATGCAAATTTAGCAGTATAGATACATTAGTTTTTACCTTTTTTACATATGGTTGCTCCAGACAGAAAAAGTAGGGAAAAGGAGGTGCTCAAAAAGAGGGCCCGTGGGTGAAATTTAATAGCGAACAAAAAGAAGAATCATAAATATATCATAATAAATACAGGGAAGACTGTCAGTTACAATTATTGTACAACATGAATGTGATCTCATTGAAAAAGGGTAACTGTTTTAAACATAATTGCCCCTTAGTGGAGCATCTATCCAGTCCAGGCTTGGTAAAATATTGAAGTTTTGACCCTGCGAAATGGAGAGGAGCCTATTACTGCCTCACCAGCGGGTCTTCTTCAGGACTCGGTATCAGAATAGAGGGGAGCAACCTGTTGAAAAAGAGGAGGGGGAATTATGCCCAGACTCATTAAAACCATTTTTAAATGGTTTAATGAGTCTTGGCACTGGATAGTTGGTCCACTAAGGGTTCCACGTCGCATAACAGGTTATGGACCTTGGATTCACTATGGACAGACCTAGTCCTGAGTGCACATGCTAGATTAGCCTGTCAGCAGGGCCAACACAAAGTCAGGATATCACTTTCACATGCATTCGGGTCACTCATGGCAGGTGTATACCCATTTACCATGCAGGGGGCATTCCCGATGCAACAGTGGCATTGGCTGGAAAGGAAAGGGAAATTCAGAGAAAGTTTTGGAGACAGGATTAGAGGTAAGAGAACAGCTAATGTAGATTTATGACCCCTAGAAGTGGAAGAATGTGAAGAGTGTCAAGAGTGGCTTCCAGTGAGAGCGGCATGCACTTGCTGTAAGAAACACTGGATCCTGCCTCCTGCAGCTGCCAACGACAGGGAGGCTGCTGCGATCCACAGGTCACAGTCAGAGTTTGCAGTCCTTTAAGACCTGCGATGACTGTGTGGCGTAACAGTATACCCTGTTCCAAGAGTCACAGATCTCATATTCAAGATGAGCTTGAACCATTGCAAGGGAGGGGGGGGGCTGTAACTTCCCTTTGAAATGGATCAGTAACATACAATTCGGATTGAATAACTTTAAATGCTGGCTGTTTTTTCAATTGTCAGGGAAGTAAAGCCAGTAAGCGGCATTGTGAATTTGCTTGGGTATGTGAAACGATGGGAAAAAAATATGTTTTTTGTTTGAAAAGTTGGGATCGGGCTGGAAGAAATTGGTAAGATAACCACACCTGATCTCCAGGAGTAAAATTGGAATAGGGTCTCCAGAGTCAATGGGCTGTTTTGGCCATAGCGTTTTTAACCTTATGAAGATTCTCTGACATTATGCGTCTTTGTTCTTTTAGTTGGTCAATTTATTTCAATGCTGCAGCATTTTTCAAATTGACTTTCAAGAAAGGCACAAGGATGATATCCTTGGAGACAGACAAAAGGTGATGTCTTAGTTGCACTATGTAATGCATTATTATAGGAAAATTCAGCCAGTGCTAAATTCTTTGACCAGTTGTTTTTGGGTAGAGTTACTATAGCACTGCAACTATTGTTCAAGACACTGAACAAAATGCTTTGCAGAATCGAGAGATATACTAAGGTCCTCTATCAGAAAACCATGGAATCAAAATATATCAGTAATTAAATGTTGAGCCATGATTTCCACAGTGAGAATATGATTGCTTGGTATGTGTTAGATCATGTTAAATCACTTATGAAATCAGTAGAAATGATGTACCACGGTTCAAGTGGAACAGGAAGAGGATGCAAGAGACCAAAAGACTGAGGGTGTGTAGTGTCTTGTGTTGAGCACAAACTGGACATACATTAACATAGTGCTTGACATCTGTATTGACTGATAGCCACCAAAAAGTACAAAATACTAAATTCGCAGTGGATTTGATTCTTCTGTGTCCATATATAGCTGAACCATAACACATCCTGAAAACATCTCTTTGAGGTTCTTATGTGGGAATATATGGATATCATTGGAAAAAATTCAGGTCCCATTGAGTTAAAAGTGTCTTTGTTGAAATTGCTTGTAGAATGGCAAAATCTCAATTATCCTATATTTCTTTCACCTTATTTAAGAAAATCGGTATTACCCCAATGATCCAATGAGGTTTTATGAGGTGTTGCTCCACTAATTCAGAATGTTCTGGATGACGTTGAAATAAGACATCGGCTAAAAGATTCCTTGAGCTGGAACATGCTAGATAAAAAAATCTTATTGGGAAAAGAAGTAGGCCCTGCAACCATGTCTGCTGCAGCATTGCATATTGAGGAGGGATTGTTAGTTCCTATCTTCAGTCCTTGTGTCAAAAGATTCTTGAGTTCTGATTAAAATGTGTCTCAACTCTTCACAGGCGAGTTTAATGGCTAAGAACAAGGACAGAGTAATTCTGTTCCCAGAAACTGAACGTATGAGAAAAATAACTTAGTGGATGTTCAAGGGCATCATAATCTTGTACTTGCTTCAACAGCTCTCTGCAAATCATCCACTGCTGCAATAACTTTTCTGAAGGACTGAAATGCCCAAAAATGATGCTTCAGGAAAAGAAGGTTTGTGATCATGGAATGTTTGCTCATCAGTGTCGCCCCACACTAATCCATTTATTACAATTTCTTTCTGAATTGCCCTGGGTATGAGGCTAGTGCAACAAGTGAATATTGAGAATAACAAACATTTCTTGGCATCCATTTGAAGTCCAAAAGGTGTGAGAATATATCCAAGGCATTCATTTTGTTTCTTATCAAACAACATTAATTCTTCTGTAAGTCAGAAAAATGTCAGTCGTACCCTGGAAAGTTCTGAGGTTTCATAGCTTGATAATCTTCAATATCCGGAGAAAAAATAGTGTATCATCCAGATATGCAATCACATAATGGATTTGAACATCAGAAAGATGTGATTCATAAATCTTTAGAATGTTGCATGAGCCGAAAGGCATTAGCTGACATTCAAAATTCCCAATGGGTGTAAGAAAAAGAGTCTTTCATTTGTCACCTTGTTTGATTCTAAGCAGGTGTTAAGTTCTCCATAGACTGAGCTTGAATAATGTTCCTCTTAAACATTCCACTATATTTATAGTCAGTGGTAAAGAGTACTTATCTTTACGCGTAACCTTATTTAACCCCCAGTATTCTGTAAAAAGAACAAACGACCAAAGTTTTCTTTGGGATAAAAACCGTAGAAGCCCCCACAGGAGAACAGGAAAAAACTGTCCATTTTGCATGGCTCTTTTGTAGCTATTACGTTAGTGGTTATTTCTCCATTTCTCATAATGAGTGGATTCTTTTAAAAGGTGTAAGTGCAGCAGGTTTAGTAGGTATAGCACAATCAGATTCTGTAGCATGGAGCATAGTGAATGTAGTAGGTTTTTCAAAAACATCAAAATAATCTTGCTAATGTAGATGAATTGAAGTCAGATTTGCTACATTAGGAGATAAAGACTCTTCTCGTGGATCTTCAACGGGTGCCCAAGCACAACAATGTTTATGACAAATTTAGGAAGACTTGGATATGGTTCTCGTTACTCAATTGATATAAGGGTTATGTCTGATCAACCACCGTAAGCCAAATATAACAACATAGTTGGGGAAGGAAATCAGACTAAAAGAGAATGTTGCTTTGTGATCTCCAAACAATACCAGTAAGGGAGCTGTTATGATTTTACTTGCTTCATCATTCTGTAACTGGAATACCACGTAGGTCACTGGTTGCTTAGGTGACTGGAACATTGTTTTGGTCATTGATGACAGCACAAAGCATCACCCACTAACGCCAGGATAGAGTCAGTTGGTAAAGCTGCCTGGACGGGTTGGTGGTCTGTAACCTATATGAGAATAAATACTTGGAAACATACCAGAGGCATGTGGAATTTTATGGACTTAACAGGAGCTCTTTGTTCTTTTACTGGACCAGCTGTCTGGCCTATAACTAGACACTTGAGAGTGCTCAACAATGATATGTACACCTTGTTTCATCTACAGTAAGGTACATTTTGTGAATTTGTCTGATGCCTCTTTGAATATGCATAACAGTGACATGTACACCTTGTACCTCTGATTCAGTGCAGTACATGTCTCATTAATCTGATGACCCAAAGTAAAGCTCTCCACATGTCAGTGAGGTACTCTTATGGAGCACAGTAAGAGGATTTATCTACACTGCAGTTCTTTTTGCACAGTTTTTATATACAAAATATATTAATTTATTGCAATACAGACTCTTGTGTCTAATTTGTCCTGGTTTCTTTTCAACACTTACATCGCCTCATGTCCTTGCAAACTTCACCACCCATGTCTTAGATAGGCATCACAATCTAGAAATGTCTATATTAACTACTATCAAATTCAAAAATATCTATCCAACACATGCTTACCTTGAGTGAGCATTGCTTATCTTAAGCATGAATAGGATGTGAGTGAATATGAAGGAATGGTCTTTCCAAGAGGTGTAACCATTAACAAAGGGATGTCTCAGATGATTGGTCAAAGACATACAATGCACATGTTGCAAAAGGCTCCCAAAGTAATAATAGGCCTTGGGGGCATTCACAAAAGCTTTTCTGTGCCTAGGAATGTGTTTTGGAATAACTAACTTACACTTGAATGGGCGTGGCATGACCGAAGTAAAAAGTGGAATGAAGTACAACAATCAGTCAAAACTTTTATTAATTTCAGAATAGTTTATAGAGATTTTTAAAAAGGGAGCATACAGACAACAAAGAGAAAGCAATAGTAGAGTGCTATAAAATAAATGCGTCCGGGATAGGTATGGATACAGAACATACAAAAAAATCATACACTGTAAGGCAATACACGTATAGGGCTAAATTAAGTAATGCATGATAATAAAATTACATTATAAGTAATGACATATCTACAAAAGGTTAATGGCAACTGTTGTGTCTCCATGTATCATCATACACTGTATCCAAATACAAAAGAAAGAAATAATCTTTTCAACCTCTTCATCTTTTCAACTTCTACATCCGCCCTCTGATACATACCTTACAACAAATGAAGGTAAAAATCTATAATTACGCGGATGATATGCAGTTGATTTTTACAATTGATGAGACATCGGACTCCAAGGAGTTCTTCCAGAATACCATGCTGTTCATCAGAGACTGGATGAATAGCAACCAGTTAAAACTTAACTCTGATAAAACAGAGATTGTCATCCCCAATAATAAATTGAACTATTGGACTCTTGCTCACTGGCCAACAGAGTTAGGCCCCCCACCCACTCCCAAGAGCATGTTAAAAAGTCTTGACATTCAAATTGATGTGGACCTATCCATGAAACCCCAGATAAGCATGGTTACGTCTTCCTGCTTCCTCCAACTCAGGAAGTTCAGGAAAATTAGAAGATTCTTCACCAGAGAGGCCAGGACTCAAATTATTATCGCCCTGGTTTTGTCCAGATTTGATCACGCTAATGCTATTTACCTAGGTCTCCCTATTAACCAAAATCACAGACTTCAGATGATACAAAATCAAGCTGCTAGAATCATCTTTCAACAACCAAGACATTGCCACACGAAGCCGCTGATGAAGGAGCTCCAATGGCTCCCAGTGGCGCAGCGATCCATGTTTAAAACAGGATGCATTATTTTCAAAGCGATCCATAACAAAGGTCCCAAATACCTATCTACAAGGATCCATAGATATTCCCCGAAACGCAATCTCAGATCTGCGCAAATTAATCTACTGGTGGTCCCGAGATTTAGACGCAAAAGGATGGGAGGGTCACGGTTCTCCACGCTAGGACCCCAACTTTGGAACTCTATGCCCAAAGCAATTAGAAAGGCAGCAAATTACTTGTGTTTTAGAAAAAAGCTGAAAACATGGCTATTTACTCAAGCCTAAAGCTAGGTGCGGACTCGGGTAACGGTGGTTCCTAACTCGGCGCCAAGAGACCTGTCGGTGTACGCGTGCTCTATAAATCTCCCCTAACATAACAATAACATCATAGACATGCCAAAAATTACATATATTGATAAATACCACTCCGTAAAGAGAGGAGTCAAGGATTAGAACAGTGTGGAAAAAACTAAGAGAACGACATAAAACCATGTGGGTTGAGCCGTATATGTGATCGACATGACTCAGAGGTTCATGTAGTGGTATCTGGTATGAGAGATGAGTTATGAATAAATGAGTTAAGTGAGTTCCACAATGTTTGAGATATTTTGGGGTTGCCCACTGTCAACATTTGAGTGCGGTGGGTGCTCCTAAGGTAGGTAACCCTGGCCCATGGTAAGAAACATGGTTTAGTGATTTCCAATCAATGAAAATAACCAGGATTCCAGAAGTCAGTAAAAGATCTAGAAGAGCCTTGACCTGTTCCTGCAAAGATAGTGGGTTCATGGTTGCATAGGGGCCAAGGATTATCGTAGGGAAATCCAGGGCAATAGGCACATTAAAACTGTTACACAGTAGGATCCTAATTCCATCCCAGAAAGGAATTAGCCACTTACTCTTGAAAAACATGTTCAGGATCGCCTTGATCCAGTTTGCAGAACCAGCAAGTATCTCTATCTGACAGATGTAATTTATAGAGTTTGTCCGGTTTCGAATAAAGGAAATGTGATGCAAAAAGTTTTGTTTGCACTAAAGAAAGTATACGTTTATTTGGCAGGCGATGAGCTCCATGATTGTGAGTTCAGGGGATCTCTATCTCAGGTCTGGAAGTATGTGATCCATTTAAACTGAATGGGAAGGGGAGAATTGTTTATGGAGGAGCGTATTCATTTATAAATCTTCGAAGCAGAATGACCCAAACACAAATATTGGCACAAGAAGGTGGCGAGTCTCTTTGGCTGAAGAGGCCCCAATTTGGAGATTTTTCCTATAATTGTTTAGTAACTAGTAAAAGTCCAAATCTGAAAGGGAGAACCTATCTTGAAGAGCTGCAAACGGTAGAGGGTTCTTATCAGAGTAGAGCTCACTAAC
This sequence comes from Calotriton arnoldi, assembly GCA_963921515.1. Classification (NCBI taxonomy): domain Eukaryota; kingdom Metazoa; phylum Chordata; class Amphibia; order Caudata; family Salamandridae; genus Calotriton; species Calotriton arnoldi. The sequence continues at coordinate 374,030 of CAWUFW010002560.1, read as the reverse complement.
CAAGTGGATACCTTTAGATGCCCAAATAAGGCCGTTTATAACAGAGAATGGGGTTCCTGTGTTTTTGTTTATTATTCCACAGGGAGCAATCAATCAAAACGTTCCATGATCTTTATAGGTAGGAGTAGTTATAATGGCAAAGGTAGAAGTGGTGAATTGGTAGAATTGGTTGGAAAAGAGAAGAAAACAACAGCAAGTGCAATTTTGAAATTTTCTAACCCCACATGTGTATACTACATATGTACAGGGCTACAGAGATCGGTGCAACAAGACTGATCTAGTTAAAGAGGATTATTGTCAGAAATTGACCCCGGGAAACTCTGGAGAGGAGAAGTTGGGCCCTGAGGAACTGACTGGTTTCCACAGCAGGTTGGATAATATATAGGACCACCTCTTGGCAACAGAGCCACACATATAGGACACCACAGTGTAATACACTTCTGTGTTAGAGCCAGCAGAAGCAGGGAAGCACATGCACTGTTTCAAGGTCCATATAGCTAGAAACACAACTGGAGAGATGGCAACGTTTGTGTGTTGTATGGCTCCTGCTCACTTTGGCACCAGCTTTCTGTCCTCCATGTTTCTTATTTTGGGCTGCCTTACTCACTGCCATGTATTTCTTAATATCCTTATCTCTTTAATAACTTCTGAGATTACTTTACCCTTTTTACCTACAAAGAGTATGAATGCTGAGCCTTTGTAGTTGTGGTCTGATGGCGTTTGCAGAACTGGTTCCTTTGGGATGCATTCTTGTGCCCATTGCTGACTTCCTGAAGGAACTAGTATTTTTTATTTTAAACATGCTTTGTTTTATCAGTTATGTTATACCTTGTCAGCACTATTAAGAACTGTATCTTGGTTTTTTGTTTCAAGATTTCCAGACTCACATAATTAACATTTTATGAAACATTCTTAGTACAGTGCTTTTTTTCGATATGGACAAAGGAACAGTTGGAACAAACAAATGCCTAATAACCTGGGAGGGTATTGCATAGTTGTATGATTTCTTATCCTTATACATCTTCTAAGTCTGACTGTGACATTGTGTGATTATGTGGGTAGGGCCTAGGGCTTGGCATCTCTTATATTAATGTAGGGTTTTGAAGTGTATACCTGTAGTATAGGTATAGTATTGTATATATCCATACATGTGTTAAGATTATAAATCCCTTACTGCATGTATCTTTTGTGATTGGAATTTGCCTATGTCCTGTATGGGGGTGTTCTAGATTGTTGGGATGGTTTTGACTCGCTGGCTGTGCTGCCGTTCCGGTTATGCATATGTGGGCCCTTTACTGGAATAAACGTACTTTAGAAAAACCTTAACAGTGCCAAGAATCTGTTTATTTATTTGTGGGATCCTTCCTTTGATGATAAAGTGGGACAAGCGCATGGTGTGTTGGATTTACAGAAGGTGCTTGAACATGTGGAAGAAATGCAAGCGGTCTGCAAAAGAAATTACGATAAGCGAAAACACTTGAAGGATATGAGATTGGTGTCTGGCGATTGAGTGCTTATAAAACAAAACGTGAAAGTGGTGAAAGGACACTCTAAATTTACTGACCCTGCAAAAGTACTTTAAGTGTCCAAAATGGCTGTTTTGTTGGAAGACAAATGATGGTGGAACAGGAATGCGCTTGTCAAGTTGAGCAAAGAACAGGCAGGCATTATTAATGATCGCATCCGTCAAGAGTGCGTGAGGGGGAAGAATGACGCAGGAAAGAATGATTGGTTTGCTCTGGGTGAGATGACCCATTCTGCTAATGGAAACCTGAGACTATACCTAACACAGTGTCTCCAGCTACTAGTGGTAATAGGGGAGATGGTAGTTTTGTTACTTTCAGACCTGCTCTGCACAATACAGGTGGTAGAAATACTCCGGGTGGAGAGGGAAGTAATTTGCTCAGGAGTTGTAGGCTCAGAACAGCTCCTCTCAGGTTTAGGGATTATGTGACTTATTGATTTTATTTTCAGTTGTTCTAAAAATAAAGGTGGATGGTGCAGTATGGGTATAGTGTTGTATATATCCATACATGTGTTAAGATTATAATTGCCTTACTGCATGTTTCTTTTGTGATTGGAATTTGCCTTTGTCATGTATGTATGGGGGTGTTCTAGATTGTTGGAATGGTTTTGACTCACTGGTTGTGTTGGGTCCTTTACTGGAATTAACCTACTTTGGAAAAACCTTAACAGTGCCAAGTATCTGTTAATTTATTCGTGGGATGCTACAATGTCTTAGTTCCGCTCTCTGCTGCAACTACATTTTCCATTAGTTATCTTGTCTTATTGGTTATTAGAGGGTCACTCACCATGTGGGTTTTTGAGTCTTATCACCCTAAGGGGGATTGTCAACATTCCTGTTCTCTGCCACTAAGTTTTTTAATATTTCATCCCACGCTTCAGCAATAGGCTTCACATTGCATATCCTCCTTTTCTCCTTTCTGTGCAGCGCCACACTTTCATAGCCGTCCACTCAATTACTGTGTTCTGCCACCAGGTCAGTTTGGTGGATGCTGGTGACTTACATGTCATAGAGATTTCCCTTTTGCCATTTTATAATGCTAGGTCAGTAAATATTGGTACAAGCTTTCTTTTCTTCAGGGCAAGGGACTAGTCCCAGTAGACATCCACTTGGACTACACAGTCCGTCCCTCCCGGCAACTGCTGCGATGCAAGTGGTGACATCTTCCTAAAACCCCATTATTGTCAGGCAACTCCAGACTTCGGGGAAAAAGTCTGCTTCTTACTTTAAGCATCAAGGGCAATTCAAGCAGACAGTCATAAACATTTTATCAAGGTTCCGTGGAGTCAGATATGTGCAGTATAAGAAAATAAATTGTGTGTATTTGAAACTTGAGCTTCACAAAACTTTTTGTGGGTACTACAGAGCTTTCCTCAATTCATCCTCGTCTAATTTAAAAAAAAAAAAAATATTATTTTACGGAGTTTTATATAGCGCGAACTTGACCCGAAGGTATCGGGTATCAGAGCGCTTTACACGAGCACCAGTTGCGTTTACATGAGGACACATTCATTTTTTTTGTTAGGCACGGGGAGATTAAGTGATTTTGCCCAGAATCACAGGATGTTGGCGTACTTGCCGAGACTCGAACCCGGTTCCCCAGATTTGAGGTCGACCGCCGTAGCCGTTAGTCCAACTCCTCTCCCCAATTAATTATTTTCCCATGTAAATTTTTTATTTATCCCTCTATGTTGACCTTGGCCACATTTTGCAGGGCTTTCCTTCCTAAAGGTACTAGTAAGCCACACTCTTCGCCTACTGCCTGGCATTAAGGTTTTTTCCAGTGGTGATTGAATCCTTATGAAAATTGTGACTTGCACCTCTTTACATTAAGGAGCAGACAAGACTCGGATATAAATCAGGAACTGCCATTTTATGAATTAAATATACAAGTCCTGAGAAGTGCCTCCAGTGGCGGAAGACCACAGAATCTTTGTGTTCTTTTCCCCTACCCTTTTCCTCCATTTTCCACATGCAGGACCGCCCTTTTGAGTGTATATTTATATCTAGCACTCTATTCTGTGAGATTGTGCGACTGACTCCAAATCCATATTGCCTCGATCCTCAGTGGGACAGGGTCACTTGTGACAATTGTAAAAAAGAAACAATGGAATATGTACTGGAATTATTTTAGATCATTGCGGGACCTGCACTCTAAACTGTGGTTTGGGATTGTAGTAAAAGGCATCACTGAGGACTCGGAGTAGACCTCCTTCTATATCAAGTTTATAAGTAAGAGAACACAGGGACTGAGTCAGATGGAAAAGGCAGTGGGGGAGCTTGAGAGATCTCGGGAGAAACCAGCCAAGAGGTAATATGAGTGTGCATTGGTTAACTGCCTCGTTGCTGACTCACACAACACCTCCACTGACACGCTTGTGAGCCCGTTGGGAGGAAGATCATGATCGTCCCTGGACAGATAGGAAGTGGACAATGATCTTGGCAGGACCCACACACATCCCATGGAATGTGAAATTCCGGCTCATACAATTTAACATCATAAACAGAGCATACCTAACCCCCACTAAAACGAATCAATATTTTCATCGGACAGACGCTGCTTGCCCCCGATATGCACAAGTTGGGGCTGATCTGCTCCACATGTTATGGCACTGCCCTGCCTTACACGCCTACTGGCAAGATATCACGACCCGATTATCCTCCTGCACAGAACGTCCAGCATTACACACTTGGGAGGGCTGTGTGCTAGGTCTGTTCCCCATACCTAAAAGACACAGGGTCACTTCCCGATTCCTTGACCTGAGCTTTATAACTTCTAAGCGGCTTATTCGTCGCCAGTGGAAGTCCACAGACCCTCCCCCAATTAAAGCCTGGATACACTCATTCCTTGTGTGGGCGCAGGCGGAGAGTACGGCACCACACAGGGAGGACACCCTAGGACTGCACAAATATACAGTAGCTCAAAACTGCGACGCAATACTGGTAGATTTCCAATCTTCGACACAGGCACCAGAGGAGGACACACACGATTGAGGAGAGGACTGGAGTTTGGGAGACTAAGAGATTGTTCATGTTAGCAAAGCCGTTAGGAGCTAGAATCACCGCTTTACTGATGGCAGACATGCGGGAGGGTGGCGCTGCCTTGACATCCATGATCATGAATATGCACCAGCGCTGTTGGCTGTGGGTGAGGGGAATGACACAGTTGCGTATCACTGTACTTGTGGACTCAAGTTAGTCACTTTGGTTGAAGTTTTTCTTCTTAACATAATCAAGAATCTTGCAATGTACGCTGGGCCAAACCTTTGTTTTGATGCCTGCACAGTATATATATTAAATGCTGTGATTCTGAAATTGTCATTTGCTGAATTCCACATATGAGATATTTAAGCATATTGCTAGCACCAGAAGGTCCATTGCTTCAATTCAGAAGGCTATAGTAACAAATCCATAAAAAATGTATAGATACAAAGTTTGAAAATCATATATGCCTATACTTTAGTAAATTGTGATTGTAAGTTTGTGATGAGAATATTTGCAAAGAGTTTTGCACCAACATCAGCGAAATATAGTCAGCCAGATCAGACATGCTCATCCCGGTCTCCAGTGTTTCCTCCAATGCTCATTTTGTATTAGAAACCTTGCATTGTGTCGTCAGAGGACATCCATGTTGTGATTATTGTTTTAGGTGTACAAAAAGCCTTGACTTAGAAAACTGAGCGTATTTGTGGTTGATTTTGTGTACTATGTATTTCCCATTACTGTTGAGCAAGTGTCTGAGTAAAGTTTGCAAAAATAGTTACTAATTTTTTTCCCTGCCTTATGCACATCTTTAAAACATATGGGGAAGACTCCGGTCCCATGGTAACTGGGACAAATTAGTAGTCTTTCCAATAACTTGCTCACCCAGTACGAAGGGCATTGACACGAATGGTTCTCTAAAGAGCTCCTGCAGCCTTAAATATTTCAGTATGCATGTCTCCGTGGACCAGACGAGTTGCTCGGAGCTTAATATTGTTCCCATGCTGTACCAACTGAAAGCGCAATTTGGGATTTGGTGCGGATTGCCGCTGTCACTGATGGGCTGTGCGGCCTTATTTGAAATGATTGCGCTACCCTGAATGTTCTCCAAAACTACCCACGTGTCTTTCTGGGCGACTTCTTTAAATCCTTGCAATCTAATATCACAAACTACATATGGGCAGGAAAGACACTGAGGGTAGCCTTCAACAATGTATTCTGCCACCATACAATGAGGGATTGGGGTTTCCTGACATCAGGTGATGTTATCACGCAGCTCAATTATTGCCAATAAATGATTGGTGGTTTGCAGACAGGACAGACTATGTTATGTGGCAGGAGGTCGGGGTCAAGGGAGTGCCGCTTACTGCTCTCACAATTATATAGTTACAGAGTAACCAGGGATCTGCCTCCGGTCACCATGACTACTTTGGAATGCTGGCACTGGGCGCTCAGGTAAATTAAATGGCCGTATTACAAATGTAACCTCCTCTGGCATGGAAAATGGCTGCTGGAGATCTCCCAGTTAGATAGATTCTCTGGTATCAAATTGTTCAGTCTATTGCAGTTAGAGTTTGATCTGCATGAAAGTCTCTAAACCTTGGAGAGTTGGTTCTCCGGAGGGACTTTTCTTGCTGCTGCCAGGACCTCCCTAACCAAATTAAGAAAGCGTAATTCAAGGTCAGTGGAGCCGTAGTCAAGTTCATACTTCATTTGCCCGCTGTTGAACTCTGGATTGGATCCGGTAGTTGCAGGACCTCTGCTCAGCAGGGCAGAGTCTTTAGTAAGATCTGAGTGTACCTCAGGACACTTATCCAAAACACATAATGAGGCCTGTGCTTAACACCATACTAGACAGAGTCTATAAGATACTGGGGGTTACAGGACATCCAGTAAGGAAGTCCACATTGATGCACACCAGGAAAGGACAGCACTAGGCTTGCTCAAGTACATTTTAACATTGCACCTTGGACTGTTGTTAAGCTTACTGTTGTACTCAGTCCAAATAAGTATACTTCACTTTCATCCTGCACATGTCTTTCACAGGAGGTCATGTGGGGGGGAGGGGGGGTGCATATGAATTGTGGAGGGACTGCTGTGACGGGCTTGTTTCACTGTTGGAGGTGCCAATTTCTCCAAACTGGCAACCACTGAAAGCAGGCTGAGCAGCATGGCCGCTCGCATACCTTGTCAGACTTGAACTTGACCTTCAGACAAGACACAGCATGCAGTTCATTCTCTAGGAAACACTTGATCCATACTACACAGGTCATAGCTTGAGCTTGTCGAGCCCTTGATGGGGAGGATGAGGAGCACGTGGGGGTGATTTGTGGCCTTCCTCCCTGCTTGACCTGCCATAACTAGTTGGGACTGGAGTGTGGTGGAGCTAATTCATGCACATGCATATCCGTATAACGTTTGATAGTGTCTGCCATTTTGCGGGCATTTATTGCACACCCTCAAACCAAAGTGAATGCATATAGGTCGGCGTGCTTACAGCTAACCAGTTTAAACATTTACACCTACACGAGCCAAATACTGTTGCTGCTGTGTGACTATGTCAGGGCCACTACAGAAATTAAACAAGCAGCGACACGGACTGAGTACTATGTGGTGGAGCACGGCGCAGGGGTACTTTTAAGTTGATAAAAACAATAACCTTTAAGAAACTTTTTTTTTTCCCAATTGATGTTTATACTACCCTCTTTTCCTCTCTTCCTGCCTATTGTAAAGCGCTCTGATATCCTTCGGGATCTTGTTCGCGCTATATAAAACTTTATAAATAAATAAAATAAATAAATGTTGGAAGAAACAAGCAAGTACCAATATCTACAATTAGCCATTGAGGCACACAACCAAAATAAATGGAATACTTTCAGGAAACCACTTAAAACAAGGACCCAAAGGACAGACAATGTTACAGGCCTTACTTCAAAGAAAGAACTAACAGCCACTCACTTTTGCATCCATCTGAAAGGTAGCAAAATTGTGGTACCAAGAACAATCTGAAGGATCTGGTCAAACTGGCCCACAAAAGTAATATACGAACAAACTGTCTACTTCCAGTAACTTGTAATTACTTGTAGTTTCCTGTTCTGGGCACAGTGGTTAAGGGTGACTTAAATAATTGCATTTGAAGCCAAGCCACCTTACAGGCTCCACAACAAGCACCAGTAATAGCCGTGCAAAATGGCACAAAAGCGAGCATGGCATATGTCAGTAGCCTCCTGGCTAACACATCTTAGTCCTCATGGATGATTAATGGAGATCTCCATTTGACGAACTTGTGGCTAACACAAAGGCCAAAGTGAACACAATCAAAATAGATGCAATATTTACAAGATTAGACCTAACACTGTTAGTCAAAGCAGACAATGAGCCACATTTTGCAGCCAACAAAAAGGGTGTGCACAATATATTGGTTCTGAACACCAGCGGACTGCCTCTTACTATCTTCAAGCAAATAGGGAAGTGGAGTGCTTTATGCACACTCTCAAAAAGAGACTAAATATTTCACACAATACTGGGGAACTACTACAGTGAACCATAAATTACCTTTTAAGAGCGTTCTACATGTCACCACACTGCCCTTCCGGGATTACACCTAAACAGCTGTTTGGAAAGAAAGTGCCCTCTAGAATTGCACATGCAGAAGTGTCTAAAACAAAGGAAACAAGGATGAAAGTGAACAGAGACCACATGATGGGCAGCAGAAAGAAAAGCAAACAAGCAGTAAGAAGAAGAACAATGAAGGACCATATACAGGGGAGACAAAGGCTTGCTACACAGAAAAGGAAGACTAAGCATGTGTTAGCGGTCCTCTGATCCAATGCCTTTCGTGATATACAACAGGAATGGATTGTTATCACCGCGGAAAAAGATGAACAGAGTCACACCCAACATCTTTCTTCAAAAAGGAAGAGGAAAGCAGAAGAGGCACCAAAGAGCTAAGACTAGCAGAACAAACATGCCACGGCTACTTACCATGGTCAGAGCTGAGTAGAAGAGACACAGAGAATATATTGGAATCACAAGAGGAAGAGAACACGCCTCTGGAGAGTGGCCAGACTGATGCCTCAGTCACCAACACGTCATCATCAACAGGAGGTGAGTAGGAGACACCAGCCCTGGAAACTGCATCTGATATCCAAGTTGAGCTGAGCTACCGACAGAGAACGATGGTCTGGCCACCAGAATGACTATATTGCTTAGTTTCAAACACACACTTAAAAATCTTTGCATCAGATGGTTATAGTTCTTATATGTAGTAGAAGAGGAATGTGAGAGAGCACACCTTGTTTGAATAAAGGTTGCCGTGTCAGTAATTCACCAGCATTTATTATGTACCTTCAGACCAGAGTGAATCATGTCTTTGTCAGCACGCGTTCACCAACCTCCAGAGGGTACAGCTCAGGTCAGAATGTGAATTATAGCTTCCAAGACAAGAGAAGGAAAGCACATCCTTCCAGAGTTTTCCTGCATGGTTGGAGAGGGCTGGCTGGGCAGTAGGTTATGTAGATTCCATGACCCAAGCAAAACAGGACAGCAACAAAAAGTAGGATGGTGTGGTGAAGAGTTTGATAGATGGTCACATGCACCGCACTGGCTGACCAGAACCAAAAAGGCCTTACCTACATGCATATTGCTTTGCCTAAGGGACAGATTTAACCTAAGGGGTACGTTTAGTCAGCTGGTAATCTGGAGGAAGAAAAACAGTGTATGAGGAGGGGGACGAGATAATCTTTTGTAAAGGTGATCTTTTGTAAAAAAAAAAAATATATATATTATATATATTATATATATTCTGCTCCAAAGGTTGTCCACCTGGTGAGTAGCACTCGATCAACAGCTTTGTTTATGATAGGCAGGGACGAGGATCCGCTTGTAGAAGCTTGTCGAGCTTCCCATTGGTGGGTGTGCAATATGAAAATGGCGAAGTGGGTTCAGCGTTTGCACACACTGTCTCCGTTCAAGCCTCTGAAGAGAAGCATATGGAGCTTCGAAACGCGTCAGGCAATTCCATTACGGAGCAGCTTCTACAAGCGGATCCTCGTCCCTGCCTATCATCAACAAAGCTGCTGATCGAGTGCTACTCACCTGGTGGACAACCTTTGGAGCAGAATGTAATACGCGACTCGTCCTGCCGCGGAGTGTGCACCACCCCGTAATGTTATGGGGGCCACCCGACATGGTAACTATCATGTCGGCTATGTGGGCCAGCAGCCGCAAACAGGATTGAGGACGAGTCCACTTGCAGGGTCCATACAGGACAAGATTTGTGTGCTGTCCGGACCACATTTCCCACAATGCACAGTCTCTTTCGAGCTTCCCATTGGTGGGTGTGCAATATGAAAATGGCGAAGTGGGTTCAGCGTTTGCACACACTGTCTCCGTTCAAGCCTCTGAAGAGAAGCATATGGAGCTTCGAAACGCGTCAGCCAATTCCATTACGGAGCAGCTTCTACAAGCGGATCCTCGTCCCTGCCTATCATCAACAAAGCTGCTGATCGAGTGCTATTCACCTGGTGGACAACCTTTGGAGCAGAATATATTATATATATCTATAGATATATAGATATCTATATATATATATATATCTATATATATATCAAAACGAAATCCCAAAGTATCCAAGTCACAACGGCGCAACACCAGGGCACAGACTCCAATAGCAAGGATATAAACGTGGTTCTTTATTCACACATCAAGGTCCAAATGCCGCGTTTCGGCCGCCAGACATGCAGCCTTGATCACAAGATCATATATATATATATATATCGCAGTGGTTCAGCTGACAGTCCATCTAAAAATTCATACATGATTCCAACACGGAAAATGTTAGGAACAACTAAACCAAATAATGGTACTATCACTTATACCCGACCCACACTTTCAATTATGTAAACAAAGCCAGTGTATGGAAGATCCTCGTAGTACTGGTTCTTGATGATAGACTGTTTAAAATGAATGCATCCTGAATTACTGATTTAGTCGCATTGGTGAGGCTTTGAGTATGTACTGAATATACTGATTTCTTTTCCTCTTTTCCAGGAGTGAGCCTGGAATGCATGTTGGTACCTTTTCTCTGTAACTTGTACACCATCTAACAAGATGGCCATCCAAACCAGGAATATGGCAGGATTCACCTTGATTAGGATAATGGCATCTAACCTTGTTGCTATACGCTGATGGTGCTGTCAGATAATCCACACTGTAAGAAGCATACCACAATGTAGCCACTACACATCTAACGTATGGACAAATTTGTTCAGTAGACCAGCCTTTTAACACTATGTCCATAGGGCTGTTGAATCTTAAAAATAATTGCTTTATTACAGTCTGTCCACTGTATGGCGGTGGTTGCTAAATTTAAAGTTGCCCATCTTGTTTCTGAACTTTTACCCTCAAAATAGCTCCTGTGTGTAATTAAGAACTGCTACAGTGTAGAAGGAAACATGGAAGTAAATCCGCTATGCCATTTTGGCATTGCGATCTGTTGTTACTTATGTAATAACTTTTGATAGAACCCGAAAGGGAGGCCTGTCCTCACTGATAACATAACTAATTATTCCTTCACATTGGGATTTGTCAGCCTATGGGGTATGTTTAAGGGCTTTCTCTGTTTAGTACCACTATGATTTACATAGTTGACCTGGAAAGAAAGGATGATGGTGGCAATGGCTTAGGACAAGGAACCCTCAATTTGCTCCTCTGATGGAATTTCCACTGGTTCCATGTCCGCTAAAAGAGAGCTCCAGATGGTGGAAGAGACTGCTGCTCCACCATTGGGCACCACTATAATTTACATGATTGATCTGGGCAGAAAGGACGATGGTGGTGGGGGTGTGTGGGCAGGATGGCAAACATTGCAACTGATTACTAAGGTTGGTCCAAGAGTGCCTAGCTTATCCTGATTAATCCTCCTCACCACACAACAGCATATTTACGACCCCTGAAGATTAAAGATCCAGTTGGAGTGAGCCTGGGTGGCAGCGTTGCTCTACAGCAACCCTGGCTGTGCTTAACATGAGGCAGCGGCGCAGTTTAGAGTTTCGGCCTACTATACGGTTCTAACCCCCAAGTTCACCCTGTGGTTGATTTTATGGGAAAGTCTATTAAAAAGTTCTTGGAGGAGGAACTTAGATCCTCAGTGAGAGAGGTGGTGGGCACCCCGCTTGCCAAGAGGAAGATGAAAATCACTTCAGAAGAGAATTGCTTCTCCTTTTGTGATGTGGACTCTCCTTCTACCTCAGCCAGAAAAGGGGTGTTGATGTGGAATTTCCAAAATTCCAAGTGCATTGGCGTTGTGCTATCTTGTTTGCTCACAATTCACGCTATTGCCTTAATCATGTATTACAGGTTTTGATTGCAGTACTTATGTGGTTTTGAGTGCTGCATTATTTTCTGCTTCAGATGTTGTTACAGTTCTCTATGTTCTTTGGTTGTTGTATGCTTACATCCCATGTATTCTACTGCTGTGTCAGGGTGTGCTAATGATGTTGTGTTGTATGATCACATTATTTCCTTTGGTGAACTTGCTGCTGTGTTATGGGATTTTATTAGTAGGTATGTATGCATATGATATTTCTATAGCGTGAACTTAGCCAAAAGGCATCAGTGCTCTGTACATGGTCAAAGACAAACATAATGTCAACGAGCAATAGGGGAGGAAGCTGGGTTGTAGACAGTTAATGCATTTGATGTAGTGTTCTTTGAAGAGGTGCGTCTTCAGCTCTATCCTAAATTGGAGCAGCTTTGGGGTGATCCTGATGGTTACAGGGAGTTCACTTTCAAAGTGCTTTTGTAAATACTTTTAAGGTGTTTGCCTGTTATGTTGTTTGATCGTACCGATCACTGTTATCTCAGATCTGTGTTGTTGTTTGATTAAATTCCTTGATGTTCTCTTCGCATTGAGGTACATGCTTTGATCAAAGCTCATCATCTGATTTGGGTTTTGTGTGGTTTCCATATTTATCCTTGACTCTGTGCTCTCGGTTTTGTCTTGTTTGGCCACTTACCTCCCCAATGCTCCTTGTGATGTGTTACAGTGAACCCCTGCCTGATGGTAATAGTATTTGAACACACTCTGTCGTCCTGTTGCGTTTGTTAACACTTTGCTGATGCTATGGCACCTTGCCCATTCTCTCTCTGGCAGGTTTTGTCCCACAACTTGTACACAGTGCTGTGTATACCACATGACCCTGTGGCATTGGAGGAGCACTTCCGGGATGATGACGATGGGCCAGTGTCCAGCCAAGGTTACATGCCGTATCTGAACAAGTACATCCTTGATAAGGTAAGCTCCCTTGCAGACCCCAACACTAGTCAATAGTAATGCGCTAGCGGGCATAGCTCAGAACCTCTATAGCAAGATGGCTGAGGGGCATATGGCAACAACACTGAAGGGAAAAGCCTAATTTTCTTATTTAAAAAATATTAGAAAAAAGTCAATGATATCACCAAAATCATTCATACTGGACCTATTTTTAAGGTTTTCACGATACTTGGGTATCATGGTCAGTAAAGACTATCCTTAAAAGGCATTAGAGAGTTAAAGGGACCCTCCTCTATCTCTCACTGTTATTTGTTTCTTCATTTTTCTTGCAAAACACACAAGATGATGGACGGAATGCTGCACATTGGCAAACATTCACCCCCAGTCACAGATCTGGGTTTAATCCATCGTTATTTTGCTTCACCACGCCACCCCAGTTCAGACATGGCCATATGCAAATCAGTCTTGACCCTGTGCCTCATGGGAACAGTCCAGACCGAACTGCCAAGCCATGTCTTCCCTGGACCAGAATCAAGCATCCTAGGACCGGTTTCAGGCTATCAGCCTTCATCAGCCAGGATAGCTTGACTCCAGTGGCGTAGTGAGCACGGGACCCACGTCTGGGCATACCCTTCCCACTTAGGGCGAAATGCAAAACACACAAGATGATGGACGGAATGCTGCACATTGGCAAACATTCACCCCCAGTCACAGATCTGGGTTTAATCCATCGTCTTCATTTTTCTTAACAGTTTTGTACATAATCGAGCACTCGGGGTGATCTCCTGGTTCTCCTGCTGGTAGCAAATTAGAATTGTTTTACTCTTATAGCTGTAAGGAGGCCTGGGGAGAAACTGTGGGTACGCCATCTGTTTTTAAATGACTTGCAATTAACACTTTTGAATCATTTTTCTCTTTACTGTAATCATGTTTCCAGAACTTTACGTTGATTTCATAATTTCTGAAAAATTATTTCTTTTTTATATTGTCAATGTTTATGGGATATTTTACCCCAGAACTGGCTGTGGTCCTTAGCTTCGATAATGTCTTTCTCAGTATCTTTTCTGCTTCTCTCTTTCGATCCGTCTCACTTGCGTACTCTCTGCCTTTATCTCTCTTGGCACTTGTATGAGCTTACTGGGTCTTTTACAAAGGACCAAACACTAGCTAAGACTTGCTTTCAGCCTTCATTTCTGTTGCTCTCTTTCACACACTCTTTGCTTGTGTGGCTGTTGTGGTGTTACCACAGGTGGGTGTGTAGATTACATGTATATTGGCTGTATGTTGCTCACGTCTCTGATGCTTCCCTTTGTGGCTGAGTGCCCTGTCCACTGTGTACTGTGTCCTCCTGGATGCGCGTCTCGTGTTGTCTCCCTGTTGCCTTCTCTTTCATATGAGGACGCTACTCACAGTTCTATTACTCACACCTGGATGTGAGTAGCCCACTGACTCTCCTAGTGCTTCCTACTACAGGTGATTGAAGGCACATTTGTGAAGGAAAATTTTGACGAACTCTGCTGGACCTTATCTGCCAAGAAGAACTACAAGACGGATCACAATGGCCACCGAGTCCTATCTCAACAAGATGCCTTCCGCCTTTGGTGTCTCTTTAACTTCCTGTCAGAAGACAAGTATCCTTTGGTGATGGTGCCCGATGAGGTAGGCCTTTCTTGTTTTTAATACTGGCTCTTCATATCAACAGGGGCCAGCCTCGTTTGTACTCACAGCACAGGCAAAGCTTTCCGGGCGTTAATCTCCATACAGCTCATATTCAATTTTTCAAACTACGTTCTGGAGGTAGAGTTTCGAGGTGCTCATATATTCAAAAAGCACTGCACAGTTCCATGGCATATGGTGCTAGGCTCTACCCCCCCTATTCAGATGGCTGTAGCCAGCACTGTGCTATTAAAAAGGCGATGCTGCTCTTTCTCTTTACTACTGTCCGTGCAGTGGTTAGACGCGCTTGTAATATTTGCCAATGTTGACATCATAAGTAATGGTCGAGTCTGAGATAATATCTTGGTAAGAAAAAACCTCTTTAATACTTAAGTATCTGAAAGAGACACGTTAGTGATAGATTCCTTACCTTAGAATATCCCCAGGCGTCAGGCTGGATCCGGAAAGTTTTGCGTAGCAGTACCCTTGCGCGTCGGTAGGCGGCGTCGTGCGGCTCCGCGTCCGTCGTCGGCGTCGTGATCGCCGGGATGACGTCGCGGGCAGTACTTAGGCGCCGCCCCTGCGCGCTGACGTCAGTTCTTCTTTTTCCGCGCCAGCAAGCGCAGATCCGGGAAGAGCAGTGCCCTGGTCAATTTTTGACCATACTTTTTGGTGATTTTTTCACTGTTTTTCCAACTTTAAGGTGTCGTAGGGATGCCCGGCTTCAAGCGATGCGGCGCCTGTGCGCGGATGATGTCCGTCACCGACCCGCATTGGGAGTGTCTCTTCTGCCTCGGCCGAGGCCACGACACCGAGTCTTGTCCCGAATGCCAGGCCCTCAACCCGAAAGCTTTGCGAGAGCGGTCTCGAAAGCTCCTCGAGGCCCGGCATTCGGCTCCGCGGAAGCCCCGGTCGCGTGAGAGGTCCAGGGGTCGCTCGCGGAGTGCACACCGGTCGTCGGCGTCGAAGTCTTCTTCGTCCGGTAAGTCTAAGCACAAGAAGTCCAAGAAGCATCGTCGCTCTCGGACTTCGCCTCGCCGGTCTCGCGACTCGGCTGAGGCCCCTCCCGGCACCGTCCCCGCCCCCGCGGCCCCGGGCTTGCCTGTGGAGTCGCCCCCGTCATACCCGCCCTTCCCGGGTTCGGGGGCGGATCCGGCCAAGGTACAGGAGTTCCTGTCGGCCATGGCCCGCCTCTTCGGGCCTTCAGGCCCCTCCGGTGCGCCTTCGGGCCCCGCGGGCCCTGATGGGGTTGCTCCGGCGCCGCCGGCGGCTCCGGCCCCGGCGTCGCCCGAGCCTCCAGCCTCGATCCCGGCTCCGGCTTCGGCCCCGGCCTCGATCCCGGCTCCACAACCCCCATCGACGCCGGTCGGCCTCACGACACCTCCGCCGGCGCCGATGTCTCCGGTGCCGTTCTCGACGCCGCCCTGGGCTCCGGGCGGCGTCGTCCCCCAGTTCCTTCCGGCTCCGGACATGGACCCGGAGCGACGTCGCTCGACGCCGGCTCCGGCGCCGATGGGACCTTGGGTCCCAAATGTCCCTCCTCCTCCTTATTTTGAACCAGAGGAGGACCAGGAGGACTGGGAGGGGTCTGATGACCCTCTGACACGCAACTGTCAGTATGATGAGGACTGGACAGAGAGTCTAGGGGAGGCCAGTGGTCTGGATACTTCTCCTGACACTGGCATGCTGTCTCCTCCCGTGGCTACGGAGGAGGGGGCCAATTTTGGTACGGTGTTGCGTAGGGCTGCTGGGGCCTTACGTCTCCAGCTCCCTACTTTGACGGTCAAGCCTAACATCTTGACAGAGGTGCTTCAGCCGGCAGCCTCCTCTGCGGAGACTGTGCTGCCGTTTAACGACGCCCTCACTGACGTTCTTTGGGCGCCTGGTCCAAGCCCAACACAGGGGCTCCTGTGGATCGGAACGTGTCACGACGCCATCGCCCCGCTCCGGGCGACCCCCTGTTTCTTTCTGTCCACCCCACTCCTGAGAGCTTGGTTGTCCAAGCCTCCGCTTCCCAAACCGCCTTCCCTACCACTCCTCCGGATAGGGAATCCAAACGCCTGGATCAGTTTGGGAAGAAAGGTTTTTCTTCCTCCAGTGCTGGCTTGCGGTCCGTTAACACCGCTTGTCTTTTGGGCCGATATACCCACTCCCTGTGGGATTCGGTGGCGGATGTTTTGCCCCAGTGCCCTGAGGAGGTCCAGGCACTGCTTTCCCGCGCCATTGCGGAAGGAAGGGATGCGGCCAAATACACTATCCGTTGTGGCCTTGACACCGCCGACTCGCTGGGCAGGTCGATTGCAACGACGGTGGCGCTCCGGCGCCACGCCTGGCTGAGAACCACTGGTTTTTCAGGGGATGTCCAGAATACTCTCATGGACATGCCCTTTGATGGAGTCGGTCTTTTTGGGTCCAAAGCAGACCATGCGTTGGAGCGCTTTAAGGACTCACGGGCTACTGCAAAGTCCCTGGGCCTTTCTGCTACACGCCCTCCGCTGCCTTCTGCTTTTCGCCCCTATCGTGGCCACGGTAGGGGCGCCCTTCACGTCAGCAGCCCAGCCACCGGCCCGCGCAGCAGGCGTCTTCGCGTGGCCGAGGACGTGGATTCCGCCGTGGCGGATCGGGCAACCAGCGTGCGGGTCAGGCCACCACCTCCAACCCGTCCGCGGCCTCCAAGCCCTCCTAGTCCCTCCTTTCAGGTGCACGGCACGCCAGTAGGGGGCAGGGTCCGCCATCACCTTCCCCACTGGCGCACCATCACCTCGGACAGGTGGGTCTTGGACATTGTCCGAAGGGGCT
This sequence comes from Calotriton arnoldi, assembly GCA_963921515.1. Taxonomy (NCBI): domain Eukaryota; kingdom Metazoa; phylum Chordata; class Amphibia; order Caudata; family Salamandridae; genus Calotriton; species Calotriton arnoldi. The sequence goes on along the minus strand of CAWUFW010002560.1, from coordinate 356,793 downwards.
ACTCCCTCCCCTTCGAGACCACCCCCCAGCCATGCCACCTCAATTCCACCGCATGTCAGGGGATCACTTGGTGCTTCTACGGAAGGAAGTCACGGCCCTCTTGACCAAGAGGGCCATCGAGCATGTTCCGACCCCAGAAGTAGGGCGTGGTTGCTACTCCCACTACTTTCTGGTGCCCAAAAAGGACAAGGAGGACATGCGTCCTATCTTGGACCTCCGGAACGTCAATCGCTTCCTCCGGAAGGAGAAGTTCAAGATGCTCACCCTAGCTCAGGTCTTGACTGCCCTCGACCCTGGAGACTGGTTGGTAGCGTTGGACTTGCAGGACGCGTATTTCCACATCCCCGTCCTGCCGGCCCACCGGCGTTACCTTCGGTTCACGGTAGGCCCCGAGCATTTTCAGTTCACCGTGCTCCCCTTTGGCCTTACCAGTGCCCCTCGGGTGTTCACGAAAGTGATGGCGGTGGTCGCAGCTCATCTGCGCCGGGCAGGGGTTTCAGTCTTCCCCTACCTCGACGACTGGCTGCTGAAGGCGGGCTCGTCCCAGGCAGTCGTCTCCCACCTCCAGACTACGGCCGAACTCCTGCACTCGCTGGGGTTCTCCATCAATGTGCCGAAGTCGCATCTAATTCCTTCTCCACAGCTCCTTTTCATCGGAGCAGTTCTGGACACAACGCAGTTTCGGGCCTATCCTCCCGAACGGCGAGTCCGGGATATTCAGGCTATGACTCCGATCTTTCGGCCTTTATCCTCGGTACGGATGACCCTGAGGCTGCTGGGCCTCATGGCCTCCTGCATCCTGCTGGTCAATCATGCCAGATGGCATATGCGGGCTCTGCAGTGGGACCTGAAGTTCCAGTGGGCGCAGCACCAGGGCAACCTGTCCGATCACGTCCAGATCTCGGAGGGGACTGCAAAACAGTTGCAGTGGTGGCTCTCGAACCGGCAATGGGTCATGGGCAGATCCCTCTCCCTTCCCCAGCCAGAGCATACAGTTGTGACGGACGCGTCCCTTCTGGGATGGGGCGGTCACATGGGAGAGGCGGAGATCAGAGGCCTCTGGTCTCCGGCGGAGTCCCGGCTCCATATCAACATTCTGGAGCTCCGGGCGATCCGACTTGCACTCAAGGCATTCCTTCCCTCTGTCAAAGGGAAGGTAGTGCAGGTGTTCACAGACAACACCACCGCCATGTGGTACTGCAACAAACAAGGCGGGGTGGGGTCGTGGACCCTTTGTCAGGAGGCTCTGCGCCTCTGGACATGGCTGGAACATCAGGGCATGTTCCTGGTGGTTCAACACCTGGCAGGTTCCCTGAACGCCAGGGCGGACGAACTCAGCCGCAGGTGCATGATGGATCACGAATGGCGTCTTCACTCGGAAGTGGCGCAAGGACTCTTTCTACAGTGGGGAGAGCCTTGGTTAGATCTATTCGCCACCGAAAAGAACGCGCAATGTCATCAGTTCTGCGCGTTGGAATTTCCAAGGCGGCACTCGCTCGGCGACGCTTTCGTCACGAGTGGAGTTGCGGTCTATTGTACGCCTTTCCGCCTATACCACTTCTACCCAGAGTGTTGAAGAAGATTCGGCACGACCGAGCCCAAGTCATTCTTGTGGCTCCGGACTGGGCTCGAAGAGTTTGGTATCCCGAGCTACTCAATATGAGCGTAGATCCCCCGATCCGTCTGCCTCTTCGGGAGGATCTTCTGTCGCAGCAGCAGGGGACGGTCCTCCACCCGAACCTGTCCAGTCTACACCTGCTTGCGTGGAGATTGAGCGGCGGCAGTTGATTCCTTTCGACTTGCCTCCCGAAGTTTGTGATGTGATTCTGGCAGCCAGGCGTCCCTCCACTAAGGTGGTATACGCCTGCAGGTGGAACAAATTTGTGGCATGGTGCACAGCAAAGGCTGTGAATCCCCTTTCTGCCCCTCTTTCTGAGGTCCTTCTGTTCCTTCTCTCTTTGGCCCAACAGGGTTCTGCCCTGGGTACCATCAAGGGTTATCTTTGTGCTATCTCGGCCTTCCTCAGGCTCCCTGATCAGCCCTCCCTTTTCAAGTCCCCTGTTGTTAACAGGTTCTTAAAAGGCATTACTCACCTCTTCCCTCCTGTTCCGTTTGTGATGCCTCAGTGGGACTTGAACTTGGTTCTTACCTTTTAATGTGCGCTCCCTTTGAGCCTCTACATAACTGTCCTCTTCGTCTTCTGACTCTGAAGACAGCCTTTCTGGTGGCCATCACCTCCGCTCGGCGGGTGAGTGAGCTCCAGGCTCTATCTTGCAAACCTCCCTTTCTGTCTGTTCATCCAGACAAGGTTGTTCTTCGGACGCGTCCGTCCTTCTTGCCAAAGGTGGTTACTGCTTTCCACATTGGGCAGACCATCACTTTGCCCACCTTCTTTCCGCCTCCGCATCCTTCCAGAGAGGAAGAGAGGCTCCACCGTCTGGACCCAAAACGTGCGCTCTCTTTCTATATTGACCGCACAAAACACTTCCGGGTGGATGACCAGCTCTTTGTTGGCTACGTGGGCGCCAAAAAGGTCGGGCGGTGCACAAGAGGACCATCTCCCGCTGGGTTACCTTGTGCATCAAGACCTGCTATTCTTTGGCTAAAAAGGAACCTCCTGTTGGGCTGCGTGCCCATTCCACCAGGGCAACGGCTGCTACCACGGCCTTGGGCCGCGGTGTTCCGCTGCCGGTTATCTGTCAGGCGGCTACGTGGGCCTCGCTGCACACGTTTACTGAGCATTACTGCCTTGACAGTCAGGTCCGGAGGGACGGCTTCTTTGGCCGTTCTGTCCTCCAGGACTTCCTTGTCTGATCTTTGTTCGCAGACCCACCACCGGGGTTGGTATTGCTGGGGTATCTATTCTAAGGTAAGGAATCTATCACTAACGTGTCTCTTTCAGATGCACAAGTTACTAACTTGTGTAACGATATATCTGTAAGAGACAGTAGTTAGTGATAGATTCCTACCGCCCCACCCATCCTCCCCGTTCTGCGAACTGATTTCTAGGGTTAAGGACATCCCTTTCAGGGCCCTAGTATTTTTCAGACACCTGTGTCAGCTTCTTGCATGGCTCTGCGTTCCTGGCGCGGAAAGTCGTGTACAGAACTGACGTCAGCGCGCAGGGGCGGCGCCTAAGTACTGCCCGCGACGTCATCCCGGCGATCACGACGCCGACGACGGACGCGGAGCCGGACGACGCCGCCTACCGACGCGCAAGGGTACTGCTACGCAAAACTTTCCGGATCCAGCCTGACGCCTGGGGATATTCTAAGGTAAGGAATCTATCACTAACTACTGTCTCTTACAGATATATCGTTACACAAGTTAGTAACTTGTGCATATAGTACAGTAATTGTAAAGCGCTTTTGAAGGAATCTGGGGGTTCTTATCCTAACTGCTCTTATAGGAAATGCTCCAAAGAGTGTTCACAAAAGAGTGTTGGTTTTTGCAATCAATGAGATGAATGCGTCAGTGATGACCCACCGCTCAGTGTTATCCTCAGTCAGTGGCTTCTGTCTGCCATCCTTTCAGTCTTGCGCAACATAGGAATGAATGGGATAATGCTTTTTAGTGGCCGATTGATAGCATTTTACCCCTCTAGTAGTTTATGGGCCAATCTTATGCTGTGGGACTTTCAACATTATCGTTGATTTAGTGTTAAAATAGCCATCCAAGTTAACAGCATTTCATCACGCCATAATTTGAAGCATTTCATTACAAAGGATAAAAATACTTCAAATGTGTTCAGAAAGGTCATAATAAACAGCTCCCCAGTGAGTATTCCAATAAAGCATAAATAAAGAGCAAAAGAAAAAGATGTACTTCTTCCGCGGGTCCCAGACTCTTACGTATGCGCAGTGGCAAACGCATTGGCCTTATGATTAATGTGTCCCATTCCCTATTATTCTGATCCCCTCATTACAAAGAACTGGAAGCAGTCATTGTTTTCATAAGAGCACATTGATGGAGCAGAAGAAGAAATGGATGTCTAGCTCTTGGTACAAGCTTCCGCGCCTTCATGAGGGAGAGGGGAGACAGCCTAGTCAATTAGATGTATTTACTGCCAACAGCATAGTCCCTAACCATAAACAAAGTGAAAACATTCGCATAATGTGACGAAACACTTTACCTAAATAGGGCTTAAATATCCACTGGAATTTGGGCCTATTATAAGACTGTGGTCTTTAAATTTTGATTTGACAAACCCCCACCCGCCCACTTAAAAAGAATTTGTTTGGGAACCCAAAATGATAGACTATGTTCTCATAGTTATCAGGTAAAATCTTAAATATTACAAACAAGCTAGAACATTGTTGTGTAGCCTGAGAGTATTTCTTCCAGGAAAAAAGCAAAACAAATGACATTTTGTAGTTATGTTCAATTTATCACAATAAATATATACAATAAAAGCATTGCCAAGGTGCCCAACATTTCAAGTTAGATTGCAAGTGAGGATTTTCATCTTGAAACAAAATACCAAATCTGCATCGTATGTGGCTTTTGTTTGTTGAATAAATGTAGTATTATGTGATTAAAACTGTGTTGCAAGTGAAGGAGACAAAACTTCTAATGGATTTTGTGGTACAGTTAAGGTTTGTGGTACAGTTAAGAGACGGCTCCTCCGCAGTGGCGGAAAAGCGTCGCCCCACTGGCTCAGAGCCAGTAGGTGAGAGATAAAACTATGTTCTATCATCGTTTGATTTTTCATATGACGGCTCTGAGCCAGCGTGTGCAGGGAGGGGCGGGGCTGGGGCATGGGAGGGGGGGAGGAGTGCTAAGTGCACTTCTAAGCGCACATGTGTGTTTGGCCGGCCGTCTCAGGCTGGCCAAACACACATGCTCACTTCGGTTTCTCCATCCCAGCTGTATTGTACAGCCGGGCTGGAGAAACTGCACAGACTCCCTGTCCTGAGCGGAGCGTCTCTTCAGTCCGCTCAGGTCAATCCCCACGTTGCTTTCATAGCGTGAGAGCAGCGTGGGGATTGCACAAGGTATCTTTTCCAGTGTATGCTGGGAGGCTGGGACCAGGAAGAGCACGCAGAGGCGTGAGGAAACGCAGGAGGCAGATCCAGCAGCACAGGACCCTGGGCCGTCCCTCCTGAGACTGAGTGGTGTGAGAGAGTGCTAGGTTGACAAGGCACATTTCTTGCATATTAGCTCGCCTGACGGGGTTGTTGTGCCACCTAGTCTGAAGTGGTGTATTAGCTCGCCTTAGGGGGTTGTTGTGCTTCCTGGCCTGAAGTGGTGTGGGAGCTGGCATTTTTCCACGAACGACCGTTGTGGTACACTGTCTTTCCTGAGCTGAACCACCTTCCAGACCCACAAATCGCTTTGTCCATGGTGGTAAACCTCACATCTTTGCATCCCTGGATGACCAAATGCATACATCAAGAAATCGCTGAAACTACAAACTTCAGACAAGAACAGTCCTACTGCATCCCCATCATCTCATCTTGACAAAGTTGAATAGTGAAATGTGTCAGTAAGCATCTCAGACATGAACTGCACCTCTTCGTAGGATAATGCAGGTACTAAACTGTGTGGGCCACAGTACGCAGCGTCCACTACTCACATACGACTTGCCAACACCTGTATTCGATAGGCCTGATTGCTGATCCAGCATGCAACTTGCTACCTAGAGCCATCGGGCATGTGCCTTGGAGCACTAGACCACACAGGTCACACCGAGAGCGACTGTCCTTTTTCTAAGTTAAATAAATTATGATCTTTTGTAGAGAGATATGTCACTCTGATGCTTACGACTGGAAGTTCAATTAGTGGGTTTTTCTGGACAAATTCCTTTATCATGTTTGTTCAGTTCACAAATTTTGATGGTTTTTTTTCATCGAGGAGTTGGGGCTCGATGAGGGTGGAGGAGGTGGGTAAAGGTTGTTAATGTGTTTGGTATAGGGTTCTTTGCCATGCTGATTTCACCACACACAAAACACATGGCCCCCCAGGGTAGTAGTGATAACCCTCAAAGAGAGACCGCATATATCTACCACTCGCCACAATGTAACACCTGTGTATAAACTCAGTCTCCTCACCTGGAACGTACATGGTATACATGATCATCGTAAGGCCCGTCAACTACAAGCTTACTTAAAGTGACATGCCATAGACATTGCACTGATATAGGAAACACATTCCACAGCATCAAGGGATAGTAATTGTGCAGGTTGCTGCTCCAACCACTGATACTTTTCTTCATTTTCAACCTATTGTAGAGGGGTAGCAATTGTGATCAGAAGAGGGATAAAGTTTGGGTCATTGTACACGGATCATGACACAAATGGGCACTTTCTACTGGTCCAAGGAATGCTTGGCTCTGAGCATGTCACTATAGTAAATGTGTATAGCTCCGGCATTGATGCTCCACCGAGCACACTCTCCTCCCCATCTCAATCTAGAAGCAGGCCTTGTCGCCCCAGCCCCTTGTGCACCACACTGTTTGCTCAAGCATAACGTCCCTCCATGGAGATACATGCAGTGGATTGCACAAGATGTGCTTGGAACAGACTGGCAACACCGACAAACACCCCGATGTTCTATTTGCCACATGCACCATTGACTTGTCATCCAAAACTATCAATTACATCAGAGTGTGGAGTACGCAAGTACCAGACGAGGAGTAATCAAAAATCATTGGGAGATCTGTTTCATGAGGGACATTTCTTATTGTGCAGAATTTCTTGGTGGTAACCCCACACCTTTATGGACTCCCTGATCTGCTGTTGCCTAAGAGGTTCAATGAAGGAGTTGTTCCCCACATTGCTGGAGAAGACCCCTAAGTGGGTGTTGCTTTCACTCGTCATTATCAACCCCCAAAAAAACCCACCTGATTTCTAGGATTTATAACAGTGTATTACCAACTTTGAACCACGACAACCTAACCATGAAGGTCAAATGGGAAAGGGACTTGAGTCAAGCTATTACTACTTTGCAGTGGGCATTTTGTTGCAGTCAGATTAGAGAGATCTCCCCTAATGACTAAAATAGGCTAATACAACTAAAACTCATACTTGGAGCATATTACACCCCATGCAGCCTGCAGGGCTATGGCCTTATGGACAACTCAAACTGCTGGAAATGTAATGCACCTGACACTGACTTACTGCATATGATGTGGTCCTGCTCTCCCGTCCATAATTATTGGATTAAGATATGGTACACAATAAAGGAGATCACTGGGATAAAAAATCCATTCTCCCCCCGTTCGCGATTCCAGGGTATGTCAAAGACGTCTGATAAACATCCCGGAAACTGGTTGCACTTGCACTCGTTCTGAGCAAAGGACAGAAAACTATGAGGTGGCGTACTAAACTCACACCCACCCACATTAGCTGGGCGAATATATGTCCATGTGCAGTGTACACTCTGATACATATGGTGAGCTCCTTCCACATGCCTCACGCCCTAGAGATATATGGGCGACCCTGCAAACGTATCTCGCAGGCAATACAATATAACCCCGCTGACACGTTATTGCTCTACTAGGCATCACCCTGTATGGACTCTATGTTGGGAGCACTTTAAGGACACTGTCTTGATGGCTTACACCATTTCATATTGTAATACATGTACTGTTCAGTTCTGGATTCATTTGTGATACTCAGAGACAAGTGTGGTAGTCTTGTGATATGATCACTATGTTACTGTTGCACAATGAAAATAAAGAAAAATGTTAAAAAAGGATCTCACTGTCTTATTTCACTGTGTGATCACAGCATATCTGAGCACCTTAAACTTTTGCATTATTACTGAGTGATTTTTTTCCTAAAAAAACGCTACTCTTCATTCATCCATGTTAGGAGAGTTTATTTTTTCTTTGATTCATTCTCTCTTGATGAGAATCTAGCTATAACACTGTTGTCAACCTTTATAAAATACCTTTAAAATTACACCACTTTCAACTGTGTTATCTATTGATATATTTGGCCCGCACTTCATTGTTGTTGAATGGGCAGCTCCTGTTTGGTGAATTCTCACCACATGTAAGGCAGTTGTCTGATTTGATTGCGATAATTGAAACTGCATTTCTAGGATTTAAATATTTTTTTTAAATAATGTTATTCGTTTTTCCAACTGACATCATAGATGACAGTGTACGCTATGAAGGATAAAATAGATAAAGAAAACAGAAAATAATAACACAACAAAAGATTGAGCATCAGTCCAGTTCAATCACAGTCAGTACCATAATAATCATGCATGTGGTGTAGCAGACGAAGCATTCTCCGTAGAGTACCCCATACACATCAGTGATCACTACATCACAAAGAACAGGGGGCGGGGGGTGCCAGTGACACGGTTTTTGGTCATCACCAGCCAAGAGTGGCCTTCTTCATAATCCGAGCAAGAGGCCTGTAAACATAATTATATCTATTGAATCACAACCAGATTGTTGTCATTCTCTTAACGTTCTCACATTGGCAGTCCAGACGGATACCCTCACTCATCCCCATCCAAGCTGCAGGTCTCCTTCAGTTTCAACACTCGGCGTCTTCTACATTTCTCTCCATTCAAGCACATCTTCACTACCTTCTCATTTGTAAGTACCATTGGATTCGTAGTTCTTCAACCAACAGCCGTTCCATTAGAGCTTTGTGCCAGCCCTCAAGCAATAGCCCCGAGCCTCACTGTCAGGGTATAGCGATATGCCTTTTGGCCAGGAGAAATGAGAAAGCCACCATCTTGTATTTCACGTTCCCAGATTTTGGTAGGTGTGCAGTCCCAGTGAACATTGTTGGGGTGACATATTGATCATCCCTCCTGCCACAGACTGCAGATGTGACAACTCCTTTTCTAGAAGCCAGGCACCATTCAGCACCGTTGCACCGTATGGATAATATCTAAATCTGGACTCCACCACGTAGCACAATTTCCAGTGCAATTCAGATATATCACAGCAAAGCTCTTGGGGATATGATATGCTTTGTGTAGGAACTTATACCTTATATGCTGAAAATCTGGTGTTACTGGGCACTTGTTGTAGAACAGCACCCTGTGCTACTTTGCCTCCCGTAGAGGCATCCCAAGATCTGTTTCCTTCTTGTCCCTGATTTTCAGACTATCCACTGTATTATCCTTACACAGGTCCCTAGAGATCCATGAGAAATCCCTGCCACCCTACACCAGTCCATAGAGTTCTACCGGTGTGCAGGTTTATGGGGGTCTGCCTGTGAAGCCTTCCCCAGGGCACCTCGCTGCACCCGTCAGCTGAGCATACAGCATGATTTGGCCAGGTCGGATCAAATATCATAAAATATTCTTCGTTGTACAGGCCTTCCATCCTATTGCTGCCGCCTGTCCTTCACTTCGTTACCCTAGAGTGTACACTTGGGCCTGAAACTGGTGGAATCCCTCAGAGAGAGCTTCCTCCGCCAATGGAGTATGACAGATCACCAATCATACCCTCTGCCCCAAACTTGGGACAATAGGGTCACTAGGTGGGGGGACCACCAGGGCCCCCAACTGTGGCGATAAAAGTAGCACGGGCAAGTGCATCTGTCCATGACTACCCACCAATAACGAGCACTCCCTGATGGATTGGCATCCAACCATTTGGATAGATGCTGCAGCTTAGCAGAGAAATTATAATAATATTCGAGGTCAGGGACTGCCAGACCTCCCCCCCCCGTTTACAAGGCAGCTTTAGCATTGCCAGTGTATCCTCTCTCAGGTCTTAGCCCAGATCAAGGAGGTCATCATGCGTCCTGCTCCTTGAACTTCAACTGCTAAATCAGGCACATTGTATCCTGCAAAATATATAGTGCCACTCGGCCCATAAATGACAGTGGTAATCTAATCCCGATGTATCCTCATATACCTTTCATCACTTTGGCAAGATTTACTTGTATATCGTACCATTCTTTGTGTGTCTCCTGTATCCCCAAGTACAAAAAGTATTCAGATAGCCTTGTCATACCCAGGTCGAGTAAGGCGTTACTCCTGCGCCTTGCCAGTGCACCCAAAGGGGAAGACGGGACTTGACCCAGTTTGTTCTTAGTCCCTTCAGTTTGTGAAATTCCCCCCAAAGCCAGAGAAGTCAAGACACTTCACTCAAGACCATCATTGGCATATATAAAACCAAATGTGTTGTGTCAGTAACCCAGATGCCCCAGGCCTCACATTTCCGAGCAGAGAACTCATGCCAGTGGTTCCGCCACCAGGAAGAAGTGAAGCAGCAAAAGCAGGCAACTCTGCCTAGTTGCACGCCCCAGCTGTTAGTCTTTACACCATTAGTTCTGACTCTAGTTAGGACATCTCAGTATATTGGGAACAGACCCAAACCCTTCAGCGTCTCAAATAAAAATGCCCAACCCACTGAGCGACACTCTTCTCAGTTTCAAAGGATATCACCAGATAATTATCAGCACTGTTTTTTAAATAGTTTCTGGCGCGGGCCAGTCTCCTGAGGTGTGCAATCACCTTTTCTGCCTGGGACAAAATCTTTGTTGGTTAGGGTGGACCAGTCTGGGATCACTCTCAGAAATCTATCCTTTAAGACTTTACTGATGAGTTTAACATCAGTGTGAATCATCTGCTAAGGCTTTACCCTCATAATTGTGGTTGCCTCTAGAATCATCTGGAAGTGGTCCATGGTCCAATGCCTCCTCCTGCAACTCTACCAATCGGTCCAGTAGTACTTTTGGAGCACATTTATAGAATTCAGGTGGCAGGCCATTTGGCCCCTGCTTCTTACTTCCCTGCATTTCTTTGAGCACCGGCGTTAATTCATCCCCTGGTCAGTGGCACATCCAGCTTTACACGTGTTAGCCTTGGAAAACTATCTCATTCAACAAAATCCTGAATATGGCTATGGTCTACAGCTGGCCGCTGAATGTACAATTCCCAAAGATAAGAGTAAAATATCCAATTTGTATCTTTTTTGAGTGGTGGGGTGTGCACCCTACTTGTCGACTAGTCTCATTTTTTAGGCCAGTTGGTTTTGTCTACACGGAAGCCAATTCAACATTTTCCACTTTTTGTCACCATCCCTGTGTAATTACTGTCTAAATGATTTAACAGGTACCTGACGAGTCTGTTGTATATGCTCCTCAATGTATGCTTTCACTCAACAACAGTCACCCACGTACCTGGAGAGCTCTGTGGAGCCTCCCCTCCCCAAGCAATTTCAGCCTCCAATTATGTGATGTCTATTCTGAGTTGTGCAGTGCCTATTGTCTATTCTGATGTCTGTTCTGAGTTGAGCAAAGTTCACTTTGCTCAGACCCTTCTATGGACCACAACCTTAATTGTGTTCCACTTAATAGCCTTAAGAGACAACTTGTGCCAATTATACTCAAAGTGTTCTGGTACTCCCTAGCAAGGATTACAATGTGCTTAATGAACAAATGTAAATTGGATCAATTTGGGATTATAGAGTATTCAAATTCATTTTGATAGTTGACAGATTCCCCCTTGTGGTTACTAGAGATGGTTTGTTTCAGTCAGCCTTCCACGTCTGCCTAGCACTCACTGTCTGCATGAGAAGGCATGTCTGAGCTAGTGCGTACTGCCTAGAAACTATTTTCCTATTGCTAAAAAGGAAGTGGCTGCTGTAGGCCGAACATTGAAGTTCTTTGTAACTTGCAAGCATGATCACATGGCCAGGGGATTCCTGGCTGCATGGTCTAGCTATGTATTGCTTGAGGGCATCAGCTCAGCACTCTTTCGGCCAAAGAGGCCTAAGTGGACACGGCACCAGCCCAAGTGATAAAATAATCTCTGCTAGACATTGTGACATGAGTATATCTGGCTTACCTCAGTTGTGGATTCACTCTGGCCATGAATCACAGGAAATCACTGCAGGCGATATAAAAAAGTTCTTATGCAACACTCCATTACTAATGTGAGGAAAGCAGCTGTGGTCAGTTCCATTAGCCTGTTTGTGAAAGGTTACAGCAGACACATTATAGAAAAGAACATCCTTGGCAGAAACAATATTCAGAGCAGCACAAACTAAGGGTGGTGAGAGACGTGTCTCAGGGTGAGCAGGTAGTGATCATACAACACCATTTACAGACTCTGCATGATTTATCAAGGTAATGGGTCTGTGACACACAGCTGAAGTGGTAGAAAATTGAAAGATGATGTTTGGACAAGATGCATCATTAATTAATAGAGAATAAGTCTTTAATTAATAGAGGATTAAATAATAGAGAAGGAAGACGTATAATTTTAAGGACAAGATTTAACCATTCATATCAGTGTGCAGAATAATAATTGGCAACATACCCAGTGTGCATCTAAAAGTGAAGGCCAACAAGCTGAAAGGCTTCAATTGGAAATGACCGCTATCTGCCCTTTCATCACCTAGACCTTACATTCTCTCACCAGCACTCACTCCCATGATTGTCGAGCTGTTGACACAGTGGTACTAGGAGTCTCAGGTCATGAGATATACCCTTTTCGAAGGCCGAGCACACTCTACCCCTAAACTAGTACACAGCAATAGTGTCCAAGAACCTAAGTGCATAGTTGAACAAGACCTGCCTTTTCCTTCCTGTCTATCTTCATTTCCAACCTGGTGATGTCCTGGTTTCTGGTGTCTTGGTGTTTTCTTGAGATGGTCAACTATTGTTTCCAAATATGAAGGGGTGTTGTTTTAGAGGGTCTTGTGGTTGATCCATTGTCTTAAGGAGGGTAAAAGGACGCCTTGGTTTTCTTGGCCCTCACCTGCTCAAGAGCCATGTTAATCACCCCAATGAACGTAACTAGTGCAGGACTGAGTCCTGATCGACCAGCAGGACTGGTCCATAGCATCTTATCATGGTGCTTTAGTGTCAGACAGTCACAGGAGCAACATCAATCTAGAGCTTACAGTTGAGTTGCCTGCTGGCTTAGCTGCCCATGCTCTAACTGCATTGTGAAGCAGAACTCTACAACTTTGCATTTTGCTGACCATTGGCACAGATCATTTGTTCGCCCTAGATGTTCCAAAAGACCACACTTAAGATCCTACCACATCTGTATTATTTTTCAAAGTGCCCACCTGCAGAGGTGGATTGGCCCAGAGAAACATATTGAGAATTTCTTATAGGCCAATACCTTTGAAAGTCTGGTGGGACAGGAGAATCTTTAGTAGGGCAGAGACAGCAAGATCTGGCACAGGTTATAGGCAGCTAGGCAGAAAATGACACTTTGTGAAACAGATATGACCTTGTTTTCTTACATAGTGCTCCTTGCCTAAGCGTCGGGGTAACTGAACTGGAAGCTGAATCCATAAAATCAGAGCATCAACATAGACCAGTACTCGAAAGCAAACACAATACAGGTGGGCTGCCCAGGCCCTTACTGTTTGCAATACTAGCAAATTAAAATAATAGATAATAAAAAATGATCAGAAAACAAAGTATTAAGGTGAAGATCTTTGAGTGGGGAGCTGCAGAAACTGTGCTGCTTAGCTTACCTCTGAAAATTCTGAGATGCATCTTTGAGTTACCTTCAGCCACCTGAGAAGGGAGTATCCTTCCCATCTTAACCACTAGGAATTCCTCTGTTTAGCATTCCAGTCCACCATTTTAGCTTGTCTGTTCCATTACAGAGTGGCTGGAAACACATGTAGTTCATCTTGAACTGTTATGCCACATCCCACCCTACAGCAACACAAGCAACCACAGACATAATCTGGTCGTATTGGAGACTTATCAGTGAGGTTCAACTTGAAACCTTAGCCACATTGAGCTCAGAAAACACCTCAGGCCAAATCCATTGTATTCATAATATGAAAAGAGAGAGGGCATATGTAGCTTTTCCTGTATAAAACAAGCATTATCAGGATGTGTACTAGTAACATCTGTTTAACCTAAGGGAAAGCCTTGCTGTCTAATTCACCCATTAGAAAAAAAATGTAAACTTGTAACTAGAAACATCTGTTTAACCTAAGAGAAAGCCTTGTCTAATTCAAGGAAAAAAACGTAAACTTGTGGGAGGCTTGAGCCTGTAACTGTTGCTGGCTTTGGCAAGAGCAACCTGCCCCTACCTTCACAGGCTCCCTGATGGTGCTCCCACCCAGAGACAAATGGCACATTCGTCATTGGAAAAAGATAACTGCTTCCATCCTCATGGGCTCCCATAATGCCCACCAGCCACAAGACATAGAGCAGGCAGCATTGGAAAGAGGCATCTGCCTCTGCATCACACAGTCCCCTTTAATGCCCCCAACCTTGAGACGAACTGTGTTGGAAAGTGTTGTAGTTAATGATAAGAAACATCACAGTTTCAGGATCCAAAGCAAATTAAGTTTTTTGAGCAACTCCCCAGCGCAGCCGTCCGTGGCAATCTCCCTGCAGCAACTGCCAACAATTCAATACTAACACTCTAAATATTCTGATATAATGTAAATGCATTCTGAGCGATGTAAGAACATTACATATCTTCCTTTCTTAAAGAGTGTAATAATAAATAGAAACAGTATTAACAAATAAAGATTGGTTAAATATGGAATATCACACAATACAATTTAAACAATTAAATTGCACTAGAATAGAAAAAAAACAACAACTCTACTATACTTTGATAAAATAAACTTAGAGGTGGATTGAAAAACTGTACTTACAGAATCAGGTAACTATTCATTGCTAAGGGAACATTCCCTTATTCACACCCAAAATCTCCTAATTTTGATGGCAATTTAATTTCTCTTTTGATCTTAGACTTTTTCTGTCTTACACATTTAGTTTTATCCATAGTAACCATTACAGATTCGTTTTCAACATTCAACATAAGTAACCCACTTTTATTCCATCTTGAACCCTCATCCAATTCTTCATAATTTCTTCCCACCTTCTTCACAATCCTGGACTCCGAGAACAAGGATCTCCCTTTGCGAACACACCATGGTAATTTTACCTTAACCTTTTGTCCCACGGATTCCATGAAGTCTTTTGACCTGTATGTTTTATCAAAGCTCCTATTCATACTTATCTTGTTTGGCCATAACTCTTTGCTTTAATTTAATTTCATCAATTTCAACCACCTCATCACTTCTACCCATCGGAATAACCAACCCGGGTTTTCTTCTTTTCAGTAATTCAAAAGGTGATTGACCAGTGGTATAATGCAAACTATTCCGATTTGACCACATCATCTGTTTAACGTAACCAATAACCGGTCTGTCATTAGCTACCGCCATCTGAATACTCTGTCTACCAAACCATTGGACCTGGGATTATATAAAGCTGTCCTAGAATGCAATATATTCCTTTCTAACAAATACTGCTTAACGTCTTCAGAACAAAACTGAGGACCATTATTCATCACAATTTCTTCAGGATACCCCTCACTGAGATATACTTTTTTCATTAACAGTATGACCATCTTACTCGTCGCCTCTCCTACAAATTCCAACTCGAATCACTTGGAATAATAACCCACCATCACTAGAACAAATCTGTTATGAGGGCCCATGATCTCCAATGGTCCCATATTACCCATAGCCAATTTTATCCATGGTCTCGTAGGATAATTAACAGGTTGTAACAGTTGACAACGAGTTCTATAAACTTTATCACTGTTGTTGCATAATGAACACTCCTTGACAACCTTTTCTATGTCTTTATCCATACTAGATCACAAGAATAACTACCTGATTCTACTTTTGGTTTTACTCCTGTCTAAGTGACTTATGGCCAAACTCCACCACCTTTCTCCTCAGCAACTTTGGAGATATTAACTTTGTACCTCATCTCACACCCCATTCATCCACACAGAGTTCATCTTTAACATTCACTTAATAGTTACCTCAGGTTTTCATACCACAAAGATGGGTGCCAGCCATTCAGAAGATTCAATATCTTCTATTATGTCAGCCTTTACGAGTTTATTAATCTTCACCTTAACTACAATTCTAGCAGCAAAGGGCAAATTGCGCACATTGTGAATTTTTGGTTTAGAACCACATTGCAAAACAATCTTGTTTTTAAAACCGCACAATTTGCCCAAATTATCGAGGAAAACATATTGAAACAACTGAACGATGTTTTCTGATTCAACTCCAGAACTCACTAAGATAATTTTTTCAGCGGCACCAGGACAAAGTTGCATACCCATGGCAGCTTGATGGATTAGTACTAACAAAGTCGCACCACTGTTAGCAACATATATGCGATCACTAATACTTCTAACTTTGTAAGAAATATGGGCCGTGAAGAAACCCTGAAGATCGACATATTCACTGTTATACGTTTTCAACTTAACATCAGGTGCATTCAACTGTTTTGATTTCCAATATCTTTCAAAATCTTCAAATGATATTCTAGTGTACCATGCCACTGAATCCACCAACATTTAGAAAACATTACCATGAATTTTATCAAGCTAGAGCTAAGAGTTCAGGTTGGTACATGCCAAGCAAAGATCTCTTGAAAGTATTCTGGACCACTTCTGTGCATGGCTTTGTGGGTTATTCACAAAGTCTTGAATTTGATTATTTCGCTGACAGGTAGCCAGTGAAGATTCCTAATGCTCTTGGAGACAGAAGCAAATTTGGATATTCCCAAAAGCATACAGGCCACAGCATTTTGGAGGGATTGGAGCTTCAGCAGCAAGAGTTTCGGGGTACCCAGATACGTGTTGCAATAATCTAATATAGATAATACCAGGGCCACCACCTCTATTTTATGCATTTCTGCTCGAATGAATGGATGTATTTTCCTCAAAACTCTAAGGAGATGGGAACATGTGGATGTGACCTGGTTAAATTGAGCTGAAAAACTCAACTGATTGTTGAATAGCACTCCCAGGTTTTTTGCTTTCTGAACGGGACAAGGAAGCTGATCAAGATTTGCCAGCCACCATGACCTATTCCAAAAAGATGTGTTTGATCCGAAAAGAACTACTTCAATCTTTTCTGAATTCAACTTTAGGAAGTTTTCCTGCATCCAGTTAACTATATTGGTTAAGCAGTTTTGAAAATTGCTAGCAGCCTCATACACTTCAGATGATATTGACACAACTATTTGTGTGTCATCTTCATAGGATACTGCCACACACCCGCATGACCGAATGAGTTTCGTCAGAGGGGTGACGTAGATGTTGAACAGTGTAGGTGACAAAAACGATCCTTGCGGTACTCTGCAGGGTAAGGAGAAAGGGTCTGATGTGAAATCTCTGAAGGACACCCTTTGTTCTTTGTGGGATAGGAATGATCGTAGGATGGTAAGGGCTGCACCAGGGCCGGACTGGTAACGCAAACCAGCCCTGGCAATTAAGTGGGACCAGCTGCAAGGGAGGGGCGGGGGAACGGGTGAAACACTGCTGCTGCCTTTGGTACAGAGGGCTGATAATGCAGCACTGCTGCAAAACCGGCACCCTGTACCAAAAATGGCCCCCATCGGTCAAAAACCAGCGCCACCCTTCCGGCTCACCAGGAAAACGCCTGGTGCCTGCTACAGGTAGACCGGCCTTGGGCTGCACCTCTAATTCTGACACTCTCTAACCCTCTGACAAGCCTAGAATGGTTCACCGTATCAAATGCGGCTGAGAGATCGAGAAATATTTGCCCAATGAATGCAATAATATTGCTTGTTTCCTTTCATCAGCTAATCTCTCATTACTGGCAGCTAACATATAAATCTTAAATACACCAATCAGTTCACCAAGGGAAGGTAAGAAACAAGGTGAAGAAGACAAATTGTGCGACGTCTTGCGCTGAATATATCGATACACTAAGTATGCAGTATAAATATACACAAAACTATAATTACCACATTTTGTTGAATGAAATAATAATCTTAAATAACAAAATTCACCATGATCTAATTATTCTGTGCAAAATCATAAACTTAAACAAGAAAAGTAGTCGCCGTAGTTCAAAAAATATATCTTATGCAAGAGTTAGTTGGGATAAAAATACTACTATCCAAGTGCGATCCAAGAGAATAAATGTGAAGGTTGCATATATGCTACCAATATCGTTATGTTCATTCCTCAGGTCAAACTGATCATGAGCCCTAACATCCAAGTGTGTTCTAAGAGAATGAAAGAGAAGATTGCAGACAGGCGATTGATGCCCATATGTATTTTTTTTCGGTCGACTAGACCACATGATCACTCCTGGGTGAAGTGATGCCAATGTAGACAACAAAGCCATACCAATCGTGAGAAAACTATCACTCACTAACTGAATGCGCGGGTGGTAATGCCACCTTGTTTCGACAGTTACCAGAAACCAACCTTTAGCGCGGTAACACTTGGAAATCTCTTGCTTGAATCAATGCTGCCTCGCTTGCATGCTCCTCTGGCGTGAGTCTGTTCAATCAACGTCCGTGGACGTGAGCAGACAACACCAGCGCGAGCCTGCGCCGATGTAGCTCAGCTTGAAAGTGGGATGCGAGTGCCCCAAAAAACACGCAAATCGTACTTTTGAAGCAGAGGGACAATTAACGTAAACACTTTCCGCAAATGCCAGTGTAGATTTATTAAAGGAAATCCGGTTACTTACCCAAGCAATTTGTGGATATGCGCTCCGAATAATCCAGTTCTTTATTCAGGCAGATGTGGGTTTGTACTGGGGAATTTAACTTGTCGCCACAGTGTTGCAGTTTATGATAATGCACATCATAGTTTCGGGATCCGAAACAATTGAATTTTATTGAACAACTCCCCAGTGCAGCCCTCCGTGGCAGTCTCCCCGCAACTGCTGGCAACAATGCAAATCCCAACACTAAATGTTCTCATATGATGAAAACACTTTGTAAGTGATGTAAGAACATTACAGAAAGAGGTACCTGCGCTTGTCGTGAGAGCCCCCGCCCTAGTCTCAAACTGTGAAGCACACGTAGCAGGCAGAATTGTTAAGAGCCCCCTTCTCGGACTTCCACAATCCTCTTCAGGGACTCCGAGATAAACAGGGCTGTCTCACAAGCTCCCTCAGCGTCCCCGCCCTGAAGACAAGTGCAGCAGGCGGCCGGTGTTGGAAAGAGCGTGCCTATGGGCATGCATGAGATACGTTTATCATTAATGAGGAGGGCGCATGCTTAATTGGACTTCACCTGTGACGTCATTACAGGTGGAGCCAGGCGCTTTGAAAGATGTTTCCTGCCGGGTAAGTTAAACCCCCACCCCTACCCTTGCCCCCTCCAAGGTACAGTTACCCAGGGCATGGTTAGTTTTAGGTTGCAGGTACTGGATAGAACTTCAGGGACCCTGTGGGTGCCCTGATAAATGAAGAATTACCATGGGAATTGTACATTTCAATCCCTAGTCCCATGGTTATTCCTCTTCCGCCTCTTAACCCTTGCATTTCACCTAGGTTTAGCAGGTAAAATGTCGAAATGAAAGACGAAAGAAACTAGGATGCGTGGAGTTGGCGCACAACTCATAATTCAGCTGGGGACATAGCAAGGCTGCCATGGGTCCTGGTACAAGCTAGGAACATTTCCTCTTTGACAGCTGTTGCTGGGGGCAGTAATTATCAGGGTTCCATGGCCTCTCTCGTCTCGTGTGCCACTGCACATGCTGCACCAGTGAGAGCTACACCATTGTACCTACCACTGGCCCTTCTGAATTATAACACAGTATGTAACGAGGCCATACATTGGGTAGCAGCTCAGAGAGGAGGAGAGACAAGAACCCCCCCCCCCACTCACACTTTTTGGCAGATGTCCCATAGCGACCCACAGCTTAAAAGGCACCCTTACTCCTAACATTGTAAGCACACAAGGATTTAAACTTCGAAAAAGTGGAATGCCACTTTTTTCCTAAGAAACAGCCTCACCTAAAAATCTGAACTAAAGTGCTGTGTGCCCAGTTAGGCGAACGAGGCTGTCCATGGCAGAGGCAATGAGTAGAAGAAACTCGTCATTTGTACCCTTAGTAAATGTATGGCCGAACCCTAACACACTCACACTTGTCTAGTGCAGAGGCAATGTGAGAGAGGCTCTGGAAGCTGCACACAGACCTTTCCAGTAGAATCGAGGTTAACTCCGTCGCATCCTCCTGCTTCCACACCCTCCGCCTCCTACGTAAGACCTTCAAATGGATCCCCCTCGAGCCAGTGGCGGCTGGTGAACCATGAAAGTGGTGCGGCAAAACTATATCACTGTATATTATCATAGAAGTGTGCGAAGGGAGCAAGCCTGACTCCCGGTGGGAATTGGCAGGGAGTTCTAACACTGAAAACATTTTTTTTTTAATAGTGTGATATTGATTTAACTGTCATCTACTAAATTCTTCTATGTGATTATTTTATAGCACCACTCACCTAAGTGTAGGGTGTCAGAGTGCTTTCATCACACAGAGAGAAACAATAAATCATACAAGTGTGTAAATCAATGTACAGGAAATGTTACACAAGACATTGAGTCTTACAGGGTGTAGGAATCTCATATCATCCAAACTTCTAGATGTTCTATGTTAAGAGTGAATGGCTGGGAGGTCCATATAGTTAGAATATAAAACGTAATGCAGTTGATTTGTAATTGTCAGTACTAACAAGACTTTATCACTTCCCAAAGGAGCTCTACTTTGCAATCTTAGAATAACAACAGATTGAGAAAAAATAGGGATGTAAACCCAAGACTTAGTTTGGATGCAGCACCTTCATGCAAGTAAATAAATCACTGTACAATATTAGAATATTTCAACTTAAGAACTGGAAGGAACAAAATGGCCTCAGTGTCAGAAGCAGTAGCCCACTTACCTAGCTAAATATTCTGTGATCTGCATGTTACACAGTGTGCCTTGCAGCAGGCACATTCATCCTCTATACTACTTTGAGTCAAAACTGTGAATGGAAAAAACAAAGAACTCTCCCAAAGCTGTGTTAATCACTAGAGTCATCATTTCCAGCATAAGCTCCTCAAAATTGCTTGGCGGACACAGACCTCTGCATCAGGTGTCTTACCCTGTAAAATAGTTTGCAATGCAGCCTCTTTGTGACCAGTTAGGTAATCTAAAACAGATTTACTGTCAAATATGTGCTTGATGCCAATTTCATTGCAGCAGATTTATTTTGAAATACATTTGAAAACTGACTGTCAGACTCTGGTTTTCAAGCTCTGGCCCTCATGACTTAAACCCCTTTCCTTTGCCACACATTAGAGTATTTTGTTTTCCAAATTCAGCACTTCCACTCCTTGATAATTAAAGCAAACAAAGACAGAACAATGAGTACAGAATATCTAAATAAAACGTGTACAGAAGCGCGATTGTCATGTAAGATGTATTATATTGTATTGTATTGTAATTGCATTTATATAGCGCTTACTACCCCTGACGAGGCGACAAAGTGCTTTTTCGGCGAGTAGCACGCTACTCCGGGACCCTTAGAGGATTAGAGTTGAATAAGTATAGTGAAACATGCAAGTACATTTTAAGTGGTGGATGGGTTAGTCAGTTATTTGGATTCGGAAGGATAGCAGAAGGATAGAAGAGGGAAAAAAAGGTTTGTATTTATATAGCGCTTGTTACCCCTGATGGGGTGTTGAAGCACGCTACTCCGGAAACCCATTAAGGATTAGTGGTGAATTAGTATGGTGAAATATGAAAGTAATTTGAGTGGTGGATATTAGTCAGTTAATTATGGTCAAAACGTCAGCATTCTGAAACAATGCGGTCTTGGAGAACTGTGCTGATAACTGCTGCCTTTCCAGGATCGTGTGCTCACTCAGGATGTCACCCCTAAAGGAATGTGCCCATCACTGCTGATCTCCGTTATTCTGAAAAACCGCAATCTTACCAAAGAGTACTCATCATTCCTCTCACCAACCCTAGGTGAAGGTGGCGATCCTTACCAATTACCCAAGAATCTGAAGTACTGCTATCTCAGCGAAGAGTGCCATTAGTGAAGGTGCCTAGCACTGCTGATTCCCCAGGATTCTCAAATACTGCAATCTCAGAGAAGCATTCCTCTCACCAATGCTAAGTTTAAAATGCCCATCAAAGTAGATTCCCAGGTTTCTGAAACGGTGCAAACATAGAGATGGGTGCCTATCAGTCTACCCCCCATTAAACACTAAGCTCTAGTAGTGTGTGTCCATCGCTGGTACCTCCCCAGGACCTTTACCACTAAGAAAAGCAGGGCATTACTCCTCACAGCGTTCAGATACGTGACTCCCGTGAACACGATATACAGCACTCTTCACAATTAATGCCCACTCCTATCCCGCAGATCTCAGGTGCTGGTGCCTACAACCGCTGATACCCCTTGCACTCTTGGAGTAGTGTGTAAGGCCCCTGCCAACCACAGTAGCGCAGTGCCAACCTCCACATGCAGGGAGAACAGGGCCTCCTATTTTGCAACCTCATGTGATTTTTCTCCCACAATAGGCTATTAGTGGCAGTGTATAACCGTGGGCCACCCTGGCGAAGATTTTATCCGAGGAGAGTGCTTAACCATTGCGTGCGGTCTTCAAACTTATTGGAAATGTTTTTAAATGAAGGATTCCTTTCCATAGTTTACTTACCTCCGTGTTTCTGCACGTCTTGAATGGCTCCATTCGGTCTTTCGACTGCAGCGCCAGGAACGTGCAGACATCAGCCGTATCAGGAATCAGGTTAGAGCTGAGCTTTAACCCTCTTTTCACCCCTGCTCCATCCTGACTCCTGATAGGGCCTGGGGCGATTTTGTCTCACCGCCCGTGCATGCATCCATTCTTAGACAAGCTGCGCTCCAAAGAGCATGCGCAGCAAGTCTATGGGTTGTGAATGTGTGAAGAGAGAGGGCTGAAATGAAAAGCGCTCTTCACACATGCGCAAAACATGGAGCTGAAGCACCCATGCCCTGTGTTGCTCCTCTATGCACTTCTGTTGACACCTGCACAGAAATGAAAGCAAAACGAACTGGCAAATCTGTCAGTTCGTCCGTTTGCATTTCTGGAGGCTGGAAATGCACAGAGTAGCTTTTCTCTCCTCCTGCGTGCTGGTGATGGGAGGTCGCCGCCCTTGCGCCCCCTATGGACCAGCCGCCACTGCCTCGAGCACAGAAAGACCGTCACTCACGCCCTCGTCACCAGCATACTCGACTATGGCAACGCACTCTACGCCGGAATAAACAAAAACCTCACCCGCAAGCTACGAATCATCCAGAACGCCGCCGCAAGACTGGTCCTCAACCTGCCAAGACACTGCCACATCTCCCAGCACCTGCGCACACTCCACTGGCTCCCCATCGAGGCTAGAATCACCTTCAAGATTCTCACCCACGCACACAAGGCCCTCCACGACACCGGACCAGCATACCTGAACAGCTGACTCAAATTCCACGCACCCCAAAGGACCCTACGATCAGCCCAGGTCTCCTACGCCGTGGTCCCCCGCACCAGAAAGACCAGATCGGGAGGCCGCTCCTTCTCCTTCCTCGCGGCCAGAGCCTAGAATGCCCTTCCGCTCCACCTCAGACAGACAACATCGCTCTCCATCTTCGCGAGAAACCTCAAGACCTGGCTCTTTGACAGACCCCCTCCTTGATGGACTGGAACCTGCACCCCCTCCACCCCCCTTCCAGCGCCCTGAGACCCTTACGGGTGAGTAGTCGCGCTTAACAAACACCTGATTGATTGATTGAAGGGAGTGAAGTCGAGCAACCATAGCAAAGGCAACAGATAAAGAGTAGGTTGGGTAGGTACAGTAGGGGGCAGCGATATAGCACTACTTCCAGGCAGAGTCTGTGCAATGGGTGTTGCTGTCTTGGCATACTGCCGCATTTCATACTTGTAGTGACAAGAAAAGCGTAAAAAGCAAAATAGTAAGCAGGTTACATATATAGTAAGCAGGGTACATACATAGTAAGCAGGTTCCATATATAGTAAGCAGGGTACAAATGTAGTAAGCAGGGTACATATATAGTAAGCAGGGTACATATGTAGTAAGCAGGTTCCATATGTAGTAAGCAGGTTCCATATATAGTAAGCAGGGTACATATGTAGTAAGCAGGGTACATATATAGTAAGCAGGGTACATATGTAGTAAGCAGGGTACATATGTAGTAAGCAGGGTACATATATAGTAAGCAGGGTACATATATAGTAAGCAGGGTACATATGTAGTAAGCCGGGTACATATGTAGTAAGCAGGTTCCATATATAGTAAGCAGGGTACATATATAGTAAGCAGGGTACACATGTAGTAAGCAAGGTACATATCAGTCTAGCCCAATGAGGTGACCACACTGTCAGACATTCTTCAATCGTGTGCCTTGGAGAGAACACTGCAAGTTGATGCTTTTGTTAAAAGATGACTTAAGAGGAGTGTCCTAAATCAATAGTTTGGCGCAGCTCTTGCTCAGGGATCCAGGGTAGGCCCAGCACTCCGCTGGGTTTCCGCCGGATGAAGTTGTGTTGAGGGATCAGCGCCAGAGATGGTGATTGTAGATCCCCGGCAGGGGTGTAGTGTGTGACCAGCGCTGTAGCATTGCCAGTTTTGGTAAGTTCAGGCCCATCATGGCTGCACCAGCGCCAGAATTCACACGCATATCCTTGCTTGTGGGGCTCTGGCAATCTTGAGCAATACGTCTAGTTATTGTTAGATAGCTCTGTGCCGATAAAAGGGGAGGAGTCATAGGTTAACCTAGTTTTAACCAAAAGTGTTGAGTGATTCATGCTGACCAACTGTATTCAGTTTGTCCCGTTCGCTTGCCGTACACGGTAGACGGGGAAGAGTCTTCCAAGAGAAACCTGCCAGCCACGCAGTGCCTAAATAAACAGCTTGCATGTTAACAGTACCTTGCTTGTTGAATTCACTGTTTTTCTGACTGGAGAGAGACATTTCACACTGAACACTGAATGCCTCTATTCATTACATTAATTTCAAAGTTATTCAGAGGAATGCTGGATTTCCGTCATCAAGTTTTAAATAGACGCAACAAAAAATGGTTTCTTTAAGTGAGTTGGCGCAGAGGAAGGCCTCATTATGGGTTGGCTGGTAACCGGTGCAATATATATCACACCCAGACAAACCCGACTTAACTGGTTCGAAATGTATCTGGTGTCAACCCATTACCATTTCCCCCCTCCAATGGGGAATAACAGGCGCATTTCTGTACTAAAATCCACGTGATGGTATTTACCAGGATTTTTTCACCTGATAACTATCACTTATAAATATCATCAGGTTTCACCTGTCAAAATGTATCCGGGGAACGCAGTATTTATTGTAATCCTCATAGTTCCAGTATGTGCTGTAACAGGAATTACCACAAATATTGGAGTTTAACTGCCAAATCGTAATGAGGTCCTAAGTGTGTAAATAACCCTGTTTGATGTGATATTAGAGTATTTTCCTTGCATAAACAGCCAGCTTGGTCAAGGCCGCTCTGTAGTTTCTGTTGCTTTGCATGGATGCTTGTGGTCATAGGTTGGTGAAAGACAATGTTGCTCACTTTGACCTCTGGCATTGGCTGTGGATGGTGGATTCTCTTCTGTTGTTCTGTGTGGTCCCTGGTTTCTCTTGGTAGATCCTCTCCATGCTGTGTGTGCATTGTGGTCGTTGCTCACTGCCTTTGGATTCTTTCTGTGCAGTGTTCAATGCTTGTCGCCATTTTATGTGCATCATTCCCTGTAGTTCGTCTGTGTGCTGTGCTTTTACGCATTGACTTTCAGGTTATGGATTCTCATCTTCTCTTGCCCTCTGGTAATATCTAAACAATATCGAGAGGCAACAAAACAGAGTGTATACGAGGAAAAGGAATACAAGAAGCAAAGAGGACAAACGTGATGGTTCCTTTTTGTTTATGTTTGTCTTTTATTTGTGTTCTTCTCCAGGATACGCACACGCAGCCAATGCGTTTCACTTATCAGAGGCTACCTCAGGGCTGCAAACATGGAAGAAACAGAAATGTAAAAAATGCGTATGCCCAATAAAAGACGTAAACCATCTGATGCATATTACAATCTAACCTTTCTCATAAAAACCCGCCCCATATAAACCAATTGTTAAACAAACACATTAAAGCAACAGGATTTTTTTCAGAGACAAGAAAAGGGTCGTTACACACAATAACACAAAGACATACTACATTTAAATCTGTCAGGCATGCGCTGATTTTGTCTAGATATTTACACAACACAACATTACAAAAAAGACTTTCCAAAACGTCTAAATCGTCTAAAAGGAGCCACAAAAACCCTACCACTATATGGAAGTAAGATCATGCAAGGTTAACTACGGGGACTATTAGGGAGTAGTTTTGTAAACTTTGTCCCCGGCAGTTTGTGGTTACTTTACATGTGACACGGCGTGCATGCAGTTGGTTTATGGTTTGTGGGCACAGTATACGTGATTATGTACTAGAGAGGCAGCACATGCGATCTTTATCAAGATTAGACGAGTGCTTTCAGGCTATGATGCTAATGTGCAGTATAACAATGTGCATGCTTCTTGCCCTATTACTTGCACACAATGCAGTTCCTTTTTGGGGAGCGGGTCTGTATGAGAATGATATGTTCTCGATGTACTACAGTTTACCATACGCCACATGCGTTCCCTATTGCAGAGAAAGTATGGCTGTCATGCGCAATCACTTAGTACCACGTTGTTCTTGTTTACATAACAGATCATACACCTCTTGCTCTATACTCCGTGATCTCCAACGGATGTGGGTTTTTATTTGTGACTATTGTGTGCGCTAGTTGCCATCTGCCTATTAAGCCTGATTTGACCATCTATGTTTCCACTAATATGCAGCCGGATGCATGTGTGCTTTTTACGTGATGTTGTCTACGCTGAGGTTCGACGAGTTTTCCGTTTGTGTTGTTGGCATATGGAGCCCGACAAGATCAGTTATGAAGTTGTAAAGAGACCCTGCCGAATTGGTGTGATATTGGCAGAATACCAACGTACTGCCAAGAGGACTCTGGTATTTTTTGAGCATACACTGCTATATTGTTTTTCTGTTTTGTGACCGCTTGGATGACCGATCCCAGTTCTCTGAACTCTCGACCTCAGCCTTAGTATAGGGTATCCATTTCTCAAGCCTCGACGCATATAAATTAATTTCTGACAAGGTACAGCCCTCACTTATGGGAACCTGAAGTCTCCAAAAACTGTCTCCATTTGGGGTTGTATCCGTTAGGGAGCTTTTGGACCCTGGGTAGGTTTGTTTGGGTCTCTTTGGCACCAATGTCTCTGTCGCTGACGCTGACCATCTGTCATTCATTGATTTTTTGACCCATAGTATTTCTCTTTCTTTGTTATGATAATGTGTTTTGAAGGTCTTTAGTTACTTACGCTTCTTTTGCTTTATGTTATAGCGTACTTCGGACAATTGATTATCCTTTGTGACTTTGTTCGCTCGAATTGGCTTACAAAGCTTTTATTGTATAGCTGGTAAGAATTTGTATACATTACATTTGTATACATTACCTATTAGGGTGCTTTGATCATTTTGCACTATTGTGTAGTGTTAGGCTCCATGCACTGCCTTGCACAATTTCACTTCCATATGATGGTAGGTTTTTTGTGGCTTCTTTTAGACGTTTTGGAAAGTTCTTTCAACTTTTAATCTTATGTTTCTCTTGTACTTATTCTTAATTTCTTTTCACTCTTCCTGTTTTCTCACTAATTTTGTATATTTCCCTAACTCATTTACTATGTATACAATGTTTTTGTATTATATGCGTTTTCCAATATCTTTTATATTTTTGTTTTCACTTATGTTGATTTACGTCACCCAGGAAGTAACTCACCTGCCCGTGCCGACATTTTTAGGAACACGGAGGATCGAACAGCTCTTCAAAGCAAGAAAGGTGGAGGGGGAGGAGCCCGCTTGCAGCCTGCAGCCCGTAGCCTGAGCAACTGGAGCGGTGGGAGCCAGGAGTCAGCCAGCCAGGAGTCAGGAGCCAGGGGCCGGAGCCTGGTGTCAGTGACCGGAGAGTCGCGTTAAACCGTGAGCTGGGATAAAGAATTGAATGTGTGTTGGAGGAAGATGGTGCCATCCGGGCTGAAGGCAGTGGTGGAGAAATAACTACAGATCAGAGAGACTTTCACCCATTTTGGAAGCAATTTATGAAACTGAGTAGGAGCCGCTTTGCCCTGTGAGGAGGACGCCGCACTGTCTGAGAGGGGACTGTAAGTCCCAGGAAGCTCGGAGGTTTTGCCTCGCACCTGTGCCTCCTTGCCGTAGCAGCCTACATCTGCACCTCGCCGCTCCCGCTCCGCGGGACGCGCGCGGGTGCGCGCCGGGCCCAGCCCGGGCCAAGGGCGGGCCCGTCTGAGACCGGACGAGGCCGGGCCGGGCCCCCCCCTAAAAGTGTTTATAATACTAGGACAGCCCCGATAAATATTGCAGTTGTTCCCATTAATATCTGTTGACTGACTGGGCTTAAATAGTACAATGAGTAAGCGAGATGGGAAGTTAATGGGTTCATCCAACGGGGGCAGGGTAGCGGGGACGTTGGATCAATTTATTTTAAGGGCTGCTTCTGTGCTTGAGAAAGAAATAGCGATCACTGAGCGAAGATTATCCCTGGACCCGCAATTAACCAAAAGGTCGTCCCTGGGTGCAATCGCCTCTGCTCTCTCTCCGGTGAATTTGGAGGTTAATACTTCTACGTCTTTGACTACTAATGAAGCTAGCGGCTCTGTGCTCATTCGATCAGGTCTCCCTTCGGAGAGTATTGCACAATCGTCAGTAGCCGCAATTAACATCGATGTTAGTATGCCTTTGCGAACTTCGGCCAGATCTACAAAAAAAACCTTTGTAAAAACCAATAAACCCATTCCAGATCCCGCAGCTAAAAGGAAGAGGGGAGGTGGACCACAAAGGGCGTCACTTGCGAAAGTGCCAAGGACTAACAATAATGGTGGATGTGATTTAGTAGCCGAATGTAGTACTTCAGGAATTTAAGCTCCGGCCTTTCCGGACTTCAACTTTTCTAGTCAGAATCCCAATGAGGAAATGTGGAGAAGGCTGGAAAATCTATTATCAACCTTACTATCTCCTATTACATATAGACTGAGCCGGATAGAGGACCGATTAACCATCTTTGAATTCCAGGCTAAGTCAGGCATTTCTGTGCATGAGGACTTACCTGTTCATTCTAAGCCTACTCCAGTGATTATAAATAGCAATACAGGGGTTTTGGTTCCTGATAAGATTTTAGTTAAACTTAAGCCTCTAAGTATGCAGGCAACCGAGCCAACTGCTTCTGGGCCACCGACGAATGTAGCTGCAGCTACACAAAATAAAACAGTTCCCTTGCACAAGGACGAAGATGATTTAGGGAACATGTCTAGTGAATTTGCACAATCTGATCCGAGCCCTCCGGTTGTTGACAGAGTGGAAGTGGAAGCAGTGAATGTCCTAACGCAGGATAATAAATGTACAAACCGCCCTTTAGCCGGACAAGCCGGCAAATCGATTTGCCGACAAGGATTCAGAGGCTTGGGACAGAATGCTGTGTATGCTAATCCTTCGGTCCTTCACCTTCCTAAGGCAGCTGCCCCTCTAGTGGTCGTCCTGATGAACGTTCCACCACTGCGGGAAGCGCAGTCTGAAACTACTGACCAATTGTTGTTAAAATCTTTGCATTGGTTTAATAACCGTCTTAAGGATGTTGGGATCTGGGAGGAGAGTGTCGATAAGTATATGATTATGGCTAGACGTACTTCGTGGATCGGCCCCACGAGGAAGGAAGGAATTGGTGATTGTGTTGTTGTTAATTTTAATAATGTCTATATAACCAGATTTCTCTTGGATAATTTGGGAGGAATGTTAGGAAGCTACACGGATAAAGTGACCATTTTACCATTGTTTTTTTTTTTTATAAATCTGGGCCATATTATTCAAGGGCGCTGAATTCCAATGGGAATGATAGGCAACTGTGGGCACCACTGGGTATAGTACATAAACCATTAGAGGTTTCTTTGACCAATAGGTTTGCGCCATTATCTGATTTAGCCGAATGTGATTGACTACATCCTCTAACCCCTACCCGGGTTGAGTCGGTGGATAGTTCTGTTACCCCCCATACCCCCATACTAACCCCCATAAAGGGAATTTATAAAGTAGAGGATATGAGACAGGTGTGTGTCCAGTCCGTATCACGTATGATAAAGTCTGTTGATATAATTCCCTCCCCAATTTCCCTGCTATCTTGGAATATTGCTGGTTTGCTTTCAAAAACCCTGTCCGCTGACTGGTCATGTTTTATCGAGGGGTATGATATTATTGCCTTACAAGAGACTTGGGCAGTAGACATGATCTACCGCCCAGGATATCTAGCTTTTGGTAAAGCGGCTGTTGCAAATAGAAAGGGGAGATCTAGTGGGGGATTGGTTATATGGGTTAAGCAACAGACATTGTTCCAAATAGTGGAAGTACCAGTGGATAGTCCGGATATTCGTGCTATTAAGATTTGTGTTAGGGGCGAGTTAGACTTTACCTTAATTAATGTGTATGCAAGAGGGATTGCGGGTGGGAAAGCGTCACCAACTATCGCCCTCCTGGATACAATTATTAATGACTTAGCTGGCTCAAATGTCCTGGTGATTGCAGGCGATTTTAACTGTACATTCGAGCCCCTAGGCATAGACGACTATAGTCTCAGTATGGAGGAAGACCAGAGTTGGGGGATCCCGTCTCTATCATTGCCACCGATCATTAAGTGGACAGAGGCGGCGTTACAATTAAAAAGCTTAACCCTCGGGCGAGGGCTAAGGGCTGCTAACGGGAGATCCCCCTCAGATATAGATGGTTCAAATACATTTTCTACTGGGACTAGAAGAAGCAGAATAGACTATATCCTTATTAGTCTAGAGCTTTGGCCTAGACTGGTGGATATGATGGTACATCATAGACCGGAGAGTGACCACGATCCACTGGTACTAACCTTAGTTAGAACGGGGTTGGATCCCACACTGGCTGACATGAAAACTGTAATAGGAGAAGTAATTATGTCACAAGATTGCCGACGGCTGAAATGGTCCGTAGTCTCAGAAGATGAGGTTACCTTAATGCAGATTAAAGCAACGGTGGAAGAAACCTTACAAACGCTTGGCTCATCAGACTCCCCCGATAACTCCTCATTAGATTACATGAAGGTTCACGAGGATTTATTTGCAAAACTGAAAACTCTGTTTACAAAAAATAAGAAACCAATTAGGCACTTTACAAAAAAAACGGCCAACTGGTATAATGAGGCTTGCGGAGTTGCATTTAAGCATCTTTCTAAAGCAATCAAGAAAGGGATTCCCCAAGAGGTTAAATTAGCAAGGGTAAATTATAAAAAAGTACAAATAAGGGCGAAGAAGGATTTTGATGAGGATAGATGGGTGAGTGAGCTCTTTTGTGTTTATACATTTATGTTGGAGGCTGCTGACTCCCAGTACCCCGTGCCTCTTGTTCCCTTATCCCAGGTATATTCTGGGTACTGTGGTTACACATTTTGTACAGCTGATAGCTGTGGGAACATTTGGGGTATAGATTTCCACTCAAGGAGTGGACATTCTAACTGGAACTATCTGTGCTAAGTGCCAGAGGTCTCTTGAAAATCAAGATATATATATCCAGTAAAACACACATACCCATTGGTGTGGTGTGTACGGTGTCACGTGGTAAATATGGACACCGAATTAGCATACGGTGAGGAAAATTACGCAGAAATACTTAGGAATCCATCCCTTTTGGCAGAAACAGTGGTAGCACACACAGTTCAGAATACCGATGAATGGGATGCTCTTTCGACCAAGAAAAAAGAGCAAATCCGGACAGCTTTACATGGAGCCTTCATGACAGAGTACCTGAGGAAGAACAGCGCTCCCAGAGGCCTTATAGTAACTAATGAGCCCAGACTCTTTCTAAATAACAAAGAGTTCCGTGTCAACTGGTCAGGGATTGCTTGGAAGTGTACTAAGGACTGGCTAGTTCTTATTATTAATACAGCCAGAGAACTGGCGGATGCACTCTTGGTTGAGATTCAACAGAGTGAGAATAGACTTAAAACTATGGTACAGATTACAGTTTTCAAAAAGAAACTAGAAGAAATTAATAAAGACCATTCTGAATATCAAAAATATCTCACTCAAACCAAGCTGACTAAACTTAAAAAAGATGTTCTAAAATTTAATCGGGAAACTATATACCCGTATACTACCGACGAGTATTATGAAAGACCACCTCCACCACAACGTAATAGGAAAGAACCACGATTCAGGGCAACACCACAAAATTGGACTTTTAGCTCAGGAGATGAGGGGAGTACTAGTGGGAGTAGCAGCGATGAAAGCGTGGATAGTCATCAAGGGAGACGACAGCAACAGTACTAGAACCCAATGATGCATCATCCAATGCCCCAAATGGGGTATTGGCAGCAGCCTTTTTACCCACCAGGCTTCGGTTTTCCACAAGGTCCGCGACCTTTTTTTATACCGAGGCCGAGGTCGGGGAAAAGGAAGACAAAAAAAGCAGAACCCGAGAGTACAGTGGGAAGACCAGATTCCTGTCTCAATGGGAACAAGGAGCAGAGGGAGAGGGGACGGTCCCTCAACCAGCGGAGTATGACAAACATCGTCAACTTCAGTGATTACATTCTCTCTGAAGATGAGGAAACGGTCCTCTCAAAGGGTTTAGGTTTTGTTCCTACACCAACAAATGACCCATTTGTATTAAACACAGAACTGGCACAATTTTTTAGAAAGATAAAATTGCGCAATCATTTCGGTGAATCGAATAATGAACAGGCTGAACAGACCACCACTGGGCTCAGAAAGAAGTCCACTTTCGTGCCACCAACCCAGACCATCCCCTGCCACATACTTGCATTTGAGCAGGCGGTACTAAAAGAGATAGAAGCAATTGACTTCAAGAAAGAGAAGGGCTTCCAAAACCTTACGAACCGAGAACGACTAGCACTGGGGAAACTAAAAAACAAAACTGAGCTTATAATCAAACCAGCAGACAAAGGAGGAGCAATTGTCCTGATGAATAAATCAATGTACCAGGAGGAATGCATCCGTCTCCTTTCTGATACTACCAGTTATGAGAAATATCCAGATGATCCGACCCGCCGGTTGTCTATTAAGATCAAAGGTATGGTGAATGAAGCGGTGTGTAATGATTGGATAACGAAACATGAGGCTGAGTTTCTGGTGAATGAATCGCCCAGAACACCAAGATTTTACATCCTTCCTAAAATTCATAAAGAGAAAATACCTCCACCTGGTCGACCGATTGTATCCGGGATCGGATCTATCCTTGAGCCACTTTCTCAGTTTTGTGATTGGTTTTTAAAACCTATTGTGAAAAAATCAAGATCTTATTTACAAGACACAAAGGATGTACTCTGCCTTTTGAGAGATTTGGAAACAAATTATGCGGAAGATCTACTCATTACTATGGACATAGAGGCATTGTACACAAGTATTCCCCAGGTGCGTACACTAGAAGTTGTTGAACATATCCTACTGAATACAGAATGGAATTTCCTTACACCACAGCACTTCATTATGGATTGCGCTGAGGTAGCCCTAACTGAGAACTTTTTGAATTCGAGGAAGTAGTGTACCATCAGATCTCTGGTACATCTATGGGCAGCACCTTCGCCCCGAGTTTGGCATGTCTGTATGTGCATCAATTTGAGGAGGATTATATCTATCATGCAAGTAACCCGTTTTCAGAAAATCTTAAAATATGGAAACGATACATTGATGATGTTTTTATAGTTTGGCGAGGTGATGAGGAAACAGCCAGAAACTTTGTCGAATGGGTCAATACCAAAGACCAACATCTGAGATTCACGCACTCTATTAGCAAAGATCATGCTATTTTTTTAGATCTAGACATTACAATGAATACGAATGGCATTAGTACTAGGGTACACAATAAACCGACTGATAAAAACAGCTTACTGTTATATGACAGTTTTCATCCTAAAGCCCTAAGGAACAACTTGCCTGTAGGCCAATTTCTCCGGGTGCGTCGTAATTGCTCTGAAACCACTAATTTTCATGAGCAAGCTGAGAAACTGGAGGTGAAATTACTTGAACGGCACTAACCTAGGAAAATGATCAGGAAAGCGAAAAAGAGAGCAAATAACAACAACCGTGATGCCTTGCTTGAAGACAACATGAAAGAGAAAAACAACCGGATTGTGTGCGTAACGACATACACACCAGCCTCCAATACTGTTCAAAAGATCATAAAGAGAAACTGGCATATTTTACATGGTGCAGGAGAATGCTGGGAACCCCCACTGTTTGCTTTTAAAAGAAACAGGAATTTACGGGACGAGCTAGTACATACTAAAGACCCACCATTAACGACAGATAATCAAATGACTCTCTGGAATATACAACGTCCAATAGGTCACTACGCTTGTGGCAACTGCGTAGTATGCCCATTCACGTTGACAACTAAGGAGGTTGACATTGGTACAACACGTCCTTGGGTGCTGAATAATTTTTCGAACTGTAATACCGAGAATGTGGTATACCTTCTGACATGCCCCTGCAACTTGAAATATGTGGGCATGACCACACGTAAAATCAAGATTCGCATCAACGAGCACCGCAGTACAATACGGTGCAAAAAGACCAACACGAAACTTACTAGACACTTCATTGAACATAACCATAAAGACACAGATCTTAAATGGGTGATCCTGGAAGTAATGAAGAAACGAATGGTGGACCTGACCAGATCTCTACATATTAGGGAGCAGAGATGGGTGTACCGTCTTCGAACATGGAAAGAGGGTCTAAATGATGAGATTCCTTGGCTACATTTAGCCAAATAATATACATGAATTGTGTCTCTTGTCAATATTCAAGCCCCCCCTTTTTACTGATGAAAGATATATACAGTGATTACATCCCTTTTAACATCCTCTACCATGCAGTAATATCCTTTATGAGCCGGGTTCCTCTAGTCTAAAATCATCCTTTACTGGTGAAAGATATACATAGTGATTACACCCCTTTTAAACATCTTCCACCATGCAGTAACATTCTTTATGAGTCGGGTGCCTTTAACCTCCTTGACTGGTGAAAGATATACATAGTGATTACATCCCTTTTAACATCCTCTACCATGCAGTCACATTCTTTATGAGTCGGGTTCCTTTAGTTTAAAAACCTGAGTTGTACTAGCTGCTCATGGCTCCTTTACCTGATGTGCATGTGTCATTTGTGGTTAGAGTATCACTATTGGTACGTTACTATGCGACAGATACAGCTTTAATTACCATAGATCTATGCCCTGTTCGATTGAACTGCACTAGTTGTAAATATCAGTCATGGTCTTTTAACACATGCGGTAACGAGTGGCCGCTATATATATGCGCCGTAAATTCATACCTTCTAACATCCTGTTTTGATAATTTTTCACTCTATATATGACAACGCAAGCGTTTTACATCATACGCATGCGTACTATCTTTGCTGCTGTACACAGGCGCTTTTCACTTGCTCCTCTGCGCATGCTTTAGAAATTAGAGACTCCCTGGACACGCACGCTTAGTAGGCGGGTTGATCTTGGCCATATTGTGGCTGGCATATTACCGATGCAGGCATTTTAGGCGGATGTTCCTGTTTGAGGCAGGTCAGGCGGCGATCCTGATCATTTACAGCGCGCATTTCGAGACACCGGATCTGCCGATCCGATAGCCAATTAGTAATTAGTGTGTACTAATTGAGGCGCGCTGAGAAGTGAACACACGTATAACCAATTAGTAATTAGTGTGTACTAATTGAGGCGCGCTGAGAAGTGAACACACGTATATATAGCCCACGGTCACTTCAGCTCCTCCACATCGAGGAGAGGAGGAGCACAGACATAGGTGTAACAGCGGAGACTGCATCGTGGATCAGTAAGAGTGTGATTGAATGTGTGAATGAACATGAGTAATATGTTGTCTTGGTCTTTCCTTCCAGTATTTTAACCTGGTAATCATGGAACTTCAAGAAGCACCATTTTAACAACTGCCACGCACTAATATGAGTTATTTCTGTCGTTTTCCTTTCTTTTCTTTAAATTACTGTAGCGCTGGACCAAATGCGGTCTTCCGCCCTCACCCTCCTATGGGGCACCAATTCCCAAGTTTAGGGTAAGCAATGTGGAGGTATTTGCCTCCATGTTTGTTAGAGTCACAGATGACTGACACTCAGTTTTTCACGAATAGCCACTCACTATTAGTGTCTGTGTATGAGGCTGAGTGGAAATCATGTCTTGTGCTTTGTTTCTCTACACAATTGTTTTCTTTTTTTCAGGTGCTAAATATAAAGGCCATTTCTTAGTGGGTTGTGATCACGTCACCCCACACAGTGGATGTCCTCTCACCATAATTGTGGTAAGAGCGGAGCCCTCCAGATTACTATTTAGGTCCTGATGAATGCCGCGGACCCTCTTGGGCCTCTTGGCAGAAACATGTTGACCATATTGATATCGGTAAAGGGACAATAAAATCCCCAGTTCACCGATCACTTTACATTTTTAATACCATACAGATGCCGGTAGATATTACATTAATTTGACATCTGGAATGGGTTTTAAATTCACTTTTCTTTATAAGGGCCCCCACTTAGTTTAGAAGTGCATCCCTGTCGTCAGGTGTATGCCCGCCCTCTATCAAACCAAGTTTTTAGAGGGCGAGGACTGGTCTATGATGAAGCATGACACCAGGTGGTGTGTGAGACCAGTCCTTCACTTTTTGTGAGACACCTTCACTCACTTATTTAGATACATTGCACATAGACTAGCATACTGGGAGTAGCTCTTTTGTGTTTATATATGAGCTTAACTAATGCCAGTAACAGGAAGAATTGGTCAAAATTTTGGCAATTAGTTAAATGGGGTAGTGGTGCGATAGGGCCCACACCAGTGAACAATGTACCTCCTGAACTCTGGGTGGAATACTATCAAGCCCAATTTGCTTCCTCACCGAGTATTATTATTGACTACCCTGTGGCTAACACTGATGATGTTCTAATGTTTAACAAAGGGGAGATAGAAAGGGTCTTGGATGGGGTTCCAGCAGGGAGGGCACCTGGCCTGGATTGTATCCCGGCTGATATCTACAAAAAAGATAGGAAGAACTGGACTGAATATATTTTCATCATCATAAATGCTATTGCTAGAGGTGCGCCGATTCCGGATACTTGGCGCCGGGCCTAAATCCTTCCCATATATAAAAAGGGTGACCGTGCAAGACCTGGCAACTATAGGCCGATAAGCCTAATTGACACTCTACAGAAAATAGCTGCCAGACTTGTGCTAGGTAGAGTAAATGAATGGATACTAGATCAGAATGTGTTATCTACCTATCAAGCGGGTTTCCGACCCCATGTCAGTACCATCGACCAAGTTTTTAGATTTATGATGACGTATTGGAGTACAGTGATCTTAGCAGGGGGAACTTTATATGCAGCATTTGTTGACTTAAAATCAGCATTTGATTTAGTCCCCCGCCACAAGCTGTGGGATACATTAAAGGAGGCCGGGATGCCCCTAGAAATCTTAAATTTTATCATCAAACTGCATGAGGCAAATTATGCTCAGGTTAGGTGGGGGCAGCAGGGCGAATTAACAGATCGTTTCCCAGTTAACAAGGGAGTGCGGCAAGGGTGTGTCCTTGCTCCTACCCTATTTTCTTTGTTTATAAATAGGGTTATCTCGTATTACACCAATTTCCCTACAGATGCTCCAACTCTTGCCGGCTCAAGGGTTCCGCTTTTAATGTTTGCAGACGATACGCTAATTTTATCTAAAACACAATGTGGTCTGCAACGTGCCCTTGATAGATTTACAGAGTTTTGCAACGACCATGAACTTGTAGTAAACATTGACAAAACCAAGTTCATGGTGCTGCATAAACATAAATTCATTAAAGGGAGAGTTGAAATGAATAAAGCACCTTTGGAACAAACTGATACCTTTACTTATTTAGGAGTGATTATGGGCAGGAAGATGAACTGGACACCTCAGTTAGATGTTTTAGTTCTTAGGCACAATCAGTTAGTAGGAGCCCTACTTAAAGAACATCGACTTTCACATACCAAACCGGTGGGGCCTGTACTATCGATTTATAACGGGAAGATTAGAGCCTCCCTAATATATGGTGCAGAACTCTGGGGGTTTGGAAATTTATCATCTTTTGTTCTTGCTCAAAATAAGTTTTTGAGAACATTGACCGCCATCCCTCAATCAACCCCCATCAAGCCCCTGATGTTAGATTTGGGATGCACCTCTTTTGATGAGGTTGCTGGATTTAGACCCCTAGCTTACTGGAGGAGGCTTTGGACTACCCCTGAACTGACGTCTTACGCCAATGCACTAATGTATATTAGGAATGCCGATTTGTCATCTAAAATTAAATGGCTCCAGAAGATTAAGGGTAATTTGTCTGACATGGGGCTTTGTCATTTGTGGGAAGATCCTGTAGGGAATTCATTTCCCAATAAAAATGAGTACAAAGAACTTTATTGGGTGATGATTACTAAAAAGACACTGTCAGGGGTGAGCAGTAGCTCGCTCACAGGTATCTTTCTGGAGCACAAGCTTGCAATGGAAGCAGAAGCCTACTGGAATTTGATTACAAAACTTGGTGATAGGAAACTATATCACCAATTCAGGGTGGGCACTCTCCCTTTAAGATCTTTTACTGCAAAATGGAATAAGGCTAATGATACCAATTGTCCTTCGTGTCCATCCCTGGTTGAGTCGATAACCCATGTATTGTTTGTGTGCCCGGCCTATAATGGCCCTCGTCGAAGGTGGCTTAAGCCACTGTGTTCCAATCTAGGTACCAGATCGTGTTTGACAGCTTTGCGTATTTTGGTATCGAACACAAGTCCAGGCATTGTGATTGCGATGGCGAAATTTCTTAGTTGGTTCTGGGCTTTGAGAAGGAAAAAATTGGAGGCCGGTCTGGGAATTGCACATATTGCTTGATTTTGTTAAAGGTAGTAGGTAGCCTTATGGACTAATTGTGTAGGATATGGTCTTATGGATGTATTAATATATTTATATTTTAGTCAACGGTGATAGGAAATTCGATATAGTTGTCTTTTAGTTTTTTTAATTATGTATTTTTTATTTTTTTGGTGTTATTGCTCATATGATATTTTAATGACACTTTTATGTTTGTATGTGTCTTTTATGATTGTAAATTATCGAATAAAGACTAAATGATGATGATGATGATTTACGTTTTATTTATTGTCTAACAATTTTGTATGTTTGCACATATTATAATGTTTGTGATGGAGATTGGCATAATGTAATGCCCTGTTTCTGTATTGTGTTTGTATAATGAGTGGTTTAGATGGTGCAGGTTGTTTATAATATTGATTAGATTGTAATATGCATCAGGTGGTTTAACCTTTTATTGGCTATGCACAATTTTTACATTTGTGTTTCTTGCATGTTTGCAGCCATGAGGAAACCTGTGATAGGCGAAACGCGTTGGCTGCGTGTGTGTCTTCTGAAGAAGAACACGGTTAAAAGGCAAACATAAACAAAAAGGATCCATCACTCTTGTACTCTTCACTTCTTGTATTAATTTTCCGTGTATACACTGTTTTGTTGTTTCCTCTTGATATTGTAAAAATATCTCTAATGTATGACCAATGAACAGCTGGTCGTTTGAGGTGGGCAACTTGTGTTTGGAATACAGTGGTTTCTTCAGGTGGTGCAGCACTGGGTCCCCTAGCTGCCATAATCTGTTCAAACCCTCTGGTAGTATGCTGCTAATGTGGATTATCACTACGCTGTGCCCTTGTCCCTGGATGCTAACAGTGAATTTACTCCTCGCTGTATAGTGTTCTTGCTGGTTAGTGATGGTTGATTGTCTCATTGCTATTCCTGGGCTGCCATTGGTTTCCGATAGTGGATTGTCCCTTTATCTGTTGGTATTAAATTATAATGGGTTCTCTTCTGTCTGCCTCATAAAGTATGAACTCTATTTTTACTCCTTGTGTTCTGTGGTCATTGGCTACTGATAATTTATTCTCTCTCTCCTCTGTGCTATATGGCTATCGAATGTTGGATGCTCTATGGCCACTGACTGCGATGGTGTATTCTCTCTTCCTTGTACCCTGTGGTCATTGGCTGTTAAAAGACAAATGTCTCTTGCTGGATCCCTGGGTCATTGCTGTTTTTTGTAGATTCTCTCCGTACTCTGACCTGCGGCCAGTGCTTGCTAGTGGTAGTTTATCTCTTGGCTCAGTCCTGTAGGCACTGGCTTGGTCTGATGACATCTAATACTGTACGGATATAGGTCAGTTTATTGGTAGCTGCTAATCATACATTTATTAACGTTTTCATTTAGATAATACCTATATTAAGCATAAGGCTTTCGTGCGTTGTAAATTGTCATAAGTGTTTGATTTGCAAGAGAATACGTGTTCCAGAGTTATGATGTCTCAACTGAGACGGTTCTAGCCCCAGTCTGATCTTCTGATAGTTAACAATGAGAGGAGCCTGGATGAAAATCATCTGAGGAATCTAACTGAAGAGTGAAATCATTTGGTTACAGTAATATGGATGCCCATTCCATGTATGTGTGGTAGACTTTGCAGAGCTTTAAGTGGATCCTATTATTCATCATAGCCAGTAGCAGTGTTCTGAAGAGGTACGGGGCATATGTTGCTGCCTGCCCACTTTGGGAAAGAAGTGAGCAGCTGTGAACACACACTGATATCCTTTCAACTAGGTCACGAGGAGGGCCAAGTGCAAACACTTAGCACAGCCCAACCTTGAGGGGACCAACGCACTTGTTGTTGTCGCCCTCATGGGTGAGTTGATGAATAGGAACCTTTTGTGCTGTAGGAAAAAGTGTAAGAAGCGCACGGTCTTTATAGTAATGAGGTTGGTTGTTTGTGGTGAAGTAATTGCTGGTAACAATGAAGAGAGTTTTGAACTTTACTGACATGAGCGTCATTGAAATATTAATAAGTTTGGTATTTTATTTTACCCGTCCGTAGGTACAGTACCTAATGAAGAAGGTGTACATGGCAATGAATTTAGAGCTGAACAGTGGCGACTTGGATGAATGCCTCTCACAGGATTCCCTCCAGCAGAGTGGGCTTACAGTCTGGAGGTTTCTGGAGCTGGTTAATTCAGGAGGTTTCTTTAAGGGAATCGAAAGAGAAACCATCAGCATGGCCATCGAAGAGGTGTATCAGGAGATAATCCAAGATGTTCTCAAACAGGTTGTTACTTGATTCTAGCCCCCTTTTTTCCACATTCTTCCCGCGCTTTACAAACATGTTGTAAAATATTTGAAATGATTTTTCCCTGACACAGAAGAGCTGGCTGGTGGTTAGCATTATAGAGGGCAACAGACGCTGGAAGAGAATCGAACAGAGATGGTGGGTGGACTTGGGCCATTATATAGTTGTGAAAGCAGATGGGAGAAACATGGGCCTAGAGTAGGCTTTGGGAGATCAGATGTGAGGGATGTGCATAAGTGCTAGTGTGGCGGTACGGGAAATATCGGGTATCGTTATAGGGAATGAAGAATGGCAATGTGTACTGTGAACAAAACAGTACTGAAGATTTGCTGTATTGGAGCCATTCCTGCAGGATAGGAGGGCAGGGCTACGGTACCGTGGGTTGGACTGCTGAGCTGTTGGGATTACTCAAAATCGTGTTGTGACAGTGGTACTGTAGGAGATTTAGGAAGGTAGGAGAGCGCGGCTGTGGTAATGTGGGATTTGTGTACAGTGGCAGGTAAGGTCTGTGTTTCTGTGGTGATTTGAGTGACAGAAGGGCAGGGTTGTGCTAGGTCGGGAGTGATGCAGCCTGATATTGTGTCTTATGTTGGCGGAGTCTGTGTCAATTAGAAGGGCAGGTTGTTAATAGTGTGGCAGTAGAATGTGAGGGAATTGACACTGGGAGTTTCTTTGAGTTGGATGAGAAGATTTGTGGTGTCAGTCCTGTAAGGAAGCAGTGAAGGTTTATGGAGGTGGAGAAGATTTTTGATTCAGTCGGAATTTCTGTAAACTACTGAGGTAGTTCTGTGGCGTTGCTAAGTTAAAGGGAATCCATGAGCCAGAGGAAGGAAGGCCTGGGATACTGAGGGGTACTGTGGTGCTGAATGGTCTGGGGTACGGTGCTGAATGTTTACAGAATGTTTATACGGGTGCCTGTGAGTTTAGAGTAGAGAGTGACTAGAGCAGGTGTCTCCAACAAGTAGCTTGTGAGCTACCAGTAGCTCTCCAGCTACCTATGAGTAGCTCTTCTGTGTGCTGCTGACTAATATAAAAGCTTTTACTTGGTTGAATTATTATTTGGGAACCAGAATTAAAAAGCATATATTCGAGATGAAAATGTGTACATTTTTAGAACTCATAAGCTGAGGTTTGGAGAAAAATGGTTACATTTTCAAAATGAATTAAAAGCTATTTGAATTGGAGAGATGTATTGCTCATATTATTACCTTGGTGCCAGGGGGATTGAGGCTATGCCCGTTTTGTATTACCCATGTAGATGCATTCAAAATTGACAGTGCTTTTGAAACTTTACTGCTGGCAACCCCGCTTAATGCACTGATGTGATCACTGTTGACAATCCTGGATGGGGTGGTCACCGTCACATCACTAACATTAGTAGCTCAGGCTGATTGTCATTCAACCTAAGTAGCTCTTATTACAGAAAAGGTTGGAGACCCCTGGACTAGAGTATCTGTGTAATACTGATGCTATGCTGCTGGTGAGGCTGCTGTGGGTAGGAGAACTTACAAACCAGAGAGCAGTCTTAAATATCAGGATTTATAAATCAAGACAATGGACATATGAAATCTGAGACATGTCTTTTGTGTTAGGACGCCTTTTAGAGGGAGAGACACTCCTGAAACCTGGTAAAGCATGTAGATAAAAAAGTTTCCCTTAAAGGCAAAGGAAGGAGGCCATTGCTTTAAGTGGACAGAGAGACTCTGGCTTTGAGTACAGACACATTATGTTTATTCATATACATTTGGAGTGTACTGGCGCTTCTCAGACGTGCTCTCTATACTATGGGACAGCTAGGATCTTTTTTAAGCAATAATATATTTTTAATTGTATAGCGTGATCATTTGACATCACGGATTGCTAGACGTTTAACAGGGCTGATGGAATGCTTCTCAGCATGGATGCTGCCATTGTAATGGGGCAAAACTGGGACTCCTTTTGCCAAAAGTTGCTCTGTAATATAGCATGAGAATGAAACTTAATAGGCAGTGATCTATTGTTTGGGAAAATATCTGTACTGCTATGCAAAGTAGCCAGACAGTAGAAACCCTTCACTTCTGGGCTGCTACACTTGTATGTGAAAGTAGGGGATTTGTCTCTGTGGCTTATACTCTGTTAATGCACACCTCACAGAATGTGGATATTTATGGGAAGTCGTTTTGACAGAGAGAGGTCACAGGGGTAACTACAGACGTGGCAAGTCACCTTTGCTGTTTTCTGGACCTAAACCTAGTTTGAAGGGGTACAGAGTGGCAAGGCAGAGGCAAGTAGTCCAGGGCATCCTGCAATCTTAGAAAATCTCTGGATATATCAGAAGAATACTAAGGTTAGTTTGAGTAAGTTAGAATTTATGGACAGGGTCTTTGCACACATTAGGGTCCTGGAGCCATAGAATAGCATCAGTAGTCTAGAACCAAGTAGGCATGTTAATGTAGAGCCGAATGGGTAGGCCTAGGTAGTGAATTGAAATGTGTGGATGGATATGGTGTTTGAGATGAAAAGGGAGGTGTGGTATGGAACATTGTATAGATCCCAGAACCCAACAGGCAGATTTGAGATGATCTGGGAGCTAAACAGGCAAGTGTTGCTTAGTTGCATGGTCCCCGTGTTGAACAGGCAGGTGTGACTTGGTACAGCTGGGTAGAGACAGCTTTATGATATTTGGGGCAAATGCAGAATCTACAGGCTAGCACTGCAGTGCATTTAGGATAATAGAGAGCGGGAATTGACATACCGGGTACAGCTTGCAGAGCAGATTAAGTCAAAATCTCTACAAATACAGGCTGGAGATGCAATACTTTAGTCTCAGGACCTTCTTCGGTCTATGCCACTGCTCTCTGCTTCCGCTCTGTCTTCCTCCTCATTTTCTTCTCTTATGATTAATCGTCCTCCTTCTCTTCCCCTTCTTTTTATGTCTTGCTATCCATATCTTTACAGTCTCCATGTTATGTTCATCCCATTATCTCCTGTGTGGCATCAGTCACTCTTTCTTTCTCACTGCTTCCATCCTTGATCACTTCACATCTCTCAATATATTATTTGGCTTGTCTCGGTGTTACATTAAGTATGTTTTCTCTTGCACAACATCCGGTTGGACTCAGGGATACTTGTGGAAGAGAGGAAATCTGCGCAGAAACTGGACGGAGCGCTGGTTCACACTCAAGACCACATCCCTATGCTACTACCTCAGCGAGGAGCGGAAAGACAAGAAGGGGCTCATCCCACTGGATAAGAGCTGCTGCGTGGAGGTTAGTTGGCCAGGAGTGCAGGGCTGAAAACG
This sequence comes from Calotriton arnoldi, assembly GCA_963921515.1. Taxonomy (NCBI): domain Eukaryota; kingdom Metazoa; phylum Chordata; class Amphibia; order Caudata; family Salamandridae; genus Calotriton; species Calotriton arnoldi. The sequence continues at coordinate 312,401 of CAWUFW010002560.1, read as the reverse complement.
TCATCATAGCCTGTAAAGATGGTGGGGCTCTCCTAACGCCCGCCTAATGGTTTATGTCCCAAAACCTTCTACATGTCTGTTTGCTTATAGGAATAGTTTAGTAACGCTCACCACACTTGCAGTTTACACCATCCAACCCTTTTGGCCTCCAAATGATAAAGCCTATAGGCATCTCATGATGCACCTCAACCTGAAGCATATAACTTTTTAACTATTCTCTCGGTTCTGATACCACCTTCGGTATTTAAGATCAACTACTTTCCTACTCTAATTCAAACACCCCAGTGCTGATCCATCTATGCATGTGTACTATCGTCCTGTTTCACATCTTCCTTTCTTCTATAAAATCATTACAGGCATTATGTCAGTCTCACTACATTTCCTACTTCCTAATACCTATTTAATACTTTCCAATCTAAATTTAGAACTCTACATTCAATTGAAATTGCACTTTGTCATACATCCAAATTTGCATGTACATACCATAAAATCTCTCTTCAGTACTAATACTCCTAGACATTTTGACTGCATTTCGTCTTTCAACCACATCACTCTTCTGTCTGTGCTCATCAACCTGTGCAACTAATGAACACTCAACTGGTTCTCCTGTTATTTCTCTGACAAAACCCTTTTTGTCTCCTGGTGTTCATCACTCCGCACCTTACTCCCGTGCCTGTTGGTGTTCATCAAAGCTCTGTTCTGCGTTATCTGCTTTTCTCTCTTTACACTACATCTCTGGGAGACATACTCTTGTCATTCAGTCTTTCTTATCATCTATATCCCAATGTTAAATTTTCTTCTCGTTTCCAACATTTACCTCAAATCTCCAGTTCAAAGTCTCCTACTGCCTCACAGTTATTCCCTTATGTCAAACCCCTCCAGGATATAAATTATTTACGTCTCTGCTAAATCAGAACCCACAAATCTGCCAATTCATATTTTGTTTCCACCTGACATTGTCAAACCCGTTGCTGGCCCGAAACCTTGGTTTATATTTAAGCCCCAAATGACTCCAGAACACTTTATCACTTTCACAGCCAAAGCTGGCTAACACCAACTACTCGTAATAATCCCATCATGTGGTCCCACATCCCCTTTCATACAGCCAAAACATTATTCTTCACTGTCATTTCGAGCACTTTCAATTATTGTAACAGCTTACTAGATGGCCTACTCCAGTACTCATTCAATCCGTTGGACATAGTATGTAATTTTGCTATTTCAACTCTGTATGACCTTCACAACCATAACCCTGCACCACTCTAGTGTCATTAAATCAGCTGATTATCAGCAAAAAACAGGGAAACATACAAATTCCTAATTCTGTTTTTCAAATCTATAAATGTTCTATACCCCATTTGTTATCTCAAATGCTTTGTGACTTCTTGCAACCTCCACTCAACTAATCTAAAACTTGTCTCTCCCAAATCTAATGGTGCTATTTCATGATTTCACTCATTCAACCAAACAAGCCGTACCTCTGGAATGGACTCTTATTTCAACTGTACCCCATCTCCTCGTTTTCACTTTCAAAAAGCAGCTTAATATTTCATGTACTTGGACAAATGGTCACAACTAATTCTTACCAACTAGCGATTACGCTCCTATGCTCTCCTATTAAGCACTAGGGTAAATATGTGTTCGTAGGATTGTGGCTGTGGACTCCCATGCTCTGCGTTCTCCACTACTGCCATCTAGTTTTGGGCTCGATGTTTGCAAGTTGATTTTCTTCGATGAAGTCTTTTGAGTCATGAGATACATGGTCACTCCTCCCTTAGTGGGCAATGTGCATGAACACTGACACTATGTTAGATTGTTTTTTCTGCCATCGGGGTCGGATGTGTACAAGCCGGGGCTCCAAGGTTCGACATGTCTCCCACAGTTTTTGAACCCACATAGTGAAAATTTGACATCTAGCATCAGAAAAACCAGTTCGTCAATACCCTCCAAATACTGCCCAGCAACCGAGTGTCCGAATGCCATGGCCTCGCATCCTGTCAGGGCTGCAAGCCCTCTTCGTCTACCTTCGACACCAGAGAATGTAGGTCGTCAGAGGGTGATGGAATGAACACCTTCCAGAAGTGCCCCCGGTCGGACCATCATGAGGCTTGTAAACTCTCTCTCTCTCTCCCTGGACCACGACATCACCTTGTGAGAAACTTGTCTCACCTTCTGCTCAAAGAAGACCATACGGTATTGAAGGGAAAGGTGTTGGGTGCACCGCAAGATGCCCCAGCAGTTGTCCGCTGACATCTTCGGCGAATAGGACACCTTCCGCCCAGAGGTAGGAGAAGGCAACGGCCACTCCAGCACTCTGCTGCACCAAGCCACACCCATCCTGGAAGCCTTTTCCTCCACTTGCTCTGACTGTGTTGAAGGAGAAGAAGCTCTGCCAACCCCCACGACCAGCGGCCTTCAAATAAAGACAAACTCCAGGGTTGTAAGTACAGTCGGCTCTGGCATTCACTCAAAGTCTCACTAGAAGCCCTATGCCTAAGCAGCAAACACAGAACAGACCCATGTTAACCATAAATCAGGACAGTTACTTTTTATAAGAACACAAAGCAGTCTGTTAAACTTCATTGCACTTAGCCTGCTCTGTTATCACGCCGACAGTATCTTTTCGTAATGAGGCACATAAAACATAATTCAAACAAGTGACTTATGCTATCAAAAAGACAAATTACTGGTGCAAAATCTTTAAGCAAAAATACTTTAAGACAAGACAATATACAAAAGGATCCTAATCCATTGTACTTTTTCAGATAACTAAGAGTCCCACATATCAATAAATTATGACATAAAAAAGTTTCCAACACAATATTCCACCTTGTTACAGTAATTACAACCCCTTATCTTTTGAACTGAAATTTTCAGTGGTCCATTTTGGGTCCGAAGTACGAATTCTTCTAATCCCGTGCTGTGACGGACTCTCCTTAACCATATAGAAATACCAATGCGTTTCAGCCTTCCTTATGATGACCTTTAGATTAAACTGAAGGTCTTCCTCAGGGATGTATGTACACAGTTGTAGGACACTACATATGGAGAATAAAAAGAACAAATCCTAATGAGTATAAACCCTTAACGTCATGTGTTCATATGCCTATTGATACTTTGAAACATACATACATATTCCACAGTGGGCCTATGTGTAGTTGACTTAAAAATGGAGAACTCCCACAAAAAGCTCCTGTTATCTATGGTGGGACTTGCTTGACCACATTTATTGAATATATATCTGAATTTCCAACAGGGCCAGCTGCAGAAAGATAGTAAAAAATATTTGTTTTCGGAGCAGCCCATGAAAAGACGAGACCGCAATCAATTGCGCTCCACTAATTAGAAAACTTCTTCCCGGTGACGTTGCCTTCAATGCCTCCGATTCCTTTACTCTTTGTAACATACATCCTCGATGTGCAGGCATATTTCCCGACTATATTCGTCAGGTTCACCGCATTATCGCTGACTTCTTCATATTAACCTTCAAACCAGTTGGTTCCTAATCCCAGATGTTCTGCTGGGCTTCTTGTTTCCAACACAGTTTAGGACGCTACCCCTGTGCTTCTTTTATACTCGGTGTCATCGTTTAACAACATAACTGGGTTACAAGTGCTTCTACCCTGTGGTATTCTGGGTATTGTGGTCCTTTCAGGATTTCCGGCACAAGGAGATTTCCACTGTTTTTTTACGTGGGAAAGTGTATTCCTTCTAGTTTAAATATTTCGGTTTAAATCTTTTTATTGGTTTTGGTACTGAAGAAGAACAATACAAAAAAACATCTCACCTACATCCACCAGCCGGCGAGGAACAATCAGTGGAGAAAGAATGGAACTAGAGAGAATAGACAAAGAGAAAGGGGTATTTAGAATACGGGGAGGTGATGGTCTTTGAGGTATGGATGACACATGCCGCCTGTTCAGAGATGGAAGGTGAGTGCAGTATCAGTGCTAGGGGTAGTCAGTCAGCGATCGGGTCCGTGCGTATAAGGTAAGGAAGCGTAAGTAGGCAGGGCATGTCAGTTCTAAAAACTCCTGTGACAGGAACCTCAGACAGGGTCCCCATGCCTTTTCAAATTGGGGCATTTTTTGCTCTACTGAGGCCCTTAGCTTCCCCATGGTAACAAGATCCCAGATTTTGTACAGCCAGTCTAAATGAGTAGGTATTTTGGTCATACCCCAACGTGTCAGTAAAATCTGTTTGAAGGCGCATAGGGCCAGAGTGATGGCTCGCACAGCGTGGATTCCAAAGGATAAGTCAGGGTATTCAGGAGGCTCAGCAGAATATAGCTCGATAATCTGGGGAGTTCAGTTTTATACATTCAGTCAATGGAAGCGAGAACTTCAGCCAGTAATGCTGAAGCTTCGGGCACTGCCAAAGAAGATGAGTTAAGATCCCCACTTGTTCGCAACCCCTCCAGCAGCGTGCGTCCCCATCTCTCTTCCAGTGAGTTGTTCGTGCAGGGGTATAGTACCAACAGTGGACTATTTTGAGGAGCGTTTCTTTGCCTGAGGCGCTACGCGCAGAGGAATGGGCTCGCTTTAGAATGTCTGACCATTCTTTAGAGGTGAAGGGGCATTCACACTCTTTCTCCCAAAATAGCTGTGCCAAGGATTTGACGTGGGTCTGTGGAGTGCTGAGAAAGGCATAAATGTCAGAGAGGAGATGTTTATCAGTATTTCTAGTAAGAAGCCATTTCTCAAATGATATTAGAGGACGGCTAACTTGAGTGTGGATGGAGGGCTGAGTGACCCAGTGGCGAATAGCTAAGTACTGCCAGCGAGTGGAGGATGGGATATTATAATGGCACTGGATCTGAGGAAAGTCCAGTGGTCCCGTGTGATTCTTTTGCAGTTGGCCTGTTGCCATTGTCAGTAGCTATGTAGCTGGAGCTCTGGCATGCGGGCGGAAGTCTGGGTTTCCAATGATTGGAGTTGGTGGGGAGATGTGAGTGGATAACTTTTTCAGGATCTGCACCCTGTCCCTAGTCCCCATTGTAGCTCTAAGAACAGGTGATATATATACCTCAGGTGGTATGGGGTGTTTGGGCAGCCAAGGCACCTTCCAAATATGAATGCCGGCGACTGCTTGGTCAATGCAGCACCAGTGCTTCCCTGAAAGGGGCCTGTTACATTCCACTATATACCGAAGTTGTGTAGCTTAGTAATAATGTGTGAGGTGAGGAATCCCGAGGCCTCCCTCTGCTGGGGATAAGTATGCCTGTTTTTTGGCTATGCGTGCTTTCTTACCCGCCCAGAGGTAGTCTTCTATAAGATGTTGTAATTTGTTCAAAATTTGTGGAGGGGTTGCAGAGGTAATGTCTGCATAGCATCTAAAATCTTAGGCAGGAGAGTCATCTTAATAGCTGCAGGTCGTCCGAGCCATGAGAGCGTGTATACGTTTCCAAGTCTGTAAGTCAGATCGTGCTTTCAACAGTAGGGTGCCATTGTTGCTCTCACCAGTCACCACTAGTGTAGAGTGGATTTGGAGTCCTAAGTATACTACCACTTGCTTGGCCCATAAGAAGGGAAAAAGGCGCTTAAGGGTAAGTCGATCGGCTGTCAGGACTGTTGACTTTAAACCCAGAGGCTTTCCAGAAAGCCTCCAGTTCCTCCATTAGCGGGGACAAGGACTTGAGGGGATGTATCAGAGCTAGCATGACATCGTCCGCATAGAGAGTGAGCTTATGGTCCCTCCCACCCATGGTGATACCTGTTATTGTGGGATTCCTACCAATACGCTCCCCGAGGGGCTCTATATATAGGCCGAAAGGTAGCGGAGACAAGGGGCCAGGCTTGTCTGGTGCCGCAGGCAATGTCAAAGGGAGAGGATGTCAAGCTGTTAACCCGTACAGTCGCCCGGGGAGCCTTATAGCTACACCAAACCCAGCGTCTGAACCGCTCACCAAGGCACATCTTTTGAAGCACCGAGAACAGGTAGGGCCAATGTACCTAGTCAAACGCCTTCTCGGCGTCAACCGACAGTAATAGCGCAGTAATCCGGGAGCGTTGAGTTTTATCTAGGAGGTGACGCACGCATTTAGTATTGTCGCTACAGCTCCTCTCTGGAATAAACCCCGCTTGATCAGGGTCTAAAAGGCCCTGCATGTAGGTAGCCAGTCGGTTCACCAATATGGTGATAAAAATCTTAGCGTCAACATTTGATAAAGAAATTGGTCGGTATGATGAGCAATGCACAGGGTCCTTACCGGGCTTGGGCAGCCCTGTTATGGTAGCAAGATTCATAGTGTCTGTTAGAGAGCCCGTGGTGCTAAAAGAATTATACAATCGTGTAAGTATAGGAGCCAGGGAGGTCGCAAAAAGCTTATAAAAATCAGAGGTGTAACCGTCCTGTCCCAGAGTCTTGCCTGATTGCAGGTGAGAAATTGCCACCAGCACCTCATCAATTCGAATGTCATGGTCCACACGGGAGGCATCTTGTGGTGTCAAGTGTTCCAAAGTGGCCTGTGTTCAGTACAAGGAGGCATCTTCCTCCTTCAGTTCCTCAGCAGAGTAAAGAGTGGCATAAAAGCGCTCGAAGGACTGGGCAATTTGCTCATCTTGGAGTAGCAGTAGCCGATCCCCTTAGGGCCCCTCGATTTCAATCACCCATTGTCTAAAAACGTGGGCCCATAGACGGTGTGCCAGAAGGCGTCCTTCTTTGTTACCCCTACGTAGTATGTCTGGTGTGTAAAAAGGCATATTCTGCCCTATCCATGTCTAGGGCATTGAACTTTTTGCATACTGCAGTGAGTTCGCTGCGTGTCTTGTGTGAGCTCAATTGTTTGTGTGCCTCTTCTAGTTCCTTCACCTGCCCCTTAAGCATGGTCCTTCTATCCCGGTTCAGGCGTGCTACAAAAGCGATCAGCCGACCGCGAAGCACTGCTTTCAAAGTGTCCCATAAGAGTGCTATGAGTGTGTCAGGGTTATCATTGGTATCTAGAAAGTCACTAATCATTCCTTTTAATCCCTGTGATATGTGACTCATATGTTAAGAGCCTATGTTTAAGGCGCCAAGTGCGATGTTGGGGAGTCAGGCCTGGCAGGTGTATAGTGATATTAAGCAGGCATGATCCGAGAGTGCTGCTGCACTAATATCGATTATCGATAGCAGTGGTGGAAGCCAATAAACAAGGGGTCGTAAGGTAAAGGTCTACCCTAGCGTAAGTCTGGTGTGCGGCTGAGAAGAAGGTATAATCCCTCTCACGTTTGTGCCATACATCTGTGAGCCCATATGTGACTAGTTGCTCTAAACCCTTCAGAGAAAACGTACCCATTTGTCCTTCCCGTTGTATGGACCTATCCAGGCCGGCATCAGGGACTAAGTTGAAATCCCACCCAACTAGGACATCAGTATATGTAGTGACCGTCACCTGACCCAGTGCGTCAAGGATAAAACCCTCTTGATGGTCATTTGGAGCATATAAAGTGGCAAGCGTAAATGTATATGTCTGTATGGTGATGCGAAGAGACAAAAGTCTGCCAGGGACTTCAGCTTGCATCTGAACCACCCTGCCAAGGAAGTGGAAAGCCAAGAGAATTGCCACTCTTGCCCTTTTCCCCGTGAAGTATTGGTGATAGAACCATCAGGATCGTAAGTGTCTCCAATCCGCCTTAAGGAAATGTGTCTCCTGGATAAGACAGATGTCACAGTTGGACTCCCATAGCATAGACAGGAATGCAAAGCACTTCGCAGTCACGTTGAGGCCTCGAGCTTTATAGCTAATTATGTGAACCATCGATCACAATGTGGGAGGGTGTGGGCGAAAAGCTCAGACAAGGACTAGCTGTGATAAGTCTGAATGGCGGTCTATGTGGTAGTAATGTGTGAAGGCCATGTCACATCCTGAGCGATAGATAGGTAGAGGAAGGAGGGGAAATTAGAAAGTTAGCATAAGCAACATTAATAAACAACTGAACTAAGGTGATCGCTCCCAAATATCACAATAGGCAATGCGATTGGAGTTCATGTCGCAGCAGCCAAGGTCGTTGTACATCAATCCAGGGGGCAGGGAGCCCCTCACCGCCAGCACAAATCAATCCAGTACAGTGGAGTTGGGTCCCCAGCAGGTTGCACCCCACTGCAGCAGAGTTTTCAACTTTGTGGGCACCAAGACAGGGGACGCTGGTGCTCGTTCTGCAGTAATGGTGCCAGTCAATCATTTTCAGGTTCAGGGACAGTTTCTCGATGTTGGAGTTGGCAGAGGAGGGCTGATTTTTCTTTAAGGCTCTCGTCCTCTGTGGGTTTGGCTGGTCCTGATTTCTTCTTTCACACAGAACACCGGGAGCCTGTTGATGAGTGCAAAGGACTCTGTGGGGGGGGGGGGGGGGGAACGAGAGGTTTCGGCCCCTTGCATTTTATCAATGTTCAACACCGTTTTGCTTCCTCCAAGGTGCGCACACTTCGTGTCCCCTTGTTCCACACAAAGGTGAGGCAGAATGGGTGCCCCCAACAGTAGCGGATTCCTTTCTCCTGCAGGAAATCTGTTATAGGCCTCAGTAAGCAACAAAGCTGCAGGGTAATGGGAGAAATGTCCAGGTACAACCAGACTTTGACACCCTCGAAGTCTATGGCATTGCAGTCTCGTACGGCTAACCTAATGGTTTCTTTCTGTGTGTAATAGTGCAGGCGCGTTAAAATGTCTTGGGGCATACCAGGCATTTTAGAGGGGCAACCCACTCTGTGCGTTCTGTCCAGCACGATATCCTGTGAGGCGAGATCCGGTGCAGCATAATGGAAGAGCCTGCAGATGTAATCTTCCAGGCCCCCTTCTCACATTAGTCGAGAACAATTGATCAAGGTCTCACCTATTCATGAATTGCTCCAAAAAAGGATATATTTACGATCTTTTTGCAGTTCGACTTGATGGAAATTCAGACATATAATCAATAAATGTGGTCAAACAGGTCCCACCATAGATAACAGGAGATGTATTCAAGATAGTCGTGGGAGTTCTCCATTTCTAAGTCATCAGCACATAAGCCCACTGTGGGGTATGCATGTATATTTCAAAGTATTAATAGACATATGAACACATGGAATTAGAGGGTTATACTAATTAGGATTTGTTTTTTTATTCCCCATATGTAGTGTCCTACAACTGTGTACAGCCCTGAAGAAGACCTTCAGTTTAATCTAAAAGTCCCCGTAAAAAAGGCCGAAATGCGTCTTAATTTGTATAAAGTTAAGGAGAGTGTTATAATTGATTTATTTTTGGGGCACTTATTTATGCAAAAGAAAATATGGATTAGGATCCTTTTGTATAATGTCTTGTTTTAAAGTGCCAGTAATCAGTCTTTTTGAAAATACAAGTCACTATTTCGAATTACGTTTTATGTGCCTTATTACAAAATGATTCTGATGGCGTGATAATTTAACAGGCAAAGTGTGATGAGGTTTAACTGAATGTGAATACACTGTGCACGACTGACTGATTTGTGTTCTTATAATAAGTAATTGTCCTGATTTATGGTTAACGGGGGTCTGTTTTGTGTTTGGTTTATATGATTCTCTTCCCCCGTTTATCCTTAACTGGATCACACCCCGCTTTTGTAATAAACCTATGCCGAGGCAGAATACCGCTCCAGAGCGAGTTAGGCATCAAGCTCTATGCACAAGACACTGCCGCCTCCAGGGCCTCCACTGCCTTTGGGCTCCTGTTGGCACAAAGTGAACACTTTGGATTCGAAAAAGGACCAGTCTAAGGGTGTGGACACCTCTCAGCTGTCGAGCCCCACACGACACAAGGCCATTGACAAGCCTCAACCCCAATAACACAAAAAGGCCACCCTGGGTCAGGACAAAAGAAGAAAAAGTGAAAGGAGTGTAGGGGGAATTCCCTTTTATAGGGCGAATTCCCTCACCCAACCATGGGTGGCATGCTTCATCATCGGGAACCTCCTTGCACTGCGAACCTGGTCGCAGTGCGGGCTACTACCCCCTCTCTGAGAGGGAGGAGCTCAGGGATGTTTTAGTTGTATGTGACAAGAGGTATACTAAAACCTTATGATGAGCCGGGTGTGGAGGTAGAGTATGAGAAAAAGAGTGCTAGTGAAGTTAAAACTGACTACCTGGTATGTTGAAAAACAATTTTACTGGTACACCCAGGGGTCAGGGTTAAAAAACTGTTTTAATCCCATGCCCGGAGAATTCAACCTAGCATGGATGTTAGTGATCATAGGGTCGACATGTTTCAGCCGTAGTGCCCTTCGTAGACGTGCTGTGGCTTTCTTCAGGACCTAATGAGCGATGTGTGTAAAAGTAACACCAAACCAACTCAGGTTGGTGTTTGAAGAATGCGCCGACTGGCGGGTTGGACGTCAGTCGTGATAAACTGGTGTTCAGCGGTGTTCCTATAAATCAAAAGTTGCGTTTAATGACAAGCATGAAAAGCAATATAGTTACACTCCTTAATAGACGTCCCAAATCAATACAATCTGTGATTAAATACAGTGGCTACATATAAATAGTTATGAAAGCCATAAAAAAATCAGGGCTTAGCCGTCACTTGAGGGGAGCTAGTGGCAACTCATCCTCGGCGCACTCGAGGAGCGTTCCACAGAACCTAAAAAAGGTTGAGGAGGGGGCAAGTGGGGCTGTGAATCACAGTCATAGGTGCATACAGACTAAAAAAACTGTTGACTCAATGACGTTGAAGAGAAAGTACGTATAATTATATAAACTACTGGCACCAGTCAATATAGTTTGCCAAACATCTTATGAAGGTAAAATGCATACTGGAAATGAACAACATAGTGCCCCGCCGCAAAGAGCAGAGCAACAGGCTGGCAAACACTCATAGTGCAGGTGTCAGGAAGCGAAAAATCGGAAGATGTCGCAAAGTGCTACACTGCCCAGGCATCAGTAGGATGCCCGAGACCGGAAGGGAAAAGGGGTATGAATGAGAGCATGAGGCACTCAACAGTGACTGCACAACATTGACGCTGTAAAGAGAGCAGTTGGGGGGGGGGGGAAACAAGGAACCTCAGAATAACAGACCCCAAAAGACAAGGAGCGGAGGCTAGCCGTAATAGCAGAATTACTAAAGTGTCCTTAATACTGGAGCTCCGGAATGCGGAGCATGCACAGTAAGCGTGCTGGACAGATACTGGTTCCCAAGGAAAGGAAGTGCGGGCTGGCCGTGAGGGAAGCATGCCCAAAACAACCTTGGAAAAGAAGCTCTGAAATGCGGAGCACGTGTAGGACAGAATGGTGGTGTCAGAGGAAATAAGCCCAAAGCATACTTAGTCATGAGGCTCCAGTATGCGGAGCGCGTTTGAATGCTTGTGGCTAAAAGAACTAATAGCGGTATCGGGAGGAGACGTCCTGCCCAACCGCAAACTAGCAGCGAAAAACAAGAAGATCGGCTCCAGACGCCGAGCGCGGCGCCGGGAATTTATAAGAAGCATGTAAAGAGGCGGGACCGGGGCGGGGGAAAAGGGGTCCATGAGCCTAACGCCGGGCATGTCATGGAAAAACTTACCTCTGCTCGGAGGACTGCTGCTTGCAGTGTGCGTCCGTGGAGAGCTGGAGGGAAGTCGGGACAAAGGGCCCGAAAGAAAAACACTGGGTGGGCGGGAACTGAACTCCGCCCCCAGGGGGACAAGTGTCAACCCCACTCAAGACTGGCACCGAAGACACTGTTGATGGCGGTGCAGAGGCCTCCGTCGACTCCGAAGAGGGCATCAATGTGGAGGGCACCATCAATGACTGGCTCTGAGGATTCAGAGCAGCCCATGCAGCAGAGACTCCAATAAGAGCTCGAAGTAGTGCAGAAGTGGCTCTTCGTTCATCCCTTCAACTGAAACATTTTGGCCAAACCACCTCTCCGAAGCTAGCAGAGATACAGACTCACAAGAGAAGGCTTGCCTTTGAGGATTAACCCGTATTGCAGACCTCCCCCAGAGGCAGGGGCACAAGCTGCGCCCCTCCCCCCCACCCCCTCAAGTGCTGCTTCCACCTAAACTTCATCCACCTTCTCTACCTCCATTGCTGTGCTCACACACACACACACATACTACCCTCACTGCCTTTGCCAGAGTCATCTGAGGAGTTTCCATGCTCCTTTTCCAATACAGGCTGGCCCTTTAGTCTTGCTGATTCCCATGACACACCTTTTAATCAAAGACCTACAGATGACCCTTGGGACCCCTACGATGTCAATCCCCTCCTTCCTCCAGGGTGATCCAGGCCTCAACCTCTATCGCGTTAGAGCTTTTTCCCCCCTCCCAAGATACCTCAGTATACCATTAGGTCATCCAGCAGGCAGCCGGCTTCCATAAGGAGGACATGTATGCCCTCCATGAGGAAGAGCACTTCCTCGTGGAGACACTTTCTAAATCAGAGTCGAAGGTGCAGTTTTTGCGAATGTTCAATACGACACTTAAATCTGACTGTGAGACATTCAAGGAGCCCATGAAGGCAAGAGTAGAAATACCTACATTGAAGAAGGAGTACAAGCCCACCTCAAAGACCCTGTCTACATCTGCTGCTGTGTTCCCCTGACTCCCTACTAGTCCATACTGCCCACAGAGCGGACTTTGGTCAGGTTACAGGCAATGTCCCACTGCCTGATAAAGAGACCAAGAAGCTCAACTCAGTTGGCAAGAGTGTAGTCATAGGAGCATTTAACCATTGTCGAATAGCCTACTCAGTCGGGCTCCGCTTCCGCTATGACCCATCCCAGTGAGAGGAAATGCAGGATCTGGTTAAACATCTCTCTGAGGAGCTCATGAAGATAGTGTCCATGAGCAAGACCATCTCCAACGCCAACATCTGTTCTGTCCGTGACTCCATGGACACAGCCTCTCAGGGTGTTAATACCAGCGTTCTCCTGAGACCTGGCTCCACATTTTAGAGCTTAAGCTGGAGGTCCAACAGCATTTCGTCAACCTACCATTTGGAGGGAAAAACCAATGTGTGCAACATGTTGACAAGATGCTGGAGAAAATCGAGAAGCAGACCAACATCGCAAAATTAACATGTGGAGTCTCCCAGCTCTAGCTGCCATGGGAAACCTTTGGAGGTAGCGAGCTAGAAGAGGAGCTATAGCCACTTCCCCTGACCAGTCACAATCCTATGAGAGAGATCAGTATCTCTTCCACGAGTAGGTGGGCTGGGGTTATACCAGAGGTGTCTACAGAGTCAATAACAATAAAAGTAGGGGTAGAGGAGGCTCTGTTAAAGGGGCCTCCACCTCCAAACACTGACATGCCCCGCTTCCCTCCAATCATATCACCTGTTGGGGGGAGACAGCATGATTTCCTCTCCTGCTGGGTGGAAATCGCCTCAGACAAGTGGGCTCTGACAGTGGTCTGTCATGATACTGCCTAGAACTCCTCACACCCTCCCAGCACCCCACACCATAGACATGCCTTCAGCAGAGAACATCTTTGCCTTCTCCAGGAAGAGGTGTAGGCACTTCCCCACAAGGGTGCAACAGAAAGAGTGCCCTCTGACTACTGTAGCAAGGTCATCTACTCTCTTTACTTCTTCATTCCCAAGGACAGCTCCCTCAGGCCAATCTTGGACATCGGGCCCTTCAACAAACACATCTTGGCAGAACATTTTCCCATGACAACCCTGCAGGACGTAATTCATCTCCTCCCAAAAAGCAACCACATGAAGCAGTTAGACCTCAAGGTTGCCTCCTTTCACATAACCATAACCAACATAGCTTTGTCCAACTTCGTAAACTGCGTAAGATCAGACGCCTTTTTAGCAAAGAGGCCAGCACTCAAATTGTGATTGCCCTTATCCTTTCAAAATTAGATTATGGAAATGCCCTCTCCCTTGGCATTCCATTATATCTGAGACACCGTCTCCAGATGATTCAGAATCAAGCAGCTAGAATCATCCATCTTAAGGATAGAAGATGTCACATTACCCCGCTACTTAAAGATCTCCACTGGCTTCCAGTGGAGCAGCGTGTGATGTTTAAAATCGGCTGTATCCTTTTCAAAGCCACTCAAGAAACCGGCCCAAGTTTCATTCTCTCACGCATCAGCAAGCACCTGCCTCAGCGTAATCTGAGATCGAAGCATCTGAATCTTTTGACGGTGCCTAGAATTAGACGGAAACACATTGGAGGGACCCGGTTCTCTTATCTGGGCCCGAAGTTTTGGAACTCTTTGCCTACTGCTATTAGGCTGGAGGCTGACTACATGCGGTTCAGGAAATCTCTAAAAACCTGGCTGTTCTCCCTGGCCTATAATTAGCGGATCCTCTATATGTTCTTCCCGTTCTTTTTCTACTCAAACTCATCAGCGCCAAGAGACCTGTAGGTGAACGTGCGCTTACATAAATTCCCGTATAACATAACATAACATTCACACCACACTGCCCTTTGGGATTACTACTGCACAAGGGTGTTCACGAAATGCCTGGTGGTGAAGGCCACTCATGTGTTTCCCTACCTTGACGATTGGCTGATCAAGAGCGCAGGCAGTCAGCAATGCCTAGCTCAAGCTCAAGTCACAATCTCCTTGCTCCTCAGCCTGGGATTCACCATAAATGCAAAGTTCTAGCTTCAAATCCTGTAGATCCAGTCCTTCCTGGGTTCCATCCTAAATGACTTTACACGCAAAGCATACCCGAACCAGGGTATTATATTGCACCTATATTGCATTGGCCATTTCCCCAGTAGGCTGAAGCCTTTGAGCTAGTTTGAAAGCCATGGCCTCTCCTGGTGCCTCTGTCACTTTCCCTAGCTCACCAAGGTTAATTGCAGCAGGCACCGGGAGGCTTCAAGAGAGAGAGTAAGAGAAGAAAGAACTGGAAGGTAGAAAGTCATCAGAGAGGTAAACAAGAGAGATGAGAGAAGGAGAGAAAGAGAGAATGGATAGATGAAATGAGAGAGATTGTGAAAGGGGATGCATTAAGCGGGCTAATTCGAGCATTTTTGCCAGGGCTGCTTTTGGTGCCCCAGTCTGTCATGGACGTCAACCAACAGAAGGTGTTGGCATTGCAGAATCTACTGCCTCTTTTTCATATCAGGCATCAGTTTATGGTCAGAACTGTAAAGCACCTCACAAATCTGACTGCCTCATACATCACCATAGTGCCCCATGCCAGGTTCTACATGCGCCTGTTGCAGAACTGCCTTTTGATGGAGTGGGCACCAATGAAGGGTCATTGGGAAGATCTAGTATTGTTGAAGGCCAGCAGCTAGCGCTCTCTGCAGTGATGGAACATCAGCAAACTGTTGCAGAGCAGGCCTTTCATAGACTCCATCCTGCAGGTGACCATTACCAAGGACGCCTCCGTCTCAGGCTTGGGGGCACCTAGATGATATGAACATACAACAGGAGCGGCCCCCTCAATACCAGGGGAGCCACACCATCTACCTTGGGCTCCTGGCCATATGCCTAGTTCTCAAAGTCTTCTTTCAGGTCAGGTCATTAAGGGCAAGGTAGTCCTTATCAAGACAGCCAGTGTGACCATTTATTACCTCCAGAAGCAAGGCGGGACACATTCTTCCAAGCTGTCAACACTAGTGCAACAGATCTGGCATTGGGCCATGTGCCAGCGCATAATCCTCCTGGCACAATACCGTCTGAGGATAGACAACTACTTTGCTGACATGCTCAGCATGATGCATCAAAAAGTCCATGAGTAAGATTTCCACATGCAAGTCATACTCACTTACTTCCACCATTGAGACACCTCACAGATGGACCTGTTCACCACCCACGACACCTCAAAATGCTGCCACTTCACCCACTTATTTGGATGAACTGGCCAGGGTTATTTGCATATGTTTTTTCTCCTCTCCCACTCCTTCCGTACGTGGTAAGGAATATGCTACAAACATCCCTCACACTCATCCTGGTGGCTCCCACTTGGCCAGGCAACCTTGGTATCATGCTCCTCGAGATATTAATCAGTGCCCATTAGAAGCTCCCCAACAGGCCAGACCTTCTCACACAGAACCAAAATGAGTCACCTGAACCTCAGACAGCTCAACCTAGTGATCTGTCACCTGAGGTCTTAGAGTTTGGCTTTCTCAGTCTCCTGCAGGGGTGCATGACTGTCCTCAACGAAGCCTGCAGACCTGCTGCCTGTGTATGTTATGCTGCAATGTGGGAAAGTTGTCCCTTTAAAGTCTACTGTCTAAGACATCATTTGCTAACTCTTGCACCTACAAAAGTCACCACCTCCATCTGCCTACACCTAGCCGCTATTGCTGCCTACATCCAAAACAGGGAACCTCTTTTATTATTTATGAACCCTATCAGCAAGGCATTCACAGAGGGCCTCAAGAGTATCATACCTCTCAGGGTGCCCCCACCCCTGCATGGATCTTAATGTTGTGCTCAAGCTCACATTACGTTCTTGCTCCTCTTCAAACCACTGCACCCTTAGCCTTTGCAATTCCTCTCATGGAAGGTAGAATTCCTTGTAGCCATAACTTCTCTCAGCCGCCTCAGTGAGCTGCAGGCACTTACTCTGCAAGAGCCTTTCATTCAAGTTCAGTGACATGGTTCTTCTCAGAACTTATCCTACGTTCCTGCCCAAGGTTGAATCCCCTTTCCACATAACAAAACTATAGAGCTCCCAGTCTTCTTTCCACAGCCAGACTATGGCAGAGAGAGCTCATCATGCTCTTGATGTAAAATGGGCTCTCATGTACTAAATTGATAGTCAGACCTGGTATCACAAAGAAACAAATAACCCTCTGTGCTTCTCAGGGCACACTGACCATGGCCTTTTTGGGCAATATATTTGTAACTGATATATTGCAAAGCGGCTACCTGGTCACCCCCACATACGTTTACCAAACACTATTTCTGGGTATCCTAGCCTGTCAACAAGCTATGGTTGGCCAGACAGTACTAAGAACTTTGTTCCGGATGTCTGAATCATCAACGGGCTAACTACGGCCTAAAGACGGTACTGCTTTACAGATTATGCATAGCATGTGCATCTACTGCCACACAAGCAACAAATGGAAATATTATTACCCTGTCTGTTTACAGCGTGTAGTGCTGTAGATTCACATGCTCTCATCCTCCTCTCTGGAGCCTGGGCCTGCTATAGATCTATCCTATTATCACCTGTTCTACATTTACAATATGCACAGCGTGCTAGCTGCTTTCATTCACCACTCAATACATACAATCACCCACTGTGCACAAAACAATCTAGTATGGAGTTGGTGCCCATGCGCATTGCCTTCTAAGAGATGAGTCACAGTTCATAAACAGATGCTTACAGGGTGCTTTACGTAGAGTTTGTCCAAATTTACTAGTACAATGGTTCAGATAGATAGAAAAATACAAACATGACATTATGGCACATGGGTACAGTTTAAAGGTGTAGGGCAGGGGGAAGTTGCATTTACAACTTGTATATACATAGTTGTTGCATCTAGTGATTTGATGGATTTCAGAGGAGCTGAAGTTGCATGAACTCATCGTGTCTACTGTTTTTGTGCTTTTTCACTCAAAGATAGCTCCACAGAAGCAATTCATGATGTGGCTAGAAGTTATAGGCGTATGTGATTTTTTTACAGATGGTTTTTTAAAGATGTTAAGGGTGGGCCATGTTTGATACTTAATAGTATGTCATTCAATACCTTTGGAGCAAAACCATTGAAGCAATGAGTTTGTGTGGAGGTTTTGTTGTAACAAAGTAGTTTCAGTTGGAGATTGTACTGCAAACGTGTCTTTCAATACCTGTGAATTTATTGTTCAGACAGTGAAGTGTATTTAGCTTCAGCGGTTGGAATATGATGCAGGTAAATCTTAAAGTACAATGGGCCTGGAATGATAGCCATTTGATTTCAGTTTGTGCTGGGGTCATATGAGCAGAATTTCTTGTGTTTATGATTAGTCCTGCATTTATCTGATAGACAGTTTGATCTGGGAGAGAAGTTCAATGACTGATTTTATATAGATAATTGGTATTGGGGTATATCTCTGGTTGATTTATCTTTATGAAAGGAGGATAGATTGGGTGCAATTGCTCTTTAAATTATTTCCTTTGATTCTCCCACACAATGCATACATCTCAAAATATCCAAAAATATCATTCATGATCATACATTTGTTTCACTAAATATGTTTAAAAATTTAAGCAAGTATACTATACTAACTTGAGTGACTATCTACTTTGAACTTTTGCAGTATATAGTAATATCTTAAAGTGTGCCTTTAGCCTATGTGGGTAATTCTGAGGGAGCAGAGAAACTGAAAGCAATTAAATGTTTCACTCATTTTTAGTCACCGAATTTAATATCAGTATCAGAATCGTTAGCAAGAAACAGTTTAATGATAATGAACCCAGTAAGGGAGTAATCTTGGTTCTGTATCATACGAGACTTATGTGCACATCTAACAAACTCAAAAACCTTGAATACCAGTGAAACACCACAATTGAATGCCAATGGATGGCACTCGAAAGCTCACCTAAAAGAAGGACAATAAGGGTGTGAAAAGGTTAAATAAAAATAAGCCCAGTCAGGAGGTATTTTGTGATATTAATTGTGTGAAATCGACATACAAAACGGCATCTGGCAAGCAAACGTGATGCAATTGAGAGGTAGTAGATAGAATAACGAGTCATGTAGGTTTTGGTCTTGTGTAAATTTCTATAGTAAAACCAGTGGCAATTTTCATGTAAATAACAGTATTTTTCCAGTTGCTTGGTACAGTTATATTAGATATCTGCATATTACGTGTGTGTATTCATGCACCTTTGACTATTTTTTGTGCACGTGGACTAGTACTGTGGAAATTACGCTGGATACGACGATTAAGGTTAGATACATTTTTAAATTTTTATTTCTCTTTTTCAACAGAAAATCAGGATATGATAAATAAACATATCACAAAACAAGCTCTGTAGCAATTAATAGATAATAGAATCTTCTGTATACAAACTCCTGTACTTCAACTCAAACCATAACTACATACGTAGTCAACAAAGAAAGGTATACATAAATTGACCAGGTAGCGATCAGTCTCCCAGATACAGCACATTGGTCAGAGTAACACCTTTATATCATGTAACAAATTATCCCAGATATCTTCAAATACAGACAATTGATTGTTGAGTTTGTATATTAGCCTTTCCTGCTCAGCCATGCCTATCAGTTCCCTCTACCATTTATCTGTATCTGGTGGTATTGGAGACTTCCAGTGCCACAAGACACTCAGAGTAATGACTGATAAGGCATTCCATCTACGTCTGTGATTCTGGAGACCAGGAATTTTCAAGAAATCATGCAATGGTTATAAGTAATTTTAAAGTCAATGGAGCGCCTGGTCTAAATTGTCTTCCAGTAGCATGTTTTACATTCAAAGTGGAGTTTTAAGCCTAAGTGTTTATCATGTTGTTCAAGTGCTATATTCTGGAAAATCCTTGACAGCTGGCAAGGTTCCATTCTATTACCAATTCATAAAAAAGTTTTTTGTAACTCTCCTTCAAATTAGTGTTTAATTGCAGTCCTCGGTGTGGATGGAAAATGATTTGGAAAGATGTGACTGCATAAAATAAAGTGGGGCTGATGACATTTTACCAAACAAGATTGCAGCAATCCTGTACTATTGAAGACAACTTAATTGCACTTTCAATGTTAATCAGTTGCTCTGTGTAGAACCCAGGGAAGTCAGCTGTATGCAACTTTTATGGACTTTAAGATTGCATTCAACTGTGTTGGCAGGAATTTGCTGTGGGCTAATCTGGCTGTTTGGGTCATCGTTCCATCTTTTCATCCCGCTATCTCAGAAACGTGGGTTAAAATAAAACGTGGGTTAAAATTAAATTGGGTGTCTCCACTGTTTGACAAGTAAGATTTACACCAACGTAGGCCTTAAGGAATTGTGTTCTGCCCCCCCACCCCCGCTTTCTAGCTTTCTAACCTGTATATTGCTAACCTTTGAGCTCATTTGACAAAAATCAGGAGCTCCAAACTTAGGAGGAGTATCAGTGCCCGTCCTACAATATATGTTGACGACATGGTTCTTTTAGATAGGTTGGTCGGAAGATGTTAAAGTGTGGCATATTGTTCCTTGATGGTGTGAAATTGGAGAGAGTAACTTTCTACAAGTATTTAGGCATGTGGTTGGCTTAAGGGAGAGAGTTTCAGTATAATTTGGCCTCACTTAAAACAAAAGTCACAGCCCTAAATTCTGCTTTTCTCCGTTTAAGAGGGGATCTTAGTGGCAGCCCTTCCATAGTGCAAAACGTTCGGATGATATCTGTCAAATTAATTCCAAGTTTCAGCTGTTACCAGGTTGATTTTCCTAGGAAATTTGCATGGTGGGCTGATATAGCACAGTGCTGCATGTTCCAAAGCTCATATTTTTAAAAGAATTTTCTCTTTTGAAGCAGGAACGTACATTTGAACAAAATATATTATTGGTTTAAATTTAAAGCGCTCCCAATGGATACTTTAAAAAGTTGGATGTGAAAGGAAATAAATGCAAGTGTTTCTGACCCGTGATTAAATTATTTGAATAACTTGGTAACAAACTTAGAATTAGCTTCTCTTTGGGCTTTTAATTTAACTTGCAACAGTGAAAAACGTGCTTTTGCTCTGTGTAAGCAAATTACACTGAAAGAAGACCATAGGCACTGGAAGGGAAAAAGCCTTCATGAGTATCACTGTCAACTTTTCATCAAGGTCAAGTTCAACAGTATGCACTTAAGCCATTAACACGGGCATTCAACAGTATGCACTTAAGCCATTAACATGGGCATTCAACAGTATGCACTTAAGCCATTAACATGGGCATTCAACAGTATGCACTTAAGCCATTAACATGGGCATTCAACAGTATGCACTTAAGCCATTAACACGGGCATTCAACAGTATGCACTTAAGCCATTAACACGGGCATTCAACAGTATGCACTTAAGCCATTAACATGGGCATTCAACAGTATGCACTTAAGCCATTAACACGGGCATTCAACAGTATGCACTTAAGCCATTAACATGGGCATTCAACAGTATGCACTTAAGCCATTAACACGGGCATTCAACAGTATGCACTTAAGCCATTAACATGGGCATTCAACAGTATGCACTTAAGCCATTAACACGGGCATTCAACAGTATGCACTTAAGCCATTAACACGGGCATTCAACAGTATGCACTTAAGCCATTAACATGGGCATTCAACAGTATGCACTTAAGCCATTAACACGGGCATTCAACAGTATGCACTTAAGCCATTAACATGGGCATTCAACAGTATGCACTTAAGCCATTAACATGGGCATTCAACAGTATGCACTTAAGCCATTAACACGGGCATTCAACAGTATGCACTTAAGCCATTAACATGGGCATTCAACAGTATGCACTTAAGCCATTAACATGGGCATTCACAAGTATGCTCATACAGATAAGGTTTCATCATTGTCTTTAGTTATAATTTGGTGCCAGTTAGAAATATGCAAGTAAAGGCTCAGCCTGTAGGCTTTGTGGATATAAATATAAATCTCTTAGGAACATGTGCTTTGTATTGGACGGTCACTATTGATTGAAAGGAAGAGTTTTCCTAAACCAATTATTTTATTTGATATGAATTCAGAAGACGTAGAGAGACTGTAGTAAAATATTTAAATGGTGATGATACTGAATTGATTGGGCATTTTGTAAAATACATGTATTATGCCTGAAACTGTTAGTTTTAATGCACTTTTTTATTTAACTCCTGCTTGCATGACTAACAACCATTTGTGTATTCTGTTGAAGGGCAACAGACTGAGTTGATGAGTCAATGCTTATTTTACTGTATAGTTTTACTATTTACAATGATTTTAATTAACTGTGCGATAAAGTCTTGATAAAGATGATAGTTTACAATTAATCTGTCCATATGACAATGAGGCCAGTGAGGATGCCGTTCCCATGTACCTGCTTCAGGATTACCAATGCCTGTAAAACCTTTATGAGGTCTTCTATAGAAATGTATTTTGTTCAATTTAATGAGACTTAGATGCTGTTGAGCAGCACTTACCAAAGGTTGTATATGGGCACCTAAGTTTAATTTGTTGTCCAGAGATTTGGCATTTTGTGTCAGCTCACAACAAAGGTCTGCTTCTTTAAGGTGTTTAAGCCACTTTTGCTGTACTGTATTTGGGGTTAGAGCTGATTATCAGCAATTCTTTTATCAATCAATCAATCAATCACAGAATTTGTAAAGCGCACTACTTACCCGCGAGGGTCTCAAGGCGCTAGGGAAAAAAAGGGGGGGGGGTGCTGCTACTGGTCAAACAACCAGGTCTTGAGTAGCCTCCTGAAGGTCAGCAGGTCTTGGGTCTGTCGTAGGCTTAGTGGAAGGGTGTTCCAGGTCTTGGCGGCGAGGTGGGAGAAGGATCTGCCGCCGGTGGTGGTTCTTCGAATGCGAGGGACGGTGGCGAGGGAGAGGTCGGCGGAGCGGAGTTGGCGGTTGGGGACGTAGAAGAGGAGTCGTCTGTTGAGGTAGGCTGGGCCAGTCTTGTGGAGTGCCTTGTGTGCGTGGATGAGGAGTTTGAAGGAGATTCTTCTGTCGACGGGGAGCCAGTGCAGGTTCCTCAGGTGGGGGTGATGTGGCTGTGGCGTGGTACATCGAGGATCAGGCGTGCGGAGGCGTTTTGTATGCGTTGCAGTCGCTTGATGAGCTTGGCCGGGGCTCCCGCGTAGAGGGCGTTCCCATAGTCAAGTCTGCTACTGACGAGGGCCTGGGTGACTGTTCTTCTTGTGTCTGTCGGGATCCACCTGTAGATCTTGCGAAGCATGCGGAGGGTGTTGAAGCAGGAGGATGAGACTGCGTTGACTTGCTTGGCCATGGAGAGCGTTGAGTCGAGGATGACTCCCAGGTTGCGTGCGTGGTCGGTGGGTGTCGGGGCTGCTCCCAGCGTCGTTGGCCACCAGGAGTCGTCCCAGGCTGAGGGGTTGGAGCCGAGGATGAGGACCTCTGTCTTCTCCGTGTTCAGTTTTAGTCGGCTGATCTTCATCCAATCGGCGACGGCCTTCATTCCTTCATGGAGGTTGGATTTGGCGGCGAGGGGGTCCTTGGTGAGGGAGAGGATCACTTGAGTGTCGTCGGCGTAGGAGATTATGTTGAGGTCGTGCTGTCTGGCGATGCGTGCGAGCGGGGCCATGTAGAAATAGTAGTAATAGCTCCAGGAGATCTGGGTCAGTGAGTAGCGACTCCAGCTATGAAGGGAGGACCTATGCACCATCATTAAGAGGATCTTGGAGGCAGCCACCGCCACCACTGTTCCAGAATTTCCCACCCCACCCTTTCCAGCAACAAGCGTATCCGGGTCAATGGGTGGGTCACCCACCCATGTGGAACCCACAAGTGGGATACCCATCACAGATGCAGCAATACCACCAATTCCCGAACCCCCCTTTTCACAACAGAGGAAGGGGCAGAGGAAGAGGAAGACGGAAAAGCGGCACGAAGAACGTGCACTGGCAGGAACCAGAGCAAATGTTATTGAGGAGCAAGACAACCAGAACGACACGCTAGTTGTCAACCTCTCTTCCAGAGTACTGTCTAGGGAAGAATCCAATCTCTTGGAGAAGGGATTGGGTTTTGTCCCGACACCCTGTGAGGATTCATTCAGATTGCATCAAGAACTTCACCAATTTTTCAGGAAGGTGAGACTGAAGGCCTTCTTTCAGGGCAAACCTGAGATATCCATCACGGGCACCGGGCTGAAAAAGAAATCTAAATTTACTCCCACGGCAGCCATGACTCCTAACGAAGTGCTGACGTTTGAACAAGCAGTCCTGAAGGACGTCACAAATCTTCCACATCGTTACTCCTTTGATAACATGTCTAAAGACGAGAGACGTACTCTAAAAAGTTTGACAGAAGACTCATCAATCATCCTCAAACCAGCCGATAAAGGCGGTGCCATCGTGGTCCAGGACATAGACACATATGACGTGGAATGCCAACGCCAACTCACAGACACCAAATACTACCTCCCTATTGAGGAAGACCCTACAACAAGACTTACTATGAAGATTAGAAGCTTGGTAACTGAAGCTGTGAGTGAAGATTGGATTACTGCCCAGGAGGCAGAATTCCTGACCAATGATAACCCCAGAACACCGTATTACTACACCTTACCGAAGATACACAAGGGGACTAATCCTCCTCCAGGACGCCCAATAGTGTCCGGTATCAACTCATTGCTCGAGCCACTTAGCCAGTTCTGCGATTTCTTTCTACGTCCTATTGTCACTGCAACACCTACTTATCTAAGGGACACTACAGAGGTCCTCAACCTCGTTGAGAATTTCAATGACCCAGGATCAATCACTCTACTGGCTACATTAGATGTGGAGGCATTATATACGAATATTCCCCAGGATGCCACACTAGAAGTCATGGAAGCCATGCTGCTGGATGTTGATCCATGGCCTTATGAAACACCAGTCTCTTTCATCTGCGAATGCGCAGCTATGGCTCTCAAAGAGAATTTCTTTGCCTGTAAAAAACAACTATACCATCAAATACAGGGTACTAGCATGGGGAGCACATTCGCGCCGAGTTTAGCCTGTATGTATATGGCCAACTTTGAAGCCAAGTTTATTCTCAATGTAACCAACCCCTATAGAGAGAACCTCATGATATGGCGACGCTATATCGACGATATTCTACTCTTTTGGAAAGGAGATGAGGATCGATGCAACACTTTTTTATATGGTTAAACACCCTAGATCCCTTTCTTAAGTTCACAGGCACGAGATCCAAAGACAGTGTTCCTTTTTTGGATCTCTTGATCACCCTACAGGAAGGTACCTTACTAACCACCAACTACAGAAAACCCACTGATAGAAATAGTCTCCTGATGTACCAGAGTCATCATCCTAAGGCATTGAGGGATAACCTTCCTGTAGGACAGTTTCTCCGGCTCAGGCGCAATTGTAACACAATTTGTGAATTTGAGAAACAATCCACCATCCTGGCACATAATCTAACGGTACGCAACTACCCGCAACGCACAATAAGAAAAGCCCACAAACGAGCTAGGAATAACCACAGGGAGGCATTGTTGGAAGTCAAGGAGAAACCCAAAAGCAATGCACTTACATGTGTGACCACGTTCACCCCTAATTCTAATAAAATCCAGAAACTGATTAAAAGACATTGGGGTATTTTGCAGACAGGGACACTTGACCCAGGACCAACTCCTCTGTTCTCATATAAAAGGACACAGAATTTCAAAGACCTTTTGGTACACACACGACCTAAACAAAACATTAAGATTCAACCCACTCTGTGGGCTTTACCACCTGTCGAAGGTCATTATCCATGTGGTACCTGTTCTATCTGTCCATTGACGGAGGTATCAAAAACAATCGACCTTGGTCTGGCTAGACCATGGGTACAAAAACGCCATACGAACTGTAATACTAGGAATTGTATTTATCTTATCACGTGTCCGTGTCACAAAAGATACGTGGGAATGACAACCAGACCTGTAAAACTACGTATAGGGGAACATAAAAGCACGATACGGTGCAAGAAAACCAACACAAGATTACAAAATCACTTCTTAGAAATGAATCATACTCCCAATAACCTCAAATGGACCGTCATTGAGGCTAATGCCAACTGGACTACCACCACGTTGTTCAGGCATGAACAACGTTGGGTGTTCCGATTGGGGAGTAACACACAAGGACTTAATGATGATATTCCGTGGTCCGAACTTGTGACCTAGTGTGATGGCAGGCCTATACGAATACTTATTGAGGAGGGAGGCCCACCCCAGTAACATTATGGAGGGTACATCCACCATTGACCATCAACTGTAGAATGTTAACAGTACTAGGGGCGAGCCATTAGACCCTATCCCCCCTCTATATCTACATCTATCAGGAGTAACAGCATGGCACCTTACAAACTCCCGACTCCATCGTATTGGTGCCCCGCTACTGAGAAAGGGTAAAAATGTAACTACTATAACTAAACATTTGGACTTAAGTGGCTAACACCTCCGAATGTAATCACAGTCATATTTTGACACATATCAATACAATACAGGACACATGGGCTCCGTTAATTTCTGTTTTGGCCCCTGACCCGGGACGCCTAGATCCCCCATCTCCTAGCGAGGAGCTTTGTCATCTTATAAGGGGTAGCCCCCGGTGATAATATGCATTAGCTAGATTTTCCACATCGAGCTGATATCTTTCTGTCACTTAACTTTATTGAGACACAGTGAGACCACTGATATTACTCCTTACATGACCAGGAGTATTTGAATTAACAACATCATCGTAACTGCACTAGGACTTTATCCATCTTTGTCCTTTAGCAGTACGGATTTGATACTTCACATCTGATTACTATGGCACGCAATTGGAGCCCTTAGTCTATATGATACCATTACAAGATGGCAGCCACCCATTTTATCTACATTCTACACTCCTCCGATTCCGGGGTGACGTCATTCCTGGCACGCCCTCCCAATTCCCGTCACTTCCGCCTGCAAGCATTCATAATCGGATGGACGCCGCTCCCAATCCTCCGGCATCCATCCAGCGGCAGGGCAGGTAATGGGCCAGTACGAAGGGGACTGAATGTGAGTATTACTCCGCTGCTTCAACTAGTCAACGACAGGTACGTTGAGCATGCATGGGCCTGATTTCGACTCTCTTGATCCACAGAGATTCCCCCTCGAGACCGCGGGGACAGCCGAAGAGGCACAAGATTTTGCTTTTTAAGGGGTAATCAGTTTGCTATTTTAAAAATGAGTGTGTTTGAAAATGAGTGTGTTTGAGCTATGGGGTAATAGACCTCATGTATCTATTAGCATTTCTTATGATCTCACTTGGGTATGATATCTACCGGTATTACGTTACACTTAATAACGTAATAAGAACTTCACGCACAACACGCGCGCTTGCAATATCTCAGCACCAGTGGTCACCATGGTGATAAACGAGTGTTTTTGTCACACTGCACTCAGTAATAACGGGTATGCACAGCCACTTCAGGCAAGTGCATGAGATCTCACAAATGATGCTAGACACAGACAGCTGCTGCTGTCACACCTGCACATATGGCAGTGATAATATTCCAGGGCACGTTTTCCCAGGCACTGCGAGCACGATATGTCAGGCGATAATGCAACAGTACAATGAATCTATTGTGGATCGTTATTCGCCATTACTCATGTTTGTCTCTATATGTATGTCTTTTTCTTTTTCGTTTCCCTTTGGCTCCAATCATAAGGTAACAGGTTGGAACACGAGAGAGGTGTTCCTCCAAGCGCAAAAAACGCAAACTATCCTGAGAGAAGGTACAATAGGAAGATAGGGTGTCTTTTCCCTACTCCTATTTTATATTTTAATTCACTTTCACACGGTCCTGACGAAGCGCACGGGGATCCAGTAGGGACCCAATGATAGCGCGAAACATGTTGACCTACACGCACACTCACAGTCACACACGGGCACTAGGAGCAGTGGAGTAATACCCTGACCTCTATGTTATCTGTCAATAGAGGTGTCCCAATGCCCCTGTATCATTCTTTTATCCTTACCTCCCAGACCAACGAATAAAAATTTTTTCTTCCTTTTGGTACAGGCGGGGTAATTTTAAACACTAGCACCTACACCTTTAGGCCCACACACCCGCATGCACAACTGCGGCGTCCACTAAAAGATCTCCGACAAAGAGCCCTCTCGCGGGGCCCGTGGGGGACAGCAGCGCCACCCCCACGAGGAGCAACGCCCTATGATGAAGCATGACACCTGAAAGGGTGTGTGAGGGCACTAATTCCTAAAGGAGAATCTCCTCGACCTCTGTCAATAGGGAACCATATGTAGAGACCTCTTTCTTCTTTCTCTTTTTCTTTATTTTCCCTTCCTTCTCTTTCGCCAACATACCCAAATCGGTTATGAATCTTAACTTCAGGAACAGTTACCACACAGTGATTACATGTTAGTTCTTGGGAGCATTGGTACTGGACCTAGGCCCCCTTTTTCCTGAAACTGCTCCCCGTCCCCCATTCTTCAGTGTTGCATGATTTAGTACGGCAGGTAGCCGTGGGACATTCTTAGTCTTTTTTTCCCTCTCTTTTCCCTCTTTTTCCATCTTTGTAATCTATACCTGTGAGACCACATAGACCCCCATAGCCACACTGTCTACACCCCATCTACTAATCAACATATCCATCCATCAACAATGGATAATCCCGGCCTTAGTTTTGACGAAGACACAGTGGCAGAGATACTAAGGGCACCGTCACTGCTTGATGAAGATGGCAATGCTGCCACAGGGAGTAAAAATGATGACTGGAAATCTTTACAGACATTGAGAAAACTACAGATTAAAACAGCTCTGCATGGCACGATAATGACTGAATACCTGAGGGCTAATATAGCTCCAAACGGTCTATTAGTGACATTGACACCCCGGATCTTCTTGGAGGATTTAACATTCAGAAGGGAGTGGTCTAAGATAGCGTGGAAATGCACAAGAGATTGGCTTGTACTTATAATCAACACGGCCAAGCGTCTCTCAGACGAACTCCTCATTCAGATTACCCTAGCGGAATCAGGTTTGAAAGTGGGGATATCGATTACAGCGTATAAGACACGCCTAGCTGAGATCAATGAGGAAATGACAGAACACAAAGACTTCCTCACTAAGCAAAAGATAAATAAACTTCAAAAAGATGTTAAAAGATTTTCCCAGGAGAAGGTATACCCATATACAAAAGAAGATTATGTCTTCCAGAACCACGAGACATCCTCAGAAGAATTGAGCAGTAATAGCTCCAGGAGATCTGGGTCAGTGAGTAGCGACTCCAGCTATGAAGGGAGGACCTATGCACCATCATTAAGAGGATCTTGGAGGCAGCCACCGCCACCACTGTTCCAGAATTTCCCACCCCACCCTTTCCAGCAACAAGCGTATCCGGGTCAATGGGTGGGTCACCCACCCATGTGGAACCCACAAGTGGGATACCCATCACAGATGCAGCAATACCACCACTTCCCGAACCCCCTTTTCACAACAGAGGAAGGGGCAGAGGAAGAGGAAGACGGAAAAGCGGCACGAAGAACGTGCACTGGCAGGAACCAGAGCAAATGTTATTGAGGAGCAAGACAACCAGAACGACACGCTAGTTGTCAACCTCTCTTCCAGAGTACTGTCTAGGGAAGAATCCAATCTCTTGGAGAAGGGATTGGGTTTTGTCCCGACACCCTGTGAGGATTCATTCAGATTGCATCAAGAACTTCACCAATTTTTCAGGAAGGTGAGACTGAAGGCCTTCTTTCAGGGCAAACCTGAGATATCCATCACGGGCACCGGGCTGAAAAAGAAATCTAAATTTACTCCCACGGCAGCCATGACTCCTAACGAAGTGCTGACGTTTGAACAAGCAGTCCTGAAGGACGTCACAAATCTTCCACATCGTTACTCCTTTGATAACATGTCCAAAGACGAGAGACGTACTCTAAAAAGTTTGACAGAAGACTCATCAATCATCCTCAAACCAGCCGATAAAGGCGGTGCCATCGTGGTCCAGGACATAGACACATATGACGTGGAATGCCAACGCCAACTCACAGACACCAAATACTACCTCCCTATTGAGGAAGACCCTACAACAAGACTTACTATGAAGATTAGAAGCTTGGTAACTGAAGCTGTGAGTGAAGATTGGATTACTGCCCAGGAGGCAGAATTCCTGACCAATGATAACCCCAGAACACCGTATTACTACACCTTACCGAAGATACACAAGGGGACTAATCCTCCTCCAGGACGCCCAATAGTGTCCGGTATCAACTCATTGCTCGAGCCACTTAGCCAGTTCTGCGATTTCTTTCTACGTCCTATTGTCACTGCAACACCTACTTATCTAAGGGACACTACAGAGGTCCTCAACCTCGTTGAGAATTTCAATGACCCAGGATCAATCACTCTACTGGCTACATTAGATGTGGAGGCATTATATACGAATATTCCCCAGGATGCCACACTAGAAGTCATGGAAGCCATGCTGCTGGATGTTGATCCATGGCCTTATGAAACACCAGTCTCTTTCATCTGCGAATGCGCAGCTATGGCTCTCAAAGAGAATTTCTTTGCCTGTAAAAAACAACTATACCATCAAATACAGGGTACTAGCATGGGGAGCACATTCGCGCCGAGTTTAGCCTGTATGTATATGGCCAACTTTGAAGCCAAGTTTATTCTCAATGTAACCAACCCCTATAGAGAGAACCTCATGATATGGCGACGCTATATCGACGATATTCTACTCTTTTGGAAAGGAGATGAGGATCGATGCAACACTTTTTTATATGGTTAAACACCCTAGATCCCTTTCTAAGTTCACAGGCACGAGATCCAAAGACAGTGTTCCTTTTTTGGATCTCTTGATCACCCTACAGGAAGGTACCTTACTAACCACCAACTACAGAAAACCCACTGATAGAAATAGTCTCCTGATGTACCAGAGTCATCATCCTAAGGCATTGAGGGATAACCTTCCTGTAGGACAGTTTCTCCGGCTCAGGCGCAATTGTAACACAATTTGTGAATTTGAGAAACAATCCACCATCCTGGCACATAATCTAACGGTACGCAACTACCCGCAACGCACAATAAGAAAAGCCCACAAACGAGCTAGGAATAACCACAGGGAGGCATTGTTGGAAGTCAAGGAGAAACCCAAAAGCAATGCACTTACATGTGTGACCACGTTCACCCCTAATTCTAATAAAATCCAGAAACTGATTAAAAGACATTGGGGTATTTTGCAGACAGGGACACTTGACCCAGGACCAACTCCTCTGTTCTCATATAAAAGGACACAGAATTTCAAAGACCTTTTGGTACACACACGACCTAAACAAAACATTAAGATTCAACCCACTCTGTGGGCTTTACCACCTGTCGAAGGTCATTATCCATGTGGTACCTGTTCTATCTGTCCATTGACGGAGGTATCAAAAACAATCGACCTTGGTCTGGCTAGACCATGGGTACAAAAACGCCATACGAACTGTAATACTAGGAATTGTATTTATCTTATCACGTGTCCGTGTCACAAAAGATACGTGGGAATGACAACCAGACCTGTAAAACTACGTATAGGGGAACATAAAAGCACGATACGGTGCAAGAAAACCAACACAAGATTACAAAATCACTTCTTAGAAATGAATCATACTCCCAATAACCTCAAATGGACCGTCATTGAGGCTAATGCCAACTGGACTACCACCACGTTGTTCAGGCATGAACAACGTTGGGTGTTCCGATTGGGGAGTAACACACAAGGACTTAATGATGATATTCCGTGGTCCGAACTTGTGACCTAGTGTGATGGCAGGCCTATACGAATACTTATTGAGGAGGGAGGCCCACCCCAGTAACATTATGGAGGGTACATCCACCATTGACCATCAACTGTAGAATGTTAACAGTACTAGGGGCGAGCCATTAGACCCTACCCCCCTCTATATCTACATCTATCAGGAGTAACAGCATGGCACCTTACAAACTCCCGACTCCATCGTATTGGTGCCCCGCTACTGAGAAACGGTAAAAATGTAACTACTATAACTAAACATTTGGACTTAAGTGGCTAACACCTCCGAATGTAATCACAGTCATATTTTGACACATATCAATACAATACAGGACACATGGGCTCCGTTAATTTCTGTTTTGGCCCCTGACCCGGGACGCCTAGATCCCCCATCTCCTAGCGAGGAGCTTTGTCATCTTATAAGGGGGTAGCCCCCGGTGATAATATGCATTAGCTAGATTTTCCACATCGAGCTGATATCTTTCTGTCACTTAACTTTATTGAGACACAGTGAGACCACTGATATTACTCCTTACATGACCAGGAGTATTTGAATTAACAACATCATCGTAACTGCACTAGGACTTTATCCATCTTTGTCCTTTAGCAGTACGGATTTGATACTTCACATCTGATTACTATGGCACGCAATTGGAGCCCTTAGTCTATATGATACCATTACAAGATGGCCGCCACCCATTTTATCTACATTCTACACTCCTCCGATTCCGGGGTGACGTCATTCCTGGCACGCCCTCCCAATTCCCGTCACTTCCGCCTGCAAGCATTCATAATCGGATGGACGCCGCTCCCAATTCTCCGGCATCCATCCAGCGGCAGGGCAGGTAATGGGCCAGTACGAAGGGGACTGAATGTGAGTATTACTCCGCTGCTTCAACTAGTCAACGACAGGTACGTTGAGCATGCATGGGCCTGATTTCGACTCTCTTGATCCACAGAGATTCCCCCTCGAGACCGCGGGGACAGCCGAAGAGGCACAAGATTTTGCTTTTTAAGGGGTAATCAGTTTGCTATTTTTAAAAATGAGTGTGTTTGAAAATGAGTGTGTTTGAGCTATGGGGTAATAGACCTCATGTATCTATTAGCATTTCTTATGATCTCACTTGGGTATGATATCTACCGGTATTACGTTACACTTAATAACGTAATAAGAACTTCACGCACAACACGCGCGCTTGCAATATCTCAGCACCAGTGGTCACCATGGTGATAAACGAGTGTTTTTGTCACACTGCACTCAGTAATAACGGGTATGCACAGCCACTTCAGGCAAGTGCATGAGATCTCACAAATGATGCTAGACACAGACAGCTGCTGCTGTCACACGTGCACATATGGCAGTGATAATATTCCAGGGCACGTTTTCCCAGGCACTGCGAGCACGATATGTCAGGCGATAATGCAACAGTACAATGAATCTATTGTGGATCGTTATTCGCCATTACTCATGTTTGTCTCTATATGTATGTCTTTTTCTTTTTCGTTTCCCTTTGGCTCCAATCATAAGGTAACAGGTTGGAACACGAGAGAGGTGTTCCTCCAAGCGCAAAAAACGCAAACTATCCTGAGAGAAGGTACAATAGGAAGATAGGGTGTCTTTTCCCTACTCCTATTTTATATTTTAATTCACTTTCACACGGTCCTGACGAAGCGCACGGGGATCCAGTAGGGACCCAATGATAGCGCGAAACATGTTGACCTACACGCACACTCACAGTCACACACGGGCACTAGGAGCAGTGGAGTAATACCCTGACCTCTATGTTATCTGTCAATAGAGGTGTCCCAATGCCCCTGTATCATTCTTTTATCCTTACCTCCCAGACCAACGAATAAATTTTTTTTTCTTCCTTTTGGTACAGGCGGGGTAATTTTAAACACTAGCACCTACACCTTTAGGCCCACACACCCGCATGCACAACTGCGGCGTCCACTAAAAGATCTCCGACAAAGAGCCCTCTCGCGGGGCCCGTGGGGGACAGCAGCGCCACCCCCACGAGGAGCAACGCCCTATGATGAAGCATGACACCTGAAAGGGTGTGTGAGGGCACTAATTCCTAAAGGAGAATCTCCTCGACCTCTGTCAATAGGGAACCATATGTAGAGACCTCTTTCTTCTTTCTCTTTTTCTTTATTTTCCCTTCCTTCTCTTTCGCCAACATACCCAAATCGGTTATGAATCTTAACTTCAGGAACAGTTACCACACAGTGATTACATGTTAGTTCTTGGGAGCATTGGTACTGGACCTAGGCCCCCTTTTTCCTGAAACTGCTCCCCGTCCCCCATTCTTCAGTGTTGCATGATTTAGTACGGCAGGTAGCCGTGGGACATTCTTAGTCTTTTTTTCCCTCTCTTTTTCCCTCTTTTTCCATCTTTGTAATCTATACCTGTGAGACCACATAGACCCCCATAGCCACACTGTCTACACCCCATCTACTAATCAACATATCCATCCATCAACAATGGATAATCCCGGCCTTAGTTTTGACGAAGACACAGTGGCAGAGATACTAAGGGCACCGTCACTGCTTGATGAAGATGGCAATGCTGCCACAGGGAGTAAAAATGATGACTGGAAATCTTTACAGACATTGAGAAAACTACAGATTAAAACAGCTCTGCATGGCACGATAATGACTGAATACCTGAGGGCTAATATAGCTCCAAACGGTCTATTAGTGACATTGTCACCCCGGATCTTCTTGGAGGATTTAACATTCAGAAGGGAGTGGTCTAAGATAGCGTGGAAATGCACAAGAGATTGGCTTGTACTTATAATCAACACGGCCAAGCGTCTCTCAGACGAACTCCTCATTCAGATTACCCTAGCGGAATCAGGTTTGAAAGTGGGGATATCGATTACAGCGTATAAGACACGCCTAGCTGAGATCAATGAGGAAATGACAGAACACAAAGACTTCCTCACTAAGCAAAAGATAAATAAACTTCAAAAAGATGTTAAAAGATTTTCCCAGGAGAAGGTATACCCATATACAAAAGAAGATTATGTCTTCCAGAACCACGAGACATCCTCAGAAGAATTGAGCAGTAATAGCTCCAGGAGATCTGGGTCAGTGAGTAGCGACTCCAGCTATGAAGGGAGGACCTATGCACCATCATTAAGAGGATCTTGGAGGCAGCCACCGCCACCACTGTTCCAGAATTTCCCACCCCACCCTTTCCAGCAACAAGCGTATCCGGGTCAATGGGTGGGTCACCCACCCATGTGGAACCCACAAGTGGGATACCCATCACAGATGCAGCAATACCACCAATCCCCGAACCCCCTTTTCACAACAGAGGAAGGGGCAGAGGAAGAGGAAGACGGAAAAGCGGCACGAAGAACGTGCACTGGCAGGAACCAGAGCAAATGTTATTGAGGAGCAAGACAACCAGAACGACACGCTAGTTGTCAACCTCTCTTCCAGAGTACTGTCTAGGGAAGAATCCAATCTCTTGGAGAAGGGATTGGGTTTTGTCCCGACACCCTGTGAGGATTCATTCAGATTGCATCAAGAACTTCACCAATTTTTCAGGAAGGTGAGACTGAAGGCCTTCTTTCAGGGCAAACCTGAGATATCCATCACGGGCACCGGGCTGAAAAAGAAATCTAAATTTACTCCCACGGCAGCCATGACTCCTAACGAAGTGCTGACGTTTGAACAAGCAGTCCTGAAGGACGTCACAAATCTTCCACATCGTTACTCCTTTGATAACATGTCTAAAGACGAGAGACGTACTCTAAAAAGTTTGACAGAAGACTCATCAATCATCCTCAAACCAGCCGATAAAGGCGGTGCCATCGTGGTCCAGGACATAGACACATATGACGTGGAATGCCAACGCCAACTCACAGACACCAAATACTACCTCCCTATTGAGGAAGACCCTACAACAAGACTTACTATGAAGATTAGAAGCTTGGTAACTGAAGCTGTGAGTGAAGATTGGATTACTGCCCAGGAGGCAGAATTCCTGACCAATGATAACCCCAGAACACCGTATTACTACACCTTACCGAAGATACACAAGGGGACTAATCCTCCTCCAGGACGCCCAATAGTGTCCGGTATCAACTCATTGCTCGAGCCACTTAGCCAGTTCTGCGATTTCTTTCTACGTCCTATTGTCACTGCAACACCTACTTATCTAAGGGACACTACAGAGGTCCTCAACCTCGTTGAGAATTTCAATGACCCAGGATCAATCACTCTACTGGCTACATTAGATGTGGAGGCATTATATACGAATATTCCCCAGGATGCCACACTAGAAGTCATGGAAGCCATGCTGCTGGATGTTGATCCATGGCCTTATGAAACACCAGTCTCTTTCATCTGCGAATGCGCAGCTATGGCTCTCAAAGAGAATTTCTTTGCCTGTAAAAAACAACTATACCATCAAATACAGGGTACTAGCATGGGGAGCACATTCGCGCCGAGTTTAGCCTGTATGTATATGGCCAACTTTGAAGCCAAGTTTATTCTCAATGTAACCAACCCCTATAGAGAGAACCTCATGATATGGCGACGCTATATCGACGATATTCTACTCTTTTGGAAAGGAGATGAGGATCGATGCAACACTTTTTTTATATGGTTAAACACCCTAGATCCCTAAGTTCACAGGCACGAGATCCAAAGACAGTGTTCCTTTTTTGGATCTCTTGATCACCCTACAGGAAGGTACCTTACTAACCACCAACTACAGAAAACCCACTGATAGAAATAGTCTCCTGATGTACCAGAGTCATCATCCTAAGGCATTGAGGGATAACCTTCCTGTAGGACAGTTTCTCCGGCTCAGGCGCAATTGTAACACAATTTGTGAATTTGAGAAACAATCCACCATCCTGGCACATAATCTAACGGTACGCAACTACCCGCAACGCACAATAAGAAAAGCCCACAAACGAGCTAGGAATAACCACAGGGAGGCATTGTTGGAAGTCAAGGAGAAACCCAAAAGCAATGCACTTACATGTGTGACCACGTTCACCCCTAATTCTAATAAAATCCAGAAACTGATTAAAAGACATTGGGGTATTTTGCAGACAGGGACACTTGACCCAGGACCAACTCCTCTGTTCTCATATAAAAGGACACAGAATTTCAAAGACCTTTTGGTACACACACGACCTAAACAAAACATTAAGATTCAACCCACTCTGTGGGCTTTACCACCTGTCGAAGGTCATTATCCATGTGGTACCTGTTCTATCTGTCCATTGACGGAGGTATCAAAAACAATCGACCTTGGTCTGGCTAGACCATGGGTACAAAAACGCCATACGAACTGTAATACTAGGAATTGTATTTATCTTATCACGTGTCCGTGTCACAAAAGATACGTGGGAATGACAACCAGACCTGTAAAACTACGTGTAGGGGAACATAAAAGCACGATACGGTGCAAGAAAACCAACACAAGATTACAAAATCACTTCTTAGAAATGAATCATACTCCCAATAACCTCAAATGGACCGTCATTGAGGCTAATGCCAACTGGACTACCACCACGTTGTTCAGGCATGAACAACGTTGGGTGTTCCGATTGGGGAGTAACACACAAGGACTTAATGATGATATTCCGTGGTCCGAACTTGTGACCTAGTGTGATGGCAGGCCTATACGAATACTTATTGAGGAGGGAGGCCCACCCCAGTAACATTATGGAGGGTACATCCACCATTGACCATCAACTGTAGAATGTTAACAGTACTAGGGGCGAGCCATTAGACCCTACCCCCCTCTATATCTACATCTATCAGGAGTAACAGCATGGCACCTTACAAACTCCCGACTCCATCGTATTGGTGCCCCGCTACTGAGAAAGGGTAAAAATGTAACTACTATAACTAAACATTTGGACTTAAGTGGCTAACACCTCCGAATGTAATCACAGTCATATTTTGACACATATCAATACAATACAGGACACATGGGCTCCGTTAATTTCTGTTTTGGCCCCTGACCCGGGACGCCTAGATCCCCCATCTCCTAGCGAGGAGCTTTGTCATCTTATAAGGGGTAGCCCCCGGTGATAATATGCATTAGCTAGATTTTCCACATCGAGCTGATATCTTTCTGTCACTTAACTTTATTGAGACACAGTGAGACCACTGATATTACTCCTTACATGACCAGGAGTATTTGAATTAACAACATCATCGTAACTGCACTAGGACTTTATCCATCTTTGTCCTTTAGCAGTACGGATTTGATACTTCACATCTGATTACTATGGCACGCAATTGGAGCCCTTAGTCTATATGATACCATTACAAGATGGCCGCCACCCATTTTATCTACATTCTACACTCCTCCGATTCCGGGGTGACGTCATTCCTGGCACGCCCTCCCAATTCCCGTCACTTCCGCCTGCAAGCATTCATAATCGGATGGACGCCGCTCCCAATTCTCCGGCATCCATCCAGCGGCAGGGCAGGTAATGGGCCAGTACGAAGGGGACTGAATGTGAGTATTACTCCGCTGCTTCAACTAGTCAACGACAGGTACGTTGAGCATGCATGGGCCTGATTTCGACTCTCTTGATCCACAGAGATTCCCCTCGAGACCGCGGGGACAGCCGAAGAGGCACAAGATTTTGCTTTTTAAGGGGTAATCAGTTTGCTATTTTAAAATGAGTGTGTTTGAAAATGAGTGTGTTTGAGCTATGGGGTAATAGACCTCATGTATCTATTAGCATTTCTTATGATCTCACTTGGGTATGATATCTACCGGTATTACGTTACACTTAATAACGTAATAAGAACTTCACGCACAACACGCGCGCTTGCAATATCTCAGCACCAGTGGTCACCATGGTGATAAACGAGTGTTTTTGTCACACTGCACTCAGTAATAACGGGTATGCACAGCCACTTCAGGCAAGTGCATGAGATCTCACAAATGATGCTAGACACAGACAGCTGCTGCTGTCACACGTGCACATATGGCAGTGATAATATTCCAGGGCACGTTTTCCCAGGCACTGCGAGCACGATATGTCAGGCGATAATGCAACAGTACAATGAATCTATTGTGGATCGTTATTCGCCATTACTCATGTTTGTCTCTATATGTATGTCTTTTTCTTTTTCGTTTCCCTTTGGCTCCAATCATAAGGTAACAGGTTGGAACACGAGAGAGGTGTTCCTCCAAGCGCAAAAAACGCAAACTATCCTGAGAGAAGGTACAATAGGAAGATAGGGTGTCTTTTCCCTACTCCTATTTTATATTTTAATTCACTTTCACACGGTCCTGACGAAGCGCACGGGGATCCAGTAGGGGCCCAATGATAGCGCGAAACATGTTGACCTACACGCACACTCACAGTCACACACGGGCACTAGGAGCAGTGGAGTAATACCCTGACCTCTATGTTATCTGTCAATAGAGGTGTCCCAATGCCCCTGTATCATTCTTTTATCCTTACCTCCCAGACCAACGAATAAATTTTTTTTCTTCCTTTTGGTACAGGCGGGGTAATTTTAAACACTAGCACCTACACCTTTAGGCCCACACACCCGCATGCACAACTGCGGCGTCCACTAAAAGATCTCCGACAAAGAGCCCTCTCGCGGGGCCCGTGGGGGACAGCAGCGCCACCCCCACGAGGAGCAACGCCCTATGATGAAGCATGACACCTGAAAGGGTGTGTGAGGGCACTAATTCCTAAAGGAGAATCTCCTCGACCTCTGTCAATAGGGAACCATATGTAGAGACCTCTTTCTTCTTTCTCTTTTTCTTTATTTTCCCTTCCTTCTCTTTCGCCAACATACCCAAATCGGTTATGAATCTTAACTTCAGGAACAGTTACCACACAGTGATTACATGTTAGTTCTTGGGAGCATTGGTACTGGACCTAGGCCCCCTTTTTCCTGAAACTGCTCCCCGTCCCCCATTCTTCAGTGTTGCACCATGTAGATGTTGAACAGTGTTGGGCTGAGGGACGATCCCTGGGGTACGCCGCAGATGATCTCGGAGGCTTCGGATCGGAATGGTGGGAGGCGGACTCTCTGGGTTCTGCCGGCGAGGAAGGAGGTGGCCCATTCCAGGGCCTTGTCTCGGATCCCTGCGTCGTGGAGGCGTGCGCGTAGAGTGCGGTGGCAGACAGTGTCGAAGGCGGCGGAGAGGTCCAGCAGGATGAGGGCTGCGGTCTCACCGTTGTCCAGCAGGATCCTGATGTCGTCGGTGGCGGCGATGAGGGCAGTCTCAGTGCTGTGGTTGCTGGGGAACCCCGATTGGGATGGGTCGAGGATGCTGTTTTCTTCGAGGTATCGGGTTAGCTGTTTGTTGACGATCTTCTCGATGACCTTGGCTGGGAACGGAAGCAGGGAGATGGGCCGGAAGTTCTTGAGGTCTCTCGGGTCCGCCTTGGGTTTTTTGAGTAGGGCGTTGATCTCTGCGTGTTTCCAGCTCTCTGGGAAGGTCGCGGTCTCGAAGGAGAGATTGATGACGTTGCACAGGTGGGGTGCGATGGAGCTGCTGGCTTTGTTGAAGATGTGGTGCGGGAAAGGGTCTGACGGGGAGCCGGAGTGTATTGTGCTCATGGTCTTGATGGTGTCCTCGATGTTCACGCTGGCCCAGGCTGGCAGGGGGTCGTGGTCGATGGTGTGCGGCGGGTCTGGTGCATTGATCTTAGTTGGGGCTGTCTGGGTGTTGAAACTGTCGTGGATGTCGGCGATCTTGCGGTGGAAGAAGGTGGCGAGGGAATCGCACAGGGGTTGCGACGGCGGGATGTCGTTGGAGCTGGGGTTGGAGAGTTCCTTCACGATGTTGAAAAGCTCCTTGCTGTTGTGTGCGTTGTTGTCGAGGCGGTCTTTGAAGGAGATTCTCTTGGCGGACTTGATGAGGTGGTAGTGGTTACGGATGGCGTCTTTGTGGGCTGCGTGGCTGTCCGGTGTCTTATCACTGTGCCATTTCTTCTCTAGTTTCCGGCAGGTACGCTTGGAAGCTAGGAGTTCCGAGGTGAACCAGCTGGCTCTTTTGGTGGTGTCACTGTAGGTGAGTTTTTTCAGCAGGGCGAGGGTGTTGGCACAGTCGTCCATCCATCGTCTGAGGTTGCAGGCAGCGTCGTCGGTGTTGGATGGGTCGGAGGGAGGGCTGAGAGCGAGGGTTGCCCGAAGTTGGTCTTCGGTGACTTTGCTCCAGCAGCGGCGTGGGATTTG
This sequence comes from Calotriton arnoldi, assembly GCA_963921515.1. Taxonomy (NCBI): domain Eukaryota; kingdom Metazoa; phylum Chordata; class Amphibia; order Caudata; family Salamandridae; genus Calotriton; species Calotriton arnoldi. The sequence goes on along the minus strand of CAWUFW010002560.1, from coordinate 271,910 downwards.
TTGTGTGCGGTGGTGTGTGGTGGGTTTCTGGAAGGTGAAATGGATGCAGCGGTGGTCGGTCCAGAGGAGTTCCGTGGTGTGGCTGAAGGAGACGTGGGAGCTTGAGGAGAAGATGGGGTCAAGCGTGTGGCCGGCGGAATGGGTCGGTGTTGTGACGAGCTGGCTCAGACCGAGGTTGGCGAGGTTGGCGATCAGGGTGGTGGAGTTGCTGTCGTTGTTGTTCTCCAGGTGAAAGTTCAGGTCTCCGAGGAGGATGTAGTCGGTAGAGGTCAGGGCGTGCGTGCTGATGAAGTCGGCGATGGAGTCGCTGAACTGGGGTTGGGGCCCAGGGGGTCTGTAGACAAGGGTGCCTCTAAGGGTGGTGTTGGGGTCCGTGTGGATCTGGAAGTGCATGTGTTCGGCGGTGCTGAGAGTGTCGTCGGTGCTGGTCGAGACCCTGATGGTGTTCTTGTGGACGATGGCGATTCCTCCTCCTACTGCGTTGACGCGGTCTCTGCGGGTGATCTTATAGCCGTCTGGGATGGCTATGGCGATGTCGGGGGCGGAGGAGTCGTTCATCCAGGTCTCTGTCAGGAAGGCGACGTCTGGTGATGATGTGTCGAGCAGGTCCCAGAGCTCGACGGCGTGTTTGCGTGCGGAGCGGGTGTTCAGTAGGATGCATCGGAGGTGGTTGAGGTCCTTCTTGGCGGGCGCCTCGGTGGCTCTGAGGCTGGTGTAGCTGCAGTTCCGGCAGGTGAAGGGACCATGGGTGCGTTTCGGGGCGGCCTTGAAGCAGTTGTGCGTCCGTCCGGGGTTGAGAGCGTGGAGTGTGGTGGCATCGTATCGGCGTCGGTCCTTGAGGCTGGAGCGGGGGGCGCACGGCCCAGGGGTTCTGGCGCTGGGCGCGGTCCAGGCGCGGACGGGCGCAGACGGGCTTGCCTTAGGCGCGCCTTTGGCGCGCCAGCGGCGCGGCCGCGCAGCAGCCGCCATATATGGGGAGGTGGGAGGGAGGAGCAGCTGGGAGGCGGGAGGCAGGGGCAGCGAATGGGCAGTCAGGGGGGCGGGGCCGCAGGGGACGCAGCGGCGGGAGTGGAGAGAGGCAGCGAGGGGTACAGAAGGCAAAATGGACACAAGGGAGATGGGGGCAGCGAGGGAAACAGAGGAAAAAACGGGCACAGTATAATGGGGGCAGCAAGGGAAGCAGAAGGCAAAATGGACACAAGGGAGATGGGGGCAGCGAGGGAAACAGAGGAAAAAACGGGCACAGTACAATGGGGGCAGCGAGGGAAACAGAAGGCAAAATGGACACAAGGGAGATGGGGGCAGCGAGGGAAACAGAGGAAAAAACGGGCACAGTACAATGGGGGCAGCGAGGGAAACAGAAGGCAAAATGGACACAAGGGAGATGGGGGCAGCGAGGGAAACAGAGGGAAAAAAACGGGCACAGTACAATGGGGGCAGCGAGGAAACAGAAGGCAAAATGGACACAAGGGAGATGGGGGCAGCGAGGGAAACAGAGGAAAAAACGGGCACAGTACAATGGGGGCAGCGAGGGAAACAGAAGGCAAAATGGACACAAGGGAGATGGGGGCAGCGAGGGAAACAGAGGAAAAACGGGCACAGTACAATGGGGGCAGCGAGGGAAACAGAAGGCAAAATGGACACAAGGGAGATGGCAGCGAGGGAAACAGAAGGCAAAATGGACACTAGGCAGATGGGGGCAGCGAGGGAAACAGAGGAAAAAACGGGCACCGAGGCCACAAGCAGAGGGGCGAGCTTACCAGCAGCAGCAGCGGCAGGACACCACAGGCGGAGCTGTGTGGCGGGGGAGCGACCTACCTCCTACTTATGTTCGGATTCAGTTGAAGTTTTGAGCTGGTAATCCAGTGTTGTATTTTCAAATGGTAGGCTTTGATTAATGGAGATGTTATTAATCATGATATAAATCTTCAGGTCAGCTCCATATTGATGGTAAGAAAGGGGTAGTGTAAATCCCCAAGAGGATCAAGACCTAAGCTAAATCAGATATGGAGCAGTATTGATCCAAATATTGCTATTACAGGGTGCACAAAGAAGTCATTTATTTTCACTACCTGACAGCAATCCTGTAGATATGATTATGAGACATAGAGGATGAAAGATACAGGATACTGGATTGATGGAATCCATTTATTTCAGGAAGTCAGAAGCTAGGGTTTAAATCGTGGAAGAAAGCACTTTGGAGCTATGTATGTATATTGTATTTATATGGCGCAAACCTAGTTGAATGGCAAAGACTGTCAATGTATGAGGTAATGTGACCACAAAGCCACCAGGCCAGTGATATACACTTTACAGAGGTCTTGCCCTCTGGAGTCCTCCTGAAGCTACACATTACATGCAGGCTGGAGCCTTGGAGATTGAATTTCTGGCCTTCATTTTTGTAGATTTTTGGGATTTTGTCTGAATTTTAGACTTTCATGCTTTCAGAAAGTGCCTAATTGAAGCACTGTAAGTGTGACTGTTTTTGGTCTATTATTGCTGTGTGATAAAGATACCATGCATCCTGTACAAAGGGATGTGGCCTGAACCTCTTTAATGTACTAAGTAGTTACAGTGATCATGTATGCAACTCTAATATGTGATATTAGTGTCCTGCTAAAGAGACAAAGTGGTACTCCAGAACAGAGATTGTCACTGCTTGTGGGCAGAACTTGTCCAATCATGACAAAATATGTCTGTATCAAAATTCTCATAAAAACCTCTACTTAGTGATTTCCTGGGAAATGGTGGCAGTTGGTGCTCTTTTACATTAGATATGTCCTTTGATAGTCTGATCTCAGACGCCATACATCCGATACTTAAGGCCTGATTTAGGGTTTGAAAGACAAGGTACTGTGTCGCAAATGTGACGGACTACCCTGTCTGCCAACTCTTCTGTCTGTCTGTCTTATTTAGAATTGGCAGACTGTACATATTCCGTCAACAGAGCTCCTGTTGGCTCAGTCAACGGAATACTTCCTCCAACGACCCATGGAATAAGGGCCGTCGGAAGAAGGAATTTACACCATCTGCCATATTTAGGGTGTATGGTGTAATGTCTTTTTATCTTGTCCCCCACCGCCAGGAAAAATCTTATGGTAAGGGTCAGAAAAAAACAATAATGGCCCTCACACCGTGGAAGAAAACTCCCAAGGTGTGGGGGCCATAATTTTCTTTGTTTTTCATAACAAAAATAAAAAGCTTTTGAAAAGTTTGATGGCCTGCCAGCATTGATGGAGCCCCCGATGCCATACTTTTCCTACATTGACAGGAACCACCATGTTGGCAGTTCCTGACAATGTAAAGAGTTGTCTGGAGGGCGGTCGACAACTATAGTTTTGGTGGTGGAGGTCCCACGGGATGGCAGCGGTATTGTCTTCAGCTTTCCTTATGCAGTAAACTCTGTCTGCCTAACTATTAATCATGCCCTTAGTCTTAGTCAATATTCAGCCTTAGCTAAAAATACAACTTCTACTACATTTTTCGCCAGGAGGTCGTGCCTCTAAAGGTATGTCAGTCCCAGTTCTTTAAGCCCGCCTTCTAAGATGAAACCTTCATGTTTCTGGATCTGCCGTTATCCTCTCTCTGCTTATTAAACAAGACTTCATGAAACAACATATTGAAATCCTCAGCTCATCACCTAAGTGCTGAGTGCCAAAGAGACAGGTGATAAACTCTTAAACAGCAGTATAGCTGTCACAGCCTTTGCTGCCAAGCCAGGTTCAAGGCCAGTCTCATGGGTAATCCTGGTAAAGATTGAGCATAACACTGTCTTTTGTGTGGATACAACTTCAGTTAATTATAGATCTCCCTGAAATATTTGTTAATATTCTCTCCTACTCAACAAGACAATATTTTAGTCCTCAGGCTCTCATTCTGAGGGTAGCTGACAAATTCTGCATCTTCTATTTCAGTAAAAGACAAAACAATTTAGCGTTTTCTCCTTTCTTCATCTTCAGATTTAGCAGATCTTGTAACTGTCCTAAAATTATCTTGAAATCTCCTACACTGGTTTTTCAACCTTCACTCACTTTTTTATGTTTGTATGAGGTACGAAAAGAAGTGCAGGGTTTTTGGCTCTGATCCAGTCTTTGTCAAATGGCATTCTTTGTTTGGCTCATAATATTTGTTGTGAGATATAAATATCTTTGTAAAGATAAAGGAAGAGAGTGGATCAAGTGGTTGGCAGTGTACTCTACTACCTCACTTTCTCTGAGAGTAGTTTACTCTGTTGCCATTCCTTGAATATTTACAGAACCATTGTGGACAAAGCTTGAAAATGTCATATTATTCTGTACTTTAAAATCCTCTTATGAGCTGATCAAAAGAGGTGTCATACAAAATTACCATCTATAGGTGCTCCTGGCCCAGGAATTCAGATTTTGTCAGTTTCTGCAAAAACGTAATGAAAACATTTTGATGCCAGAACCTTTTTGGACATTTGGTTGACTTCACTACTAAGGCTATAGCGACTCTTAAAATTTGTAGATTCCAACCATATCTTTGCTCACAAAACCTATGAGGGGTTATCAAGAAACTCGCTTTGAGTGACCAGCAATCAGGTGGCATAGAAATAAAACCTTTATCAAGGTAAAGGAACAGGAGGAGGTAGACCGATAACACTTAAATCAGACTATTTGTTGCAGGACATCAGTGGCAGTACTGTCTGCTGGTGGAACAGCAGCTTCTGGAAAACGTTCAGCTCATCCACAGGCTACAGCATCTGTTCTACAACCAATAATGAGTGTCTAAGCTGCCTGACAACCTCAGTTCAGAATAATATTATGGACAGTCCCATTGTGTCTTATTTCTGCTGGTGAAATTCTGGGATGGGGAATGTTGCAGCTCCCTAAAGTGCCTGTTTCAGCCACCAGAATATTCTCCCTCCAACCAAAAAAGATATTTTCAGATAGACCAAAATGTGTTAAGATCTCCGTAAAGGCAGCAGTCAGAGAAAACTATTCTGTTCACTAGCACACAAACCATTGGTGGGTTATCAAAGCACTTTGGATCACAACCTATCTTGTTGGAGCTCTCAAGAGCCGGTAGCACTCTGGATCACAACCTCTCACTTGGGCCCTATAGAACCTATAGCATTCCATATCACAACATACCTTATAAAAATAAACACCCACGTGTTGCCAGGTACAGTAACAATTTTCTGATAACCCTTTACAGGTACCAGTAGTTTCTTACTAGAATATTGATAGGCCCCGGTATTAGATACCCTACCTATAAATGGTATTGGATTTGGTTATGGCAGCTGCCATGAGCTATTGGTCTAACATGCTTAGCCCATCTCCTCTCTCTTATTCAAACTTCCTCTCGCAAGCATGGAGGACTCCCTCTGTATGTAATGAACTACAGAACAGAGAAATACCTACACTCATGTTTTACAAAGTACAAAGTAATACCACAGATCCTCATCCAAAACATGCATTGTTTGAATTTAAAATAACTACACAGATGTATGAAATTATAGAAACTAGACTTATTGTAGAATAAATATTATAGAAAAATATAGAAATGTTGTCTTGTAGAGCAGTGGACAGACTCTATATACATTCCTGGAGTATTTATCCCCATTCACAGAATTAGATGTTTGGAGCATTTTACACCATCAATGACCTTTATCGTGTTACTTCCCTACCCCAGGTGCTTCCAGATCGTGATGGTAAGCGGTGCATTTTCTGTGTGAAGACCGCATCCAGAACCTATGAGATGAGTGCTACGGACATGCGGCAGAGGCAAGAGTGGACGACAGGTAGTAAATAGACTAAGATGGTACAGGGAATGACGAGGAGGTATTGGCTAAGCAAATGAAGATCTGGCATAATTGGTGAGGTATTGCACTAATGACAAGTTCTAGGCACAACAAAGTGGTATCATGATGATTGTGGCAGTAGTTCAAATTGTTTACCTCGTGATTTGTGTACTCTTAACCATACATTCACCCTTCCTCTTGCTTATTAGAACATCCTTACTAGCTGTCGAGGTTGCAAAACAATGATTAGAAACATTAAAATAGTTTCAGAATCCTTTGGCACTGGTGTGGGTCTAACACCCTAAACCTGCACAGCTTCCCATAAGGAATCTCCATTTTTCTGTAAAGCACACATGAAGAGAAGGCAGTAGGATAGCAGATGGTTCAACCAGAGGCAGAACTATGAGTACACTTGAACACTTAGCAAAAGTTTAAGTAAAATCTGATAGCTGTCCTGACTACATGATTATGAAGTGTTCTTTTGCATTTAATAATGAATTTGGAAGTGGGTGCTACATGGAATTTCTGATTAATGAAAATCCAACAGAACTGTATTATCTAGGATTCTTCAGAAGGAGATACTAGATACCACTGCATATAAATCACACATAGGATGGGTCTTCATCAAAACACCTGTGCGCAAACTTAATTTTGCAAAACAGAATTCCCATAGGCACAAATCACACACAGACATGCCTTACTTGATTCAACCTGATTTCATGATCCGGATATGTGAATAACAAATACAATGTACAGCCCCTGGTACATTGTACATATGAGCATGTACATTTTTTCTGAAGATCCAATTTGTTTTCTTACTCACATGGAAGAAGATCAGAGCTGTATAGCAGTTCATCGGCTGCAGATACATTGCAGGACCGTACTAGCAACCTAGATCATATGGTCTGTGTTTAATTTTTTTAACGTGGCTGATAGAGCTTAGCAACTGCATCTAATATGACTTTGTTTTAAAGGAGAGATACCAATTTTGCTCTGCTGGAGAGAATCGTAATCTAAGCACCCTTCAGTGTGAGGAGCGGAGGAGAGGATTGTCATCTTTTAGGGTCTTTACGTTCCCTTGACAGTTTAGGTGGAAAAAATGGAGTATAGAATAGAGAATCGCTGGAAAGGAAAATCCACAGGAACTAGACACTCATTCTTTACATACTTGGTTAAAGGAATATTTATGTTAAAAATAGTAAGATATTTCTTTGGGTTATAGAGTTTATACTGAGGATTAGCAATAGGTATTTCATTAATAAATGGATGGGGTAGTGTTATATTTCATATAGGTACCCCGATATAGGTCCAGGTAACATCATAACCCTTCACCTACATTCTCTCCTATACTACATACATAACGGATTTGAGGGACTGACCTTTTGCCTAGTTACAATACTATACACAGTACGTAGGGTTTTCCCTGAACACTGGCCTCCTAAATTATGCATGAGGATTCTTAGTTTCTTGGAACACAGCAGGACCACCATCTCCTGCATAATAACTGTGTATAAAGTTCATTCCCGACATCATCCTAAGTCCGACACTGGCACAGCAAGGTAGAACCCCTGGGGATACCTTAGGGTATATAAACATCACATCTTGCGGGGATAGGGAGAGGAGATCATGATTTCCCGGCCGACACACTGACGCAAGACGCTGAAGTTCCTGCATGCAGAAACTCCAGGCCGCAGTTGTCTGACATCCCTTGCGGGGTGTTCAGCTCGAGACCAGAACGGGGTCCCGCAGTCTCACATCAGGTAATGGGGTTGGCTTTATCCTAGAGGGATTCTTGGCTTTAAACCTACTCACATGCAAGGTACATTTAGGTACATCTAGTTAGGGTGCATCGTAGGAGTACGCATTTTATTGCCATGTATTTTATATACTTGCCTGTAGTTATGATTTTAGCAAAATGGTAGAAACTTACCATCTGTTTACTTTCTTAGTGCTGCTACTCATTTATATATACTACTGTCTACTGGTGATTTCGTACACTTATTTTACGCAAGAATAACGAGTGTTCAATAAATGTTTATTGAAAAACGTCCCAACCGTTTATTCTGTGTATCTCTCTGAGAACGAGTGAGCACGAGTGACTGAGCGAAAAGTAAGTTACTCTTTCCACGGTCCTGAGGGATCAGGGTTGTCATGTTCGATAGTTGCCAAGAACTATTCTCTCCTTGGTAAGAGGAGGTTATAGTGGCATTGCGAGCTAGCTGGTACACAGGCTAACATACCCGGTGGGGGTGTCTGGAATCAGTCTGGACATCAGTCCCGCAGTGTATGTTGTCTAAACGCGCAGATCCTATATAGGTCTTATAGGAACTACATGACCGTAGGTTCATGAAATGTGTCCTCAGGCTGCCTAAGCTGACAATTTAATATGTTTTCAAACCTGGACACAATCCAACTAGAAGGAACATTTGTGCATATTACTTAAACTTTTCACCAATTTTTGATAGCTGTAGGTCAACCTGTTTCAAGCTGTAGTCATATCAATGATCTGGTGGCTATTCTTCAGGACCGGTGTTACCTAATCTACTTTGTGACTGGAGTTTCAATAAATAGGTTCATGAGTCTACTCCCAATCACACATACCTTTTTTTAGGCAATGGTTTAGAAACTTATTTTGATGATGACCCTAATCGGCTAATTTTAATGACTCCTCGAGTGGTGCACACCGGCATGCTATTTGCATGAGTTTTTTTAGGAGCGACACTCTGGACGACCTACCCTCGCTGGCTAACTCGATAAGTGTCATTGACAAAATAAGTTTCTAAACCATTCCCTAAAAAAAAAGGTATGTGTAATTGGTGGTAAACTTATAAACCTATGTAGATTAGGTAACATCGGTCCTGAAGATTAGCTACCAGATCATTGATATGACTAAACTACAGCTTGAAAATGTTGACCTGCAGCTTTCGTAGATAATAAATTCTAGTAGATAGCACCACGTATTTTAATATAGGTAGGAGAACTTGTTCATTAAAGTTTTTCCTGAGCAGTACCTCTTATCCTATTTTTAACTTCACACTTCCTACACTTAAAAACCAATCTACTTTTTAGACCCTCACACCCACACTCCACCAAACGGCGGATTAAAAAAAACTCCGGTAAAGAGCCCTCATTGAGGGTGCCAGTTGGGCATTGAAGCGCCAGCCCGAGGTGGAGCAAAAGCCCAATGATGAAGCATGACACCTATTTAGGTGTGTGAGGGCATTTGTTCCTGCAGAGTCACGCTCCCAGCGTACCCTGCGGAACCGACATTGACCTGAACAGACATACACACTTCACTAGGAACTGCATACCCCTTATACTTACCTATATTACCGGGAGCAGGTATGCTGGACCTTGATGCGCTCCAAGTCCCTCCTTTTGTTTATATATATGGTTAAAATATTACCTTTCGAAGAAAGTGTGGTGTTTGTTCACACTGCCACTCACAAACAAAGTTTTTACTGTGATCCTGTCTCACCTTACAATGAGAGTTCAAACACATTATTAGATATGGCAATGTATAATGTAAACACATTACATGGGCACAGCATACATAAAGAGGTACATCAGCACATTTTGAGGAGATGTAAGAGATTTTTTAACCAAATTTGTAACATGAAGCTGTGCCATCGGAGAGGCTTTGCCAGAATAGACACAGTGATGGTAACTATGACTGAGAGATACTTTGATGAGGCTGTGGCAACATAGATAATGTGGTGGTGCTTATGGGTTTTTGTGCTTTGCTTTTCAGCCATACAGACGGCCATTCGACTGCAGGCAGAGGGGAAGAAGTCCTACCATAAGGACTTGAAGCAGAAGCGGCGGGAGCAGAGGGAGCTGAAGGAGCAGCAGAGAGCAGCGAAGGAGGAGGAGCGGTTGCGGCTGAAGCAGCTGCAGGAAGAGAGGGAGCGCCAACAGCAGGAGATAGAGCGCCTGAAGGAAGTGCAGCAGCAAAATGAGATACTCATGCAGGAGGAGGAGAAAAGACGGCAACTGCAACAAGAGGAGATGCAGCGAGCCCTAGAGGTTCAGCTGCGGGAAGCAGAGCAGGCAAGTCTTCATGTGTGTCTGGAGACCTAGGACACAGCGGATGGAGGAGCGCCATCACTGGAGAGAGTAATCACACCTGCATTCCAAAAAGGAGGGCCCAACACCTGTAACGGAGAACGTATGAATGCGTCTAAGTAACTACACTAAAAGGAATCACAACACCTGTACTAGAGAGGAGGGCCAACACAAGCACTGTAAAGTTTGTCATTGCCTGCATGGAGCAACAGAGCCTCATTGCATTGGTCAGCACCCGCATTTAAGAGCAGAGACACTTCCCTGGAAAGAGTAGCAGCAACTGCACTGTAAAGAACATCACCAGTAATGTGATGGCCAGGGATGTCAGCATAGGCACTAGAGGCTCACAATATTTGCATTGAGAAATGGCAGACCCTTCACTAGAGAAGAGGGATCTTACACGAGAGGGGAACACACCCTTCCTGTAGAGTTTTGAGTCACCTGCAGGATTTGCAACATTTGTATTAGGTGGATGTAGTCACTGATATTAGGTGGATGTAGTCACAAAACCTGAACTGAAGTTGGGAGCAACTGGTGGACTGGAGTATAGAGATGGGGAGGGGCAACCTCTACCTGAATGTAAAAGGAAATAAATGCCCTCTGGATGTGGTCACCATCTTCACTGGTGGGGAAGAAGAGATCTGCACCAGGGAGACACAATCTACAGGAGATGGATTTGTACTAGCTCCCGCGATAGGTGAGAAGGTTGAAACACATAAATAAGATTGGCCAGGTAAACTGTCCACTAAAGATGAAGGTAGCGAATGCACTGAATAGTCACATCACTCTGCACTGGAAAACAGGGACAACCCCTGCACTGGAGGCACAGGATAGGTGTGTTAGTGCAACCTGCAGTGAAACTATTGGAGGTAGCAATAACACTAGAGGATGGCAATGTCTGCAGTTCTCCTCACTGGAGAAAAGTGCAAAACCTTCTGAAGGGCAACTTTGTCATTGCCGAGGTGCCTTGCACAAATAGAATATAACTGAGAGAGACTTCATGTCATGTTTTTGCTCCATTGACATTTTCTTGCTGCTCGTTACAGGCGCGAGCCTCCATGAAAGCTGAGATGGCATTAAAGGAGGAGGAGGCAAACCGGCAGCGTAAAAGGATAAAGGAGCTAGAAGAAATGCAAGAGAAGCTTCAAGATGCCCTGCGCCAGGAAATAAAAGCACGCCAGGATGAGCAAGCCATGAGATATGAACACACAAGGTACAGCCAATTTCTGCAGAAACTTCCAAGTGAATGATTCTTGAGGCAACGGTTTGGTCTGAAAAAAACAGAGTACCGTTCCACAGTGCGTCTGCACCACACTCTGCAACTTTCCAAAGCCCCCTCATTGATCATCACAGGGCTTCTCCATCACTCTCCGTAACTTTCCAATTCCCCTTAGATCATCACAGTGCTTCTCCATCACTCTCCGTAACTTTCCGATGCCCCTTAGATCATCACAGTGCTTCTCCATCACTCTCCATAACTTTCCAATGCCTCCTTCTTGATCACCACAGTGCTTCTCCATCACTCTCCATAAATTTCCAATGCCTCCGCTGTGATCGTCACAGTGCTTCTCCATCACAATGTGTAACTTTCCAGTGCCTCCTCCTCGATCATCACAGTGCTTCTCCATCACTCTCCATAACTTTCCAATGCCCCCCACCATGAGTATCAATCCTGCACTATTCCCTACATCAACCCATAGGGAGTGTTCTTGTCCCAGTCATCATCATCTTCTCACAGCTGGTTCTCCAGCACCATTCTTCCTCAATCAGCTCTCCAGCATAATTCCTTGTCACATCTGTTCCATCTGAGCATGTACCAAATGCCATCACCATCAGTCCTCTGTATGTTCTGTCCTTTCCTCATCTCATGTCACATGCACCCAGACAACCTGTACCACAGGTGCACACTTTCTTGATGTCTCTTTTTTTCAACGGTCGGTGAGAACTGAAACCTGCTTTTCTCAGGCTCGCCACAGGTCTTTTCTCTAGTTTGTGGGTGGTCAGTATTTTCTAAGGAGTTCCAAAGAAATGTATTGTAGTTTACCAAAGGTGCCCTATGTCCGAGAGTACTAATGCACTCCTTAGACGTGCCAAAGGCTTCTATTTGGGTCTTGGCTGTTTAAGAGTAGAGAGGTCAAGCATTCAAAGTTTTATCTATGAAGTGGCTCATGGGATAGGAACTAAGTTACAGTATGGTAATGGTCAGTGTCTTGGAGAATTAGTTTAAAAGACCCATAGATCTGCATTTAAACCTAGTGTAAAAGAACAGTAATCATGAGAATCACATCAATATAGCAAACAAAACCTTTTTACCACCTTCTGGGGCAGATAGTTGGCAACAAATATTTTCGAGCACTATTTCCTCTTGGTGCTACCAGTGCTTTAATATTGAATCCTGAGATCCAAGTTAACTGTAGGAAAAAGCTCATCACAAGCAATGCTTAGCAGGCAAAGCCTCTGACCTGTGGTTTACTGATTTGGCTCTAACTCGTAGCAGTTCATTCGCGGACCAGAGGAAGTCTTTCATGTCCACCCAGGTCACCTGAAACACAGAGATCATGTTTTACAGAAACAGTGACTTCAAAGCAGAGTTGCTACAACAGTACATTCTCTGCCAAATCAGGTCTAGGTCTCAGCAGCAAGGGTCACTGCTGCAAAATTTGATTAAACCCATAACCCAAAAATTTTACTGGGCCCACTTCCTGCATGAAATTCCGTGCACATTTGTCATAAAAGTAATTTCAAGACAAAGGTTAAGACACAACAAACACAGACTTGGATTTGGAACTTCATACACTGGACAATACTGGAGGAAGATCAGTTAAAAACCTCAAAAAAAGATAAGGTAATTGAAGACCTAACTTAAAAATATGTGGAATCAGTCAAGCAGAACTAGAGAGGGGGAAGGTTATTCGGGAAGAAAGGAATCAATAGTACAGTAAGGAAGAAGAACCGTATGGAACTGAGATAGATTAGGCACCCAAACCTTGAAAATCTAAAGCCTATAAAAGTAACAGTTAAATGGCCAATGAGGATTAAAAACTAAGTAAAATGAGCACCTTGGTACCGTTGTACCGCAGTCTGTGACAGTAATGTTGCCCATTGTTTGTGATACCACCATACTGCCCCTGTAAGATTTGATGTCTATGTTGGTATAGAACGTTTTGCACAATGTTTAAAATGAAAAATACAAGGGGTGCATAGCACACATTTTCTTGGAGCTCTGAGGCCGCCCACACTGCATATTCATTATTCTGTCTTTTTTGACTCAACCCCCTCAATAGCTCAACGCACTTGTGAAAGGCCGTGGGCGTCCCCCGGCGGCTGAAACTTTTGCAGTAAGGACCAAGCTTACACCCAGCAGCTCTCGTGGCTGGGCCACAGCTCTGGTAGCAACATGGTAGGCACAGCATCCACATAGCTCAGAGGCCTTGAATACCTCTGGGCCTGTTGTGCCAATGATGATGCTGCTGCTGTGGCAGGACCTTGGCTCCGAGGACAGGCACAATGCTGGGGGTGTCCCCTGGGGACCTAGGAGTTAATAAAGAAGCAACCTTTTGAGGACCAAGAGGGGCCCAGATGGTGGACAGGTGGCCGGTGCAAAGAACTTGCCCTGAACTGCCGGCCTGAGGATGCGAGCAAAGTGCTGGTCAGGAAAACAGGACAGCCAATTAAGCCCTACGTCATGGGACTGGGTAGCTGACTCCCCTCCAGGAGCACCTGTCTGGAAGAAACATAAAGAGATATAAAGTAGACAGGTTCCTCAGGGCCTGGGCCTGGATTGACTTTACAGGAGTGCAATGCACCTAGGATCAAGAAAAAGGGACCACGACTGGCAGGCACTGGCTTGAGGCCTTATTGATTGAGCTCTCCATAAGCAAGAGACGTGAGAGACACAAGAGGTGTGCAGAGAGAGGTCTTTAACTGGGCATTGGGTGAGCTGTATGTCAGTGCACCCGTCTGTGGAGGCATAAGGCCAATGTGCCCCTGGTCGAGCTCCTCTTCCCAGTGGTGGTATTTAGGCCTGCTCAGAGAGACACGGGGTTTAACAACCTCATGGTGTGCAACACAGAAGAATAGAGAGCCCAGTTTCTCTGGTGGCATGGCACAATCTTTCGGGACCTGCAGTGAAGTGAGACCTAGTGAATCAATGCCGTTAGTTACTACACTGTGGTCACAATATGGTGAGACCAAAAATCACTAAATCATTGATGCTGAGTAATGACCTCACAGTGAAATGAGGTACTAAATATATGGGCAGTCCCCTGAGGCATGTGGAGTCAACCTTGACCGAGCACACCGGAAAAGTTGACACAATACTCCAAGCAATCTTGGAAACAAGAAACATGCTGAAAACCATGATCAAAACTGTTTGCTTAGATGTTAGACTTTTAAGAACTGACTTCAGGAAGTGATGGACTGAGTTTCTGAGACTGAATCAGTGTTGGCAATGTCTACATACCCAACTTCAGTTCTTGAAGTCGGATGTCCGACTCTTGACAGAAAGAACAGAAGCCACCAAGGGGTGTTCTCAGAGCAACATCTGAATAGTGGGTGTCCCAGAGAAGGCAGAGGAACCCAATGCAGAACTTTTCTTGTAGCCCACCACAGCAGTGCTAGCAGGCAAAGCTTCCAGGTTATTCTCCATTGGACAGGTACTCAGAGTGCTGGGCAGACCGCTTGCTCTGAGGTCTGTCCCGCACCCTGTGTGGCACAATTACTTAATTATAGAGACAGGAACCATATTCTGCAGGTGTCTCCAGGAGTAAAGGCCTTTAGACAATAGAAGAAAGCAATGTCTTCTTATTCCCGGAATATACAATGACTGAGCAGAAGCAAAGCAGTTCTTTCATGGGAGTAAAGAAACAAGAATGACAACTCGGCATGCAATGTACCCTGTTTAACCCCAAAAAACTGAGAATGACCCACAATGAAAAACTTCTTTAAAAGGGCAACCAAGGTCTGGTCGTGGCTCATATCACTAGGTTACCCTTCCCCAACCTGGCAGAAGAAGGCCAGGAGTGGCGTTTGAAGTGCAATAAAATACAAAACAGGCTTAAACACATGAGAAAACTGGCAAAACAAGAAAGAGCATGGACAGTGGCAGAAATGCGCCAATGCGATCTCACCATTGGTTGACCTTACCGAGTCGGGCAAGGATGATGGTCAGAGTTGGCGGACATTGAATATGGAGCTAGCACAGCACCAGATGTGGTGCCTATAACTGCAGCCAAAGTTATCTGACGGACACACGTATACTCTGGGTAACTCAACTAGCCTCCACTGGAGAGTCAGAAAACTCCTGGGATCAAAGGGTACATGGGATGGTTTGCAGGGGAGGCACTGTCAGACGAGCATTGGGCAGGGCTTCAGAACAAGACAAATTATGCCACCCCACACCAGTTTAAAACTACACCGAAATAGTCGATTCATAATTAACAGATGTTAATATGGCAATAATATTGTTTCTCTTTCTGTCGGGGAGAAGGAGATGGGAATGAGTTAATTAGAGTTTCTGGTCCTATATATTCACTCTAATTGTGGTGGTAGGTGGTATGCCATATTGAATGAATTTCCCACTGGTCAAAGATTGTACCATTTTAGAATTGTGAACTACCCATCATAAGTGCCTAGTATACAGGACAAGCTAATGACATATTGACATGGAATGCATGGGAGTTCAGCACTGCAAAAGAAATTTAAGCAAACTGATAATGCCCACGCTGCCGGCAATGCCGTTCTGGAACAGAACTCTTGATCTCTGATGGGCAGAGTGGCCATTTCTAAAATGTTGTTGCTGCCCAGCTTGCTGTGGCCATACCAGAACACTGAATGGGGGCTTCTTTATCAACTTACAGAGCATTTTGACAGGATTCATGTGAGAGATGGTGTTACCGAGATTGGCCATCACATATTGTGGTGCCATGGCCAATGGAGGCACAGGACTGTTGTGGGACCTTTGAAATGCAGAAAAGGCTATCTGAAGGACTCACAAGTATTCTTTGAATAGCTCGACTAGCCTCCATTGGAGAGTCCGAGAACTTCTGGGCTCAAAGGCTAAAAGGGGTGGTCTGAATTGGGGGGGGGGGGGCATTATAAGACAAGCAAGGGGTGAGGTTCGAGAACAAGGCTGATTATCAAACACCACAATAGTTTTAAACTATACCGACATTGACTATTCGGAGGTAACAGTTTGTTACAAATGTTAATTTGAAGGGAATATTGTTCCTACTTCTGCCAGGGAGAGGGAGTTGAGGCTGCATTAATTGAGGTCCTGGTCCTATATGTTCACTCCAAATATGGTGGGCTGTCATACTGACCGAATGTTCCACTGGCTGAAAATTGCCCTACTTTAGAATCACTTGCACCAATTATGAAACCTACTACTTGACGGGCCAGTTACAGTGGGTGATGAACTGGATGGCTTGATCTACGCAGGAACCCTGAGAGGCGGAATCTGACTCTGTGGAATTTATTGGCTGGATATTAAGTTGCAACAAATGCCCTACCAGGCTATTGAAGTTAGCGACAGTAACTAGGTACAGTTGCCAACGATTTGCCAAACGGAGTACTGCTAAACTCCTCAGACACACCACAGGTGTATGTCTCTAAAGGCCTGATGTAGAGTTTGGCAGACAAGTACTCCATCACAGATGTGCGGCTATCCCTTCAGTCGTATTACAAGTGAAATATCAATAGAGCGCTTGTAATAAGGCTGACGGAATGTCTGTCACGTTTAAGTCAGGCCTCTAGTTTTGAAAGATTACAAGGTAATATGACAAGAGACCGTGGATGTAGACTCATATGAGTAATTTCTAGCCCATAAATGACTCTCCAGGGCTTCATTACAGACACGGGTACTAGACATGACAGAACCACTAAGATCGAACTTGTTGCATCACCTTCTTACAATTCGACACAATAAAAAAGCCATTCTGCAACTCTACAATCCGATCCCACCTTTATACTTAAGTGAGAACTCAACACTAAAGTTGAAATTGGAAACCAAGATAGAAGTGGAGAGATGTGACGACATTTGGGTAAAATGCTCAGAGTGCTATAAAACTGTATCCAGAAGCCCCACCTTAAGTACATACAATTCAGTTATTTTCACAAGACTTACCTTTCTCCCGCACTTATAGGCAACATATATGAAGGTGCTAATACTAATTGAGATAGATGCCATACACCTGAGGCTGATTTTTACCATATGGTCTGGGGATGCCTGGTAATCCCTCAATATTGGGAAGACCTACTAAGAAATATTCATCACCTCACAAACAAAACCATAAAACAGGCTCCACTCGCATGTTTATTTGGTTTATTCCCAAAACCGAAAAAACGAAAGTGCACTAATAGATTCATTGGCCTCACTCTAATACTCACATAGAGGCTCATAGGAATGGCGTGCAAGCCATCAGTAGGTCAAATCAGCAGTCAACCGGGAAGGGTACAGCACACACCAGCTGGGTCCCGATTCTTACAACACAGAGAGCAAATACAGATGAACGCCCACCATGATGGAGTGGAGTACCCATTTGAAAAACGAATGAACCATATGTATAAGAAATCCATTTTAGACAAATGCGTCACAAGATGTCATTAATGCACGTGGTGCTACCCCCACAAGGCTTCTATACTCTCTCGGAAGTAAGTGACACACCAGTGGGGTGACGTATATGTATATGGGACAGCGGATGATAGCATAATGTACCCCCGCCAGCTTGAGTTAGAAGTAATGTTAACCGTAAATGACAACCGGACCCTTGTTTCTTATGTTAAATTAGTTTGTAAACATAATATGATATGTGGTTTTCTTGAAAGTCCTATACCGCACAAAAATTCAATAAAGAGGTATTTCAAAATACAAAATAAAAAAATACTTAAAAAAAAGGTTATGGCACAATTTTCTTTGCCCAATTTTTAGAAACTTCAAGCTTTCACACCTCCAAATTAGATGCTTGAGGTCAAGGTATGTGGGCTCATGGCCCAAGCAGTGATCATTCATCTGCTTCTGCGAACTGGGCTCCTTGGAGTGACCAGATTGGACTGAAATTTAGGGAAGGGTGAGCTTAGGATAAGTACCACAATACCATGCCACCATTGGGACTGAAGTAGTGAAATCCTAAGAGACTGAAATCAGCACAGTCTGACCCACACAATGCTCAGCATCCCAAGAGGCTTGGGTGCAAGGGAGGTACACTACGGTTAGTCTGAAGCCCATGGACAAGGGGTACAGTGTCCCTGTGATTCTGAGGGATTGGCTCTCACTACAGGAGATGGAGTGGAAGCTCAGGATGGAATGCTTCATTCTCCATACAACACCTGCGCACCTCATGGCACAAAATGAAGTTTGGTAAATGCCAGACTTTTAAGAGTTGAATGTATCAGTTGGCAGGACACGGCGACTTGATCACCAAACAGACATTAGTGTTATTGCTTCTGGGTCCCACTGGGTAGGCAGCTCTCATCTGGTTTGTGTCCTTTGTACTCAATCAGGTTCTCACGTCTCTGTCAGCTGGACCTCAGGTTTGTACACATAGTTGGGGACTCGTCCTCTCCACTCCGAAAGATTACTTTTTTTGCCACTCAAAATACAGCAAGGAGAGCATCTACATAGTTCTAGAACTAGTTCTGGCTTTGCGGGTGACAGCCAAAATCAAAAAAGATGCAAATTGACTGAACGGTGTATTAAGCCCACATCCCCAAAGCTGTGTGGTTTGAAGGCTTCTGTTGTAGGGCAGGTGGCTGTGCATATTTCCACAAGAAGAGAGGAAGGGCACTTAGTCTAAGGGGTCAAAGTACCTTGTTGCTTGTCAGGCTTTGGAGTATTGGATTCCAAGGTCTGATGTGGAAAAACAAACTATAGGTGCAAAACCTGGTCTCTGAGAGTGCAAGGAGGGAAGGTGCCAGTGTGGTGACACACTTTGTGAGGCAAAGAAGTGAAATGGCCTTTACTCAGAGATAGCGTTGCTGAGGGTCCAGTGGTCATTTTCAACATCTCTCCACAGGTTACTAGAGGAAGAGGAGGAGAAGTTGAAGCAACTAATGAAGCTCAAAAAGGAGCAGGAGGAGTACATTGCCCGGACGCAGTGGGAGAAGCAGGTGCTCTGGGAGGAGATGAAGAACAAGTCCAAAGCTCTGGATGAGGCACAGCAACAGCTCGAGCGAGTGAGGGAGAACAGAGCCCGAGCCGACCAAGACGTGGAGGTGAGCGGGAGTGTTTGGTTGAATAGTAGTCAGAGTAGTGAATGTCGCTTGCAACGTTAATGACTGGTCTTACTAGTGGGGTGGACATTGCATGTCGGTGTCCCATGGGAAAAATGGAATCAAAAGAGTGGTGAGTGTTGGGCCCCAGGCATGCTACAGAAGCCACAGAGGTCACTGTGGTGAGTTGCTATGAGTTAAGCCAGGACCAATGGGGGGGGGTCTAAAGTAGGGAAGTGAATGTTGTGGATGCTGCAGATGGGGGATTGATAAAGTGATCAGCAATATGTGCTGTCACCTGGAGAAGAGCAAATCGCACAGTTGGCAATAGCATTCCACAAAGCTTTACTTATTCTGACTGAGGAATTACCAGCAGGCAGGTATCTGTACCTTTTCTGGGCTCACCCTTAGTAGCCCTGGTAAACATTCCACTTGATCGGTTAGAAATAGTTTCTATGAGTACAGAAGGGGCCGCAGACGCTTGTGCGGCCTCTTCTGTAATACCGATAACGCTGTCACTCATAAAGCGCCAGTGCTATCTGCAGGGGGCATTCCCTCATTTGCATGGGGGCGTGCCCCATGCAAATGAGGGAATCCCTTTGCCTCTGCGCCCGTGCCGTGTTTCAGACGCGGGCGCAGAGGCAAAGAAGTTCACAGGGGATGCACTCACAGTGCGCCACCTAAAAAGTGGCGCACTGTGAGTGCACCTTCTGATTGCAGCCCTCTGGCGGAGAGAAAGGGTGTCCCATGGACCCCCCCCCCAGACATCCCCTTGCAGGCGGGTGCAGTCACTGACTGCACCCGCCTGCAAGGGCATCTCTAATCCCTTTCAAAAGTGCTGGTGGGTGCCGCCTGCACAGGGAAATCACTGGTTATCACCTGAATGTGCTGCCCCCAGGGCAGCACGAGTTTGCCGCTGCCCTGGGGGATGCGCATTCATGGTAATAGAGCGCATTTTCACTGTTTGCGCTTGGCACACCTTTTTGAAGGTGCACCCAGCGCAAAAAATGAAAATTGGCTTTTACCATAATATGGCCCCAGGTCCTCCAGTATGTTGAAGTCCAAGTCCAAACTTAAGCATACGAAAATGAAGCAGGACTCAACCGCATTTCATCACTCTAACTCCAAATAGAAGGCACAATACGCCACGATGAAAGTCGTACCCCTTTGAGGTCGCCAACCACAGAACTGATTCCTTGCTTGTTCCTTATTAGCCCTGAATTTCCCAGGCCCCTGTTGACCCCGCAGCAAATCAAGGCCTTTAAAGAGGCCATGCTGCAAATTTTCAGTGCGCTTCTGGCTCTCTCTGGCATTCCTTCGGCCTCACAGATCCACAAGGGCCTCCAGCTGGGTTACTGCAGGCATGTTCCTCCCCAGCGATCTTTGTCCCCTTGGAGCCTGTCACAAAAGTGATGGTGGTGGACCCTGTCTGTCTTCGCCGTTCAGGAGAACTTATATTCCCATACCTTGATTACTGATTGCTGAAGGCAGGCTCTCCAAACCCAGTTTCGCCTGGTCAGTCCTGCAGGACGTTTTAGCCTGAGCCACCTCTACAGACCTTCCACCTGTGGGAAGTACCGCTTTGGTATCTACTAAAGTTGAGAAATCTGTGAATTGAAATAGCCATTAGAAGAATAATTTATGTACCTTCGGTAATGCTCCTTCTGTTGAATACTCTATCTAACCCTCCCACCTCCCCATTCTGTGGAGTGGTTTCTTTTTACCATCTAAAAGGGTCCCATATTAGAGCTCTGCACACTGGTCCTTCCATTTGTGGCTCTTCCAAGGGTAGCGCTTATAAGCCACGTAGCAGTGTTCAATACTGATGCAAATGCTCCCGGATCCAATCTGGCAAGCTGGGATATTCTAAAGGTGAGGAATTTGCAGTTACATAGAGTATCCACCAGAAAGACCATAACCAAAGGTAAATAACTTGTGCATTAATTACTAAGATGTTTCATCTATCTTGAAAGAAGCTCCGTATCTTGTCTTCCATCTCTGTGGCACTGCATTCTTGAGTCTCACACAATGTAACCAACAGTGTAACCTGCAGAAAGCTCAGTACAGTCAAACAAGAAGGTTGTATAAAACAAACCTCCGAATAAGGAATAAGGTAGTCCTACAACCCATAGCCCTATCGTGCTCACAAGAGGTGTCACCAGGTCCAATGTCCTGAGGAGAACCCTAAATAATTACACGGTGAAAAGCATAAACACATCTTCTAGGGAGGGCCAAGATTTCCCCCACTAAAAAAAATCCAGGAGCTTCTACAGAAAACACATCTAACCAAAGGGTGCACCCTTATCAGCCTATCCAACCCTCGTAAACATTATGCATTGAGCGACAATCAATATATATGTATATATACATATATCTCACAGACAGTGAAATACTAAGGACTGGTGTTAATCTTTTAGATTGTTTCCTCACAAGATTAAAGTATTTTTTTTAATGGAATTCATGCACCATTTTTCCAATATTACCTTACATTCACGTATTGGTGACGTTGTTCTTTTCCTCTCCTTTCAATTATGACGATAACTGTTGTTTTATCACACAGATACTTTATTTGTAGTATCCTTGAATTTGTTGACATATATCACACTAATTGATTGTAGAAAGACAATTCTTGTGATAAGAATGCTGTACGGTAATTCATTTCAATATTAATGATTCTGAAATGAAGCTGGGGGAATTCTTGTTTTATGTGTTACAGGATAGAACCCCTTCAGAACAACAAATTTCAAGCCCCCCCCCCCGCCTTACAGTCTTTTATTTGGCCCTGGCCCCAGATCTCTTCAATTCTTCTTGGGCAGCCTCTTCTCTGTACACTTCATCCTCAGCCAGCATGCATCAGTTCATATTTTGGATACATTGTGACCCTTGGGTATGTTTTCACTCCCAATTTCCTTATCACATCCCTTTTGGCCATGATGAGTGCGGGATTGCAGAATAACAGGGCTACCTCGCCACCATCTGGCCTCCCCAAATCCCCAAACACACAACTTGTTTGTGCAGTTTCCATTCTGTACCCATGGCTCTCACGAGATTCCGGTGTACCCCTGACCAGGCGTTTTGTAGCCGCGGACATTCCCACAAGGCATGTATTCGCGTGCCTCTTTCATTACACCCTCCTTGGCACCTGTCGGTTTCTATTTTCGCAATCTTAAAACGTCTTGTGTGGTTTACTGAGCAGTGGTCTGTAAATCTGTGACATCACGTGTTTATGTAGCGAAGCAGCCAACAACCTGTATTCCAGTGGTGATTTATCTGGAATGTCTTGCAACGGGCTGTATATTGGACAAGAGTATGAAGGACCTGCAGATATTTATAATATTGGGCATCTGCTAATTAGCTCCATAGAGCCTTCTTATTACTTGCATGACGTGGAGCATTCTCCATAGTTGCCTTGTCATAAAGTTCAGGAATATCTTACAGACCGCTGATCATTGGGTCGGATTTGTGCATCCATAGGTCTCTTTTAAGTAGTGTTCAGTGACTTCCCCTTGATGTAGAGGGGAACCCCTCCTTTGGTTCGATTGCAGAGAATCTCTGGGGTGTGTTGTGTCTGGGTGAACAAGATGTCTCATCCCATTGCTATCTGTGCGTCTTTGGTGCTGTGAGAGTGGGGCTGCCAGAGAGTCCAACTAAGCTTCGCTTTGCCAACTAAATGGCTTTTGCACCATGCTCTGTGCGAGGACGGGCCTAATGTGCTCTTTGTGTAGCATGGATATTGCTATATTTGAGGACTGTGTTCTACATCAGTGCTTCATTTGAGTCGGTGGCTGCAAGCGTGGCTCACCGGCACTCATTTTTGAGACCCACACTTCTATTTTCCTAAAAGACTTTGATCCAGAGCAAAAGATAAAAAAATGCAAAATGGGGAACAAAGGCGGAATAGAAAGACAGAGAAACAGCGGTAAAAGGAGAACGCAGGGATGAAAAATAACCTGCAAGAGTCAGAGAAAGAGGCAGGGAGTGTCTGGTGGTGGATTAAAGAGGCATGAGGTGAAATCAAGACTATGCAGCCTTGTACTTGCCACCCTGACCTTTCCGTAGCATCGGCCATGGGCTACTAAACAAAACTTTGGGCACTGGCACTTATTCTTTTACAAATTAAGCACTGGTTGTACTGTTTGGGAGCACCAGTATATTACAACTTTATGGCGTTGGTGCTGTTTGGAGCACATGAGGGTGTAGGATGGCTAACAAGTTAGTTCCGTGAGGAATGGTTGTGTGAGTCTAAGGAGGCATTATGTTGACAAATGTAGGGCCTTGGTGCCATGTTGTGCTTATGAGCATGTAGATGGACTATTGGATGTGTTCTGTTGTAATTGTAGACTTTATTATATGATTTTGGTGCTGTGCTCTGCATGCAAAGGAGCACAATAGTCTGACTAAGCTGTTCCATTGGTTGGTTTATTGGTTGGTTTCCATGGAAATCGGTTTACTTCTGCTGAAATTGTTTTCTCAACTATATAGCTTTTCTGCCTTTTGTGCTTCTGAAGGTGCAGGGTGGTTGGTCTGTGTGTCATGTTATGTTTGGATCGAGAGCCCTGTGTTTGTATTAGGACTGCTGGAGCACTCGGTTTAAAAGCTTGATGCATTGCATTTACTACTTGTATTCATTCCATTTGATTACCACACATCACAATACATTATATGTAGGGCTCCCGGTTTTACAGGATTCATTTTTTTAACATTTCCGTCTGTATTTATCCATGTTATTTTTTGGTTATCTTATTGGTATTTACTCGTATTTATTTTGTGTTTTAAAAGTAAATGGAGACATAAAATGGTACATTCCCACATTTATTTAACTGGTAAACATGCACTTATACTTTGCCTGTAACGTTCTAGCACATTAAGCAGCCAAATATATCAAAACACTACACCCACAGGTAAATATTAGCGTTCTATACAAATATTATTATTATTTAATTCTTGTAGAGCGCATGGCTACCCAGAGGGTTTCCCTGCGCTAAGCGGCGTGCAGGACAGCTTAGGAAGAGAGCTCAAAATAACCAGGTTTTCAGCTCCTTCCGAAAGGTGAGCAGCGAGGTGCAGCATCGCAGAGATTCCAGCAGCGTTCCATAGCTTTGGTCCCAAAAGAGCAAAGGAGCGACCGCTCATCCGAGTGCGCCTGACTCTAGGAACGGTAAACAGAGATTGATTGTTGGAACCTAAAGTATGGGGGGTGGTAGGGAGACACAAGGTTTTGCAAGTATCTTTCTAAGCCAGCTTATAGGAGCAAAGCACGAGGAGGCCACCATGGCAGTCTTAGGCTTCATGGACAGGTGGAGGCTAGCCAAAAACCGAGGTTCTTCACCTTGTCGGCAGGGACGGGAAGGCGGGAAAGGCCCCCAGCAAGGTGGGCTAGTGCTGGGGTCCAGAGCTGAGGGTTCTTATCCAGAACCATGACCTCAGTCTTGTCACCATTCAATTTTAGAGAGTTGGAATTCATCCAAGTGGAGACAAGGCCAAGGCAGGAGTTAAGACCTTCTGGGGTGGAATCTCACTCCAATGACAGAGAGAAAATAATCTGGGTATCATCCTCATATGAGAATAGAGTTTGACCGCAGCTTTCCACTAAGTCCACCAAGGGCCGAACATAGATATTAAAAAGCAAAGGGCTGAGGGCGAATCCCTGCGGGACACCAGAAGTAAGCAAGTGCGTGCTAGAAATGACATTTGAAAGAAGACC
This sequence comes from Calotriton arnoldi, assembly GCA_963921515.1. Classification (NCBI taxonomy): domain Eukaryota; kingdom Metazoa; phylum Chordata; class Amphibia; order Caudata; family Salamandridae; genus Calotriton; species Calotriton arnoldi. The sequence goes on along the minus strand of CAWUFW010002560.1, from coordinate 247,170 downwards.
TGAAACATGCGATCCGAAGGAAGGAGGACAGCCGGGCCAGAGTAGTGCCCTGAAGACCCATGAATGTCAACCTTTTGATAAGGGTGTCAGAAGACACGGTGTCAAAAGCCACACTGAGATCCAATAGGATCAGCGCAGCAGTGCCACCCATGTCCAGGAGCCGTCTTAGGTGTTCTGTAACAGTAACTCCCATAAGGGCTGATTCGGTGCTATGCCCAGCTCTAAATCCCGACTTCAAGGGATGAAGGGTATCCTGCGCTTCTATGAAAGAAGTAAGTTGGGTATTAACGTGCTTCTCCAATATCTTGGAGAGAGTGGACAATAAGGCAATAGGCCTAAACTTGGACCAGTTAGACAAGTCTAGATGAGGTTTTTGTTTAGCAAAGTGAGCACCATGGCATGCTTCCAGGCTTTGGGCAAGGAAACCTCCTGAAGAGAAGAGTTCAGAAGTTCAACCAGAAGAGACAGGTGAGGAAGACTCAGTGTGCACAGTTTGGCAGAGGGAAAACGATCGAGTGGGGAGCCGGATTTAATCGACTAATAATTCCCAGAAACTAAGCGAGTCTAGGGGAAGAAATGAATGTAGTTGGGCCGGGGTCTGGCTCATAGCCGGTTGACTAACATCCTCAGACAGAGAGGGGGTGGAGTTAGAAGGTGAATTGGAGCTCCCGAGCTTGGACTTGTCCAAGACAACTCACTAGAAGCACAAATTTCTGTATTTTTTAATATTTTAACATATGCTTGCATTTAAAGAAATCTCATCATGTTTTTAACTCCTCATGATGCCTATCTGCTCTGCTTGTGGTCTGGAAGTCATGAAGGACAGCATGGGGGGCTCACTCACAAGACTCACAATTTTCGGTATTTTTCCACTTTTAAAAATAAATACTGATTGGAAACACATTGTTTTCTGTCTGTATTTGTCTGTAAAAATCAGTAAAAACTGAAAACTAGGGGCCTTAATTATACGCAACATATTACATTAGACTGCAGTAATGCATTAAAGTTGTAGCCACTTGATACATTATCCGACCTTTCATAGGAGGAGAAGGCAGGTGGAGGAGGTCTAAAATGCTAGTATCTGATCAGTGTCCATGCCTAGAGCTGTACTGGAATAGGTATGATTCTTTGCCCATTTTGTGGGGACCTAGGAAGCCACAAACTGCTTCACTGGCTGCTCTAGGTTAGGTTAGTGACATTTTCACAGAGTAGGAGGAGCCAAAACCTGAGCAAGGCTGGAATTTGCTGTATCCTTAGAAACATCCAACCAGTTGGGAAGATGTGAGGGTAGCTTTGAACTACTCAGAACCAAATCTCTGAGTAGGTCACCTGGGTAAGAGTTATACAGATGTGAAGTTCTATATTTAAGACCTCCCCAGGAGACATACAGAGGAAACTGAGAGATAAATGACTATGGTCATGATTAAACGTTTGGCGGACAGTTACTTCATCACAAATGCCTCCTTACTGCAAGTGCCATAGGAGTTGATGCACTTGTAATTGGCATATGGGATATTCGTCACATTTGTAACAGAGTAACCTGTCTGTCAAACTATAAATCAGGCCTTATATTATAAAGGTTGCATAGATAGCAAGAGCCTGGACACCAGGCACTTCGGTCCATGATATTATTGACACTATAGCTTCTGTAAGAACAATGCAGATGTGACCATACAACAAGCACATGGAATTACTCTGTTCAGCCTGCATTTCCAGAACACAGACATTTGGAAAAAGAGCTCTGCTCCCAAGAATTTAGTCAAACACACAAAAGGTGATGGGAGGAATGCTTACAATAAGTCTAACCACTGGCAATTGCTGGGGGCAATATTCCAACCCATCATTCTTTTGCCCACCATGCCACCTCAGTTTGGACCCAGCAGGAGCAGTCCAGCCCAAACTGCCAGGCCAGATCCTCCCTGAACCAGAACGTAAGCAACCCAAAACCAGTTTCACCCTCATTGGGGCTCATCAGTCCTGTGTACCTTGGTTTCAGTGTCACAGTGAACAAATTTGCGATGGCTTGGAATGCAGCCCAAGAGTAATGACAAGTGGTTGAGATTAATTCATGCTGTCCATCCATCACTTTTTTGTATTCTTTAGTGCGACGCCGAAGGTGGTATAGGTGTGCCCAGACGTAGGTCCTGTGCTCACTGGAGCCCTCGAATTTCCCGGACTGTGGTGGACCGTGTAGCAGAGTCCAGTCAAGACACCATGCTGCAAATCTTCAAGGTGGTAGAAGCTCCCTCTGGAGTGCCTTTGGGCCCTACGGAACAGCAAGAACCAGCAGTTGCACTTCCAGTAGTGGGTTCTTCCCTGATGCCAGTTGACCCTGTGGTGCCTCCTGGTTCGTAGCTGGTGCCTGCCTACATATTCTCTCCGGCCCCTATGGACACACGGTCCCAAGTGCATCCATATACCCGGACTCCAGCAGCATCCATGCCAGATCCAGTCCTGATACCGATCTCCAATCTGGAGCAGACATCGATCCGCTGTGCGATCAGAAAATCACAGCCCCGACGTTTGAAAGTAATCCACAGCCTTCCCTTGGCAACAATACTACAAGAGGCTGAGACCCTGTTTGGTTCTGATTCAGAAGTATTCAAGGGCTTCAGAACGTACCACATGACTATTAGGAGAAGTCAGACAACCTGCTCCTGCCTCACTACACTGATGCTGGAATGTACCTGGGCACATTTCCTGAGACCCTCCATCAGGCCCACCTACGCAAGAAAGGGCTTGTCCTCAGGGCAAGTTCTTCAATTGAAATTGCCCACAGCAAAAGCAAAGGCTAATCAGTGTGACAGAAATCTTAAGAGGGCGAACCTGCTACATCAGAATCATTGATGCCTTTCAATGCTCAACTCATCCAGTTGCCCAGTTGCTAGATAACATAGGCCAGTTCCTGGTGACCCAGCCTGACTCATATCCAACCATGGAAAGCTTATTGGCACAAATGTCCATGATCGATGTCAACCCGAATGCGTTCTCTTCTACACCGCCAAATAGGGAGTTGAAGCATCTTGACATCTATCATATAGAGAGAACACACTCTGTCAAGACTACTGTGTGCTGTAGTTCCCTCCTGGCGGGTTCATTTGCAATGCATTCTGCCTTCAGTGGAGCATAGGACTTCAGTACATTTTTCACTGCTGCATCACCTGCCTGTCTGAGGAAGTGCAAGACAGACCATGCCCAAGGTATCATGATAACCTGGATTGGGCCAGGAGATGTGGTGCTCTGACCTATTGAGCCTGAGTATCTCCCCTCCGATCCCTCTGCCACGCTAGGAGGACCGCATGTCTCAGCAACAGAAAAAGGTCCTACAGCCGAATGTCCACAGTTTACACCTCTGTGCACGGAGATTGAGCCAATGATAACTAAGCAGTTTCAGTTTGCCTGTTGAGGTAGTGGATATGAGTCTACCACCATAGACTAAATCCATCTATTCCGGGGGCATTGACAGAAATGTATGGTCTTGTGTATGGACTGTTTTCACATTTTCTCTTTCTTATTTTATCTTTGCCCCAGCAAAGCCTTTCAGTGGGCACAGTTAAAGGCTATATGTTGACCCTCACCTCTCACCTGTCGTGATTAGGTTTTTAAAAGGTTTAATGCATATGATTTAACCAAAGTCCTTCATTATGCCTTCATGGGACCTTAACTTGGTCCTCTAATTTCTGATGTGCACAGCATTCGTGCCCATGAAAAGTTGTTCGCCACACCATTAAGACGGTTTTTATTATTGCTATTACAGCTGCGCGCTGTCAGTGAGTTGCATGTGTTGTCAGTGCAACCTCTGTATGCCACTTTCTTTCTTGACAAATTGGTGCTGAGAACCAAATGTTTTATCGCCATTCCATGTGGGTCAGTCTATCACCCTCCCTCAGTCCTCAGTTTTTATATGGACCCTACGAAGGAATACCATGTAGACGACCATCTCTTTAGTGGCTTTGAACAATAAAGGGACTACAGAAAGGGACCCTGTCCTGGTGGATTCTCCTATGCATAAAAACAAGCGAGGCCGTGACTAAGAAGGAATCCCCTGAGGGTCTTTGGGCTCACTCCACCAGAGCCAAAACTGTCACGACTACATTTGTGAGGGGCATTCCCATCCTAGACATTTGCAACAGGAGCGTTAGTGCATACATTCATAAAGCACTACTGCCTCAGAAGTCAAGTTCGCAGAGAGAGTCATTTTCCATGCTTGGTTCTTCAGGATTGTTTGATGTGAGTCCATCCCTCAGACTCTTCACGTTTTGGGAGGTTCTGCTTGGAAATCTCCTCCTTCTTCTTTAAAGAGGGCTCTTGAACCTGTTTAAAAGGCCCAGGTTAGTTTTGGTACACTGTCACCTCCAACTTGTCATGAAGGATCCACATCTATGGATGCAGAAGCGGGAAAGACAAAAATGACATCAGCGTTCAGGGTTGTAACCTATATACTGCTCCGCATTGTCACTTCTGGGGCGGCACAAGGTTGTCATGGAGTTTGACGGTGCTACCTGCCGGCACTCTAAAGCAGTTCCTGTTTAGAAAAATCTGGATCCAGTCTGATGCCTGGGATTATATCGGTTAGTTAGATTATCCATAAACAAGAGCGATACTGAAGGTAAGTAACTTGTCATTTATCACCCTTGCCCTTAACGTACTTATCCCATAAAAGATGAGGAAACACAAATAATGTCTGTAAGTGGCCAACAAATCTTTCATACACGAACTAGTAGTATTAAAAAGACAATGCCTTAACTTTCAAGGTTGATGGTATAGATCACAATAGGAGACTGGCAATACTACCAACAAGATTAGCAAAAATCATATTGATAACTCAGCAAGCTAAATTAAGGACATTTTCTGCATTTATTAAGAACTGACCACTCTTCAGTTCCTGAAAAATATCCCATATGCCAGAGTACGCCAGTGTGAAGACCTATTGCAATATTTGGATCAAATCTCATAAATATTTGTGACACAATTGCAAATGATCTTAAGTCATCTCCCGTTCAGCGGGATCCCCTGAAATCATATGTCATCTCCTTCAAACAAGTCCCAGAGGCAGAAATAGCCAGGTAAGACTCTAGGACCAAAGAAGCTATTTTGATAAGGGGCCTATTCCCTGCACCCTGCATGAAGAAAGTCATCTACTTCATGACCAATGACATAGCCAACTTGATTAATTCATCTCTATCTATAGGCATAGTCCCTATAGCCAAATCGATCATGAAGTTATCAGCCCACTTCTTAAGAAACCCACAAAAGGCTCCCATGTCCTAGCAAACTACTGTTCAATTTCTAATCTGCCATAACCCAGCCACGGTCCAGAAAGAATTGTGACTGATTAACTTCAAGAATACTTTTAACAACACCAGCTACTACATAACCTCCTATCACGGTTCAGGCAGCTAGAGGAAGAGGCAGTACTGGTGGACATCAGAGAAGAACTCTTCACTCTCAATGAGGGCCATCAAGCTGCCTTGAGTCTCCGTGACCCTTAAACAGCTTTTTCAGCACCATCAACCTCAATATTTTGCTGTCCGAACTGGAAGAGTGGTTTGGGATTTCATAAAATACTAACCTGGATGAGCTCATTCTTCATTGTCTGATCTCATTAGGTACACCTGATATCCTCAAAATCTCATGCAGACTACAATGTGGTTTCGCCCAAAGCTCTGCACCTTCCCCACTGTAGTTTAACTGTTACATGTGTCCCTTATAACATTTGTTGGACAAGTATAAGATCCATTTCCAGATTTAGGCAAAAGACACTCCAATATTTATCCACCTAGAACTAATTTTCACCATCTGACCAAAATTACAAACTTCCTAGAACACGCCCAATACTGCAAAAGAGAAAGCGCCTTGTGTCTATGCTGTGAAAAAAATGGAATCCTGTTTCTAGGAGGACATCACAACACATCCCTCCAGTATAAATGGTCTGATGGCCTATGATTGCCCTGTTCACAACACTAAAAGCCAGTATTTGCAAGTTATCTTTGAATTAGACTTTATTTCACTCCCCAAATCAACATTGTTGGGGCCTATAAGAAATTGGGTTATTAATTGCAAAGGATGTGAGTCCTTCACAAGTAATGATCCTCAATTGTCTTATTGCAGGGAACCAAGTACCCCATTGTAGCACTTGATTCTCTCAAGGTAGAGAAGCAGAGCATTCCAAGGCCTACTCGGGTGTGGGCTAGCAATCCCAAATCGCTGGCACGGAACAACACTCAATAAATGTCATTTTGTTACACTCGTACTACTAAAAACTTCACATTAATATATACATTCAGGTAGATAGAAATATCTTGGGCGACACCCTCATATCACAATACACCCCTAGTGGGTTTTGAACCCCATAATCATAATACCCTCCTCACCAAATGCAACATCACAATATAAGGGGGCTGCCATTTTAAATAAGGCAGGCCTACTGGCTTTGTCAGGGTTTCACACCATTAATAAAATCAGCTATATGTCATGTTTCAATCTTTTAACATCATTAAAATTAGTAATCATGTTTTTTAATTAGTAGCATTCAAGTGTTCATTGTTCAATATCCATGTTGCCAATAAAGCATTTTAATTCAAAACAACATGTGTGTCAGAGTCTTTCTCCACAAGCCATACACCACAACAAATGCAGCAACCGGATCGACCACCCTGCATTCCAGAGCCCAAGAGCAAAAGCTCTAGCTCTGGCAGGGCTTCAATAATAAGGCAATCCCCTCCCAATGTCTGGGATTCATCGTCCTGGGAGAGGTAGGGTGACATTTCCAAAAAACCTTCTGAGGGGGCTGATGCACTCTGTAGCCCACCACAACATTTGGAGGAGGTGTTGGTGGTGCCTGTGCCCCTCCTTGGGGCACCTTGGAGAAACAGTATGCAAATGTAGACCCCACAAGAGGCATTAAGGGACAGTCCTTGCCCAGAGCAATGTATATCTAAGCTGCTCTAAGCCTGCAGACTCGCGCAGCTGTATTTTTCCTTTTGTTCCTCTTATAAAAAAAAAATCCGGAGTGCACCAGTCCCACCCAAGGCACCCACAGTCTTATGGTCATTTAGAAGTGCGGGGCGGTGCCCCATGACCACCTCAGTCCTAGCCGACTCCCTTGCGCCTCCCTGGCATTGCATGGGAGCCGGCAATCCTCTTACTGGCTCCTGTCTCGGGCAGGAGCAATGGTTACTCGGTTTTGGACCCACGTGGGCAGGAGCTACAACAGTTCCTCCTGCTCTCCTCTGCCCTTGATAGTTGGCAGGGAAGCCGAAGGACGGTATGCCGCGAATGCCCAGGCACAGGTGCGGAGGTGGTCTACACACTCTGCCTGCAAAGCTCCTCTCTTTTGTTCTGGGCCCCGGGATGGGGTCCTGGGACCCGCCCTTACTGCACTCACCTGGCCCTGGGGAGATGGTGGCCCTTGGGAACATAATTAATCCAGGGAGGGGGCCCCAAGGGGAATATAAAAACGTTGCTGCGCCAACCCCCGGGCCCTGGCCTACCCAAGGGGGGAATCTTGGAAATAGCTGTGGAGGACCATGCTCTTGGTTTTCATGTTTCTTTTCTTTAAGCGGGCTAATCTTTAAAGCAGTGTATCTCTGGCCCCGTAGGGACGATTTTCTCCATCTTAGCCCTGTTTTATCCTGGTCACCACGCCTCCTGGCATCTAAATGGGCACATTTTGTGTAAAGCTGGATTTTCGGGCTCCCTGGACCAGACTGGGCCTCTGTCTGGCTCCTGGTGCTCCCCTCTTGCTGGTAGGGGTATCTTGCACTCAGCTATGAATTCCCGCTCATATCATAAGGCCTAACCAGGTCAGGTCAGTACTAATCCTTGCAGAGACCCTTCTGCAATAGGCTACCTGTGTGCAGATACCGGGCTGCGCATGATGGTTGGCTTACAGGCCACACGTGGGGTCATATATGCCTCACATGTCACATGTACCCAGCCCCATGCCTCCTACCTTAGCTGCACAGCAGTGACCTTATCCAATTACCATGAATTTACTGTGAGTGAGATTCACTCTCAATAGGAGTAATAAAAAAAAATGGTTAGTCAAAAGCAAAAAATCCTGGTGGACTAAATGGGAGAAACTCATGTGCTGTGTACAGGCCTCAAACTGTGGAACACACTGGACCCAAGATGAGAGCTAAACCAAGCTACTCCTGATTCTTAAAACTGAATTCTTCGGGAAATCATCTGTCTGGATCCGCCATCTTGGTTTTGCATTGAAAATATGCAAGTTAATGGTCTTCAGTTCATCCTGCTGGACTTTCAATGACTCGTAAAAGAGCTTCATAGTTATCGTAAGAGGTCAAGCACGCCTTCTCAAACACCTGTATAGAATGATGAATATATATTGATCTACGTACAGATAATAGGTGAATGCCTGTTGTCCGGCTGTGCAGCCTAGTTTTCTTGTTTTAAGAACATTCAACCTTCCACTGTTCAGGGCCAGGTTGACCGCAGAGATTGGCAAATGCCAACTTTGCGGAATCCAGTGTCATAAAAATTCCTCTTGCTGTGGGCACAGATATGCTTTGCATTTAAATACTAGTTTACACTCTCTGTGTGTCCCATGACAGCTTTTTAAGCTACGCCACCCCCCTCCGTGAAACAACAAGTTTTTTTTCTATTGACGTGTTCCTAAAAAGCGCAAAACTAAAAACCAACACAGCGAAGATCTGGCACACTCGCCAAACTGCCAACTGTGGAACTGGGACCCTGTGGCCTAATCCTGTCTTTCGCAGCCTGTTAAAGTTGGTGAAGCTGGGCAAATGATTGTATGTCTTTAATCCTTCTTTCCCCCTTCATGCCAACGAGGACGTGCATGATTATTCACCAGTAGAAAATAACATTTGGATAAGCATTTTATTTCACTCTGGAGAGCTTCTTTTAAAATGCTATTTTCGGACATTAACATCCATCCATTCTCGTTACTTTGATCCTTCAAAGATGTTCAAAAAAGATTGTTTGATAAAGTGCAGTGGGTAACTATGATATGGATCATTGCTTAGTTTATCGTGGCTGCATTTGAGTGTCCTGTGAGTGGTCGGACGGGTCAGTCTCAGGGCAGGTAGTATATGGAAGCAGAGAACTCCCCAGAATGAGGAATGCGGAAAATTACCTGGTAAATCCGGATCCACGTGGTTACAAGGGTGCAATTACCATCCTTAATCAGTGACTCTGGCCCTGGTCATTTCAGGACCCTTGCACCTTGCAACTTAAAATCAGCCTCATATTGCATTCATGCTCTTTAGACGTTTTAGCGCTTGCAGGCATTCTCTCCCTTGCCTTTGAATGTGTGTTTGTAGCTGCTGCCTGCTGCACAAGTATGCCTGCATGTGTATCTTGTGTGTCTGTGTTAAGTATGCCTGCATGTGTGTCTTGTCTCAGTCTGCCTGTGTTAAGTATGCCTGCATGCGCGTCTTGTCTGTCTGTGTTAAGCATGCCTGCAAGCGCGTCTTGTCTGTCTGTGTTAAGCATGCCTGCATGCGCTTCTTGTCTGTCTGTGTTAAGCATGCCTGCATGCGCGTCTTGTCTGCCTGTGTTAATCATGCCTGTCTTGTCTGCCTATGTTAAGCATGCCTGCGTGCGTGTGTTAACTATGCCTGCATGCGCGTCTTATATGTCTGTGTTAAGTATACCTGCATGCGCGTCTTGTCTCTGTGTTAAGTATGCCTGCGTGCGCGTGTTGTCTGTCTGTGTTAAGTATGCCTGCGTGTGCATCTTGTCAGCCTGTGTTAAGCATACCTGCGTGTGTACTTGTCTGCCTATGTTATGTATGCCTGCTCGTGTATCTTGTCTGTCTGTGTTAAGCATGCCTGCGTGTGTATCTTGTCTGCCTGTGTTAAGCATGCCTGCACGCGTATCTTGTCTGCCTGTGTTAAGTATGCCTGCACATGTATCTTGTCTGTCTGTGTTAAGCATGCCTGCGTGTGTATCTTGTCTGTCTGTGTTAAGTATGCCTGCACGTGTATCTTGTCTGTCTGTGTTAAGTATGCCTGTGTGTGTATCTTGTCTGTCTGTGTTAAGCATGCCTGCATTTGTAGCTTGTCTGCCTGTGTTAAGTATGCCTGCACGTGTATCTTGTCTGCCTGTGTTAAGTATGCCTGCACGCGTATCTTGTCTGCCTGTGTTAAGTATGCCTGTGTGTGTATCTTGTCTGTCTGTGTTAAGTATGCCTGCACGTGTATCTTGTCTGTCTGTGTTAAGTATGCCTGCATGTGTATCTTGTCTGTCTGTGTTAAGTATGCCTGTGTGTGTATCTTGTCTGTGTTAAGCATGCCTGCATTTGTAGCTTGTCTGCCTGTGTTAAGTATGCCTGCGTGTGTATCTTGTCTGCCTGTGTTAAGTATGCCTGCGTGTGTATCTTGTCTGCCTGTGATAGGTATGCTTGCGTGTGTATCTTGTCTGCCTGTGTTAAGTATGCCTGCACGTGTATCTTGTCTGCCTGTGTTAAGTATGCCTGCACGTGTATCTTGTCTGCCTGTGTTAAGTATGCCTGCGTGCGTATCTTGTCTGCCTGTGTTAAGCATGCCTGCGTGTGCATCTTGCCTGCCTGTGTATCTTGCCTGCCTGTGTTAAGTATGCCTGCATGCGCATCTTGTCTGTCTGTGTTAAGTATGCCTGCGTATCTTCTTGTGTGCCTGTGTTAAGTATGCCTGCGTGTGTATCTTGTCTGTCTGTGTTAAGTATGCCTGCACGTGTATCTTGTCTCTGTGTTAAGTATGCCTGCGTGTGTATCTTGTTTGTCTGTGTTAAGCATGCCTGCATTTGTAGCTTGTGTGCCTGTGTTAAGTATGCCTGCCTGTGTATCTTGCCTGCCTGTGTTAAGTATGCCTGCATGCGCATCTTGTCTGTCTGTGTTAAGTATGCCTGCGTATCTTCTTGTGTGCCTGTGTTAAGTATGCCTGCGTGTGTATCTTGTCTGTCTTGGTTAAGTATGCCTGCACGTGTATCTTGTCTCTGTGTTAAGTATGCCTGCGTGTGTATCTTGTGTGTCTGTGTTAAGCATGCCTGCATTTGTAGCTTGTGTGCCTGTGTTAAGTATGCCTGCGTGTGTATCTTGTCTGCCTGTGTTAAGTATGCCTGCACGTGTATCTTGTCTGTCTGTGATAGGTATGCTTGCGTGTGTATCTTGTCTGCCTGTGTTAAGTATGCCTGCACGTGTATCTTGTCTCTGTGTTAAGTATGCCTGCGTGTGTATCTTGTTTGTCTGTGTTAAGCATGCCTGCATTTGTAGCTTGTGTGCCTGTGTTAAGTATGCCTGCCTGTGTATCTTGCCTGCCTGTGTTAAGTATGCCTGCATGCGCATCTTGTCTGTCTGTGTTAAGTATGCCTGCGTATCTTCTTGTGTGCCTGTGTTAAGTATGCCTGCGTGTGTATCTTGTCTGTCTTGGTTAAGTATGCCTGCACGTGTATCTTGTCTCTGTGTTAAGTATGCCTGCGTGTGTATCTTGTGTGTCTGTGTTAAGCATGCCTGCATTTGTAGCTTGTGTGCCTGTGTTAAGTATGCCTGCGTGTGTATCTTGTCTGCCTGTGTTAAGTATGCCTGCACGTGTATCTTGTCTGTCTGTGTTAAGCATGCCTGCATTTGTAGCTTGTGTGCCTGTGTTAAGCATGCCTGCATTTGTAGCTTGTCTGCCTGTGTTAAGTATGCCTGCGTGTGTATCTTGTCTGCCTGTGTTAAGTATGCTTGGAGTTCACCGTATGCGTGACCCGCCTTGTAGCCCTCACGTTCACGAGTAAGAAAGTGAATCACGTCTGGGTTTTGCTGAGCTGTGTCTACAAGGGGATGGACCAGATAAAGACAGTTTTGAGACGCGCCGCTTGAACTCTTTCATGTTAGCATGGTGCCAGTTTTGATGGATTGCAGAACATGCCCTGGGTCAGTGCTATTTCAGCACTTGCCCTCAGCTGGTTTTAGCGTTGTCTTCTTTTTAGTCACTGTTGCTTTTTAGGTCTCGCCTGAGCCAGCGCTTATCGCTGCTCTCGGCGAGAGTTTTAGTAAGCGGGTTTTGGAAGTGCAAACAGCAGTGGCTTTTGCTGGCGACCAGCTTGCGTTCACGATAGCGTGCAAGCGCGCAACCGCCAGCTTTCAGCGCCAGATCAGGCGCCATCTGTCTTTCCTCTCACTTGTTTGTTTTCACGCTCCTCCGCCCCTCCCCCGCCGCGTCGCGCTGCTTTCACTTTCACGCGCGGCCAATGCTTGTTAAATGTAAGTTTCATTGCCCCCATCTTTTAGGTTCCCTTTTGCCGCTACCAGCTCCCAGTCCTGAGAAAGAGCTACAAACGGATTGAACTATTTTATATAAAAATAATGTAAACAGCCACAACCCAGTCAAAAAAAAACTGAAAATAATAGCTGAGCAGACTGGGCTGCTGTGCAGACTAAATAAATAAAAGAAAGCAGCGTCATCCCTCATTAAAAGCAAATTGAAAATAATAACTAAACAGACGGAGCTGCTGTGGAAAGTAGGCTTTTGTAACAACAAATCAAACAGCACGTTTGCCAAGCTGTCACATACGGGAACAATCCAGACAATTCCGCTAGTCTGTGTTTTTCACAAGTGAGACACCAACAGCAGCATTCTTGCACCCAACCGCATGCGCTTGGCAACCATTAAGAATTGCAGTTAGAGAAACAGTCACCCCAATCTTAGTCTTGACGTATTTCTCACACTTTGATCTAATCAATCAGATATCGAATCTACGGACTTTGATCTCCACATTCAGGAGTGGTATAGGTGACTCATTCGGGAAAGTCTCGAGCGGTCTTTGACACTGCATGTGTTGTTTTTCCAGTTAAGTGAAAAACAAAACAGTTTGGGGCACAAGACAGCCAAGGGCTCGCAGCATTCATTATTGATGTGCTTGAGGCACAGATCATTAAGAGAGGTCGTCATGTGCCTGTGAAGGCATCCTGCCCCTTGCATGTTATTGTGGTGATATAGCTGAAGCAGGGTCACTGAAACTGCAAGGTCCACTGGACGAGCGCTGAGATTTGAGGCAATCAGTGTGGCATTTAAACAATAGAGTGACTTAACATATGTACCATCTTTACTTTCAGGCTCTTGGGGATGAGTGTGATTCGTATTTCTCATGAGACCCTTGGTCGGGAGGGTCCACCCCTCATTATGGGTCGGAAAACGACAATTTTAATGTTGTGACACTGCAAAATAGCCACCCACTCCACTGCGGTTCAATAGAAACTTTATTCCAGCTTACGCGATCCCCAAATTTTTAGGTCGAGCCTAGAGCAGCACAAGCACCTCCTCCTTGTAGCTCTGTAGCTGGAGAACTACCTGACTCGCTGGAAAATGAACAAGTCCGATCGCAGCAGTCTGCATCAGTCCACTCTCAAGCATAACTACTTACAAAATACTTCTATCCAGAAGGAATTAGAACATTTGGCATTGTGGTCATCAGACGTGGCAATCTCTGAGCTCCGCAAAACCTTGCACCTGGTGCATAAACCAGTCATACTTACTGTAGGGGAGGTGGCACTATACCTTACTCCGGAAGGACTGGATTTGTGGCTTGGGAGACTATATAATGTGATCTGACAAGTGACTGCAGAATGTGTTACTATTACTGACCACACTGTGGTTAAAACGCACCGTGGTGCGAGGTGGAAGCAGGGAGTAATGTAAATATTTTAAGTGATGAAGTGAAGGAATAAAAGACTGTACCGGGGTGTGTTGAATTTAAGAACCTGGCCAGTGTTAGGTAATTGTTTAATTATTTTGGGTGCGGTTTAAGCTTGTGTTTTAGTTAGAAGGCCTTGACGCTGCTTCCTTCGATATATGTGCACACTTGTTTTGTTCACACGTAATCCTGTGAACAAGCTACAAGGAGGTAGGAAAATGTGGCAGCTCTTGCAGTAGAAATCATGCTACTATCCTCTGCCGTCGTCGTTTCCTGTTGCATCCGAAAGTACTGCAAATTGCGTGCGTGCGACTCACAGTCCTGGCCTGTTAGTCTACAGAAGTTTAAATCGTCGACTTCCACGTATCAGAATATATTTGCTATTGTCTTGAAAAAAAAACAGAAACAGGCCTGAGTTAAGTCTCTCTCACTGACTGACTCTCTCACTCTCTCACTCTCTCTCACTGACTGACTGACTGACTCTCTCACTGACTGACTCTCTCACTCTCTCTCACTGACTGACTCACTCTCTCATTCTCTCTCTCACTGAATGACTGACTCTCTCACTGACTGACTCACTGACTGACTCTCTCACTGACTGACTCTCTCACTGACTGACTCTCGCTCACTGACTGACTCGCTCACTGATTGACTGACTCTCACTCTCTCTCTCTCTCACTGACTGACTCTCTCAATCTCTCTCTCACTGACTGACTCTCTCACTTACTGACTCTCACTGACTCTGACTGACTGACTGACTCTCTCACTGACTGACTCTCTCACTGACTGACTCTCTCACTCTCTCTCTCTCACTGACTGACTGACTCTGTCTCACTCACTGACTGACTCTCTCACTAACTGACTGCCTGACTCCCTCACTGACTGACTCTCTCTCTCACTGACTGACTCTCTCACTGACTGACTGACTCTCTCACTGACTGACTCTCTCACTGACTGACTGACTCTCTCACTGACTGGCTCTCTCACTGACTGACTGACTCTATCACTGACTGACTGACTCTCTCACTGACTGACTGTCTGACTCTCTCACTGTCTGACTCTCTCACTGTCTGACTCTCTCACTGACTGACTCTCTCTCTCTCACTGACTGACTCTCTGTCTCACTGACTGACTCTCTCACTCTGTCTCACTGACTGACTGACTCTCTCACTGACTGACTGAATCTCACTCTCTCTCACTGACTGACTGACTCTCTCACTGACTGACTGAATCTCACTCTCTCTCACTGACTGACTGACTCTCTCACTGACTGACTGAATCTCTCACTGATTCTCACTGACTCTCTGACTGACTCTCTCACTCTCTCTCTCACTGACTGACTCTCTCACTGACTGACTCAATATCTCTCACTGACTGACTCTCACTGACTGACTGACTCTCACTGACTCTCACTCTCTCACTGACTGACTGACTCTCTCACTGACTGACTGACTGACTAACTGACTCACTGACTAACTCTCACTAACTGACTGTCTCTCTCACTCACTGACTGACTGACTCTCTCGCTCACTGACTGACTCTCTTACTAACCAACTGACTGACTCTCTCAATCTCTCTCACTGACTGACTGACTCTCTCACTGACTGACTCTCTGACTGTCTCTCACTCTTTCTCTCACTGACTGACTGATTCTCTCACTGACTGACTCTCTCACTGACTGACTCACTGACTCTCTCTCTCACTGGCTGACTGACTCTCTCACTGACTGACTGACTCACTGACTCTCTCAATCTCTCTCTCACTGACTGACTAATCTCTCTCTCTCTTCACCCTCATGTTATTTTTGCTCCCCCCCCCCCCCATAACAACAACAAAAACATAACAAGCAACCATTGGGACAGGCAGATACAAGTTGCCAGCATTGAAAGGACAAAAAAAAAATCAACACATTTATTGTTAATACTTTTTTAATATGGTCATTCAGTTGTACATAATGCTTTCTTGGTCATATATAAGGTAACAAAAATGCTTCTGACACTTCTTTATTATAACTTTTCAGCATGCTGCAAACTTCTGTACAGCACAGCTTTAAGACATAGGCAAAGTCAATATCTCTGGCTAAACACTTATAAGGTCCCAAAGGCGAGACCTATTGGCTATGCCAATGCTTGTTTCACTCGTTGCCATGTTAATGTTTTTGCCAAGCACTACAGTGCTGTTATTGTGTTTGCAGTTTGTTTATTTGTTCTCCAAACAGTCTGTGTAGGGTGTATTTTTACATTCAATGCATATAATTTTCAAGTATGTTTTGACTTTCAAACAGCAACATGTTATTTTTCTGCTTCTTTGAGTTTTTCAGATGTTAGTTCCCCCATAGGCATTTCACGCATGACTGTCCGTTTTAATCACGCCCTCCTGAGCCCGATGTGTCCTTCTAGTCGTAATCCTAGTGTGCGAAAACATAGTCCGAGTGCCCGATTTCTGCATGTTAGGTGTGCTTTGATTGGATTGCTGTCGTCTCCCTTTGTATCTTGCTCTGGTTTGGAAGCGCAGCTTGTCGAGAGATTTACGAAGCACTACAGAGAGCGGGACATTGACATCGCTCACATGTTGAATTTCCCCGCTGCAGGATTCGATTGGGCAAAAGTTGTGTACTAGTGCTGAAAAAGAGTGCTTGATTGGCACAAACTATCAGTGGCGGCTGGTGGATTTTGAAAGTGGTGCGGCGAAAAATGTTGTAACCTAATGTAATAAGCGAGCGAGCGAAGCGAGCGAGCCCGAACTGCAAAAGGAGGGTGCGGGGAGAAACCCCCCCGGAAAAAAAATGGATTCAAATTGTGGGTTTTACACCACATATTTACTGCAAATTGTTGAAAAAAGGGGGATCCAAACATAGCATTTTGAAGCACAAGTGTGAAGAAAACATTAGAATCAAATCAAAAATGTGCCCAATCCTCAAACTGGTCTGCTTGCAAAATGACCCCCAAGCCAAGCACATACAACCAACGGAAACAGGCCCTCTAAGTGTTTCCCACCTGTAACACATCTCTAAACCACCTATGTTTTTATTGTATATAATAATGAAAATGCTGCAGTTTGTTCTTATTTATCTTATGCAACTTACAACCATTGACAAAGCCTATAGTCCTGGCTGGTTGTAGGTTTAATGTCAATCGTATATCTGGAGGCAATGACAGAAGAAGCACAATACCAGTGGGGCAGCACACTATGCTAAGTACAGATTTTTAGCTTAACAGTTTTAAGCCACGCTCATAATTACATCGGCTGCCCCTACGAGAGACCCCCCCCCCCCAGTTTTTTCATCCCACTTAAAGCCCTGCACAGATCAGGTATCCTCCATAAAAAGCTTACACAGACACTCCTTGTCCTGTATAGGGAAGCGAGTATTTTGCTGTCACTGGCAACAAATAGGTAGGAAAACGTTCAACTCAAAATCATTATTGCTGTTTTTTGGGTGTTACTATATTTTATATATATGTGTGTGTGTGTAAAACTAGTGTTAGTTTAAACTTTTCTGTATTATAAAATCTCGAACTTATACACCCCTTTCAACCATAGGTGTGCAGTTTAAAAGCATTTACATATGTGACTGTATTTTAATACAACTGAATGATACACTAATTATCCTCAGAAGGATGAAGGGCTGTGTAGGGAATAAACATACCAGCAGCAGGCGTTTAAACCAATACACTATGTTACCACGTATACTAACGTAATGGCCCACCCTCGACTAGTATTTGATGTCAAAATAAATATTTTTGTAGCATTCATTTAGGATCCAGGCATACGTTTTACGTTATATCTACAGTCTCGTTGCAAAATATACACATTTTAGATGTAATATCCTTCTCTTTTTGTGTCAATATGTACATTGTGTATGAAGCATTACAAGCGTTTTTATGATGTGAGCAAAGCCTCTATAGAAGCATAAGCAGTACAATTATTTGTTCAGGTTTGCACCTGCTTTGCGCTATAAATATTTCGGTAGCTCCTACCTGGATTAAAGAACAATACCCTTGAGGTATGCTGCATATTCTTTTGCACAGATGTCCAAGCTCCAAACCTTGCACATGAAACACTTCATCTTCGGAACGGCCCACCAAGAGGGGCAAGCCTCCGCATTTCATCCTCAGTATCAGATAGGTTCAGGAGGATCTGTTTCAGCAAACTGGGTGCTGAAATGTATGTCTTGTGAAAATCCATCTTCACCTGAGCCAAACCCAGGACAAACAGAGAGGCCCAGCTCTGTTGCACGAAGAGCCGTGTCCCCAAGTGGCAGCTGGTAAAAAGAGGGCAGGTTTTGAATGAAGGCCCCGGTCTGCAGGAGCACCTCCGAGGCCCTGTTGCAGGTGAGCTCCGCCGTTAGAGACCCCCCCACCTCATGTGCGCTCCGGACTCGACTGCGAGAGGCCGCTGGCGCAGTGTGGCAACCCCTCTCAGCCAATACAGACGCTGCTCCAGCAGCGCCAGGATTGGTTTAGCAGGGATACTCGCCGCCCATTAGGAGACCGAGGGCTGCAGCGTTGATCAACCCTCGCTCTCCTAATGCGCAGCCGGCAGCCAGAGCAAACACTAGTGCGCATGACTGGGCTGGTCAGAAAAATTCTCCGACCCAAACCCAACATGCGCATTTGTGAGTTGTGCGCTTCGCTCGACCACCCCCTGGCCTCCTGCAGTGCTAAGTCTGACAGTGACATGTCAGTCAGCATGACGCTGGAGTCAACCTGCTGGCTGCCCCGCCCCACCCCCTGCCTGTCTGCTAAAACTGTAAATGACTGCCTCCAGTGCCTCGGTAGTCGGATGCGGCCCGGGACTCGGGAGGTAATAATAGGCTATTATTACCGTTCTTTAGGGGCCAGAAATTACTTGTGGGTCAACGCCCCAGAGCCCTAATGGACGCACCGCCACTGCAAACTATGCTCAGTAATGTTACGCTGACAAGCCAATCATCGAGGCTGCAGCATAAATGCCAACAGACCCAATTCAGTTGAAAATCTCCCGATTTTTAAACCCAAAAATGGCTTTATTGTAGATGTCTCCTGCCTAAAATTGCCTCGTTAGTAAATGGGGAAAATACATTCCATTGATTTTTTTCACTATCTCCCTCGCTCCTGTTGGCATGTATGCAAGACACACCTCATATAGAACCAGCTGAGTTCCTAAGTCCCAAAGACTGAGAGACGAAACTTTGTGGCGGGAATGGAAACAGGTTTGATGTTAGGGGAGGGTGCCAGACATCGCAGGCATTGAAGATGCGAGTAGTTGGGAACTCGTTGCCTGGGGAAGTAGGAAGGGGGGAGTTCAGTGGGAACGGGAGTTGTCTGACACAGCAGGGAGCACACATCGGGGTGGGTAGGATATAAGGGGGGGAGCACTATATAGTACACCACTGCAGCCATGATGCAAGAACGATCCACCCCTTTAAGGACGGGTCTCTCCATCCTTTCTTGGACGTGAATGGGTTAGGAAAAAAACTGTAGAGAGGTGCGCTGTCACAGCTTTTACACAGACACTATCCTTACCTTATTCCGTTGTTGCAGGAGACTCACCTGGTGGGGAACCACTAGAGCCTTCTTGGAATAGGAAGATATAACAATGTGGTTCACTCCGATTTCATGACTGGCTCCCATGGAGTTGAAATATTGTTATGAAAGTCTCTCCCATTGGCGATCATGGACACATGGGTAGAACTAGGGGGGTGTTAAGCCGTACTGATGGAGGAATGGAAGTGTGAGAAGCTCACAGTGGCCTCCTAGTATATACTCCCAGGGCTGCAAACTGGGACGCTGTGCACATTGAGGGGGGGTGGCTGAGTAGATCGCCGGAATCACTTACAAATATAGGAGAAATTTCAACCTAGCAATGAGGGGAAAAGTACAAAGGATCACAAGGGGTATGCACTAAGGGACCGAGTGTACAGACAGCTTCAAACCTTTACCTCAACCGTGGGCCTAATGGAGCTCTGGAGAGGCAAAAACCTTGAGGTTAGGCATTACTGTTGTGTCTGGCACCACCGGATCCATGTCCAGGCTAGATTGCTTCTTAGTCAGAGAGACACAGGAGCACGGATTTAGGAATATATAATACTTAGCAAGGGGAAAATCGGATCACACTGCGGTCTGTATACAACTTCCCTGTTTTCCCACCCCTGACAGGGTCAGGACGGAGATTGGATCCCTGGGAGTTTACAGATTGGAATACTAAGAAATTCCTGGCCACTAATACAGATCTGTATTTTAACGAACACATGAGATTGGTTTATTCCAGGATAATTCTCGGGGAAGCTTAAAAAACAGTCATGCGGGGCAATTGATTTCACACATAGCGGGGAAAAAGGAGAAAGGATTGGGTAAATGGTAGCCTTAGAGGGAATACTGAGCATATGGGAGGCAGAGAGCAACTAACATCCTACCCCTTGCATCAAATCTATCTCACCAGGGATGAGTATAAACGACGAGTGGGGAATTGGTCAAGGCACAATGCAGGGGCAACACAACATAAGTAATACAAGATGGGAAACAAGGTTGATAGACTACTTGCATGGCTGACTAGATGACAAGCAGGACGAAGGTGGATCCGTAGAGTAGAAAATGAGGAGAGCTTACTATTCAACAGTGCAGCTGAGATAGCCCAAACCTTTGCGACGCATCTGACCAACATATACCAGCTAATGCGATGTGCCTCTCCAGAGAAGTTTGAGGGGTTTGTTAAAGATATACCCACCACGATCCTACAAAAGGAAGACAGGTAACTATTAGACTGCGATCTGGGGGAGGAAGAATATAAGGAGCTGATCCAACAACTAAAGAGAGGGAAGAATCCGGGTCCGAACAGTTTCCCTCCAAAATACTTCAGATGTTTGGATGGAAGGCTGATTGACCCTCTCCGAAGTATGCTGTATAAGGCCAGGGATGAGAATGGTTCCCCAATGACCTCAGATCAGCAACTGTACTCCTTATCCATAAACAGGGTAAGCCAGAAGAGCAATGTTCATATTACAGACCCATTATGTTGCTCAACACAGAGGTTAAGGTGTTCGATAAAGTCTTGGCAAATCGCCTCTTATGGGTAATTAATAAATTAATAGCCCCCGACCAATCCACATTCATGCCCCTAAGGTCCATGCTTCTCAATCTTAGAAGTCTTTTTGGCTGCTTAGCAAGGCGCCACTTGTTGCGCCAACCAGAGATCATGTTGTCTTCAGTTGCTGAAAGGGCATTTGATTAGGTGGTATGGCCATATCTATTTGCGATCCTGCAGATAAAAGGTATTGGCCCGGGGTTCATATTGTGGGTGCAATTAAACAAAACCCACATCCAGAGTACTGGTCAGTAAAGTACTATTGGAAGAGTTTGGTCTGGAGAAGGGGACCAGGCCGGGCTTTCCACCATCCCCTCTCCTGTTCACCCTGGCGCTGGAACCGTTGGTATGTTGAGTAAGGACAGACACACAGATTCAGGGTCTGCGCTGGGATCTGGATTGAGAGGATGTTATCTCCTCATATGCAGATGACATGTTGCTGAACTTGGCAGACCCTTTACTCAAGGTTCCTGGGGTCCTTGAGATCCTTAACACATTAGACAATATTCGGGAGTAAGCATAAATTGGCATAAATCAGTGGCATTTTGGATTACCCCGTGGCTGCCATCAACAGTCAGGGAGAACCCCTTCTTGTGGGCTTAGGCAGGTAATCGATACCAAGCCATTTATGTAACATTATACCCCACAGAGTTTTAGAAAAGCAACTTGGTATGGATCATAGAGAAATACAAGAGGGACGTGGAGCAGTGGCCGGGTCTCCCCATTTTGCTGATGGGCAGGATTACCCTATATAAAATGGTGACGCTACCCATGTTCCTTTATGGCCTATAAAATATGATGTACAAGGTGCCCTATGATTTTGTTCACTCCGTGGAAGTGGCAGCACAAATGCTGCATTGAAGCAGGGATACCCCAAGAACCGACCTGGCCACCCTGACCAGAGTCCATTATGAGGTAAAAATAGTGCTCCCTTAGCTACAACTCTGCTACTGGGCAGTCCTGGTACAAGTGATGAACAGGTGGGCATTCGCTTCCCAGTAGGAGCCGGCGGGGATAGCACCATGAGGGCAATGGACCCGGGGGTCTACGTACGCTAATTGTTTAATAAGAGCTGTGTGAGCCTGTCTCCAACAGACCTAGTCACCGAAATAAGGAAGAAAGCAACACAACACATGGGATGGGCAGGGAGGGTGAGGCTGGCATCCACTCTGTAGGAATAAGATGTACTGGCGGAACTTAAAACCTGGAGGGACGGAGACAGTAGGATATGCAGTGGATATCCAAACTGAGTGACGTTTGTGACACAAGTGCATTCCTTCCTTTCGGGAAACTATAGCATCAGTATGAGTTAACAGACAGCCAGCATTTCCCGAAATTCACAACTACAACACCCACTCCTAAGAAACGACAGACTTCAAGAGGTGGCTGAGTAAATGCCTCTGGAATACAGGCTGCTGGCAGCCCCCATACATAAACATACAATTTCCCAGATCTTTAAAACACATATCAAATTTCTAGCCCCCCTTATAGGCATTGAAAGAGAGATGGGAAAGAGACCTGGGTATCCTGGAGAATAGGGTATGGGACGAGGCAAGTCAATACCCATGCGAGGTAGCCATCAGGGCAGAGTTTTGCTTGGTGCAGTTTATGATACTGTACAGGACATACTTTACCAAGACAAGGCTGTTCCATTTGGGGAAAACAGACAATGATAAATGTCTACGAGTCTGCGGCCAAACGGAAATGCTGCTTCACACATTGTGGGACTGCCCTCACATACAATTTTGAACTTAGGTGGGGAGGACCATCTCACCAGGAGTAGCAGTGGACCTTCGCCATGTGTTGATAACTCTGAGGATTTGGGGGGGATCAGACCCTTGCGAAATATACACTGCTGTTCTGCAATGTGTCCCTAATTGTGGGCATTACTCAGCTGTGGTTCTGAGATAGGGGGACTGGACCGCAAATATGGGCTGATGTATGGGGGCAGAGGACACTATGGGGTATATTTTCAAGGGAATAGAGCCACCAGAACGTCACCTTTAGTGACGTTCTGGTGGCGCTATGCTCCTCTCCATTTTTACAACAGGGCGTTAAGCCAATTTTTGTGGCTTAACGCCGTCTTGTAAATACGGCACTTTTACACGCATCACTAAGTGTGAAAGGGCCATGCAATGGGTGTTGCTGTGGGCGTTCCACCGCAACACCCATTGCTTTTTGACGCTGCTCCAGATTTACAAGGATGTGTAAATCTGAGGCAGTGCCAAAAACTAACGCCAAGCAAGAGCATGCGTTAGAATGGCGCAACGAGGAGAAATACTTGTATTTCTCCCCGTTTTTGCTTTTTCTATATGTGCTACATTCTGTAGCACACATAGAAAGAGCAAAACACCATTAATGATTGTTTATGTGGAGAAAGGTGTCCCTTCCTGCACATAAACATTCATTAAATAATGACGATTTGCTACTTCAATGTGTCCTGCAGAATGCAGCATACATAGAAGTAACAAATCGCCATTATGGATTGTTTATGTGCAGGAAGGGGTCAAACAATCATTCCCTGCGACGCAGTCTCCCTTGCACTGTGGTACAAGTGTGCCCACGTTGGCCCTAGGCAGCTAATTTAAGCACCAGCACTAAGGAAAACTCAGGAGTGCACCTTAATATTATAAATACGGTGCATCCCTACATTTTGGAAATATCGGAGCACAGCGCTGCCAAATTTGGCACAGCTCCGCGCTCCGACATTTCATTGTAAATATTCTCCTGTGTGTGCAGCCCAAGGTTGCCCAAACAAGACAAGGAAAATCTGAGGATCATGGCAATACTGTCATGAGCTGGATTGAAGCTACCCGCATCAAGTGCATGACCGTGCCCTCATGGTGCTGAGACTTGGGGGTGGGGCACAGAGGTGGAAAGACACCAGAGGGGAGTGGGGTTTATGTGTCTAAATTACTGTTCTTGGCAGGCACAATACTGTTCTCACTTCGCCTATACTAATTATTACTGTAAGTGGATGTTGTACTAGGCAGCTTCATTTGTGTCGGGCTCTATGTTTTCGGTTTCTTTATGCAATGTATTGTATTACAGAAGATTTAATAAAACAGTTTTTTTAAGTACAGTAAGAATGGGTTTTACATTGTGACCTCCATAGCAAACACCTTATTAAGAGGTTTTAAATGTTGAACTATTTGATAAATACAATAGAAATGAGGTTTTACTTTGTCAGCGCCCCGACAACTACAATAGGAAGGGGTTTAGTACCTACATGCCTTTTTAGCTGCGGCCATAGTAAATGCTTGGTGTTCTAGAAAAAGAGGTAATGTTCATGTAAATAAATGCTTTGGGTCTGTCTAAACCTTTTTTTTATCTGTTTATTAGGCTTTTACAGTGTATAATCTAAATTGCAACTCAATAAATCAGTGCTCTGATATCGGCTTCCAAATGACATCAGCACATAGATGTCCAGTGTTATAGAATAGAACCCCAATTCAAGTATTCCTCTACTCCGCCCATGTGAAGTGTTCAAATTCATATCTGATGTCATACGGAGTTTACTGTTCAAGGAGGACGTGTGTCTCGAGAGTCCGTCAGCCATCGTAGCCTTTCTGACCAGTCTACTACACTTTTTGATTAATGCACGTACATTTAATATGTTGTGCCTCAGCCACTGCCAATTCCAGAACCTCTTTTTTCCAGCTTTCCCACATTGGTTAAAGTTCTCATTTCCAATGAATAGCGACCCGACACTCAGCCAACACTGTACCCAATGACTCAAAAAAAATGTTCATCTTATTTTTCTTCTTTACAGGATAAGTACTTAGCAGACAATGTTTCGTTGTTTTTCCAGTAGATTGCCTGTTACTGTTCACAGAGCATTCACCACTTTATCCAGAACATTTTGGATAGCAGGACAATCCCATACTAACATCTCCAACTTTCCACAGCTTTTACAGGACACATTACTATCAGGTTATATTTTAGTTTTTGTAGGGTAAGGTATGTTCTATGTAAATAATGAAATTGTGTGAACTTATATCTAGCATTTGTGGATAACTTGTTCACATGCTTGTACTCATCCCTTCTCTGTTACCTGGTCTGGGCATGTCTGACAATAGTTTGTTAATATAAGCCACACCAATGCCTTTATCTTGTGTTAATGCCATATTTAGATTTCTGATTAATTTGCGTCCTCCATCCAAGCCTAAAATAATTTCTTTGATGTGAGTATTGGAAAAGGGAAGGATATCCAGATCTCTTTAGCTACTTGGGCTGTTTTGACATGTTGCAAGAATTGCCCTCAACCAACACCAAAAATGTCTTCTTCAAAAGTAAAAAACGTGCTACTGATGTAGAGATCGCTCATCTCATTCATAATATTGCTAAAAGATCTGATAATTCATAGTGTCTAGTGTCAAGTCTACTGCAAATGGAGTCCTCCTGGGTATATCTGGACAACTTTCTCGCACACAATTGCTACCTGACGAACTGCGTAAGGATACTCTGCTGATATGGTGTTACCCATCATTAATGCTTTTGCAGCATGCCTGGCAGGTATGTCCAAGATGGCAGTGTCTTCCCACCAGTGAGACTGGTCATTCAATCAATGTATTGCATGTTGCAGCTGGGCAGCAGCATAGTATAGGAGCATATTTGGTAGTCCTAGTCCACTCTGTTCCCATGTAGTATCTCCAGGTTAACTCTACTCATCCCCCAGGCCACACTAATTTCCCCATAAGGGTATCGAGTTCTCGAAATACACCCATTGGACTGGGACCCATTGTATTTTGGAGTATGTAAAGATATCTTGGGGAACCACCATTGTGATCGAAGTTATTTGGCCCATGCTTGATAACTGGTGTACAGGTCACAATTTTACTGCGCTTCGGAGGGTAGCCATTGCTCTCTCCATTTTGTCCTGTATCTAACCATATTTTACCATGAAATACTCGTATACGTAGATGCCTGAAGCTACTTAGCTCTCATTGACTAACCAGTGTTGCAGCATCCCAATTACTTTACCTCTTTAGGGAAAAGTTTTGGATTTTTCATAGTAAATGTGTAAACTGGATATTTTCCCATACCTTTCTATGATTTTCATCTGTATTAGAACTGCCCCCTCTGGATCTCAGAGGTAGATCAGCATATCATCAGTTTGCATAGACACCAAGGGCAGATTTACTAACAAGTCATGCAACGCACTGCAGAAAGACAATTTGCTGCACTGAGTTGTGTTACAGGGAGAAGGCAGGAATGCGCCATATCTGCTAAGATATGATGCATTCCTGCTCTCGTTCTTCGCTGGCGCACTGAGTTCAGCCTAGCGTCAACAGAGGCACCCTTTGGCCATGTTGCAAGGGTGCCTGTGTTAGTCAGGATTGATTTTTGTGCAGGAAGGGACACCTTCCTGCACAAAACAATCCTCTTAGGCATTTTCCTCTTTCTGTGTGTGCTGCAGAATGTGGAAAAAACGAGAATAAATGAACATATTTCTTGTTGGTATACCTCACCTGGGTAGGCATGGCATTTTGACGCATTCCCAGGTTTACTAGTTTTTGTAAATCTGGGAATGCATCAAAATCCATGGGTGGATGCAAGGGAACATCAACGCTCCACCCTTGGAACGCCTTCCTAGGGCAGATTAACGCAAGGGAGCAAGTTGCGCTGCCTTGCGTTACTCCAGATTTGCTGGCAAGGTGGCTTTGCGTGGCTTAGTAAGTCTCACTGAAGCCCTTGTGTTGCCTTGCACCACCTTGCATGATGCAATGGCAGCGCAAGAGCTTTGTAAATCTAGGCCTCGGTGCGTAGTTTGCTCTAACTCAATTACCCCTTGCCGCTATGCTTTATCATAGTTGGATGGCTAATGGCTCAAGAGCCAATGCAAATAATAGCGGCGACAGGTGGCTGCCCTCCCGAGTTCCTTTTTCCAATTCTCAGCTGTCAGAGACCAAAACAGCAGTACGCACTCTGGCAGTGCATATTTAGGCGTTTAACTCAGTTTACATCGGGGCGCATCCCATCTGCTCAAGCGCCTGCCATATATAATCCCAAGCTACAGTGTAGAACTCTTGCTTGACATCTAATATCTCCAGAGTGGTTGAGGCATCACTATAATCTTGTGAGTGCATCACATGATTAAGGGCCTGATTTAAAGTTCAGTGGATGGGATAATCTGTCACAAACGTGACGGATATCCCGTCAGCTGTATTACAGTGCATTTTATCCTATGGTACTTGTAATACAGCGGACGGGACATGCTTCACATTTGTGACAGAGTATCCTGTCTGACGAATTCTAATTCAGGCCTTTAGTCTTCTTAAATTATGTAAGGTGCTCTTGCCAGACACAAAGCTCGCCTGATCAGGATGTGTCAGATCCTTTATCACTCCGGTGATACAACACCTTACTCAGTATCTTGATGTTAGTATGCAACATTTATAATGACCTGTAGGAATTTATTGCGTCAAGTTCCCTATCTGGTTTAGGGATCATAGTGAATATAGCCTCTCTTAGCATAGGGACCAGGCATCTAAGTTCATACACTTCCTCATATAGCCCCAGCAATTTGCCAACAACTTCTTGGACAATGTTTTATAAAGATCACAGAGAATAATATCCCCTCCTAGCATTTTCCCTTTCCTCGTGTCTGAGCACACATTCTTCAATTCTTGTCTATTAATAGGTTATCTAAGGCTGTTTTCTGTTCAGGAGGTATTTTATGTATATAACCTGTGTCATGTAAGCTGCGAGTCCCTGCAGATTCAACCTTTGTGATTGTTTAGAAACCAATGTTTAAAAGGCATCATGAATCCCTTCATGTGTAGTCACCATTGAGCCTCATTTGCCATGCTAATATATGCGTTGCATGGGTTGTTTTCTCGTAAGTGATAGCAAATGCCCAGCATCTGTCTATTTTGTGAACAGGTGTACTTTTCAAATGTTATCTAAGACTCTTCAATCTGTCCTTTGACCTCTACCAATTGTTCTCATTTTTGGGGCGTTGACACACTGTAAATCTCCAGCTTTGGTAATATTGCATCTTTTTCTTCCAGTATACACACTAATTGCATCCGAGTACCATATATATGTTACAGACATTCCCCAAAGCGTAACCTCACGGTCTCCCATTCAGTACATCTACTGTCAGAAGTTTGCCAGCTTTGTTTAAAAAAGGTGTTAATGAATGTATGTATGTGCTCAGTAAATTGTTCATCTGCCTGGGCTTTCAGCCCCGAGTCTCAAGGATGGGATTTTGGGTCTCTGTTTTATTAAGGAAATCTCCATATGCAACAGAGAGTGATCTGATACGGATCTGGCAAGATATTGTGAACCTACATATATATTCCCAGATCATCTATTGTTGCCAATAGTGTTTTTTGTAGGGCTTTAGTCGTATTAGGTTTAGTGCCCCTTTTTGAAGCACATCTATCCATGTGCCCACCCAGGACACAATTAAAGTCACCACCCCAGATAATCATGGCATCCATATATGAAGGAGAACTTTGTCACAACTGTTTTGTAAAAATTTCCATAGTTTATTATAGAGGTATTTACACTCATCAGACAGACTTGCAACAATATATTTCCCCATCTGATCTGTTATAACACCAAGACAATGAAAGGGTACCATTGCAGTCTCCCAAATTAGCATGCCCTTTGAATAGCTAGAATAATTGGTAATGTATAGTTGCCCTTTTCATTTCTTGTGTTTTTTCATTATTTAATCCCCCATATGATATTGTTCCTGCAGTAATGCAATTGAGTCAGTTGGTTGTGTTAAATGCATAGAGACTCTCTACCTCTTTGTGTATTCATGTAAACTCCTAACATTCCAGGTTATTAGTGTTCTGTTGTAGTCCATCTTATCGGTGGTCTCCAACCCACTCTTGGGCAGTGTATCTGGAAGCTCCTCACATTCCCCCTCCTCGCATTCCGTCTGTATGTTCTCTTACAAGCACTCCCTCTTCAGTGGAGATAACCCCCCATCCGGGAAATCCCAGCAAAATGTCATTGGCCTCATAACAAAAAAATGCAGAAAAGAACAAAGAAACCCTACTTAGTGAACAACCTATTCCACCCTCGATGAGGCAAATTAAGCCACCATTCAACAGCTCATTTACTGGACCAGTAAGCACTAGTACTCATTTTCAATTAACAAGAAACAGAGACCCCACACCTTTCCTGGTAAAGATATCTCAACTAACTTTAGTATAAAAACAGGTACAACTCAATCGCTTGAAATCTAAAATAACACTTCGAAGTTGAACAAACAGTGCGGGCGACCTTTATGGCTCCCGTAGTCAATGCCTGCTAATGGTAGCTCTGACCAAGCTCCAAAACTGTACCAACCAGCTATGTTGAGGACCTGTGACAACCAAGTGTGGCCAAGTGTTATGTAACAAACAACTATGATACAGTTATACTGCATCTCCAACCATTACGAGGACAGCAGAAATCCTACCTACTTTAACAAGACAAAAATACAGTATTCAATATTACCAATGCCATTGTGTGTCTATGCTCAATTCACAAGCATGACATGTTCTCATTTTCTTATCCTTGTAACACACCTGTAGGTGTGGATTGGCTCAAAGGTTCATGTAATCATACCACCATCATCTTGTATATTGGTGTCTCTGAGCTGTGTTCCTTAATCACTACAGACTCCATCCACCATCACCGTTCTTTCCACCGCCAGAGTGCTACCTTACTGCTTAGTACACACAATGTTTGCTCTCCGCCACAAACCATTTGTGATGAGTGCTGTAATCGCAGTACTTCATACCCTCTCTAACTATTGGTTGATGCTCCTTGTGGCACGGTTAGGGTTCTTTGCAGCTATACTTTGTCCCATCTTTCAAGCCGTTCTCAAACTTCTGCCGAGGTTGCTGGTGTCTTCAAAAAGGGTTTTAAGGTTTGAAGGATAAAGGAGCATATGACTTCAACAAAGGCCTTGCTCTGTGTTTGAACCTTTCCAGTATAGTTGGGATATAATGCTGTCGTATAGGCCTGTGACCCCGTGGGCCTGCTGAAGAATCCTATCTCTGTGAATTAAAAATTTAGCACTGAGAACCCAAGCCGGGACCCCATGAAGAGAAGAAGGTTCCAGAGCCCTGTGTGCTCCTTCCAACAGGAAGCAAGGAGAGAGATCAGGTATTGCAAGGTTCTGTTTTTCCAGTCTTCAAGGAAGCCCTCTGTCAAGGTCCCTTCAAAGTGCTCGGGAAAACCCTTGAACCTCAGGTTATTCCTCCTGGAATGGCCCTCCGCATCTTCAGCTCCGTCCTCAGGTTGTTCCAACAGTAGTTTCAGTTGAGCAACAGAATCTCTCAACTCATGCACCTCTTCTTGCAGCACTTTCACCTCCACTTCAGTCATTTGCAGCTTTTCAGTTATTATCCTGACATCAGTGAAGAGTAAATTGACCACTGCCCTGATTGAGTCTGTTTTGTTTTCAGCTAATTTTTTCAAACTCTTAATTGCTGCCAGGATGTCAGCCGTTGTACCAGTAACGTCCTGTTCCATTGCCTAATGTTCTGTTTGAGCTTGCTTATTTGGGCTTGTAAGAAATTGGGTTATTAGTTGAGGGTAGTACGTAAACACTTCAACTAATAATCAGTCCTTGTCAGCGTGAACCACTAATGTCACTAAGTAAACCTGAGATCAACCCCCTGGTAGCTATGGCACAGAGCAGACAGGGTTAACTTACAGGAAATGTGTAAAGTATTAATGCAGTACTAAAACAGTAAAAAAAAAAAAAGTTAAAATGCAAAACAATAAAAGTCCCAAAACGAATTATAAAAATAGAGTAAAATTTAATAAACAAAATGACACTGAAATGTCAAAAATCTAATAAGGGTAATAGGAGTTATGGCTTTTTAAAAGTTTTAACTAGAAGTAGCGCAAACGATAGCCGATAGTCATGGTACCCTGGGACCTAGGTGCTATTTGACACTGACTGTGATGTAGCGAGTTCATCTTGATCAAACATTTTACCTTCTGATTTAGTTCTTTAAATTTCAATCGACCACAGGAGTACACTTCTAAAGCCCCCCAGGACCTCAGGGGAGGCACTTTGAAACTCACAGGGTGGCCGGCAGAGTCCAGTCTAGGTCCAGTTGTCACTGATCAGCTGGGCAGTTGCAGGAAATGCCTCTTGTAGCTTGTTGTGTCCCTGTAGTTTGAAAAGAAGGTCACCCCTATGACCATGGAGTTCACTCCTTTATCGTGGGTACAAGAGGGAGAGCAGGTACAGGCCTTTAGGGTTCTTTGTGGTCTCAGACAACAGATGCAGGCCTCTTCTGATCCTCCACAGGTCCAGGAGTGTTCTGAAGTGAGTGACTGGAGATGCCACATTTATGCCTGGCATGAGGTAGTAGGTGGTAATGACCCACGGGAACACCCTAACCAATAGGATAAAGGTGGGTGGGATTAACTCTGCCCACTTTTGGCATTTCGAGTTGGCCAAAGTTTTCAGTCGCACTAAACTTGGGCTTTGAGGGCTGTGAGTGTGCGTGGGGTTGCATTATGGTAATCCCAGTGTCCTCCCACATCTAACACCAAAATCCAGTTGTAGGCAGTCCATGTACCCTCAGCAACCCTCAGAGACAGCGGTCTGATAGGACAAAGCTGAGCTTTCAGCAACCAGACAGTGGATACACACAAATTGTTTAAGCATTCTGTTCCCTCTGTTGAAGTGCACCCTAAATGCCTTAAGAAAAACCCCAGCAGACCTGTCAAGCAGGTCTTGACCCTTCAGCATGATCTGACACTGTAATATCAACAAGAGGCCTCCTGTGATGGAGGCCTGTCTGGCTGAGGGGATAAAAGAAGGGTGCAGGCTTTGGTTTTAGCTACATCTGCTTTTTACAAGGTATATCTCTTTAAAGTTAATCAACAACTTGGGCCCAGCCCATTTGCCATCCGGTCAAGGGCACAACAACACCTCCCCATAACCAAGGCCTTTTGTCCCTGTCCTGGTTGCAAATTCACACATTCATTCATGCCCATGAAATGTTAATTACTGGCAGGAAGAAGAGAGTGAGCAAAATGCAGATTTAGTGTCCAGTTACTTCAGAAAGGGCAGAGGTGCTTTTTAAAAGTCATTTTTCCCAAATATTTTTTACAAATCTTACTTAACTAGTCAATTGGGCTTGTAATGCATATTACAAAAAGATGGAGATGACATTTATTAAACGTAATATTGTACCCCAGTGCTTTTTTATGCAACAGCTAGCCCTGCTATAGTGAACATGGCTTTTAGGGCCTTTTCGCTGTATGGACATATTTAACATAAAACCTTTATATGCACTACTTTTAAATACCATGCGCCCTGCTTTAATAGACAGTAAGGGTGAATTGGACTAGCATTCATTTGCGATGTGCGTGCATACTATTGTGTGGTGGGCGATGGGCTTCGGGGTGGCGGCCGAAGGTACCACCTGTCAGCAAGACAGCTTGGTGGGTGACAGCACCTGCATACATGTATGTAGTGAGCGAGAGTTTGTTTCTTACCAATGATCGGTTCCCATTTCAGTAAAATGGCTCGGTTGAGAACTGCGCCTGCTGCAGAGATGAGTATGGGGGTAAGTGGAAGTGGTCGCAGGCCCTCATCTCAGTCAGTCGGCAGTGGCAGTGGAGTTCAGTTAGTGAGTGTGCCAACGGCGTAGAAGTATGTGTGGTGTCTTACCTGCAAGCCACAGGTTCTCATCTCGGCAAGAGTTCTCAGTAGGCAGGGCTTTAAGTGGGCCGGGTCCTGCCGGTGCTCACCACCGGCAGTTCTAAAAAGCAGGTGCCGAGACTGTCCCTATCGGGCTCTCCATTTTTGCCCTCACCCTCGGTGAACAGATAAATCTTAACTCTGCAGCAGAACCACCCTTCACTGCCTTTGAAGTAGCTTCAAAGAGACTCGTTTTAGTTCTTTCACAGTCTCATCATTTCAGTCCACCAGTCCTCCTGTGTAACCCCCACGAGACTCTGCATCGGGTTTTGCCTTTGTGTGCTCGTCCGCTTGAGATCCTGGCCCGTAATGCTACAGAATATCTCAAGAATCTGGTTGTACATTTTGAGCTCTTACCCTACAAACATGGCCCGCCTTCTTCAGTTTATGAACTCAGTTGCACTCGGCACTGCGTGTTGTTTTTGTGAATGGCTACCGCCCCGTAAATTAATTTGCTGCTCCCATAGCAGTCTGTTACACGCATCTGGGTTCAGCCTGTGATTTGCCTCACTGCGCACGTGGGTACTGTTTACTTAGCATCCCATGAGCTACAACTTGCTTCTGTTTTGGGGGTCTGTGTGCACTATGAAAATCGCCTTTATCTGCACCTGAAGACCACCTTTTTATTAGTCCCTAAATTGCTGACTGGCTGTCTGTTATGAACATCTGGGTGCGACTTGTGAAATGGTCATCCATGCACCGGGGTAACGTTTCTGCCCCATTATGTGAACCGCTAATTGCATTGGGCACTGCTTGATCTGCGTTATGAACTGTAGACCCTTAATGCCAGGACACTGTACGAGTGGTCCTCAAAGACGCTGGCATAGAATCACACCTGAATCTTTTAGAAAAATGTATGCACCCCCTGCTTTTAATGAGCTGATGGACGGTTCTGCCAAACTTAAGCTTTTTAATAATACCATGAATGAAGTGATAGACAGGTTGGCGCCCATGTCACATCAACTCAATAACTCCAGGAAAAAAAGTGAAGAATGGTACACTGATGACCTTCGTAGTGATAAATCCAGATGTAAACACTTAGAAAAATCTTGGCGCAAATCCCAGCTAGAGTCAGATAAATTAAAATTTAAACTGGCCCTCACCATCTATCATAAGATGTTAAAAAGGGCACGTAAAGTGCATTATATTACTAAACTCAACCAGGCAGGTAATTCTTCAAAAGATCTTTTTAAAATTCTTAATGGCCTTGCCCATCCTACAGCATGTGCACAGCCAGTCTCCCCTTCTCAGGATTTGTGTGATGATCTAGCCGTTTATTTTGATGACAAAATTAATTTGATTTACAAACAATTTCCTCAAATTATGGCCTCGGTGCATCCTGCCAAATCTGAAGTGGTACTGTTATCAGGCTCAGGAGAAGGTCTGAAACAGTTTAAGTATATTGAGGTGCTACAAGTAGAAGCCATGCTAAAAAAGGCAAAATCTGGATCTCCTTCGGATATTATGCCTGCTCATAAGTTTGCCCTTCTTGCTCCTTATTTGGCTGCTCCTATTGCTGAGATCTTAAATTTGTCATTAATTGAAGGCAGTGTGCCTTTAGATTGGAAGGCTGCCCAAGTTCTTCCTATTAAGAAGAAAGACCAGGTGCCTGCCGAAGTGCTCTCCAACTACCGTCCCATCTCGCTTCTCCCTCTTATGGCTAAACTGGTGGAGAGCCATGTTAACACGCAGTTAACTGACTATTTGGAGACAAACGGCATTCTTGATCCCTCACAATCCGGGTTTAGATCCAACTACTCCACTGAGACAACTCTCATTGGAGTAACGGACTATATTAAATTGGCCTTGGATGATAACAAAGGAGTGCTGTTGGTCTTGTTAGATCTAACAGCAGCTTTTGATACGGTCTCTCATCAGACACTGATATGTCGACTGAGAGAGGCCGGTCTGCAGGGGATGGCGCTCAATTGGCTTGTTAGCTTTTTAGACCAACGCACGCAAACTGTAAATTTAGGCCCTTTTCGATCTCGAACTATGAAGCTTAATAAGGGGGTGCCCCAGGGCTCTTGTTTGAGCCCGACTTTATTTAATATCTATGTGGCCGCCCTTGCTAAAGTCATCCGTGAGTACGGCTTCACACCTTTCTCTTACGCAGACGACACTCAGTTACTCCTATCCTTTGATAAGGATATAGAGGCGGTTGATCAGCGTTTTGCAAAAGGCATGTCTGCCATTGCTGATTGGATGACCAAACACTGTTTGCAGCTAAATGCGGCTAAAACAGAGATTTTGCTGTTTGGTTCTGCATTTACTTCATGGTCCCCAGTGTGGTGGCCGACAGTGTTGGGCCTCGTCCCCTCACCTACCTTGGTGGCTAAAAATCTAGGGGTCCGGCTGGATACTCGGCTATCGATGAAAGATCAAATAATGACCACTGCCAGGACCTGTTATCATGCCCTGAGCCTTTTGCGAAGAGTGTTCCTTTGGTTGCCCCTTTCAGTACGTCGAACCCTAGTTCAGGCTCTGATTATAGGTCGCCTTGATTATTGTAATGCTTTACTAATCTCTGCGAACGATGCCTCTCTTAGCAGACTGCAGATCGTTCAGAACGTGGCCGCACGCTTAGTCTTAAATAAACCGCCCCGCACCTACCCCGGTCCTTTATTAAAATCTCTTCATTGGCTGCCTATCCGCCAGCGAATAAAGTTCAAACTTTGTTGCTTTGCACATAGAGCTGTTTTTGGTACAAGCCCAAGCTATATGGCGGATAAGATTAAATTATATTGTCCGAACCGCTGTCTTAGATCGGAAGGCAAAGGGCTGCTGGTGGTCCCTCGTTTTAAGAAAATTCGTTCGGGAGGTAAAACGGTTGCCTATCTGGCCCCTAAATACTGGAATTCCTTGCCAGAAAAGCTACGCAAATGTGCTAGTCTTGGTCGATTTAGAAAACTATTGAAGACGGAATTATTCATGTACTGAGCTCTGGAAGTTTGTGCCAGTTGGACCTGTTTCTTCTATGCCAGCGCGGAGATACCCCTTCGGGGGTGATTCCTGCGCTTTACAAATGCCCTACATACATACATACAAACTGTTGTCAGCGCGGCCTTTGACACATTGATAGATATGCACA
Source organism: Calotriton arnoldi (assembly GCA_963921515.1). Lineage (NCBI taxonomy): Eukaryota > Metazoa > Chordata > Amphibia > Caudata > Salamandridae > Calotriton > Calotriton arnoldi. The sequence goes on along the minus strand of CAWUFW010002560.1, from coordinate 211,699 downwards.
TGCTCTTCTCCCCCACCTACCTCTGCTCGAAGCTCACTGTGCAATGATCTGAATATACTTCTAGCACTCGAGCACAGCTCACAAGTATATGCTGCATACATGCAATATCAGCCCCTGGACCAGTCCCAGGCTCCCTCCACCTGCCCCTCCCTCTTTTTAGCTGCTCCTGCTGTAAGGAGCGCACCCGCAGAAGTCCAAGGTTCTGGCAACCGCACTTTGGACGATACTAGTGGTAGCATTGCGTTATACAACTGACGATGCTTGCCTTCATCGCTTCCTCCTTGCATGCTCTGCAAGCTAGCTGAATCTGACCTACAGCCACTTGCGTTTACAACAGTTCTTTTTGTTGCAGCTTGGCAATGCTAAACCGTGAGCTGGGGTCTTATCCTAGAGCTGCTAGCTAGAGCCTGGGACGTTCCACTACGATACCAATCATGCTGATAGGTTTTCTTTGAGCAGAACACATAGTTTGCATTTGACTAAAGGGAAGATATACCAGTGCTATAGGAAAGGAACTCCTTCATGGGATCTTCGATGAGCCATATATGTCTTCTTGGAATACAGAGTAGGGCCTTGTTTCTAGAGGCCTTTGAAGCTTAGCCTACTTTTGTGTCAGCCTTGGACTGAGAATCCGTTCCGGAATGCTTACAGAAGAGGTATATACAAATACTCATGAAACTTTTCTAGTTAGCTAAGTAAGTCGAATGTTACTTGGAAGACTATGAGATGGGCTGTTACTTAGCTGGTAAAAATGTTAGCACGTGATACACTCCACATGGGATACACTGCTTGCAAACTGCTTTGCCTAGTGAAAATCACTGAGTTGTCTTGAAGATCACAGACTTATGGTCTTAGCTGTACACTCAAGTGATAATAGTGACATACCTAATCACTCCCTTTTCATTATAAATCTAAAAAAGTAGGGAGGCCATTGACCGTGCTTCTCCCCCAATCAGAACCTGTATAGCTTCCACTGACTCGGGAAAAACCCTCTGCAACAAACTTCGTTGACTTTAATTTCTGAGTCTGTCTCGAAAAAGCCAATTAATCATCAACGTTTTAATGTCCGTTTTAAATCACTACCGGGTTAGACACACAGAAGGACCCAACCCACTTGAAGCCCTGCCTACACCCCACATCTATGAGAAATGCTCCATTTGCATAGCTCACACCTCCTCTATTTCTTCTTCAGCACCCTCTTTTCACCCTCTCCGGCATGTACTTCCTTTTATCTCCTTCACCTCACCGTCCCCACACACCACAGGCACTCACTCACCTGTCCGCACTTCATTTTCTTTTATTTTCGCAGTGTCAGTGTTTCAGCTGCTGTGTACCTCTTTCCCACGCTTTCGCATAGTATCACAATTCCAGTTGGGCCACATGACTATTCCTGTGTGCGATCTGCAGAGAGGCCAATGATTGGATGAGCATGTATTCTTAACTCCTTTATGACCCACAGAAGGGCGCTGTGAGAAACTCGCACTGCCTCCAGCCTCAACTGAACACTTATAAGGACCCAGAGGCGAGACCTATTGGCTATGCCAATGCTTGTTTGTTTTTGGTGATGCTGTTCCATATCAGCAAACATGTATTTTTTTATTTTTTTTTGTCAAATGCGGAACAGCGTCACCAACAAACACAGGCAAAGCAAATGGGCAGGTAATAGCATTGAAAGGGGAGAACATTGCTTTGCCAATGCTCAGTGTGCCATGTGAGCCTCTATGCATGGAAGCATTTTTACTTGGACAAAAACTGGAATGCCATCCGAAATTGTAGGGATAAAATATAAGTACGTCTCCGAAAAAGTTAACTAAAGCTCCGATGTTCATATTTATGTAGCAACTAAAAGGTACATTAGCCTTTTTCTCCACTTCAAGCAGCAATGGTAGGCACGTTAACTAGACCAATTTTCTGCGAACTAGGCCAACGAGGCTGGCTCAGTTCTGCCCAGTCAGCTCTTCGCTGACGCTTTACCGACATAAGGCATGGTTCCCATAGCAACTGAGGCACGGGCTTCCTGCTCCCTTCCCACTTTCTGGTCAGCGTGGTTTCCTGTCGTGTGCTAATCTGGGGACGTTTCTGCACATTGGCGTCTGCGTTCGAAGCGATCCAGGTGAAGCACAGTCGGGCCTACTAACTCTAGTGGCTGTTCAGTTGCGCAGGCGTGCTCACCATAGAGTCTGTGGCAGGAGAGACCCACCATGGTAGGGTGAAAGGGAGCCTTCAGTCGTTGTTCACAGAGAGTGGTGGACTGGGCACCTGTCAGGTGTGGGGGAAATAGGTTGGGATTTTATTTGGCCATTTATTTAGTTGAAAATCAAATGGTGCATTTATTCACCCATGAAGTCAGCAAAATTTGTCAAAATATTGCAGACATTAGTAGGATCTTTACGGAGAATCCAGTTTGTTCTGTGGTTCATTTGATGGCACATTAGGACTGTAAAAAAGGTCCTACCAGTGCTCAACACTGGCAGTAATAAAAACAAGCATTGGCATAGCCAATAGGTCTCGCCTTTGGGACCTTATAAGAGATTATTAAGGAGATGTCCTTGCCTGCACTTAAAAGTGTTGTTTAAGCGTTAACACATTTAATATAGAGTCCTTAATTTTAGATCTGACTAAATAATGAAGTAATACTATTACAAAATGTGCTGCATTATGCTGCCTTTTCTTGCCGTATAATTTACTCAATGCTGCTGAATAATTTGTCCCTTTCCTGCCGCATAATTCCAGTTGTCCGAAAAACTCCTGCATCGAGCCGCTTTCACTGGAGCCGTGTAGTGTTGTTGTAATTGCATGTATATAGCGCTTACTACCCTTGACAAGGTGTGGAAGAGCTTTTCGGCGTGTAGCACGTTACTCTGGAACAGAAAAAGGATTAGTGGTGAATTAGTATAGGGAAATATGAAATAAATTTGAGCTGTGGCTTTTCGGCGGGTAGCATGACTACGGCGTGACCCTGGACCAACAGTCCTGGCTTCTAGTCCAGCTTTGGCACTTGCTGTAACGTGACACTGACTTAAAATCGAAAGACAAATATGACAGGTTGTGTTCAAAAGACTTGCAAGTACCAGAATGGGCTGGAGAGTAACAACGTATTGTTGTTAATGCTGAGGATCTCTTGTCTGTAAACAGCCACACCTTAACTTTAAGCTTGCACACTTGACCAAAAACTGTAGTGTGCTTTCAAGTACTGTGCCAGTTACTTGTTTCCAACCAACGGCATTACATCGTTCCTCTTAATTCCTCTTAATTAACTATTTACACAAATATGAAAAACATTTATTGATACCTATAGTAGCCCAAATGCACAGACATGCCATGTACATAATTCATAGTATGATGTGTTTTAATTGGAATGGTTTAAAAGTTAATTGTATTTAAATTTCAAGGCAAGTTTACTTTCTAGCCATTTATACATGAAATGTGCAATGTCAAGCAAATCGAATACATCAAACACAGCTTATGCATACATACTTAGCACAAGGTCGTGTGAAATCCAATAGGGAAGATTGTTAGCAGGTATGCAGAAATTAGTGTCACGGCAGTGAAAATAAGAGGAGGGCAAAACTTGGTTGGACCCTTGCTGAGGCATCATTCAAGTTGAGCCCGTAGTTCCTGCAAATTGCCAAAATAATTTGCAACCAGCAACTTATCTTTTCACTACTTTTAGTAACAAATATTTAAAATAACAAAAATACTCTTAGGAAACTACAATATTTAGTAGAAATAGGGATTTCCAATACGGGGCTAGTCAGTATCTTTGCCAGCGTAGGTGAAAAAGTTCAAACAATTGCTTTATATAAAATAAAAACCCACTACAGCAATGTTTGAATGCAACAAGTTCTGGCTCCAAGTGGCAGCTACTCTCTTTGCAAAACCACTGAATCCTTTCATTTAAAATATCAGAAGGGTGCAAATTGTAAATGCATTTATACAGTGCTTATACTACAGCTGACAAGGCGTCGAAGCACTTTATGCCGATAGCACGCTGCTCCGGAACCCCAAGTTATTCGTTACCGTTGATAAAAAAAAATTACGTGTAAAAAATAAATAAACACATTTACTTCAACTTTCGATTTAGGTACTTGGCAGCAACGTGCAACCGTGAGGCATTAAAAGCCGAAACGATGTAGACATCAACCACAACTTTCTAGTTAAAATAGATATATGAGGTTTCTTTTGAGTAGGTCAATTGAAAAGCTTAAAAACACACTTAAATAGTAACATCTGCTTTGGCTGTCAAATGGTGCAATGCAGTTGTGTCCAAAATGAGAAGGTCACATCCATAAAAGCAGCATGTCCAGAAAGAAGGCAATTACAAATTTAAATTACCGGTGTATTAACAAATTTAAAAAAATGTTCTAAAACACTGAAAAGGCCTGAAACCCACTCCAACTTTGAGAATTTGGTAAAATAGGGAGTGGCATCGCTCAAGGTCATCCACTGTAAGAGTATGAAAAAATGCAATACTAAATGTTTTACCTATAACTTAGTGTCTGTGAGTGTGTATGTAAAACGTGTTCACATGCAAAAGGCCATTTTAGAAAAAGTAAAAAAAAAAAAAAAAAAAACTCCGTACCTTGAGACATTGCTACGGACCGAGCCCTCTTCCTCGGGTTTGTCATCGTCTTGCATCATCTTTGGATCCTTTTAATATTGGTGGGAAATACCAGTGGTCCGAATGGGGTGCTCGGGCATTTACTGTCAAAAGTTGAAAGAAAGGTGAGGCGTCCCGACTGCTACTGTTGGCAGTCAATGCACATCCAAAGAAAGAAAAGAGCAAGCCCCAACGCTATGCCGGGGCTAAAACAAAGCAACAATGTTTTCACGCGGAAAATTAGAGATGTCACGTATTTTCAAACAAAATATGGGCATAGTTAACCTGTCATAACTAAGCATGGTGCGGAAAAAAAGTTTTCAAAACCGAAATGATGTAAATAAAATCGAATTTAAATACTGCGTCATTACGGAAATATAACTAAAATGTTATCAAAAAGAGGGGAAAAGCGTTTATAAAAACAAATTCATTTGTTTACATACACAATCCATGTGTGGCCGGGGTTAAAATGATCCTTCTTTGACAACGGAAGAGGAGGGGGAGGGGAAACCTCAAAAACCCACTAAAACGTTTAAATTCAATTGTTTTTCTGTGTCTTTTTAAGGATTCTGGGGATGAGGGGCAGAGGGGCACCAGGATGAGAGGATTTCCACCCTGTTCTCTCTGGCTGCGCGAGATATGCGTTGCTTTGAATTTTCAGATGCTTACGCTGTCTCAAAGCGCTCTGAAGCGGCCAAAGGGGAGCCTATCAGCGCTACATGAAACACATAAACAGCCACTATCAGCCTTATCGCTGTGACTGCGGTATACATAATCTAAAGTATGGCCTTGTTTGTGCGCCCCGTTATCAGTGGTCCAGGAAAGAAGGAATTTCTCAATGTTTGAGGGATTCTCCGGGAGGTTAAATCGTGTCATAAAGTCCGCAGAGAGAAGCACCCCTTTCCCCCTTCGGCTAACCTGCGTCTAGAACTTGCTTTTTCAGGGATTTCGGAGTCACCACCTCGGTTCTGGGGATGAGGGGCAGAGGGGCACCAGGATGAGAGGATTTCCACCCTGTTCTCTCTGGCTGCGCGAGACATGCGTTGCTTTGAACTTTCAGATGCTAACGCTGTCTCAAAGCGCTCTGAAGCAGCCAAAGGGGAGCCTATCAGCGCTACATGAAACACATAAACAGCCATTATCAGCCTTATCGCTGTGACTGCGGTATACATAATCTAAAGTATGGCCTTGTTTGTGCCCCCCGTTATCAGTGGCCCAGGGAAGAAGGAATTTCTCAATGTTTGAGGCTGTCATTGAGGTTAAACCATGAAGGCGGCAATTTTCTCACAGCCTTTCATTTGATTGCCCTTGGCCTCTCCTCCCTGCTTGCACAGATTGGGGCTATCAGGCGCTGTTCAAACCGTGTAAATAGCCCATTGTATTGAAGAGCGAGGCCTCTGATAAGGACCTGAGCTGGAGGAAAGCATCCATGGGAAAAAGAAACAAGCGCTAAAAGACAAGCGCGGCCCTGCGGCCGCGAAAGTTAAAGCGACGCGCAGCCATGCTCCAACAGTTGTCTATTGCCACTCGTGCACGTTTGGCGTTTACCTTACGGGAGCGAGCAGCGGCAGGCGCGATAATTGCTAACAGATGGCGCCGCTGCTCGCTCCCGCAAGGGAAACGCCAAACGTGCACGAGTGGCAATACAAACCAATGGAAAACATGCACGCGTTTAGGCAAAAGTCCTGAGCGATGGCTAAAGGTCCCCTCCTAAGTAGCGCTTGCGCGCTGCGTAGGCGAGACCTAAAAAATTACTTTGAAACGGGACCCTACCAGGCACTGTATTCAAGGTATACAAGGTATATGTGTCCCTATTCTCTAAGAGTAATTCCTTTTCCAAGTTGACCTGTGTCTGTGGTTTTGTTTTTCATGCAACTTATGAATCTAGCATCACGCATACTGTGAACTGAGTCGCCTCTAGGTGTCTGGTTGAGTTCTGGGTGTGTATGGGCCTTTCACAGGTTTAGACTACATGCTCATCAACTCCATGGCTTCTTTGCAGAGCTCTTGTAAAGAAGTTCACATATGTGCTAAATTTAATTACGATTCTAAGAGGAAGTTTGTGAAAGAGAGTCACATAAGGTGTATTTGTAAAGTGCATGCTGACTACTTGGGGCATGATAACTTATGGTTTTGTTACCCAACTCAATGGGACTCATCTTAGTGACCTCGAGAGGCTGAAAGGCTGAACGGACCAACCAGAAAGTGACTTTGTGACCACGAGGTCATACACAAATCCCTGGAGTAGCCATTAGTCCACCGAGTCACCAGACGTAATTGACGAAATATTGACATTGCCAAAGGAAAAAAAGCAGTGAATACAGGTGAGGAGGGATATATGCATGTGTATTTGTGTGTGTGCCCATGTGTGTGAGAAAGGGATGTTGAAGTGGAGGAGTCAAAAAGAAGTATATGCAGAAGGAGAGAGAAAAAAAAGACAGGAATGAAGAGGAAGGAGACGAAGTGTGAAAAATGCAGACATGGAGGTTAGGAAATAAAGGGCATTAACAAGCATTGGCAAAGCCAGTAGCTCTGGCTTGTTCAGCTGAGTGTTTGTTGTGTGATATGTTTGGATTTAGTAACAGAAAACATGCATAAAGACCCCGAAATACTGGTCATATGGCACACAGTGTCCAGTGCAGAATTCTAGCTCACATGTTTGAGGCAAACATCTAATTACACATGCCACACCTCTTGTAAAAGATTCCTAGTTTTCTTTTTGCCCACACCCCTCTTTTAGACACCCTACCTCCAACACCCTCACTTTTTTCATCCAACTTTAAGTACTGCTTGTAAAATTTCTCAAACCTGCATGGGATTTAAAGCTTACTTTACAGCAGAGTTTAAAGGATTCTCATCCATAAGATTTGTTTTGGAAAAGGGTGAACCAAAATAACAATTGTCTGCATTCAGTCTGCTGCTGAGTGCTGCTCTTCCGAGAGCCCATGTGCATCGCCTCCTGTAGCTGATCTCTCGGAGCCAATGGCAGGCACATTTTGCAAGCTGCATCAATAGGAATGAATACACTTAAGCCCGGTAATATCCCAGGCCCTTGCTACTGGGGCTCAGGTGGCCCCTTTAGCCCTTCACCAACCTCAAGCTAAAAGTCATGGGTCTGGTTTTGCAGAAAGTGCTGTGCATGGCCAGTTCCATAGAGTAGGCCAGATCCAAACAAAGTATTCCACTGGCCCTGTCAAGGCCAGTCCAAGCTGGATACATCTATTTTAGGTGTGGCTTGACAGCACAGCTGCCTTCAACTCGTATTGTTAACAATTCTTTAAAATAGACACAGAGTAGACTTTGGCCCCACCCAGAGGAATATTCCCATCTCAACGCATGGTCTCATCTCATGGTGTTGGCGTTGGAAATATCATTCCGCCTTTTAGAAAGTGCTTGCATAGCAATGCGTGAGGGACTATTTTACATTCACACATTAAATGATTTGTTTCTTAGATGCATTGGCTACAAAAAGTAATCCTTTTTTGTTTTGCATTAGCACTGCAGTAGGTTTTTTAAAAATATTTTAGTCAGGAGTCAGGACTCGTATACGAGTCTGACTCAGTAAAAAACATAGAAAAGGTGTCCACGCTATGTTTTTGCCTCTGAACAAACTGAGTTGTATTTTTTTTTTGAGAATATACATGGAAGTGTAGCTTTGCTGAAGTTAAACACAGATACTTCACCAGATGTGTCACTTAAAGCAAGCTTTTCAGTTCAACACGAACTCCACATGCATCGAACGTGTTGTATGAACAAATGGCCATTTTAGCTTTTTTTTATTTTATCATTCCAACATGGCTGACAGCCGTTTTAGAACAGTAACATAAAAATACCAAAATAAAGTTGACATGAGCACAAAAAAAGACAGCAAGTGGACGGTAGCTCTTGGCAGGACCTGGGTCATAAAAAAAGAGTAAATAAATAAAAACAACAATGGCTGAGGTATACCAGGAAGCATTGACTGAACAGCTGGTGGGTGTTAACCTGCTTTAAAATTTTGCCCGGAATATCATTATGGTTAGGGCTGAAGTCCTAAAAAAAGAAGTGGAGGGACTCACCAATTTAGGCAGAATGGGGGTGACATCACAGGAAGTGACCTGCCGGTTCAGTTGGTCTATCATGAGTACACTAGAATATATTAAGAGATTTAACAAGTAATATGCTGATCAGAACTTAAGCCTGTGGCATACTAAACTTGGCTCTAAGAATAAAGCAAAACATTGCAATTAAGATGCCGAAAACTGCAATTGTGAACTATCAAATGTATTAATCTACTCAAGATAGCACCATTGTATACACCGACAATTACAAACACTCTGATAAATATAAGAAAAAAAGGCAAGTTGCACACTTTTTGATATGCTGAGCATGGCGAATCATATTCTAGACATCTGTGGTTACATACATCCTGGGCCATGCTGTGTTGCCACATGATGTTTGACGATAAGAAATGAACTCTTACATCATTGAATCCATACCAAGTGGTTAACAAATCATTTTTAAAAAATCCCATGCATCTCCATATCTTTTATTGTGCTGGTACTTGTAGTCTTGTTTATTCCATTATAAAACTGGACTGCAAGTCCCAGAATTCAATACAAAACCTGAACTGGACCAGCACATCAGACATAGACCTGGGAAACTTGGCAGCTATGTCGAAGGGAGGGGCAGACAATGGAGCAGTACAAAGTAGCACACTAAGGATGCCATGGTGCAAGCCAGGGAAATTGTCATTTAGGCTGTTGGGGTAGTACAATACAGCAATGATCAAGTATCAATGGGCCATTCAGGGCTTTGATTTCTGGTGCCACAGCACCTGCTGCACCAATGGTAGCTATGCCCCTGCAAGTACCCCCTTTCTTATCCACGTGACTTAGCCATGATCAGGTGGGCAACAGGTTGTCACCCATTCCAGGAAATTTTACTTCACCATCATTTTTAAAACTTGCAAAACATGTGTGTAACAGTAGCATTTAGTGCAATTGGAGGCATCAGTTATGGCATTTAGATTGGCTTTTGGAGAAATGCCTGCCTCTCAAGATTTTCAAGTAGCTTGAAGCTAGACTCCCAATTTCTTTAACCCCAGTAAGGCATTTTACGTCTGGGTATTTCATGCAAACTGGATAAACGTGAATGGAATTTAACAAATCGATGGATGACTAGACGAGTGTGTTAAACCAGCAATACTTTCTTGCATAACAAATCACGGGTTCCAGTGCAACAAGGTAGAAGATTTTAAAATGGGTCATAGCGGCACGCTATCGCCCTGTGTGACCAGTTTATAATTAACCTGAGAATCATGCCTAGAAGCTTCTACAAATGCAGGTGAATAATGGAGGTGAGTTAGTGTGGAAATGTGCGTGACAAAGCTGCTCTTTTAAGTGCTTCAGTCACACGTCATACAGGGCGGCTGCACGCTGACTGAGAATGTGACCAACAACATTTTCTAGCTCAATACCCTGAAAATAGCACAAAGTCAGTTTAAAATATCCCAGTATTGGGCAACCTGCACAAATCAACTTTTTCTTGCACAAGAGGTAACAAGTTAGCCCAATCTGGCAACACTGCCCTCATCCCTTCGACTTATCTGGTGTTCAGTACAACCAATGGCAGCAGAGAAGGCTCAAGGATCAAGATAGCAAACAATCTTTCGTCTCCATTGGCGGTAGGTCAAGGCGTCCCTCAAGGTTCTATCCTGGCACCCACTTTATTTAATCTCTACCTGGAACCATTAGGGAACCTCCTAAGTAAATCTGGGATCCACTACCATCTCTATGCGGATGATACTCAAATCTACCTCAAGGTGTCCTCCGCACACGAACTCTCACTTCTCAACTCTACTCTCAACTCTATTCACAACTGGATGTTAGCTCACCAACTCATTCTAAATCCCTCCAAAACTGAATTCCTCCTCCTATCTACCTCTCTCTCCCCTCCTCCTGTTCAATCTTGGATGGATCAGCTGAACTTTCTCAACAATAAGCCCATCATTGTCGACAGCGCTAAATCCCTGGGTGTCATACTTGACAAAAGCCTCAACCTAATTTCCCACATCAACTCTATTGCTAAGAATGCGCGTTACCAGCTACGCCTTCTCTGGGGGATTCAACGGTTCTTCCCGGAGCAAGACCTAAAAACCATGGTCCAATCGCTGGTTCTCTCTAGACTGGATTATTGCAACTCTCTTCTGACTGGCCTCCCCAAATCCCACCTCTCCCCTCTCAAATCCGTCCTCCATTCAGCAGCTCGCTTTATTTCGGGGTCCAAACGAAGTGACCACATCACCCCTATCCTGTCTTCTCTTTGATGGCTTCCCATCGAGGCAAGATCTATTTACAAAACTGCCTGCATCACCCACAAAGCCTTGCACACTTCCTCCCCTTGTTACTTGGCGGATAAACTGAAAATCTCTGGAGGCTCTAGACCTTCTCGGAATGCGGAAAAGTTTCTGCTTGAGCCGCCCTCCTTCAAAAAGGAAAGATCGATGGCTCAATCCTTCTCAGGGAATGCCGTGACAATATGGAATTCGCTTCCTCCATTGCTCCGTGCCACCTCCTCTTCCCGGATCTTCAAAGCTGACCTCAAATCTCTTCTCTTCCAAAGACACTTTCAGAACTAATACACTCATTTTCAGGCCCCTCAAGGAAGTTCGTCCTTCATTGTAAATTTGTAATATTTTCTTGTACATTCCTCATCCTAGTTTGCTGTGTTTGATATTGTGTCTTTGCCTTCTATGGTTTTACCTTACCTTCTTGCCTTTTGTTTATTTCTGTAACGTTTTAATCTGTATTATTTTCCTCATGTAACGCAACTGGTTCTATTGTACAGCGCTCTGACACCTTCGGGTAAAGTTCGCGCTATATAAAAATGCATTAAATAAATAAAGGCTGGGGCACTCTGAGGCAGGCCACAGGGATGATTGATGCAGGCAACAGGGGATGGGACTCAGGCTGAGGCTGCACAGAGCTGACATCACTTCCAGTCCTTCGTCGTCTATGTCATCCCAGCGAGGAGCAGCCAAGCAGGAACAAATAGGCCAGGCACCAGGCGAGAAACACAGGTGGTATCTCAAGTGGGCGGCGTGGAAGAAATGGATATCCAGATCCGGGTCACTCACACAAGGAAAGGAGCTGAAGTAGGCAAGCCCGTAAAATAAAGGGCAAACCAGCACAAAGGCGGGGCTGCAGAGGGGCACACACGACCACCCAGTGACACATATAATGACCACTGATTAGTCAAGGCATTCACTGGGAGGCAGGCTACAAGGGCAGCGGGGTCATGGGCTATTAGAAGGTGCAATGCAGGGCTGTCATTGGTAGCGCTTTTGCGCCAAGCAAGATTGACAGCCTTGTAGTGCTGGAGTGGGCGGACCAACAACTCTGCAGCAAGAAGGCAGGTGCAGGGTGGTAATAGACTATCGGGTATTTTCCAGATCCCTGGAGAAGTAGGAAAGGAACGTGGCACTCCTCTAAAAATGCCCAGCTTTGCAGCAGGGTAGACCGCGTCTACCCTCTGAAAATAGTGGATAGATGGCGTCTACCCGCGTCTACCATCGACTCGAGCCCTGATTGTGGTAACTGTGACATCAATCTAATCGTTCTGCCACAAATTATTTCTGTCATTGGACAATGAATATATGGGGCAAACGCTATCTATTGCACTAGTGAATTAGTTTAATGTTATAACGAGATGCACATTTTTCTGTTTTCCACTGGTGGAGTACAAATCTTCTGAGGATTCAGCTTACTTCCGGGTTAATTGATCCTGTTATTAGCCAACACACCTGGGATTGTATTACTGTAAGGACGCACTGTCCCGGTGTGCGCAGTAGTATTACAAAACTACATGTACCTCGAATGATAATATTTACCATATTATTCCATCACAACCAAGGCAATTAATCTCATGAATACATGAGCACAAAGATACCTTTACTTCATATCATATTTTTTAAATGAATTTGACATTAGTTTGCTATCATAATATACAGCAATCGATCATGTATTCAAAAATGTTACGCCTGCACTTCAAAGGGAGGGCCATCTCCATGGGGCCCCTTATCTGTTACAGAGAGCTGCCTTCAGGTGGGACACAGAATAGGTAATTTCCTGAGAAAATGGGAGAGTCTCACTGGGTGTGGCAAAGGGCTTGCATATCAATGGATGGATGATACTGAGTATGCAGATTAAAGCTGTGTCAGTTGGTAAATGTGTACAATTCCTTCTTCTTCCTCTGCAGCACGAATAGTATGACCTCATAGCATGGAGGCAAATTTAGTGCAGGAGTGTAAAAATTCTGAACAAAGGGTGAAAATTCAGGACAAAAAGTAAATTTTACAGACACATGCAAGGAGAGGCCCTAATCCACTACTTTCGATAAATGTGTGTGCTATTTTTATATGACTCTATTTATTTACTGTGCTCTGTATAGAATTGCCTCTAGGTATGTTACATTGAGGTGGTGCATTATGTCCTTGTTCAATAATATGGTGATTTCCTGGAGCACAGTGTCAAGGGCATCACCCCTACCTAAATCTACCCAATCTTTCTTGGAGAGAAAGCAGCAGCAACATTTTGATTATGTTTATAAACATTTTCAAACCTATGGCAAACAGTTTAGGAAACATTAAGGTTAGTGACTTTTTCACCTCTGCTAGTTTAGACAGGTTGAACAAAAACACCTGTCTCACCTAATCCTCCACTAGACATCAAACTTAAAACAAGCATTGGCATAGTCAATAGGTCACGCCTTTGGGACCTTATAAGTGTGTAGCCATGCAGCACATTATCCTAAATGGAACAACAAGCATGCGGGTTTACTTTAACTCCTGCACTGAAACCAGCTCCCACTTATAAAGTAGCTGTATTAGCCTTTTAATGGGCAGGACACCTCGGGGCAGAGAAGAGGAGATATTGCGGGGCAGGGAGAGAAGACTGCGACCGCCAAGCGCCTCTTGAGGCAACTTGAAGCCCTCCTGGTTACAGCGAAGGAGCATGTGGAAGGTCTGCTCTTCCAGCGCTCCTTTAACGACTATGAAGAGCCCTCGGTGAGAGAAGACGAGCCTCTGCTGGGATCAGAGGCGCAACTAAAGCCAAATTTCGGGGGGGCTACTAAAACTTTCGGGGAGCTGATTCTTCCAGCAATATGCAGAGTGGAGATGCAGGGGCTCTAAGAAGGGGTGAAAACACAACAAAGCCTCGTTAGCAAGTAAATGGTCTTTTAAAGACCTGTGAAGTACTCTGGTGCGGCTGTGTGTGTGCCGGGAAGCTGTCTCAGCTGGGCTGACACACACGACGGGGGGGGCTGAAGCCCTTTGAGCCCAATGGGCGTTGCGCACCTGGCTGGGATCTAACCGTGTACCCGTAGGGCTGGGAGGAGGCCCCACGGGGCAGGGAGACACGTATGAGGCCGTCTAGTGTCTCTTATTAGAACTCGAAGAGCTCTTGAATGAAGCACTAGAGTCTGTCCAGGAATCTTACCGTGCAATCTTTGAGCAGCGAACAGGCTCCGGGGGGAGGCGTGTGAAGCTGTGGAGCTCCTCTTGATGGGACTTTCGCAGCTCTCGATGGAAACAGAGGAGGCCGTCAGAAAGTACTATCCAACCCTGAGGCAGGGAGGGGGCACCGTGGGTCAGAGAGGAGACCCCGCCGCGGGTCAGAGGGGAGACGCCACGGGGCAGGGTGGCCCGTCGGAGACTGTGCAGTGCCTCATGACAGTAGTTACAGGTGTCCTGACAGCAGCAGAGCAGCGTCTGCAGACACAGCGCACCGCGGCTCGGGGTGACAAGTCTGAGGCCTCCTGGCTCCTCTGCACACAACTTGCTCAGCTCGTGAGGAGCGCACAAGGCTCTGTCCTGACATTTAACAGTGCAACTAAGGACCAGAGACAACTCCCGGGAGCCGCCGGGCGCCTCTTGATAGACCTCGCACAGCACTTGAAGAAATCAGCGGCCTCTGTGAGATCTTACCGTGTAAACATACCAGAAAACACGCCTGTGACCGACCAGCTGCCTCTCCTAGCGGGAACCTCGTACCTCAGTAAGTGCCCCCCTTACAGTGTGCTCCCGGGAAGGTTGTGGTGAGCTCCTGTTGTCTTTCTTGGGCCGGGGGGGGGGTGCACGGAGCTGTGGGCGCGTGGGACTGGGGCAGGTGCAGGGACTCAGAACAGTCAGTGACTGTACTGGTCAGCGGTCACTGGGAGCTACAGGCAGCTCCGGACATGTCACGTGCTCAGCCCGGAGTGTACTGAGTGAGTGCAGAGCGAGTCCGACCATCCCCTGGTAGGATTTTATGCTTTCACACGCAGCCCAAGTCATGTTACTTTAGAAATGTCATTGTATCAATCGCTGACTACTCGGGGCAGAGTGGAGTCGCCACGGGGCAGAGAGCAGACACCAAGATACAGGCCCGGCGCCTCTTGATAGACCTTGCAGGGCACTTGAAGGGAGCGGAAGACCAGCGGATCCCACAGCAACAGCGCCGCCTACAGGCCGACCAGCGCCAGCTGGCGAGGAGCCTCCATCCGGCCTCACTCATGTGACTCGGAGGCAGCGAGCGAAGCCCTCACTTTAGACGCAGGGGTCAGCAGGTCAGCGTAAGAAGCGTAAATATACAGTAAACACCGACGGCAGAAATGTACACACAAAAAAAATCCCAAATGCGGTAAAGGGAAGAGAAGTAATAAATTTAAAAGTCACACTGTAGTTGCTCAGATGCACGACAACGTAAAGGCAAAGGAAGACGAACAAGCGCCGCCGCCAAAGTAAAAGCGACCTTTGTAATATGACCCAGAACAGATGGCACCCTGCGCGCCGCTGCTCGCTCCCGACAGCTGTAGGCCGTGGGAGGAAACATTTACTGGGAAAGGTGGGACATGCACCCGCCTTTGGCCAATTGCGTGCTTTCATTTTTGAAAGCCACACGCAATGGCCAATCACTTCAGCTTTTCAGCAAACTCGTGCGTGTGGTTTTTTTAGCCACACGCATGAGTTTGCTGAAAAGCTGAAGTGATTCCAAAAGGTCATTTTCTAGGGCAGCGCATGCGCGCTGCACGAGGCTTGACCTAAAAAAAAGAATGACGCAGAGCAGATGGTGTGCCTGACAGGCTCACACCTATTGTCAGGATGTGAGGTATGCACAACGTCTCACAGCAACATGAACATCCGACTGCAGCATTAGAGTGTGCATTATTGACTCTACATTACCTCATAACTGGGAGCACGGACCACCAGACAAAGGGAATTAAAGAACAGGATGAAGTCTAGATCAGATGGGGGATCCACAACAAAGTGTCATTGCTAAGAACTGGACACTTGCGGAAAGAGAAGAACAAGATGGGACAATTCCTATAATCAGACAAGTATCCCACAAAGAGTATCAGAAAGTGTTGCGTACCTGGAGAATAGTCTCAGCAAAGAGGCCATAAACAGAAGAGGCACATTCAAGTGGTTGAACAAGCAGCACCCACTCTCCCTGGCAAACTGTTGGTGTAATGGTCCCGTAGTCGTGCTTGTAGAGGATGGGCAGGGGCCAGGCTATTGTAAGGTTTGGCCCTGGGTAATTGCCCACTCTATCCATGTCTTAAAAAGGTTGTGCATTCCAGCCTATTCTGAACCAGTGGTCTGGCTCAATCTTAAGTACCAAAGAACATGCAGAATCTTCAAAATATTTAGGATGTAAATTACACAACAAACAAAATGTAAAACCATGATAAAGACTTTAAAATGTAGAAAGTATGGACAATTTTCAATTTAGTACATTAGATCACAATATTGCAATGACATTTATTTGAAGTGGAAGTGTCTAAACACGACCTTTGAAACTCTCCCTCCTGGCAGTGCCATGAGTGAGACAAGTGAACCAATTGACTGGTGCCCCATATATCAGAGCCAACATTTTTGGATGATGATGGAACATTACAGGCTATTAAATTATATACAAGTGAGGATTTTAGTACAGGAACCATCTTGAACTGAATTACTTGAAAGTGTTCTCAAATGCCACCATCAAGAACATTAAACACATGAATTAAATTGATTTGACTTAGATCACACAATTTAGTCATGCAGAGAAGGCAGGATTTGAACCCAGGTTTCCTGGTCACACATAAAGCAGTTAAGCCACTGTCTAGATGAATTTCTTTTTCTCAATCTCTTTTAACACCAAAAGACAGTGTTTTTGTACAAATCTGACAGTTGAATAGTAGAATGTGTTATATAAATACAGATCACAGGTTAATCTGACACAATATCTAAAAACAAGTTATTACATAGTGAAGGTAAATGTAAACGGAGAAAGCAAGAATGTGCTATATTTACTAAAATGTGGCGCATTACTGCTCTCTCTCTGCACTGGGCTTTCCCATGCAACCACCCATGGTTTTCGACGCAAAACTATCTACTAACAACAGTAGACAGGGTTTTTGAACCAACAAATAACCCCACTTTGAAACGCGTGTTAAAGAGGAGAAATGTTTTTATTTCTTCTACGTTTCCCACTTTGCTCATGTGCTGCACTGGACAGCACACATCTGAAATGGGAAAAGTTTTAAAGTTAGTCTAAACATAGTATTTTCTACTAGAAGGGTATCCTTCCAGTACAGAATTATGCTAGACTCACGCAGACACCTTTTGAACTATGTTGTAAATGTGTGTGTTTGTGGCGCTCGGTAGCCTGATTGTGCCCCAGTGCTGAGGAGAGAGCAGGATAGTGCCACATCTCTGTAACTATGGCGCTTTCCTGTTCTCTCCCAGTCACGCAACGCAGCTGCTGCGCTACCTTGTGTGACAGTGTGGTAAATATGGGCCAGAGTCGGTAAAATACATTTCCCTTCACCAGACAAAGGAAACAAGTAGCCGTTTGTTTTATTTTCTTTGTGCCATGAAGCTATATAAAATATGCGGGGCTACATGAAAACTAAATGTTAAAAATAGCAAAATAGTTTTTGCATATTGGAAGCAGGTTATTGAAAGCTTTTATGACATGTATTCTTCACAACGTACATGATATGCATTTGTATTTAGTTGGCTGTATGCCAGAATTGTGCCATCTGCTGCAATATGCGGGTAACCTGCAGGACGACTCGTACGTATGGCCACCTTACTTTTTCATCCTTCTGAGAGGGATAAAATGAGTATTACTCAATCAATCAGGGATTTGTTAAAGCGCGACTACTCACCCGTAAGGGTCTCAAGGCGCTAGGGGTGGTGGGGGGGGGGGAAGGGGGGAAGGGGTGCAGGTTCCATTCCATCAAGGAGGGGGTCTGTTGAAGAGCCAGGTTTTGAGGTTTCTTGCGAAGATGGGGAGCGATGTTGTCTGTCTGAGGTGGAGCGGAAGGACGTTCCATGCTTTGGCCGCGAGGAAGGAGAAGGAGCGGCCTCCCGATCTGGTCTTTCTGGTGCGGGGGACCACAGCGTAGGAGAGCTGGGCTGATCGTAGGGTCCTTTGGGGTGCGTGGAATTTGAGTCGGCTGTGCAGGTATGCTGGTCCGGTGCCGTGGAGGGCCTTGTGTGCGTGGGTGAGCATCTTGAAGATGATTCTCGCCTCGACGGGGAGCCAGTGGAGTGTGCGCAGGTGCTGGGAGATGTGGCAGTGTTTTGGCAGGTTGAGGACCAGTCTTGCGGCGGCGTTCTGGATGTTCTGTAGCTTGCGGGTGAGGTTTTTGTTTATTCCGGCGTAGAGTGCATTGCCGTAGTCGAGTCTGCTGGTGACCAGGGCGTGAGTGACGGTCTTTCGGTGTTCGAGGGGATCCATTTGAAGGTCTTACGAAGGAGGCGGAGGGTGTGGAAGCAGGAAGACGAGACGGAGTTGATCTGGCGGTCCATTTTGAGCTCGGAGTCCAGGATGATTCCCAGGTTGCGTGCGTGGTCCGTGGGGGTTGGCGGGTTTCCGAGGGCGGGGGGCCACCAGGTGTCACTCCAGGCGTCTGGGTTTGGGCCCATGATGAGTACTTCTGTTTTGTTGGTGTTTAGTTGTAGGCAGCTGTTTTTCATCCATTTGTCGACGGCTTCCATGCCTTCTCGAAAGTTGGGTCTGTCGGTGTTGGGCTTGTTGGATAGGGAGAGGATGAGTTGGGTGTCGTCTGCGTATGACATGATGTTGAGTCCGTAGGTTCTGACGATGGGGACAAGTGGAGCCATGTAGACGTTGAAGAGCGTCGGGCTGAGGGAGGAGCCCTGGGGGACTCTGCAGGTGGTAGGTGTGGGGTTCGAGAGGAAAGGGGGGAGTCTGACCCGCTGCGTCCTGCCGGAGAGGAAGGAGCGGATCCAGTCGAGGGCCTTGTCCTGGATTCCTGCGTCGTAGAGTCTGCGTATTAGGGTGCGGTGGGAGACTGTGTCGAACGCCGCTGATAGGTCGAGGAGGATGAGGGCTACTGTTTCTCCTTTGTCCAGTAGGGTGCGAATGTCGTCTGTTGCGGCGAGGAGGGCTGTTTCCGTACTGTGGTTTTTTCTGAAGCCGACTAGGGGGGACACATTTTCATTATAGAGCGTCAAAACAGCAAAATGTGTTGTGCCAAGCACTACTTACAGCAAGGTTCCCATGTATGTGTAATACTAAAAGAAACAAAGGTTTCAATAAAAGTTAAGGTTACAATGCTTGATGACCACAGTGTTTGAAAAAGAAAGTCAAAGATACATACCAGTCAAGCTAATTTAAAAAAAAAAACGTAGCTCCATAGACATTTCGTTGCTTGAATAGTGCCTGGTGTGATGTTTTATGTGTTATGAAGTATCAGTAATCATGATGAGTTTGGAAATTTGTATTTTTTCTTCAAAAGCACGTTAAGTAATGTTTTTCAATACTTGAAAGATCTCTGTTTTCAAGTGTTGTCATTTGCACCCACTGTACCGATAACTCCCATTGAAAACACTCATTGGGTCTATGACAGTGACTAGATATGTAGGACAGAGCACTCCTCCACTGTCCTGTCCGAGTATGTACTGCTTCTCTGTTGCACGCAGCATTGCACTTTCCCTGAATTCATATGGTCTGTTCACTTCATACATATTTGATTTATTCCTGTGAGTGGTACGTTATGTGGAGACTGTACAAATGTGCATTTTGTTTCTGTTAGATGACATTCATTGGTCTGAATGTGTATGCTATGGTACAAGTAGACATTTGTATGTTAATCCGTTGGTTCACGTGTATATTAGTGAGACTGAGTGTACATGTGTTTCATTGGAGCAAGTGTTTGTTTGATTTGGCTCTCTTCATTCCAGATAGGCAATGAAGTAGCTTTTATTATTTATCATTACTTCATTATTTAAAGTACATTTCAGTTAGACCGGCTAGTAGCCACACTTTCGTTGCTAATAGTTTTTATTGAGTTCTTTCTCCACCCGCCCAAAACAGAGCTGAGCCTTAAACACATTTAACATGTTTTCTTCTCAAATGGCGGAGGCAGTGTCCAGCATTTTAAATGTGCACAGGGCTCAGTAGGTTGTCAAGCACGTTTCTTTGAGGTGCAACTAGTTGATCGTCAGTTTCTAATCAGTGATGACAGAATACAATCTAACCACAGTTTAGAACTGATTCTTTTGCTTTTGTGGGAGTAAAAAAAAAGAATCCTTCACACAACGCCATAGGGGCATTAGATGCTGGGAGAGTGTCGGATATTATGTTTCGAATGGTCAGAATATCCACTCTAGCTTCAAAATAAACGCCGCCCTAGGAGACTTTGCCCAGTTTGTGGAAAAGTTGATGCAAACAGTTTTGAGAATAATGTGCTTTAAGATCCTCTATGAAGAAACCCATGACAGCCTGGTGGGAAAAACCTGTCTTTAAAAATTCATCTTTTAAACAGTAAAGCCAATAAAAACGTTCATAAAACTTCATGAATAAGCGCATGCGCATCGCGGGAGGCTTTTCGAGATCTGGTAAACCTTAGTCAAAGGTTTTGAAAGCTATAGCCAAATAATGGACTTTGAATTCACTCAGCAAAATGTAACCGACCCTAAACTATAGTGGCATTACTGCACCAGTATATTAATGTGTTCCTGTTTATAGAGGATAAATGAAGGGTAACTGTGCATTATGATTGGATAATGCTGTTGAGGGGATCTTCATGGTCAACCATGAGGCAGCTCCTTCACATGATATCTGGTATGTATGTTTGAAATAGTAACACATGTACTGAAAGCACCAGCACATATTACTGTAATAGTGCAAAAATCGTGGCATTCTGTTTGGTTGAAAGTTGCAATTTATAGGAACATCATTCCTGTGAAATATAGGTTTTGAAACAACTGCTGAAAGGACATTTTGGGGAAGAGCCTCCACCTAAAAACCTTAATTTTCACAAGTTTTAATCAGATATGCCACTATAATCCCCCCTCCTCATTCCCTACTTATACTTTTCAGAGCTGCCATGTACCTAACACCATGGCCTTCGATAGTCTTTGGCAATGACTGCTCCTAACGGAGTCTGGGCACAGCGCAGGGCTTGTACCTATAAAGATTTACAGTAGCCATTGGACATCGAATTTATGCAGCACTTCATGCCCTTAATGAGGCTTCAAAATTCACAGATTTACATCAAGTTGCGAGTGCTATTTGTTAAGTGCGCGGTTTGTCGAGTGTTTGTTGTAAATAGGCCTGTATGAGAGGTGTTGGTTGTAAATAGGCCTGTATGAGAGGTGTTGGTTGTAAACTGGCCTGTATGACAGGTGTTGGTTGTAAATAGGCCTGTATGAGAGGTGTTGGTTGTAAATAGGTCTGTATGAGAGGTGTTGGTTGTAAATAGGCCTGTATGACAGGTGCTGGTTGTAAATAGGCCTGTATGAGAGGCGTTGGTTGTAAATAGGCCTGTATGAGAGGTGCTGGTTGTGAATAGGCCTGTATGACAGGTGCTAGTTGTGAATAGGCCTGTATGACAGGTGCTGGTTGTGAATAGGCCTGTATGAGAGGTGCTGGTTGTGAATAGGCCTGTATGAGTGGTGCTGGTTGTAAATAGGCCTGTATGAGAGGTGCTGGTTGTAAATAGGCCTGTATGAGAGGTGCTGGTTGTAAATAGGCCTGTATGATAGGTGCTGGTTGTAAATAGGAATGTATGAGAGGTGCTGGTTGTGAATAGGCCTGTATGAGAGGTGCTGGTTGTAAATAGGCCTGTATGAGAGGTGTTGGTTGTAAATAGGTCAGTATGAGAGGTGTTGGTTGTAAATAGGCCTGTATGAGAGGTGCTGGTTGTAAATAGGCCTGTATGAGAGGTGCTGGTTGTAAATAGGAATGTATGAGAGGTGCTGGTTGTAAATAGGCCTGTATGAGAGGTGTTGGTTGTAAATAGGCCTGTGATCCAGCGATCAGGGATCAATAAACTTGCAAATAAACAAGGCCCAATTACGTTACCCAACAAGTCCCTTCTCGCTGGGTTCAGTGGAATCAAAGTTTGTTCCTAACTTACTAATCTCCAACAGAACCTGCATTTCTCGTAAATAAATAATGTGGCGATGACACCTTTTTATAGTTGATTAGTTATAGGCAATAATCTATAAACTCACTCTAAATAAAGACGGACTCAATGTGTATATTTATAATGTTTATCTAAATACTGTGAAATAAATGCTCATCAAGTACCAATACACAGTACAAATCATGAATTATCACTGAGTAAATTATTAGCATAGAAAATGACAAAATTCACATAATTTTGACAGTGCATTGAAGGAGTGGAAAGGCGAAGAGAGAAAAGGTTCAGAAACAAAATACATTTGCAAATGATTATGCAAATTCAGGTTTCTATCTATACTAACCCAGTAGGAACATGAAATCTACTCTCTGGCCACGAGAGCAGCAAGGCCCCTCAAGAAGATTTAAAAGGGCAAAGATTAAGTCAGGAATCAGGAACATGAAGAAAACAGGTAGGCCTCTACAGCAAACCGACGACAGCGACGATCTCCCAAGGATCAGCCTAAACGCCTCCAGCACACCCCTCCCACCGGGCACCTCAATTATACCCTAAAACCCAAATGTCCAACCCACTCTTGTTTCAAACTAAGAAGCTATTCTACATTTGATTGGTTAAGGAAGGGGTTGTACTGTCACACCACACTCGACATGTCCATCTCACTCAATGTTCTATTGTTTTGTTTTTTCAACTTCATGACAGAATCTTCCCAGGAAATACAAGTATACAAATATCAGGCTTCAGCTTCCTTCTCTCCGCTAATGTTTCGAAATCTGTTACTTCTTGTGCCACTCGTGCGCTTCCAGAGGAAACGTTCCTCACTTGCTGATTGTTTTTCGTCTCCACGTTTAACTTTTGGCAGGCACACGTAAATTCGAAGGTTGCTCGCCTTTGGCTTCCCTCCACGTTCTCTTTGCTTTTTTCAGCGTATTTTGTAAAAAATCATTCTCCTTAACCCATGCTTCTACGGAGACTAAAACACGCATTATTACTCATTTTGTAATGACTTTCTTTACGCACCCTCCCAATGCTGCATCTAACCATGCGCAACCCATATTATTATTTTTCCTCGCAACCGTTAATAACGTGCACAAAAGCAGCATTAGTCTCTTTGTTTTTCATTAGTCAAGCATTTGCGGCCTAGTTCAGTGCTTTAGTAAGCGCTCGCGCAGTATTATTTTCCCTCATGTTAGTTTTTAAAACCACGTGTTTTTCACTGCACACTGTTAGAAAAATTAGAAAATGTTACTAGGGGTTTCAATCCGAGCAGGTTTCATTTTATGAAAAACCCTGCTCCATCACCTGTATGAGAGGTGTTGGTTGTAAATAGGCCTGTATAAGAGGTGCTGGTAGTAAATAGGCCTGTATGAGAGGTGTTGGTTGTAAATAGGCCTGTATGAGAGGGTTGGTTGTAAATAGGCCTGTATGACAGGTATTGGTTGTACATAGGCCTGTATGAGAGGTGTTGGTTGTAAATAGGCCTGTATGAGAGGTATTGGTTGTAAATAGGCCTGTATGAGAGTTGTTGGTTGTAAATAGGCCTGTATGAGAGGTGTTGGTTGTAAATAGGCATGTATGAGAGGTGTTGGTTGTAAATAGGCATGTATGAGAGGTGTTGGTTGTAATAGGCCTGTATGAGAGGTGTTGGTTGTAAATAGGCCTGTATGAGAGGTGTTGGTTGTAATAGGCCTGTATGAGAGGTGTTGGTTGTAAATAGGCCTGTATGAGAGGTGTTGGTTGTAAATAGGCCTGTATGAGAGGTGTTGGTTATAAATATGCCTGTATGAGAGGTGTTGGTTATAAATATGCCTGTATGACAGGTATTGGTTTTGAATAGGCCTGTATGAGAGGTGTTGGTTGTACATAGGCCTGTATGACAGGTGTTGGTTGTAAATATGCCTGTATGAGATGTGTTGGTTGTAATAGGCCTGTATGACAGGTGTTGGTTGTAAATAGGCCTGTATGACAGGTGTTGGTTGTAATAGGCCTGTATGAGAGGTGTTGGCTGTAAATAGGCCTGTATGAAAGGTGTTGGTTGTAATAGGCCTGTATGAGAGGTGTTGGCTGTAAATAGGCCTGTATGAAAGGTGTTGGTTGTAAATAGGCCTGTGTGAGCGGTGTTGGTTGTAATAGGCCTGTATGAGAGGTGTTGGTTGTAATAGGCCTGTATGAGAGGTGTTGGCTGTAAATAGGCCTGTATGAGAGGTGTTGGTTGTAAATAGGCCTGCATGAGAGGTGTTGGCTGTAAATAGGCCTGTATGAGAGGTGTTGGTTGTAAATAGGCCTGTATGACAGGTGTTGGTTGTAAATAGGCCTGTATGAGAGGTGTTGGTTGTAATAGGCCTGTATGAGAGGTGTTGGTTGTAAATAGGCCTGTATGAGAGGTGTTGGTTGTAATAGGCCTGTATGAGAGGTGTTGGCTGTAAATAGGCCTCTATGAGAGGTGTTGGCTGTAAATAGGCCTGTATGACAGGTGTTGGTTGTAAATAGGCCTGTATGACAGGTGTTGGTTGTAAATAGGCCTGTATGAGAGGTGCTGGTTGTAATAGGCCTGTATGAGAGGTGTTGGTTGTAAATAGGCCTGTATGAGCGGTGTTGGTTGTAATAGGCCTGTATGAGAGGTGTTGGCTGTAAATAGGCCTGTATGAGAGGTGTTGGTTTTAAATCGGCCTGTATGAGAGGTGTTGGTTGTAAATAGGCCTGTATGAAAGGTGTTGGTTGTAAATAGGCCTGTATGAGAGGTGTTGGTTGTAATAGGCCTGTATGAGAGGTGTTGGTTGTAAATAGGCCTGTATGAGAGGTGTTGGCTGTAAATAGGCCTGTATGAGAGGTGTTGGTTGTAATAGGCCTGTATGAGAGGTGTTGGTTGTAAATAGGCCTGTATGAAAGATGTTGGTTGTAATAGGTCTGTATGAGAGGTGTTGGTTGTAAATAGGCCTGTATGAGAGGTGTTGGTTGTAAATAGGCCTGTATGAGAGGTGTTGGTTGTAAATAGGCCTGTATGAGGTGTTGGTTGTAATAGGCCTGTATGAGAGGTGTTGGTTGTAAATAGGCCTGTATGAGAGGTGTTGGTTGTAAATAGGCCTGTATGAGAGGTGTTGGTTGTAAATAGGCCTGTATGAGAGGTGTTGGTTGTAATAGGCCTGTATGAGAGGTGTTGGCTGTAAATAGGCCTCTATGAGAGGTGTTGGCTGTAAATAGGCCTGTATGACAGGTGTTGGTTGTAAATAGGCCTGTATGACAGGTGTTGGTTGTATATAGGCCTGTATGAGAGGTGCTGGTTGTAATAGGCCTGTATGAGAGGTGTTGGTTGTAAATAGGCCTGTATGAGCGGTGTTGGTTGTAATAGGCCTGTATGAGAGGTGTTGGCTGTAAATAGGCCTGTATGAGAGGGGTTGGTTGTAAATAGGCCTGTATGAGAGGTGTTGGTTGTAAATAGGCCTGTATGAAAGGTGTTGGTTGTAAATAGGCCTGTATGAGAGGTGTTGGTTGTAATAGGCCTGTATGAGAGGTGTTGGTTGCAAATAGGCCTGTATGAGAGGTGTTGGCTGTAAATAGGCCTGTATGAGAGGTGTTGGTTGTAATAGGCCTGTATGAGAGGTGTTGGTTGTAAATAGGCCTGTATGAAAGGTGTTGGTTGTAATAGGCCTGTATGAGAGGTGTTGGTTGTAAATAGGCCTGTATGAGAGGTGTTGGTTGTAAATAGGCCTGTATGAGAGGTGTTGGTTGTAAATAGGCCTGTATGAGAGGTGCTGGTTGTAAATAGGCCTTTATGAGAGGTGTTGGTTGTAAATAGGCATGTATGAGAGGTGCTGGTTGTAAATAGGCCTTTATGAGAGGTGTTGGTTGTAAATGGGCCTGTATGAGAGGTGTTGGTTGTAAATAGGCCTGTATGAGAGGTGCTGGTTGTAAATAGGCCTGTATGAGAGGTGCTGGTTGTAAATAGGCCTTTATGAGAGGTGTTGGTTGTAAATAGGCCTGTATGAGAGGTGCTAGTTGAGATGTGCGAGGTTCGGAGATGCGCTCTAAATAGGGTGCAGCAAAATTGATAGCTGCATATAAGCTTGAGATGCTGCAATAAAATGTAGACGTGCATGCGGACGCATTCACAGATGTGAATAGCTATGCTTATTTAATATTAGGGGTGGTCTGTTGCATCGCAAATCACATACGTAGGACGAACCAAAACTCAAGGTTGTTGTCAAATATTCTTATTTTGTCAGGTATTGAGTTCCAAATTTTAGCCAGCTGCAATGGGGAGGACCTTCCACTTGTACAATAGGCTTTGAAGGAAGGGATGATCAGGAGTGAGGTGAAGCCAAAGCAAAGTGATCTAGTCTGATGGAGTTAGAGTTTATGCTGAAGAAGGAGTGCTCCGGTGCCATTGATCATTCGGTGTGCAATGCACATCGCATAACATTGGTGACTTGGGTGAGAAGGGAAAGCACTTTGTTGATGGGGCATTGTACCCTTTAAAGGAAACCTGAGTAAGGGAAAGCATATGCTGCCCATTATATAGAAAGACGCCCCCCACCCCCCATTTCTAACTTGGTTTGATAGGTTTGGAGGTGGACCAACCTCTGTTGACCAGATGGCGGGTGGCTGGGACACAGTCCATTTCCCATAAGCTAATAGCTCCGTTTTCACACGTGTAGCTTGAGGTGGTTGGTTAGCATCCAGTGGTCTACTGCTTGGAGGCATCGGCCTTTTGCACACAAATCAAGATCTTGGTAGAGTTTCAAGCTTTAGTCTGTTTTTTGTGTAGTCCGTGCAATTGCAGCAGCCGAGGTTGAAGAGGCGGTGACGTCAGTCACCAGGCTAAGGGATGAAGATTAGAGTGACTGCCTGGAGCTTTGAGGCTCTCCAACTGTGGATGAGAAAACTGCTGAGGAGAAAGGGGGAAGTGATATGATAAAAGGTCTCATAGAGGCGAAGCATGAAAAACATTGCATTACAGTGTCTGCAGCATGAGCAGCATCAAAGGCAAAGGAAGAGTCTAGTGAGAGTCAGATGTGGGCTTGATGTTGTTTCAAGTGGCAGTAAATCCTCCTTTGCTGTGACCAGGATGGAACCGTGGCCGATCGCCATGTCCAGATGGCACTGGGCACAGAGTATAGCCTGCACTTGAGTCCTGTGCGCACTACCCCTTCACCCCCTTACAGTACCTACTGGGCTCTAAAACGCATCCAACCCATTAAAAAAGATCAGATGCTCCAGCCTGGTTACTAGGACCACATTGGCTGTATAAAGCATCAGACATTTCCCCCAGTGGCTGAAACCATTGAAGGGCGGCTTTTAAGAGTCCAGGGTTGCCTCAGGGCCTTCTAAAAGACTTTCCAGCTTTCCGGGATTTATTGCAGCAGGCACCAGGGGTGAGCGAGAGGGTGAAGAGGGAGAGAGAGGGAGAAAGAATAAAGGGAACAAGGAGAAAGAACAAAAGGGAACAAAGAGAAAGTCACGGGCCTGTTGTGCACATTTTTGCCAGGGCTGTTTTGGGTTCCCAGTTCAGCCCTGCTGGCCGAAGAGCTATCTCAACGATTGAATGTGCAAGGGACACAGAGCGTTCAATAGTGCCAAAGGTACTAAATTCGCTTCTCATACATAGTCAAAATTGGATATATGTTCCCAGTATCGAAATCAGTAGATCTAAACTCCTGTGTTCATTTTGTTGCAACCATCGGATATCTTTCTCGTCCACCAGTGCTTCTTCATGGCCCTTCCAGATCTTGAATCCTGGAGCCAGGCCGGGTGCTTTGTCTGATCCGCTCCCTGCGGTGGGTGCTCAGAAATCCCAGAGTCGCATGCCTCAAGCCTGCTCAAAGGAAGGTGCACCGAGCGTCTTTGTTGTAGTATTTATGTTCAGTGTCTGATGGACTTGGTCGAGTCCGCCCACCTTAGTATATCTTGCTTCTAGTGGCCGGGAGAATACTTTGTCGTGCCCCTTGAAGGTTTTCTGTTTCTAGGGCCCACTAGAAGGTGTGTCAGCTGTCTTACAGTTGTGCTTATGTTGATGTGGCTCTGTCTTATGTTGATGTGGCTCTGTCTTATGTTGATGTGGCTCTGTCTCTGTCTTACAGTTGTGCTTATGTTGATGTGGCTCTGTCATACAGTTGTGCTTATGTTGATGTGGCTCTGTCATACAGTTCTGCTTATGTTGATGTGGCGCTGTCATACAGTTGTGCTTATGTTGATGTGGCTCTGTCATACAGTTCTGCTTATGTTGATGTGGCTCTGTCTTACAGTTGTGCTTATGTTGATGTGGCTCTGTCATACAGTTGTGCTTATGTTGATGTGGCTCTGTCATACAGTTCTGCTTATGTTGATGTGGCTCTGTCTTACAGTTGTGCTTATGTTGATGTGGCTCTGTCATACAGTTCTGCTTATGTTGATGTGGCTCTGTCTTACAGTTGTGCTTATGTTGATGTGGCTCTGTCATACAGTTGTGCTTATGTTGATGTGGCTCTGTCATACAGTTCTGCTTATGTTGATGTGGCGCTGTCATACAGTTGTGCTTATGTTGATGTGGCTCTGTCATACAGTTCTGCTTATGTTGATGTGGCTCTGTCTTACAGTTGTGCTTATGTTGATGTGGCTCTGTCATACAGTTGTGCTTATGTTGATGTGGCTCTGTCATACAGTTCTGCTTATGTTGATGTGGCTCTGTCTTACAGTTGTGCTTATGTTGATGTAGCTCTGTCATACAGTTCTGCTTATGTTGATGTGGCTCTGTCTTACAGTTGTGCTTATGTTGATGTGGCTCTGTCATACAGTTGTGCTTATGTTGATGTGGCTCTGTCATACAGTTCTGCTTATGTTGATGTGGCGCTGTCATACAGTTGTGCTTATGTTGATGTGGCTCTGTCATACAGTTCTGCTTATGTTGATGTGGCTCTGTCTTACAGTTGGGCTTATGTTGATGTGGCTCTGTCATACAGTTGTGCTTATGTTGATGTGGCTCTGTCTTACAGTTGTGCTTATGTTGATGTGGCTCTGTCATACAGTTGTGCTTATGTTGATGTGGCTCTGTCATACAGTTCTGCTTATGTTGATGTGGCTCTGTCATACAGTTCTGCTTATGTTGATGTGGCGCTGTCATACAGTTGTGCTTATGTTGATGTGGCTCTGTCATACAGTTCTGCTTATGTTGATGTGGCTCTGTCATACAGTTCTGCTTATGTTGATGTGGCGCTGTCATACAGTTGTGCTTATGTTGATGTGGCGCTGTCATACAGTTCTGCTTATGTTGATGTGGCTCTGTCATACAGTTCTGCTTATGTTGATGTGGCGCTGTCATACAGTTGTGCTTATGTTGATGTGGCGCTGTCATACAGTTGTGCTTATGTTGATGTGGCTCTGTCATACAGTTCTGCTTATGTTGATGTGGCTCTGTCATACAGTTGTGCTTATGTTGATGTGGCGCTGTCATACAGTTGTGCTTATGTTGATGTGGCTCTGTCATACAGTTGTGCTTTTGTTGATGTGGCTCTGTCATACAGTTGTGCTTATGTTGATGTGGCGCTGTCATACAGTTGTGCTTATGTTGATGTGGCTCTGTCATACAGTTGTGCTTATGTTGATGTGGCGCTGTCATACAGTTGTGCTTATGTTGATGTGGCTCTGTCATACAGTTCTGCTTATGTTGATGTGGCTCTGTCATACAGTTGTGCTTATGTTGATGTGGCGCTGACATACAGTTGTGCTTATGTTGATGTGGTGCTGTCTTACAGTTGTGCTTATGTTGATGTGGCTCTGTCATACAGTTGTGCTTATGTTGATGTGGTTCAAAGGAAGCTGAGTTTCTTCAGGCGGCTGCTCACTCTTGAAGGTGGCCTGCTGCTGCATTTGGAGTTCTCACTCACGTGCCTGTGTTTTAAGAATACATTGTATCCTTTTGAGTATCCAAGGAGGGGGGGAGGCAGGTATTTGTGGCAGGCGAACCCTGCCACAAGTTAGAGTGTGAGGAAGTTGTGCATGAGAGTGAAGTTTGTAGGAAGAATTCGGCCTGCTAAAAGGGGGAAATAATTCCATGGCTGTTTGCACTCTGTACTGTGTGCTTCCTGTAGGCTACAGGAAAGTGTTTCAGGATTGCTTATTTTATATTCTGTCTTTTAGGTGGCCCAAAGGAAGGTGCGTCTGGCCAGCACCAATGTCTCGCACTGGAATGTCCAGATGAATCGGCTGATGCACCCCATCGCTCCGGGAGGTAAGCTGAGCAAAGCCTACAGCACACGTGTACTACTCCACACTCCTCACGTTCCTCCAACACCACATCTGGAAACAGTCTGCAGCACTCCCAATACCATCCAGATCTCCTACACCACTCTCTACTGACGCCACCATGTAGCACTCCCAGCACCACACTTTAATGACTCTCTATCCACCGCTCCTACAATACTCCTTGCTGCAAACACTCTACACCGAGTACCCCGGCATCTCTCCATACCATGACCCCCAATTCCACACTCCCAACAGGCACCTGATCCAGTGCATCTACTCTGCTCCCTAGCGATTCTCCAAACCTGCACTCCCACACCATGCTCCTCTGCCATTCCACTACCACCCTCTGAAGGTAAGCGCAAAGGTTTGCCCCTGCACAACTCTCCGAAGTTCTCACGCACACTCTGACAGCCCATCCATGCTTTCTGTTGTCACCCCATCCATACTCTACTTCACACTTCATTCACACGCTCTGCTGATACTCCATCCATTCTCTTGACACTCCATCCACGCACTCTACTGGAGCCATATCTCCACACTTTACTGGCGCCCTATCCACACACTCTATTGGCACTCTAACCACACTCTCTGCTGACACACCACCCCACAACTCTCTTCTGACACCCTCGTCCACTGTTCATATACTACTCTTCAGTGACACCGCCAGCCAGTTATCCAGCAGAACACCGCACACCGCCACTCCGAATTCGGCTTTGTAGCAAGTGCCGACCTGTGGCTTTTGCAGGGGTTACTGCCATAAACATAACTATTATTTCCTCAAAATCAGTACTTATATTGCCCAAACAAAATTAGTTTATGTTATCCTTATAAAATGAAATGTACAAAAGTTCTAGATGCACAATGTTTTTCACCTAGTTTTCTGGTATATTCGTATCTGTCCTTTTCAATTCCATCAACTGCTGAAGTACAATTTTAGGTCGCAACTGCAGGCTGCTTTAGCTGCCTCTTGGCCAGACCTGTTGTCTCCAATACGCTAAACATGCATTGAGTGGGCTTTAGGGCAGCCCCTTGCTCATGATTTGAATGTCTTTATTGTGTATCTCACACTAATCAAATTGGATGAGTTGCATCCCTCCACTGCTTCCTTGAGGGGAATCTTTTCAGGTCTGGCATTAGCCAAAACCTTATTTTGATTTTACTAAAATTATTTGGGGTGGGCGGAACTTGTTGAGTTTCACTCCACTGATTTCCTTGGAGTTACTTAAAAGCTCGGCGAGATTCCACAGAGTTCCGCCAACTCAAAAATATGCAGCTTGCACTGTTCGCACTGCAATTTAGCGCTGTTAGCAAAAGCAGCGGTGAAAAACCAGAGCAAACAGCACCAGGCATTGTGCAAGAGCTCAAGTAGAAAATCTACTTGAGCGTCAGCAAATCTACTCGAGAGGCAGCCCTCTGATCATGAATGCCCGTGACTTCCTGCAACCTTTCACATTAGAAAATTATGCTAGGGGACACAGGATCTCACTTGCGCTTTCCAGCTCATATTTTCTGGAGCCTCGCAGGAGAAAAACTACGCCACGCGGCGATTGGCGGAATTTGACCAGAACTCCGCGCTAAAGAGTAATGCGGAGTGACCAAAATTCAACCAATTCTGCAGGCGGAACGAAACATTCCGCCCACCCCTAAAAATTATATTATTTGTTTGTCTTATGAGGATCTAGCAACTGCAAAGTGCTGCAAGACCACACACATCCTCTTTTGAGCTTCAAGTGCATTCTTTTGACATCATAAGTAAGCAGTCTTAACATGGCCGTCCACCATATTAGAAATATAAATAAAAACGACAGTCTGTCATAACCTATACACGCGCAAGTTTGTTTTTCAAGATGCATGCATGCGCATCCTCTGCTATTTTGTAATGGATCTCGATTAATACAAAACCCATTTCAATTTTGCCAGCATTGCGTGTGCATGTATCATGACATATGCCTCCAGTCGGCTCTAATCATTGATAAAGGGAATAGCTCAGCCGAGAACCACTGCTTCGCCAATGAGTGTGTCTTAGCGAGAGCCGTCATCAGCAAGACAGTTGTCTTCGTTGTGTGGTGTACTTAGGGTGGCCACCTGCCTGGTTATTACTGACATGACCAGTATTTTAATGTCACTGCCAGTACAAAAATTAGAAAAATCACCTAAAGTCGATATTTTTTCAGTTTATCAGTACATACTTTAAACACAAAGGTATGACTGAACCACTCATGCAATCACCACACATGCCTTTACCACACATCCATTTTCGCGCATGTCTTTACCACGCAAGTCTCTACCACGCAAGGCTTTACCACGCATAAGCCTTTACCAAGCATACCTTTACAACGAAAATGTAAATATGTTGCAGGTAAGTGAAACCCTTTTATTTTGATATATATAGCAAGGCAGGAGATACTGCCGAAACGCGTAACAGTGAGCATTAAATAAAACCGTGCAGAAAATTGTTACAGAGTCTGCTGTGTCAATGTCCGGTTTGGACATATATACATGTGTGTGTGTATATATATATATATATCACCACAACTCCTTTTCCCATATAAGAAAGACACGGCACTCATAATGCAAGGAATTCCATTTATTCCATCAGACCACACCAGACAGGACTCGTTTCGGCTGTGCTCTACAGCCTTTGTCACCTGATGAGCGCCATTTTAATACCGTATTTATACGCAATTTAAGCATAAACATAAACAAAATACTCAAAGGTATCTTGCCTTAATTTCACTCTGAAATGTTTGAAGCCGTCAAACAATAAAAACAGTATCTGAAAGAGACCGTAGTTATAGATTCCTTACCTTAGAATTACCCCCAGGCGTCAGACTGGATCCGGAGACAATTTTTCTTAGCAGTACCCCTGCGCGTTGGTAGGTGGCGTCAGTCGATTATGCGTTCGGCGTCGGCATCGTGGTTGCCGGGATGATGTTGTGGTGTCTACTTAGACGCCGCCCCTGCGCGCTGACGTCAGTTCTTTCTTTCCCCGCGCCAGCCAGCGCAGATCCAGAGAGAGCGTGCCCCTTAGTCACTTTTTGACTAAAACTTTTTTGACTTTTGTCGACATCTTTTTCGAGTCCTTCGACTCCTGGGGCACGTAGGAATGTCCCATCATCAGACCGGCTTCAAGTTTTGTGACTCCTGTCACAAGCTGATGTCTGTCACGGATCCGCACCTCATGTGCCTCTATGCCTGGAGCATGACCACGATCCAAAGTTGTGCTCCTACTGTCGGGCCA
The DNA here is from genome assembly GCA_963921515.1 of Calotriton arnoldi. Classification (NCBI taxonomy): domain Eukaryota; kingdom Metazoa; phylum Chordata; class Amphibia; order Caudata; family Salamandridae; genus Calotriton; species Calotriton arnoldi. The sequence goes on along the minus strand of CAWUFW010002560.1, from coordinate 178,238 downwards.
TGAACCCGAAGTCTTTGTGGGAGCGGTCCTGAAAGCTTCTGGAGGCCCGGCAGTCGGCTCCGCGCCGCTCAAGGTCCCGGTCGAGAGTAAGGTCTCGGGACTAGTCGCGGAGCCATCACCACTCGTCATCGAAGTCTTCGCACTCCTCGGGTAAGTCAAAGCGCAAGAAGAAGGCGAAGAAGCATCGCCGCTTTTCTCCTTCTCCCCGTCCATTGTCTGACGCGACGCGGGAACCGGAGTGTCGTCGCTCTCCGGCTCCGCCTTCAGAGCCTGTTTCTGGGACGGCTCCGTGCTTCCCTCCCTTTCCGGGACCCGGAGCGTCCCCTGCCCAGCTTCGAGCTTTCTACGAAGCGCTGCATAGCATCTTTGGGCAGCCCGACTCTGCCGGCGTGCCTTCGGGCCATGCTGACTCGGCTGGGGGCCCTGGGCCTTCGAGGCCTGTGGCTTCGGCTGCGGTGCCGGAGGGCCCCGAGGATCCAGGCCTGGATCGGTGCCGGTTGACCTCACGGTACCTTCCCCGGTGCCGATTCCAGTGGCGACGGCCTGGATGCCGGTTGCACCCCCAACCGGCGTCGACCCCAGCCTCACCCCCGACTTGGACACGGAGCCAGACCGGCGTCGACTGACGGCGGTACCGGCGCCGACCAGAACTTTTGTACCACTGTCCTTTCCTGGCTTTCCCTACCGCCCTGACTGGCAGCCAGAGGAGGGTGAGGAGAACTGGGAGGGGTCTGGTGACCCTCTAGCAGACCAACTTGAGGAGCCAGACTGGCGAAAGGAGTTGGGTGAGGCCAGTGGTCTGGATACCTCACCAGACCTTGGCATGCTTTCTCCCCCTACCATGGCTACGGGAGGACGGGGCCTTCTACACTGTGGTGTTGCGTAGGGCGGCTGAGGACTTGGGCCTTGAGCTTCCTACGGTGGCAGTCAGGACTAACCTCCTGACTGAGGTGCTTCAGCCGGCTGCGGCCTCTTCGGAGCCCCTGCTGCCTTTCAATGAGGCCCTCACTGACATCCTTCTGGGCACTTGGTCCAAGCCCAGCACAGGGGCTCCTGTGGATAGGATGATTGTCCGATGCCACCGCCCGGCCCCGGGCGACACACTTTTCCTCTCCCAACACCCTACCCCCGAGAGCTTGGTGGTCCAAGCCTCAACATCAAAAGGCGCTTTCCCTGATAGAGAATCCAAGAAGCTGGACCATCGTGGGAAGAAGATGTTTTCTTCCGCCAGCTTAGGACTGCGGTCGGTGAACACCGCATGTCTCTTGGGCCGTTACACACACTCTGTATGGGACACGGTTGTGCAAGTGCTGCCGCAGTGCCCGGAGGAGGCCCGGGCCGTGCTCACCCGCGCTGTCTCGGAGGGTAGAGACGCAGCAAAGTTCGCTATCTGCTGTAGGCTGGATACCGCCGACTCGCTGGGTAGAACGATTTCTACGTCAGTAGCCCTGAGGCGCTACGCCTGGCTGAGGTCCACTGGCATTTCTGGGGATGTTCAATCGACCTTTTTGGACATGCCCTTTGATGGCCTGTTTGGCGACAACGCGGACAACGCGCTTGAGTGTTTCAAGGACCCTAGGTCTACGGCCAGATCCTTAGGCCTCGCTGGCACCTCTCACCCCATGCAGTCTACCTTTGGCTCCTTTCATGGCTACAGAAGTGGTGCCCCACCACGCTCCACCCAGAGCCACAGGCCTGCATAAGCTACCCAGCCTCTGCGCAGCCGGGGACGTGGGACCCAACGTCGTGGGTCTGGGGGCCAGCGGGCGGGCCAGTCCACCAATGCCCCCCCCCACTGCAGCAGCCTCCAAACCTTCCTAGTCCGACTTTTCAGGGCCACCACTTGCCAGCAGGCAGCAGGATACGCCATTACCTCCCCCACTGGCGCAACATCACGTCGGACAGGTGGGTTTTGCAGTTAGCCCGAAGGGGCTACTCCCTCTCCTTCGAGAGTACCCCTCCCTCCATGCCACCTACACTCCATCGCATGTCGGAGGATCATTTGGCCCTTCTCTGCCAGGAAGTTACGGCTCTCTTGGCCAACGGAGCTATAGAACGCGTTCCTGTGCCAGAAGTAGGTCGTGGTTGCTACTCCCACTACTTCCTGGTGCCCAAGAAGGACAAAGGCCTGCATCCTATCTTAGACCTCAGGGACGTCAACCGCTTCCTCCGGAAGGAGAAGTTCAAGATGTTAATTTTGGCTCAGGTCTGGTCTGCCCTCGACTCTGGAGACTGGATGGTAGCGTTGGACTTGCAGGACGCTTACTTTCACATCCCCGTTTTGCCTGCCCATCGGCGTTACCTACGGTTCACGGTAGGCCACGAGCATTTTCAGTTCACTGTGCTCCCTTTTGGCCTTACCAGCGCCCCTCGGTGTTCGCGAAAGTGATGGCGGTGGTCGCAGCTCATCTGCGCAGATCAGGGGTTCCAGTCTTCCCCTATCTCGACAACTGGCTGTTGAAGGCGGGCTCGCCCCAGGCTGTCGTTTCCCACCTCCAGACTACGGCGGACCTCCTGCATTTGCTGGGGTTCACTATCAACATGCCGAAGTGGCACCTGATTCCCTCTTAGTAGCTCCTTTTCATCGGAGCAGTTCTGGACACAGCACAGTTTCGGGTCTATCCTCCCGAGCAGCGAGTCCGGGATATTCGGGCTATGATACCGATGTTTCAGCCTCTATCCCAAATTTTGGTGAGAATGACCCTGAGGCTGCTGAGCCTCATGGCCTCCTGCATCCTGCTGGTAGATCATGCCAGATGGCATATGCGGGCCCTGCAGTGGGTCCTGAAGTTCCAGTGGGCGCAGCATCAGGGGAATCTTTCCGATGTCGTCCAGATCTTGGAGGGGACTGCAAGTAAATTGCAGTGGTGGCTCACAAACCAGAATTGGGTCAGCGGCAGGTCCCTCTCCCTTCCCCAACCAGAGTTCACTGTAGTGATGGATGTGTCACTTCTGGGATGGGGCGGCCACATGGGGGAGTTTGAGATCAGAGGCCTCTGGTCTCCGGCAGAGTCCGGGCTCCATATCAACCTTCTGGAGCTCCGGGTGATTCGTCTTGCACTGAAAGCATTCCTTCCCTCTGTCAAGGGAAGAGTAGTGCAGGTGTTCACGGACAACACCACCACCATGTGGTACTGCAACAAACAGGGCGGGGTGGGGTCGTGGACCCTATGTCAAGAGACTCTTCGCCTTTGGACATGGCTGGAACATCAGGGCATATCCCTGGTGGTTCAACACCTGGCGGGTTCCCTGAACGCCAGGGCCGACAAACTCAGCCACCGGTGCATGATGGATCACAAATGACATCTTCACTCTGAGGTGGTGCAAGGTCTCTTTCAGCAGTGGGGAGAGCCTTGGTTAGATCTGTTCGCCACCAAAGAGAACACGCAATGTCAGCAGTTCTGCGCGTAGGAGTTTCCAAGGGGGCACTCGCTCTGCGACGCCTTTCGTCGCGAGTGGAATTGCGGCCTCCTGTTCGTTTTTCCACCTGTACCACTTCTACCCAGAGTGCTGAAGAAGATCAAGCGTGACCGGGCCCAAGTAATTCTTGTGGCCACGGACTGGGCGCGAAGAGTCTGGTACCCCGAGCTCTTGAGCATGGCCATCGTTCCCTTGATCAGACTGCCTCTTCGGGAGGATCTTCTGTCGCAGCAGCAGGGGACGGTCCTCCACCGGAACCTGTCCAGCCTCCACCTCCTTGCGTGGAGATTGAGCGGCGACAGTTGACAGTTTTCGACCTTCCTCCCGAAGTTTGTAACGTCATCTTGGCAGCCAGGCGTCCCTCCACCAAAACCGTATACGCCTGTAGATGGAACAAATTTGTGGCATGGTGCACAGCAAAGGCTGTGGATCCCCTTTCTGCCCCTCTTTCAGAGGCTCTGCTCTGGGCACTCTTATGGGCTATCTTTCAGCCTTTCTTCGCCTTCCTGATCAGCCTTCTCTTTTCAAGTCCCCGATTGTTAACAGATTTCTGAAGGGCATTACTCATCTCTTTCCTCCTTCTCCTTTCGTAATGCACCAGTGGGACTTGAACCTGTTCTCACTTATCTTATGTGTGCTCCCTTTGAGCCACTACATAATTGTCCTCTCCGTCTCCTCACTTTGAAGACTGCTTTCTTGCTTGCCATCACCGCTGCTCGCAGGGTGAGTGAGCTTCAAGCCTTATCTTCCAAGCCTCCCTTTCTTGCTGTCCATCCGGACAAAGTAGTCCTCCGTACTAGGCCCTCTTTTCTTCTCAAAAAAGAACACCCATTTGAGGAGCCTCAGAGGGTGTTCTTTTTTTTTTGTGGATGTAATGCGGCCGGTCCCGGTCGCGAGGAAGCCCGCTGCTGATCTCGGGCGGATCTAGCGCTTTGAAGTTTCGAGCGCATGGAGGGGAAAGGCTACGTGCAGGACTGTAAATTGAGCGGCACAGTTACCACCGAGTCTATCTTCACCTACCAAGGTTTTTATCATGGATTACTTTGGTGATTGATGGCAGTACCCACTGGGGTAAAACGAAGAGAAACCACAGGCTCCAGCATGCCTAGCAGCACTCATATTTGGAGGCGGAGCCACTTGTACTTATCAAGGTGTTCCGAATCAGTATTGCCACTGCACTTCCTGAGCCCGTGAGCAAGAACATTTCTGTTCGAAACGCGTTGGGTTTTATTTTTGGAAGAGAGACATTGTTTGTGTACTGCGCTGCCAACATCCTGCATTAAAGGCTTTTACTTTCCTCTGAGGCTCCTCAAATGGGTGTTCTTTTTTTTGTGGATGTAATGCGGCCGGTCCCGGTCGCGAGGAAGCCCGCTGCTGATCTCGGGCGGATCTAGCGCTTTGAAGTTTCGAGCGCATGGAGGGGAAAGGCTACGTGCAGGACTGTAAATTGAGCGGCACAGTTACCACTGAGTCTATCTTCACCTACCAAGGTTTTTATCATGGATTACTTTGGTGATTGATGGCAGTACCCACTGGGGTAAAACGAAGAGGAACCACAGGCTCCAGCATGCCTAGCAGCACTCATATTTGGAGGCGGAGCCACGTGTACTTATCAAGGTGTTCCGAATCAGTATTGCCACTGCACTTCCTGAGCCCGTGAGCAAGAACATTTCTGTTCGAAACGCGTTGGGTTTTATTTTTGGAAGAGAGACATTGTTTGTGTACTGCGCTGCCAACATCCTGCATTAAAGGCTTTTACTTTCCTCTGAGGCTCCTCAAATGGGTGTTCTTTTTTTTGTGGATGTAATGCGGCCGGTCCCGGTCGCGAGGAAGCCCGCTGCTGATCTCGGGCGGATCTAGCGCTTTGAAGTTTCGAGCGCATGGAGGGGAAAGGCTACGTGCAGGACTGTAAATTGAGCGGCACAGTTACCACCGAGTCTATCTTCACCTACCAAGGTTTTTATCATGGATTACTTTGGTGATTGATGGCAGTACCCACTGGGGTAAAACGAAGAGAAACCACAGGCTCCAGCATGCCTAGCAGCACTCATATTTGGAGGCGGAGCCACTTGTACTTATCAAGGTGTTCCGAATCAGTATTGCCACTGCACTTCCTGAGCCCGAGAGCAAGAACATTTCTGTTCGAAACGCGTTGGGTTTTATTTTTGGAAGAGAGACATTGTTTGTGTACTGCGCTGCCAACATCCTGCATTAAAGGCTTTTACTTTCCTCTGAGGCTCCTCAAATGGGTGTTCTTTTTTTGTGGATGTAATGCGGCCGGTCCCGGTCGCGAGGAAGCCCGCTGCTGATCTCGGGCGGATCTAGCGCTTTGAAGTTTCGAGCGCATGGAGGGGAAAGGCTACGTGCAGGACTGTAAATTGAGCGGCACAGTTACCACCGAGTCTATCTTCACCTACCAAGGTTTTTATCATGGATTACTTTGGTGATTGATGGCAGTACCCACTGGGGTAAAACGAAGAGGAACCACAGGCTCCAGCATGCCTAGCAGCACTCATATTTGGAGGCGGAGCCACGTGTACTTATCAAGGTGTTCCGAATCAGTATTGCCACTGCACTTCCTGAGCCCGTGAGCAAGAACATTTCTGTTCGAAACGCGTTGGGTTTTATTTTTGGAAGAGAGACATTGTTTGTGTACTGCGCTGCCAACATCCTGCATTAAAGGCTTTTACTTTCCTCTGAGGCTCCTCAAATGGGTGTTCTTTTTTTTGTGTGGATATAAATATATATATATATATCCTTATCAACCCCTAAACTCAACCACCACAAAACCCTGAAAACACCTTTGACAAACAAATGCACTCACCCACCCAAAACCTAAAAACACTTTGTCACCCAAATACCCTCCCACCCTAAAAACACCCATGCTAACTAAATACCCTCACCCACCCTAAACTCTAAAAATAACCTTCCAACCAAATACCCTCACCCACCCAAACTCTAATAACACCCTTGCCACACAAATACCCTTACCCATCCGAAACCCTAAAAATACCTTTGCCACCCAAATACCCTCACTTACCCTAAACCCTAAAAACACCCTTGCCACCCAAATACTCTCATGTTCCCTAAAAACGCCTTTGACACCCAAATACCCTTACTCACCCTAAACCCTAAAAGCACCCTTGCCACCCAAATACCCTCATCCACCCTAAAAACACCTTATACTTAGGAAACAATCAAAAAAACCATAGAAATTCACTGAAAAAACCAAAGGTTACAGGGACGTTATAGTTAGGCTCAGATTTTACACACACAAAACCATAGAAATTCAGCAGTTATAGTTACCTAAGCTAATTATAGCTTTTTCCCGTTAAGTGCACTGCGTATGACCTCACATATTACATCACTCATGACATGGTCAGTGACAACACTTATGACATCTCAAGTGACATCACTGATGACATCATGCCCTCCTCCCTCTAAAAAATGCGCTGGGCCTTAGGGGATGGGGTCCCAAGGGCCAAAAGAGGCACGGGGAAGGGACCCGCGGGTTGGCTGCCTTTACGGCAAGGCCCTGCAGCCAACCCCCAGCTGCGCACGGCCAAAGGCTGTGCGCGGCAACAGTTGGATTAACGTATGGCAATTACATTTTACTTTACGTTAAAAAAAAACCTAGGAATTCACTGAAAAAAACAAAGGTTTCTGGGACGTTGTCACTTGACATCACTGATGGCATCATTCAGTGAGTGTAAGTGTTTTGTAAAAGTTTCTAAAACTTAAAGATCTATACTAAGCTACTGCATTAGTTAAATTTATATTCTTTCTGTACTACTAATGAATGATACTATCTGTAACATATGTCATCTGATCTATAACCCCTTTTTTAAAGCGGGTGTATTATGCATCAGTGAACTAGCCTCTAAACTGGCACGTCCCCTGCTGATGTATGTGTATGATAGTGCTTTGGGACAGTGTAAAATGCTCATTGAGACTTCACTCCACAGTGATGGCTGAGTATAGTTCTGTTTTATGACATACTGAGCAGTTTCCTTAGTCCTCTCTTACTTTTATGATGAATGTCTGTAGTAGTAGATTGTAACAAATTCATCTGTTCACTAAGACCTATCTCTAGGGTGATGATCACGCTACTTGATATTCCCAGTAAGATATATGCAAAACACCTCCTAGGGCTGGTAGAGGATTGGGTAAGCAAAGCTAATATTCTCCTGAGAGTCCAAATTTGGTTTCAAAAAGGTTATTCAACAATGGATGGTTGTCTTATATTAACCCGTTGCGTGCGCCCGTCGGCCAACGGCCGTCGCGAGCACTACCACTGTAGTGCTGCGAACGTCCGTTGGCCGACGCGGCCCCGCCCACTCCGCTAAACCGCCGCACCGCGGCGGAATTGCCGCCGCGGTTAAGCGGTTAAATCTTGGAGTAGAAAAATATGCCTTTAAGTCATAAATTGACTTGTCAACAGCGTTTGACACGATTAATAGACATTTACTTCTGGAGAAGATGAGGAAATTGGAGTGGCCATCAGGTCTGCTAAAACTGATTATCCAGCTGCATGAAGGCTCATGGACCAGAGTGGAATTGGGGGTAAATCGTGCATTAACCAGAACAATCGATACCCCTAATGGATTAAGGCAGGGGTGTATGATGGCCCCGCTTCTGTTTTTGATATATATAGCGGACGCTATGGTAGGATTTAGTGCGGTCCAAGCATTTCCGCCAAAACTTGAAAATGAGGCCATCCCAGTAATGTTTTATGCCGATGGTATGGTTTTGTTCGATCTGACGCCGGTCGGTCTGCAGAGACAATTGGATGCATTTGCGGAGTATAGCAGGTCCAATTTTTTTTAATAAATACGGCTAAGACTGAGGTAATGGTTTTTACGTAGGGAGGGGACAAAAGTGAAGGCCTAAGTGGTGGCTAAATGGAGCTCTATTAGAGGAGGTAAAAGAATATCGCTATCTTAGCCTTCCTTTTAGATATAATCTTAATTCTACTCCGCATATAGATATTCTTTTACCTCCTCTAATAGAGCTCCATTTAGCCATCACTTAGGCCTTCACTTTAGTCATTGCAGGAGCTTTATTTAGGATGGATGTTGCACTGGGTCATAAATCCATCGAAGTGCTCAAAGAGACATACAATGCAAAAATAGTGAGTTTGCTGCTGTATGGGTGTGAGGTTTTTTCCATAAGATTTGCAATAAGAATGCAAATCATCAAAATGAATGTTTGGAAGAAATGGTTGGGCCTACCCAGAGGAACTGTAAACAGTGCATTGAGACTTGAACTGGTCGTAACAAATGTCCTATTTAAATATGAGCAAGGGCTCCTCAGTTATTGGCTTGGCCTTCTTAGAGCGAAAGAGGGTTCCTTAAGGCAAATTATAAAATCCAGCCTGCAGGAAAAGTATGCCGATAAGTGGGTGGCTAACCTCTGGATATGAAGGCTTCATTAGATGTTACAGTAGGGGAAAACTCCAAGGGCTGTCCTTTACACAGCAGAAGCAAACAATCAAGCATTTAGTTAAGGAGGGCTCTAGGAGGAGTGATTTAGAATATATGTGTAAGAAAGATAACCTGTGCCATTTAAAGGATGTAAGGTACAGGGCATATTCAGTCTTGCTTGCGGGATATAAAGAGTACACAAATAAGGAGGTGGGCATTAAAGGTTAGATTGGGGCAAGTACCAGCTTTTATATGGTGGAAGCTGGTCCAGCAACCCTGGATGGAGAAAGCTATGTATCCATTTTGTCTAACGGGACCACAAACCTTTTTGCATTTACTTATAATTTGCCCCAGTTTTGCAGCTTGTAGAAGAACGCTGTTGCTACCGACCTTTAGCTTGATCTAGATTCGGCATACAAAGGGTCTCCTTCAATGAATTTTAGGATGTGGTAATATACCCGTGTGTTATGCAGTAGGGACATTTTTGGCCGTTGATCAGGATCAGTTAACTAAGAAAAAAGGCTTGCCGCACTAGGGAGATGGAATGGGTATACAAAGGTTGTTATGTTTTAGTTATATCCCCAAATGTAAGAAAGGGTAGTGCGAGGAAAGGTAATTTTTCTTAATAGTAATTGAACATGCACTTTGCACTTTGCTGTCTAATCTTGCACAAAGAAAAAAACACTTTCTATACATTTATAAATGATTATTTTTAGTATAAAAAATTTTAAGGTCTGTTTTATTTAAGGGTATATGGTTTAGAGAGGACTGTTGAATTATAATTTGTCTCCTATTAGCATGTAATTATTTTTTTAATATAAGAAATTGTTGTTTGTACTTGTTGATTCTTATATTTAATGCTTTTGAGTACTCGCCCAAGAGATAAAAATGATCTTGCCCATTAAATTATTGCATTAGTTTTTACCGAAGTGGATTGTATTCTGCACAGAGATAATGTTAACCCCGTCTGGAAAAATATGGAAGAAATGTTCCCGTGCTTGGGGGTTAAGGTTTGTCATCTTATTATGAGTAAGGAGAGATTTTAAGGTTTATAGACATAGAAGGGTCAGGGTTAAAACGAGTACTTGTTGATTTGAAATGCTTTTATGTGGGCAGGTAGAAGTATATTTGTACATTAGTAGCCAAAAATTTCTCTCAGTTGTAAAAGTTTACATTTTTAAATATGATTTGAGTTATGCGTGTATATGAACTGTTTATATGGCCTTTTTAGGCATGACATCAAACTGTTAAAAAATGTAAACTCTTCGGTGATGGCTCAGTGTAGTAGACATTTACAACTTACAACAGACTCATCTCTCTGCTCACACCTTTCTGCAGGATGAAGAATAATTTTACTAGTGGTTTGTGACACAGTGGCCTGTCCGATAAGACCTCTCTACTGGTTGTATGTTGTAGTGGTTTGTGTAAATCTCACATTTACACTAAAACCTCTTTCCAGGTTCATGCATGGAGTTGTTGTGGTTTCCAGTAGACTAGCCTACATGGTTTCGACGTTTTACTTTTGTCATTAGTGTTTAGACTAGTGGTTCAGACGAGACAGGACTATCCGCTGAGAACTGTCTTGTATGTGATAATTGAGTGTAGTAGTTGATAAGGTTACAGTGAGCTCTGCGCTCTGTTTCTCACCTGTGTCTTATTTAAAAAAAAAAAAATACTGGCATTTTATGAAGTATATTGAATTTTACTTTGCTGGATGATGTCATCAGTGATGTAATTTGAGATGTCATCAATGATGTCACTGACCATGTCATGAGTGATGTAATATGTGAGATCATAAGCAGTGCATTGCGGTGGCTTGAGTTATAGTTACTCAGGTAACTATAACTGCTGAATTTCTATGGTTTTGTGTGTGTAAAATCTGAGCCTAACTTAAATGTTTCTGTAAACTTTGTTTTTTCAGTGAATATCTAAGGTTTTTTAATGCTATTTCCTAACAATAACGTCCCGGTGACCTTTGTTTTTTCAGTGAATTTCTAGTTTTTTTTTAACGTAAAGTAAAATGTAATTACCATACGTTAATCCAACCGCTGCTGCACACAGCCTTTGGCCGTGCAGGGGAATGGCTGCAAGGCCTGGCCGTAAAGGCACCCAACCCACGGGCCCCCTCCACGGGTCCCTTTTGGCCCCAGGGACCCCAGGGCCCGGTGCATTTTTTAAGGGTCCCCATCCCCAGGGGGCATGGCAACATATTTCAGGCGGAGGAGGGCCCGGTGCAGTTTTTTTTATGGGAGGGGGTACGTGGCTCCTCTTCCTGGGCTGATTTCAGCACCAGGTATTCCATCCCTCCGGGCCCGGCCAACAAAGAGTGGGTGTCCTGTTCCCTACCCAGGGCACTCAACACACTATGACCTCCTGCTTCCAGTGGAAGCCGTCATTGCTCCTGCCCTCAGGGAGCAGCAGAAAATGCTGTGCCCTGTGGATGGGAGCAATCTTTTCATCTGTTTCCCTGCCCGTTTCACTGTGAGCAGGGAAACAGATGAAAAGTCTGCTCTTAGCGGGCGGGAACATTTTTCATGCTCCTACCCACTGGGAACGAATTTGAGGGAGTTTTGAAATTGCTCCCGCCAAGCGAGAGCAAATGCAGGTTTAGCTGCTCGTGCCAGTGCAGGCAGGGAAATTGCTATGTCCCGGAGATGGGCTCCCCAGTACATAGCCTGAAACGACCTTGGTGGAAGAGGTCCTCAGGGCCATTAATAGCTCAGGGAGGGGGGCCCAGCCCTGGGGTATGGGGACCTCAGGCTGATCGTGGCCCCCCTTCCCTTTTACATATCTGGCTGGGCCCCGGGGTCAAAATCGTCTCCGGGAGGGTGGCAGCGTGCCCCCCTCCCCCTTTGTTATTACAGCCGGGGGATGGGGGACCGGGGTCGAAAGCAGCCTGGGGAGGAGGCTGCGTGCCCTCCTCCCCCTGTATTCAGCGGCGGGACCTCTGGGAATGATGTCCCTGGGGCTCAAATTCGTCCGGGTGGTTTGCCACGTGCTCCCGCCCCCTTTGTATTTAGGGGCCAGGCCCCGGGAGATGGGGTCCCCGGGGTGAAAGTGACCTGGGGAGGGGGGCCGCGTGCCCCCTCCCTCCCCCATATAATAATGAAGTATTCCCCCCCCCCCCCGGGACCTGGCCCAGGGGAGGGGGGCTTAAAAAAACAAGTGCAAGAGACCGTGCTTGTTTGTTTTTTATTTTGCCGCAGATGCTCTGCTAATTTGGAGCAAATTGGTTTTTCAAAAACGTTTTTGACCCAAGGCTGGGTTCCTGTGAAACCACACCACCAGGCCTAGAGGGTCAAGGTATTCCTACCCTGCCGCCTTGTATATTTTTTTGGCATTTGTTTCTTGGGACTGGGCTGAGTCTGAGTGCCAAGATGGCTGCCGCCACTTCCTGGTTGAAGTGGTGGCAGCCAATATCGGCATTGCTGTTGGCTTGTGGCTCTGTGGTAGATCCGTGTCTCTAGGTATACATAAATATTTTTTCTTTAATAACTCCAAAACTACTGAACAGATTAACACCAAATTTCGTTCAGCAGTTCGGGCTGTAGTCGTGTCTAAAATCCCTATGGGAAATTGCATGGGGAAAACCCATTTTGGGAACCGCCATTTTTCATGGCCCCCGCTTGACGGATTACCCTGAAACTTTCCAGACATCAGCTAAATGAGAGACAAACTAGTTTTGAAAATTTTGTGAAGATTCGTCAAACGGCGCTAAAGTTATTAGCAAAACAATAAATACTGTTTCTATGGAAACTAGCTTCTAACTATATCTATAAAACATACATATATACACTTACCTGGCATATACTTATTATTTTGTTGTAAATGTAATGCGTGGTAAAGGCATATACATGGTAAAGCCATGCGTGTTAATGGATGCGTTGTAAAGGTATTGTGTTGTAACAACCGCGTTGTACTGCTTGTTTCCCTATAAAAAGTAAATGTTAGAAGAAAACACTTTAAGATGTGTCCTAGGGCTGCCCTAATGACCTGTGACTGATAATTAAAGTAAACAAAGACATGGTCATGGTAAAAGTGAATACAGACGTCTTCAAGTGTGACGTTCTACTTTAGAGTCATGTGTGGACCTTAGCAGAATCTTAAAACATGAACAAATGGCCCATGTTTTTCTCTGAGAAAGGTGGCAATCCTAACTGGTGTAACATTCACAGGTAGGCAGCTGATTAAGTTGAATGTCTGTACTACATATCTTCAGAGAAGTTTTAAGGCATGGGCAAAGTGGGCTCTGGTTGAGGGCCCCAGCCTTTCAGGGGGCCCCTTGATTGATCCGGCTCTTTTCTCCACACAGCCCTGCCCTGATAACCTTGACTGATTCTTAAACAAAGATTATTTTAAATACATTTCCCTTTAATTTATTTTTAATACAGGTGACGTATGGGAGTCTATTACAGACAATTTGCAGAGAAATGTTGTTTTTAAGTTTTTTATCCTCCTGCAACATCCATAAAGAAAATCATTTTTGATGAAAACAGGATCTCACATATGAGAAATGGCAGTGGGTCACAGAGTTTATTTGCAATATTATGTGTGAGCTGCTGTTATATTACAATATTGAAAACACATATCACTACCCCTGAATGATAGATGGAAACACATTTAGAATTTGAGCCAGTGTGCCTGTGCAGTCAGTGGCCTGGCCAAAGAGGGCATGAAAAAGCTGACATTACATCATAAATTCAAAGCTGTTCCGAACATGGCCCCAAAATACTTTTGGCCCAAAGCCCCCTTCTTAGGATGTCCCTGCATATCTTCGGTCATGGATACACTTTTGGAAATTCTACTATCAATCATAAGAGCTGGAATTTTAAAACTATTTAAGAGAGCTCAGATTCGTTGTGGCTAATATTGGACTTGGCAGCATTTAGTTCCACCTACTGGGCTCTTTGTGTACTGCAGCAAAATAAGTAGCAATTAAGTCGGCACAAAAAGCCTGTAGTGTTCAATGGAAAATAGTACCGGGGAAGATTTGCGTTACTCACAATGGCTGCATATTTGCAATTTATAGTCGACAACTCATACACGCCAAAAGACCCGACTGAGACGGGAGACTCCCGATTCAGAAGCCAAAGATGGCTTGATTTTTTCTGCCTCCTGTCTGAAATTGCCTTTGCTTCAGTAGAAGTCAATGAGAAAATAAATTACGCCGTTTTTTTTTTCAAAATCTCCTACTTTTCTGGTCTAAAATGTTGGCATGTTTGGGTCAACTCAATATCACGAAGATCTCTTGCAGCCAGGGCTTTAAGTGGGATAAAAAAAAACTGGGGGGTCTCTCAAAGGGGCGTGGCCAATGTAATTAAGGGCGTGGCTTAAAAACCCGTAAGCTAAAAGTCTGTGCTTAGCATAGTGTGCCGCCCGTCTTGTATTTTGCTGTTTCTGTCATTGCATCCAGATATATGATACAACAAGTAACATCATACCTACAACAAGTCAGGACATAATGGATTTGTCAATGGTTGTTAGTTGCATAAGATAAATAAGCAGCAACTATGGCGTGTATATAATGTTGAAAAAGCTTCCACTTAAAGCCCTGGTGACACCACGACAATGTTGCTGCTCCCGAGTTTCAAAAAGAGAAGGGAAATCCAGAGAGAAAATGATTCTCTTTAACTCCTTGAGTGCTCATGACGGCTCCCGGCCGTCATGAGTCACAGTAGGTGTGTGCTCATGACGGCCGGGAGCCGTCCGAACGTTGCCGCTCCGCCCACGCAATATTAATTCCCCACCTGTGCGGGAGAATTAATCAGTGGGCGGAGTTCGAACGGCTCCCGGCCGTCATGAGCACACGCCCACTGTGATTTATGACGGCCGGGAGCCGTCCTGAGTACGGGAGCGCCACGCCCAACCCCGCCCCCTCTCGCACTGCGGCGGAATTTGCCCCGCGGCGAAGGGGTTAAAGGATTTCCCTTCCCCTACAACCTCACCTGGCATGACGTCATGCCGTAACTTCTCCAATAGTGAGAAGTGAGCAGTGTGAGCACGCGCACATTGATGTGCCTGCTGTCACTGCAGTCCGGAAAAAAACGAACCGCCTGTGCCAGGGCACAAAACAGTGCCCGATAGAGACCCGTTTCGAGGCCTCCTTTAAAAAACTGCCGGTGCTCAGCACCGGTGAGACCCGGGCCACTTAAAGTCCTGCTTGCAGCCATCATTCTTACACCATTCCTTCCTGCACCATCACAGTCAATGTTCATACCCCAGTCCCAACAGGTATCTACACAGAGAGCGCCTCCACAACATCAGTCGCCCACGAGTATCCTTATGGAATCACCCGGGGATGCGGTTGGGACCCTTATGCTATTGCTTAAGACCATAAAAGTCTCAGCTTTCAAACTAACCCTACTGGATCAGATAAACAATGCATGGCTCTGAATAGGGCGGCCTCTGGCTTCCCAGGTGCTCCTCAACTTCGTTATCCAGAGCCTTTTAGTGTAATGCTCTTGATTATTTAGCCTTTGAGCCTCCCTTGTGCTCTAGGGTCAAATCAAGCTCATGACCTTCCTCTAAAATTATACCCAACTTACTGTCTAGGTGTGCGTGTGTGTGTGTGTATTATATAATAAAACACAGATATTGTATTGACCTTTTGGGCAGAAGCTGTTACTTAGTTCCACATCCAGTACATACCGCTTGATTTAAAGTTTGGTGGAGGGATTAGTGTGCTTCCGGATGGCGGAGGACATTACCTCCGCCATCCTAAGAGTACTCAACTTGCCAGATGTAGAGATGCCCATCGACCCTACAGTCATCGCTGTACACTGAAAGGAACCATTTTCACTGCAGTACATTCCAGTGTGCTAAAATGTGAACAGCTGGGTTTGATGGTCATACACCAAACTATCGACTGTTTTTTTTTTCTTCAAAAAACAAACTCCCAAAGTGGAAGTTTGTTTTTGAAAAACAAAAAAAGAATTACCTCCACACCCAAGGAGTTTTCTACCAAGGTGGAGGTGGGACATTATTGTTTTTTTATTCCTGTCTATGACTGCCAGGTTTTTTCTGGTGGTAATGGAAAGGAAAAAAAAGGCATTACACCATCCACCCTAAATAGGCAGAGAAAGTTTTCCGTTGACGGGGCTCTATCATCAGAATATTTAAGGTCCACCAATCTCTAAATGAGGCAGACAAACCTATGTCTTGGCGTACTGCGTACTCCATCACTTTTGCAACAGAGAACCCTGTCCGCCAAATACTGAATTGGGCTCTGAGTCACTACTTGCTTTCACCAAAATGGGCACAGGAAACTTGTAGTTTTCACACATGTCAACAGGCATCCTGTTTGTCTCCTGTTTCCAGCTTTAACTTGGGTTTATAACAACATTCATTACTTTCACAGCTGATAGACATAATGACCATTTCTCCTGAAAGGTTTTTTCCTGGCAAGCTGAGAGAAATAATGGTCGACACCATGCCAAAGAGTCACTACCAACAAGCATTTGCAATGCAATAGGTCTCGCATTTCCGCAAGTTTGAGCTATTGGCATTGTAAATGACAATGCCTTTTATTTATGTTTTGGTTTTTAAAACACAAATAAAAAGCATTGTCATTTACAATGCTAATAGCTTAAAGTCTCACAAATGCGAGACCTATGTCATTGCAAATGCTTGTTTTTCAATAGATTGGAAAAGCAGTCTTGGTGCTTGGGTTAGAGATGAGGGCGGCATCTAGCCAAGGCACAGAAACCTGCAAAATCACTTAACATGCTGGTCAAATAAAGGTGTCCCTGCAGTAATAACATCAGCTATGGCCAGGAATAATACGCCTCTCCATGAGACCCCTCGACAAACACCAGTAACTGGCTTTGGGCTGTCTGTCAGGCAGATAAACTAGCGTTTCTCAACTCTCTCCCGGTGGAAAGAGACAGCAGAAATAATTAGTCTCACTTGAGGTTGAGGCACCCCACCCCCCAAATCACAGCCTATGTCCCGATGGAATGACCCTTTGCATCTACAGCTTGCTATCCAGCATTGGAGGCCTCGGGTTTATTTATTAATTTATTTACTTAAGTATTGTCTTATGAAACACATGGAGAACAGGGTGCAGATTTGGGTGTAAACACTGATCCACCTTCGTGCTGGTTTTGGAGGCTTTGGCTACTGCACTGTGTGGCGTAACGGCCAGAGCTGCCGACTTTAGAGCTGGGGGACCAGGCTCGGCGTCGGCTCAACAGCCTGTGGTTCTGGGCAAATCACTTGATCTCCCGGCGCCTACTAAAAATAAGTGTGTCCTTATGTAATGTAACTGGTGCTCATGTGAAAGCTCCAATACCTTTGGGTCAAGTTTGGCTATATAAATCTGCTAAAAAATACAAAAAAAACTCTAAAAGTGACACCTGGAGTATCCTGGGGGCTTCATTTAGGTTATTGTGTCTAAATCTGGAGACCACACATGGAATATTGGGCCAGTTTTGGAGGCCACGTCTGTCCTACTGTATTCAGCTCTGGAGGCCGCATTTGAAACCTGAGTGCCAATTCTGAAAGTCTCATCTCGAGCATTATATTCAGTTCTGGAGTCACCGTCTATAGAGTTGCTTCTAATTCTGAACTCTGCATCTTATTAATGTTCGGTCAATTTCTATGCGCTGTTCTCTTACACCTACTCTGCACATCTCTCTGAAACCTGGCTAGTTCAAGGCCGCTCTATTTAAGACAATAAATTCATAACATGAATTAAGCAGTGTGTGCTGTTAAGGCGATCACGTCTGAAGGCCTCATTTGGATCAGTTTGTCCTGCGCTTTAATGTTTATCGACAGCATTACGTCCAGCTCTGAAGGCCTTGTCTAGCGCGTGGTGTTTTTTTCGGATGCCTATCTGACATACTAGCAGTTGGTAAAGCCGGCGACCATGTAAAACCTACGTGTCACCAGGCGACAGAGACATTAGCCAACTACTGTTCTTTGATTTCATGCTGCCCTGGCTTGCGTGCTATTGTTTTAATGCACTGACATTTTAAGACTTGTGCATCTTTCTTTAGCGATCTGAAAGAGGGGCCCTGCCATCCTAAGAGTCACTGGGGTGCTTAATTTGTTAAAATAGTGCAAAAGTCTAAAGTTGTTCTTAGGAGCCCGCCGCTGCCGAATGCCAGGGCTGCAGATGCAGACTAGTACTACTGATGCCAGTTCTTGAAGCGTTCTTCCCTAAACCCACACTTCCTATCCTTTTAGTTCAATCTTGCATATTCTTTTCACCCCTGCTTTTTCCCTTCATCGCTGATTATTTTATCGTTATCTTCGTCCAGGGCACAAGTCCGAAAAAAAGAAGTGGGGGGACTAACCAAGTTAGGCAGTATGCAAGTGACATCATGGCGCATGACATCACAGCGCGATATCATGGCGCGGCTTCACAGGAAGTGACATCAGATCATAACGCCTCACACAAATGTTTCGCAGGTCTGTCATGAGTACCTTTGAGCTCATTACGAGATTTAACAAATGAGATTTTGCGTCGGGGTTGTGCCAAAAAAAGTGACGCATCCCGACGCGCAATGTGAGCCTCAACTTATACATTTATTTTGTAAAAACTCTGCCACAAAGAAACTGGCAACAAGTAGAAATGTGGCAGTAAATCTGTTCTGCTTAATTGGTTGCAAAGTCCACATTTTTAAATATCTTAAGGCTATAAAAAAATAATGGTATTTAAAATGTTATTTGTGTAGATACTGGGACAGACCAGCAAATTTGACATTCTTACAGTGCATGCATATATCCCTTATATACAGGGATTGAAGAAAGTAAAAAGCACTCCTCTCAAGTATTTGTGAAGAGATAACAAGCTGCTTACCCCTCCCTTGCATTTAGGTGTGACCGCTCAGATAACTCACAGCCAGGATAGTGGAACAAAAGGAGGCCTGATAGCCCCTTAAATTAGGCTTTTGTTATGTGCCCAGCTGGAGTCTGAAATAGGAAGGCTCCCTCTCTGCCTGCATGTTGCTGCTGTGAAAGAAAGTAGACAACGTGCAGGCGCTGCTGAGTGCATCCTGGACCTGGAAATTACATAGCGACAAGTTCACCATATTTCAGTGGGCCCCAGCTTCTTGCAGGGTGGACGGCGTCCACCCTGTGAAAATAGTGGGTGGACGCCGTGTACCCGCGTGGACCCCCGACTTGTGCCCTGTCTTTGTCCATATTTCAACTTTTCCTGCCACGCTCCTCAATATTGCTTTGGCTCAGAGTCGGATAAACCCTCTCCCTTAAACTGCTCACCGCCTGCTCAACGTAAGCACCGGACAGAGTGGGCACATTTTGGCATTTCTGACGTGGGCCCCCCGCTGCCTTAGCAGTGAGCTATTGTCCCCACTATCAGCCCTTAATAGAAGACACCGGCCTGCAGCCTTTTGGTGCAGAGCGGAGAGCAATCCACTTTGAGTGCGACAAAGGCTGCAAAGATGGCAGATTATATGGGTCTGGCTGTGTTTGAAGGGCTCGCAGGCTTCCTTTGAATACAATTAGCTCCCAGGCCTCTTTAAGTGTTAATGAATGTATTGCCCTGGACTCGGGCCAGGCTGGGAGGTGTTCAGCCTGTGAGAATACCCAGGCTATGTCAGCTAAAGGGTGGGAAATACTAACACTGGCAGTAAAAAAATCCAGCAGTACCCACTGTGAGTTGCCGTACGCGCCCCTACCGTGCCGCCTGGGCACTAGGTGGGCCTTCACTGTGTGGAGGTCCAGGCTTCTGTGAAGAAATCTGCGCGTATCGTTAATGCTTCATACTGATTGTCTTTAAAAGAAATACGCTTCGGCCGTGGCGAGCAATATTTAGAACCACTGCGAAGATGACAAATTTCAACACAGAATGTAATCAAGAGTACGCAGGGCTTTAAGTGGGCCGGAACATTAATAAAGTTGAAAGAAAAAAAAAAAAGTAAGAGCGCGGTGTCCCTGAAGCGGGTGCCGCGCTCAACATCAAAGTTTTAAAATAAAACATTTAAACTGAGCGCGGTGTCCCTAAAGCGGGCGCCGCGCTCAGCATTGCAAATACAAAAACAAAAAAAGCAGCCGCCATTATCCCCATCAGTGTCCTAAAACAAACTAGTGCTCACCTACTAGATAAAGCCGACCGTGTATCAAGCCAAGTAAAAGGTCCAGTCCTTCTGGGCGGTAACAAATGCAGACAAGACAGTACCAAGGCAGGACTAACAAGCCTATTTGCGAATCAGAAGTCACCATTTAAGAAGGACAATGAAGCAAAGCCAATAACAAATGTGGGCGGAGAGTGGGTGGGGCTGCAAGTGCATACCCTAATACAGCATGCCTCGCAGAGCGAGCAGCGCATGCGCGCTGCTGCTAGGCTCGACCTAAAAATGGGAAAAAGGCCCACTTACCACTTCTGCTGGAGGCACTGCATCTCCTATGACCAAATGGGAAATTGAGAAAGTACCACTATCAGACCTTGACTAATGGGTTTATTTAATATATGCTCAATAGAGAAAACTGAATCGAGAGCATCAGCCTCTTTCTATCATCTTTGACAGTTTTAAATTTTGGTGTATCATCTATCAGTTTGTATATAGTATAGTCATCCTGTGTTGCTTTTCCTTTCCTTTTTTAGGTCGAGCCTCGAGTAGCGCGCAAGCGCTGCTTAGAGGCGAAGACTTAATGTAAGCGGGTTTAAAAGCAGTCCCAAAAACGCTCGTGCGTCGTGGCTGGCCTTTTTGGGATGGGTACGCGCGGCAAACATGTGTTTCCAATTATCGTGCCCAGACGCGGGCGCGATAAGTGGAAACACATGTCTGCCGCGCGTACACATCCAAAGGCCAGCCACGACGCACGCAGCATCTGGCCACACTCCACCTCGCCAGCCTTCAGAGACAGCACGATAGACATCACAACAGACAGAAGCTGCGCTTCTCTGACGCCGGTGGCCGAAGCGCACACTCAGGTCTAGCCCACACAGAAGCACACAGCGCCGGATCCGGCCTCTCCTCTCTCATCTCACAAGAAGAGCGTCAAAAACCACAGTGGGAGCTCGGCCTTCTGCCAGAGACACGCGCGCCGCATCCAGATCTCCCTGAAATGGGCACCCCACGTCAGGCATGCACGTCATCGTGACTCATCCCACGCCTGCACAACCTCTGGGCCTCCAGCAAAACATCAAACTTCTGCCTAAGGCAGCGATGAAAGGTTCCATCCGGTGTAGAGAAAAACCACTTCCGGTCACCCATGCCTGCACCTCTTTCAGTCCCCAACAAGAGGCGCTCTAGAATGTTTGTTTCTTTGATGACGTTATCCGGGGGCTCTCAGACCTCTTGTGACGTCATTCACCTAATAGTCCCTTTAAAATCACCAGCTATTCCGTGATTGGCTGTGTGAGCTACCGGAAGTCTTCTGCTCTGGCTTGAAGGGAGCCACGTCATAAATAGCCCCCCCGCCCTCTTGTAGTAGAACCTAGTCCTACCAGCTCACTATTGTACACTCAGCACACACTCATAGACGGATACCCGACCACTAGGCCCACTGCCATCAGATGTGGGGTCCCCCAGGGCTCCCTACTAATCTTCAATAATAGTCACAGCCATTTTCGCAAACTGCCAACTTCCTACAATTCAGCCTTTCTTTGCAATCTGGGACTTGTGGTCAAGCAGTGTACAGTGGAGGAGCAAAAGTGCCTGTACCTCCTGGAAAGGGAGAAGCAAGATGAGATAAATCGCTTGCATCTGTGAAGGAATGACTTGAGATGTGTATTACCTACAGCCAGGGCAAAAACAGGAAAAACAATTACTCCAGAATCCATAAATTGGGGGTCAAGGTGTGGCAGGGGTGGAGTCACGTGGGGCGGAGTCAGGAAAAGCAGAGTCTGACAGTCAATTTATACATTTACGTTTATCAAAAATCTGCTGAAAAGAAATTGTCAACAAGGACAAACGCGACAGTAAATCTGTTCTGCTTAATTGGCCACATGTTTAAATATCTTACAGGGTTAAAACACCTGCTGCAGAGATCTTTGTGTGCCCAGCAATTTTCAGGGGATAATGGTAACAGTAAGATAACTCTTGCAGTTAATGCAGTTCTGGGAGAGTTCTGTGCTTGGTCCAGTTCTGACTCAAAGTAGCTTAGAGGGTCAATGTGCTTGCTGCAAAGCACACCCTGTAACATGCAGATCACAGATTTGTATTTTATGTGGGTAGGGAAGTGGGTTATTGCTTTCAAAAGTGATATTTTTGTTAGTACAGACAATCCCAATCACTCTTATGTTTTATATCCCAACTTTATGCTTCTCCCGACTGTTCACTCTGAACATATAATGTCTGCAAGTACGGACGATGTGTGAATCCTACATTTCACAACACTCATTGTCTTATGTAACATTTCCTGTACATTGATTTTACACACTTGAATGATGTGTTGTCTCTCTCTCGCTGTGATGTAAACTCTGACACCCTACACTGGGATGAGTAGTACAATAAAAGAATTACATAAAAATTAATTAGTAAGTGCCATTTAGATTGACATTTGTGTAATTACTCATACTCACAGATGCATACGACATTCTTACAGTGACAACGCAGATCTCTTGCATGGATGGAGCGAGGGAGCTGAGCAAAGTTAAAATACTGCCTCTAAATCACAGTTTCTCTTAAGTGCTTGTGAAGTGATGACAAGCTGTGCGCTTTTACTTCCTTCCATTGCATTGGTGTTTAGGTATTAGGGTCCAGACGGCTCCCAGCCAGGATGATACCTGAACCAAAGGAGTGATGATGGCGCTTTAAATCAAGCCTTTGTTTTGGGCCCAGTTAGAAGTGAAAATAAGAAAGCCACCTGCAGGCTGGGCTGCTGAATTGTGTTGCGGTGTGGGAAAATTACACCTTGACAAATTCAGCAAGTTTCACTGCATGGGCTGGATCCCAGATTTGGCTCACAAATACTTGCCAGGCCCGGGGGTCCCCTTCATATCTTGTACTGCCTGCAGCCAGGGCTTTAAGCGGTCCGGATCCTGCCGGTGCCCAGCACCGGCAGTTCTAACAAGCATTGGCATAGCCAATAGGTCTTGCCTTTGGGACCTTATAAGTGTTTAGTTATACAGCACAATATCCTTGGTGCAACAACATCAACTGTTGCATGGCTAAACACTTATAAGGTCCCAAAGGCGAGACCTATTGGCTATGCCAATGCTTGTCTTTTAAGCATCAAGAAGGTTTGGCATACGTTGCACTATATATTAAAGCAACCATAGACCATAAATAAGGATGCTTCACCCAGATTAATCTTAGATTTAAGGATCCTGAATACATATGTCGTGGCTTTAAAAATCAAAATGATGATGCTACAAGAGGTCATTATTTGGTTACTGAAAGGAGGCTTTTTGGCTCTACTGAATCTAATAGTGCCTATTCCCACATACTGATGCATCCAACCACCACACACATTTTACCTTGTAAGTGTCAACATTACCAGTTGAAAGTATTGCCATTCAGCGAAAAGTTGGCATTAAGAGTAATTACTAAATGCTTAGCTGTGGATCTCAATCACCAGAGTATTCATTCAAGCCTGCCAAGTGTCATTCATCTTCCTCATATTAGAGAAATAGTCAGAGAAAGCTCACACAGAACAGTTGTCTGAGCTGCTAGCACGTTTCAAAGCCCCCATGTGTAGCCTCTAAGAGTTTGCCCCGTACCTGCCTCTTACTTTCACCTGTAGCGGGAAAGTTTTTGTGCCATGACCTGGTCAAAGTATTTCTGAAATGCTAAATGGATCTCAACTGATTGGTCTCCTTCCCCTGGCAACATAATTTGTGTACAGCAAAGCGTCTATGAATAGTCAAACAGTGCAGCTATCCACCCACAAGTTCAACTGGCTCAGACCTGCACTTCATGGAGCCTCGTACTGTGTCGGTGGTGGGGCGTGTCCTACTGGTACTATGTAGAATATCATGGAAAATGGCACTAGCAGCTAGAATTCACCTCAGTGGTGGCTGTAGGGCGAGGTGCTTGGATGCTTGTGCACTGTAGTTTTGTTATTAGGCCTGAGCAGTGCTTCCCAGCAGCAATTGTAGCTTATGTGATTGGTACTGCCTCTTAGTTGGTCCAGGACTGGTGCCTACAGCTGTCTCTAGAATGATCCAGCTTTCTCTGATGTGTCGTCGTGATTGGATTTTTGGATCTGATGTGCAAAGCAGCCTGTTTCTTTATCATACAGACAATAGGGTGAGCTGAGGCAGGAGAGCACAGATGAGTCCTGTTGCATACATAGCAGGAGGCTGACTGTGGCTTCAGCTCTTCTACATCACAGGAGCACTGCTGTTTTGGACATAGATGAGGAGTCTGCCCAAAGTAGCTTTAGGTGCAGCCCTCTGTTGTTTATATAGGAATAGTGTTGGCATAGCAGAGGTGAGGGATGTCTAATCAGCCTGTGCTCTGATAGCTTTGGAGTTGTAAACTAAACCTAAGTGCACCACCAGAGCTGGGTTTAGAGTTTCCAACATAGTGGTGTTGACATGAAGAGTGTGGCACATTGGTAGATTTAGACTCGGGTGGGGGAGTCCCTAACTCAGAATACAGCAAATATATTAAATAGTTATGATTGGTGGTTGATGTATTTATGTGGAATTTCTATAAAGCAACCCTAGCCAAAAGGCAGCAGAGCACTGAACAGTGTCAAAGGCGAGCATGAAATCAATGAGTGATAGGAGAGGTTGCTGGTTTGTGGACCGTTGTGGCATGTGATGTAGTGTTCTTACAAGAGGTGTATTTACAATTCTTCAACTCTTTCATAAATTGGAGCGGCGTCCTGATGGATACCAAAATGTTGTTCCACTTACTGGGTGCATAGATGTAAAAGGCCTGCTGCCTTGTTTTTTCTTATTTACACTATTTATTCCAGAGTCAGTGTTATCCTTGCTGCAGGTGGCTTTGAATATGGTGTGGGTTGCCAATGGAGTTTCATCAGGATGGGGGTGAACTGATAATATTTCTTCAGACCCTATATGAGGCGTGCTGCAGCATGTCAGATGCCCTTCAGGGATGCTAGTGTAGAGTCTGAGATGCCATGGAACAGGGTGTTACCATCCTTCAGAATCAAACGTATGAGGGTTTGAACAGAAGTTTCGAAGTTGCTTTTTCAAAGAAACTGTTTCACTTTCTTTAGAAGAGAGAGCTGGTGCCAGGCCATCTTAGTTTCTTTTGGCAATGTGTTCCATGAGGGTGAGGTTGGTGTCCAGGGTGAATCCTTACAAAGTTGATTTCAGAGAAAGTTGGGGTTTGAATTCATCAGGGTTCATGTCATGGAGTTAAGTTTGTACTATTTACTGTTTGTTGGTCTTGGTAAATAACAGGACTTTTGTCTTGGTTTAGTTGAACTTCAGGTAGACACTGGACATCCAGGTCTGGATAATGTGCAGGAACTATTTGAGGCATTGGATGTCTGAAGTAGAGGAAACTTTCAAGTACAGTTATGTATCATCATCATATTGGTAACTCCTGAAGCTTATATCTGTGAGAAGAATACCAAAAGGTTCCATGTAGAGGTTGAAGAGGATAAAGGACAGTGTGGAACCCTGGTGAACTCTGCAGGTGACAGGGATCTTTTAGGACCTGGCTGTGCCCGTGTGAACAAACTGTTTTCGGTTGCAAATGTGGAAACCAGTGTGGTGAATCTTATTTGAGACTCCCGGATGCGTTTGAGGGAGGAATGGTTGATTGTATCAAAGGTAGCTGAGAGGTCCAACAATATCAGGAGCCACGGATCATCTTCACCTGTGGTCAGGAGGGCATCTTCTACGATTCATAAGGTGTGGTTGAAGCCAGACTGGTAGTCTTGCAGGAGATGGTTAGCATGGTTGACAATCAGCCACTAAAGTAGTTTGCTGCCAAAACGCTTCTCTAAGCAATGAACGAAGCCCAGTGAGAACGTGTTGTGTTGGATCCCAATGCTTCACTGAAAGGTTGGGTTGGGGAGTGCTAGTGATACAAGTGCTCAGTTTGTCTCTTTCCCCAAGCAAACATGAAAGCAAGTATGGCAAATATATTGAAAGCCTCCTGGTCCACAGGAGGCGAAGGTACGAGCAAGGTGAAGAGATCCACAGTCTCTTCCTCAGAGTCCCGATGCATTATCACTACTAAATATCAAGGCCCCCAAAGCAAAACATGTTATGACCCATTTTTGACCCTTGCATTGTAAAAATGGTTAATTCAAGAAATTCATTTGTTTAATCAGATATCAAGGCATCACTCAACTCATGAAACAGTATTATGCATAAGCACTCTGAAAATATGGAAATGTCACACATAAGCAAATTGAAAATTTGGCAGCCATGACACAGGCAGCACTTCTTTCTCATAGGCATGGCTATAGACTATGCAGGCACCTTTGAAAGCCTATCTTGCACATGTAAGCTTCACCTTACAGGTAAAGAATCTCCTTCAGAAGATTTTTATTGATAATCATAAGCAATGCCCATGGACGGGATCCTGGAGCACTGCCACTTCTACAGGAAAGCCATTTTGGCTTCTTAAAATTAAAACAAATTTCACAGCCTACTGAAGGCTTGGTTTATTTTTTCTTTAAAAATCAAGCAATTCTAATGAAGAGACATTTCTATGGAAAGAATAATGACTAGAAAAACACTTTCACAAACCTTTTTATAAGAAAGGTGAGAGGTAAAAGATGACAATGTAGCCAGACAACCTGCACCCAAAGAGGCTGGAAATTTAACACTGCTCCTTTAAGAAAGCACACTCCACCAGTATCCCACAATGTCCTGTCAGCATGGGTCTGGACTTTTTTAAAATATCTACTTGTCCAATAGACTGAATGCTTCAGATATCTACTTGTCTTGTAAAATAATCCAGTTGTCCATTATGGTGCCGGGGAGGGGAATGAAGCAACAAATTATGGCTGCATTCTCATTGTATCAGAGCTCTGAATATATTCTGTAATGTATGATGTAATGTCGGGATTCCCATTACATCAGGGGTTGGGTTCTAGAAAGGCTTTGATTTTACCGCCTTCTCACAAATCTACATAGAGGGTCTGGAAGTAGGCAGGAAGCGGTAGTTCCAGGTTGGAATGCCCTGCAAGTCTGTGCACACCCACAAACTAACATGTTTAAGTATATTCACCAAGTCTTTTCTTCCTACAATGGAAAACGTTGAATATTTACTCCTGACAGAACAGCAGTAAAGCTTTTTCAGAGGTGGGAAAAAGGGGTGTAGAGAAGTGAATTTGCTATCGCTTAGCAGATTTTCACATGGGCAAATAAGCACATGTATATTTGCTCATGAGAAATAGCAATTCCCAAACATTTACTGTGAGTACAGTTTCCAGTCATAATTCATTAAATTCTTGTGACTTCCTGAAACGGAAAATCTGCACTAGTGCAATGACATGTGGCTGCAGGTGCACTTTTGTGACTTGTTCCATGAAGCAGGCCCTCAATTTATTTTAGTGTTTCCCACAGTGTTGTCAGTAAAGCCTATACACTGATTTTCCATTATTAATCTTTTTTTAAAAACCATTGACATGCATCCAACATATTTTGCTAAACGATGCCGCAGAGAAATACTATTTAAATTTGCACAACGGTTTAGCAGAAAACTTTTTCCTGCACAATTTGAAAGCAAACAATTACCAATCTTGCTTTCAGGATCCTGCCTTTATTTGCTCATAATCGCTGAGCATTCTGGGGGCATTATAAGTAACTTCAAATGTTACATTTGCCAAACACATGTGCACGTTTTTTACTGCAACCACTGTCGGTAATGCAAGCTGAGCTCACAGCTCACTGTGCTTTCTTAGAGCAATTGCTATAATAGTAAAGGCTTTGCTTTAATGAGTCATATATTAAGGTTTGAACAACTTAAAAATAGGGATGGAAGGCTCATCTTAAGGACAGGCATTACTCTTTCAAAGATCATTAAATGTTATTGTAAACTGGTAGACAAAGTGCTTTTACTGAAAAAGGTTGTTGGGCCTAACCGTGCAGTGGACAAAATAAGCATGGGAACTTCTTGACCTTGACCACAAACAACATGGCCGTGGAATACAGGAACCCCATACCATTGGGTCAGTGACTGTTACTTCAGTTCTTTTTTCTAGCTTCTCACAACTGGATCCTGGAGCACTGAGCTCAGTCTTTTTTATTTTTGTGGAAAAGCTTTTGAAACCATTACTTAAAGCTCTGCACTCGACATCTATGGGCTTCGTGAATATTTATTTTCCGTTTTCTGACAGAAATCTTTTTTTTGCACAGAGAAATGTCATCTCTATTTGTGAAAATCCTTACTTTGGAAAAGACACAGACTGATCCACATGATGGCTGCCTAATGTGTCTCCCTGGTTCCCAGAGAGGTGTCCTCACTGTCAGAAGATGTCAAGGAGGACCCCTAAGGACAAAGAGAAGCTTCACCTCCATTGCCTTGAAGAGGACCAACGCACATGATGAGTCAACACAAGGGAGGTCTGGGGACATGGAGCGGCGGCTTCTGCTACCATAGCTCCCTATCCTTCTATAAGGCCTCCTCTGGCTTGAGATCAAAAATGAATTCCAAATTATAGAAGAAGGTCATTATTCCTGATTTAGGACAGGAACAGTTGCACCTGTCGCCATCAAGAGTAGGATCAAGGTCAAGGCACTCAACATTGAAGTCCGGGAGGCCTCAGTGTCGATCGAAGACTCCAAGTCTATTACTGTAGAAGGATATCTCAATTTCGAAACACTCAATGCCACCTATGGCTTCAAGCAGTCTGAAGTTTTCTTGAGAATGGAACAGAATACTAGAAAGGAGAATGGTCCCTGCAACTTCGGACTCAGTTTTCCTATCCATACTCTCCAGTATCACCAGTGAATATATCATCTTCTACATCTTTCATCCGTGTAGCACAAAGAAAGTTTAATACGGAATGCATAAGAACCCTAATTAACAATCATTTGTATGAATGCTTTTCTGGAATTACCTAAACAGACGGTGCTACCTTAAATTCATTTATGTGCTGATGAATTCTAGACATACTGAAGCATTTTTAACTAATACAGAATGATTTGTACCACACCCACGACCTTTAGTCTTGTGTTTAATTGATTTACATGAACTCAGTTAGTTTGCATGTGGAATACTACAGATATTGAAACAATAACCTACAATAATCTAAGTGTTGGCACCCCCCCTCAATTTCTTCCATCTTCTCCACCACCTCAGAGATCTTTTCCCAGACATGTCACCACAAGTCTTTGTGCCTTCTGTACCAGTGCCAGTTGCACCACAACAACCACTGAACCTCCCAGACCGAGTTCCGGCACTCTTGTCTCCAGCTAGAACATGAATTAATTGAGTTAGTGCCAGGAAGAAAGTGGCCCTCTCCATAACATACATTATTCCAGCCATTCACGGTGTCCAAAGTCATGATCCTTTCACAGACACCATACTCTGAGGACCATGTCCTTCACATCTTCTTTCTCTTTATCCCATGGAAGATATTCTCCAACTGATTCACTTAAATCTAAGGTTTTATATACCAATAAGATCAACAGTTTTAATGAAAGGAGCAGCAAAACTCAGTATAACAGTGCCTACGGTTACAGCATCAACTTCTGTACTTTTTAAGACACTTCTTCACCATTGCTTCCTTTTGTTTCTGAGCTTTTGGAAACGGCCATAGTACTGTTCCTGATACCAGCTTCAACCAAGGTGGCTCCTGCAAGACTACAGAAAAATACGAGGCCCCAGAGAAGAATCCTCTTTTATTAAGGGCAGATTTACAACCAATTTCCGTAATCCTTTCTGCAGCAAATAAGTACCATTCTTCTGCACTAACATCAAACGTTCCTACTGAAAACGAAAGCAAGTGCCTGGATTGTGTAGGGAGAAAGATGTGTGGCAAGAAAACTGCCAGTGAAACACAATTACTTGGGAAGGTATGATAGGTCCCTTTGGAACTCATTACAACAATTCTCTGACAGATGCCTTTGTGAAAACAGAAATGATTTTCAGGCATTATTGACAGAAAGGATGATGGCCTCAATCCAGATCAAAGTCCTCCAACCTTGTGGCTCATGGCTACTATCATGTTCTAGCCACGTGACATTTGTCCCGGAAAGGCATTCAAGCCTGAAACCTGAAGTGCAGTGGCCCATTGTTAGAAATGGGATCTCTAGTTGGCAAGGGCTTGCACCTTTGTCCAAGTAGGGACCCTTCTTCCTAGTCAGGGTAAGGGTTGTTACACTCGTGAAGTAACCCCTGCTCACCCTCGTGGTAGCTTGGCACGAGCAGTCAGGCTTAATTCAGAGGCAGTGTGTAAAGCATTTGCACATAACCAACAGTAATACAGTGTAAGCACTACAAACGGACACCACACCAGTTTAGAAAAATAACCAATATTTTATATACTCAAGACAAGACCAATTACGACAAAAATCCACAATACTGTACTTTGAAAATGAATGCTTGATACGATAACTTCTTCTTTGCAAGAATAGCACAAAAGCAAAGTTCGTACGAGTCGGTAGCTCCGTCCGAGCCTACCGTGATGCTGAAAACCACAGAGTCTAACAGTTCCAGCCGACCGCGTCGATACGGGCCAGCAGAGTCATGAACAGACTCGGTCACAGTACCTTTTCTCGTTGTGGCTGGTACGGGGTGTACGAGCCGGTCGGCGTTCGTCGCGGTTGCGGTGCAAGACGGAGCGATGCAAGGTGCGGTGTCCCTCGATGCGGTGCAGGCAGCGGCTCGATGAGCGTCGGGCAGACGGAGTCGGTGAGTCCAAGGCGTGCGATGCAGGGCGAGACGATGCTCGATGCGGTGCTGACAGGTTGCGATGCAGGCGACCTAGCCGGAGTGCGGGAGCTGGCGTCGGACAGCGGTGCGAGTCGGAGCGGTGCGTTGCAGACGTGCGAGCGGTGCCCCAAATGCGGTGCGGTCTCGACTCTTGAGCCAGTTGCAGCGACAGTGTCGGTCTGGTCCGGCTGGCCCAGTGAAGCGATGCGATGCGAACTGCGGTGCCCACAGGTCACGGTGCAAGCAGCGGCTCGATGTTGGCGGCGTCGGACGTCGCCTACGGTGAGACCAGGGTTGCGATGCGAAGCGGGGCGATGCGGTCTGCGGTGCAAACAGGTCACCGGCCAGGGATGGATTCGGTTGACGGAGTCGGTTGCAGTTCCCTTCCTCTGTGGCAACTGAAACAGCGTTCCAGAAGCGGTACCCAGAGGCTTGTGAAGTCTTTGCAGTCCCTGAGACTTCTTAACAGGAGGCCAGCTCGGTTCCTGGCCCTTGGAGATACTCAGCACAAGTTCGTAGAAAGTTCAGTCCAGTCCTTTCACTGCCCAAGGCAGAAGCAGCAGCTGCAGGCCAACCCAACAAAGCAACAACACAGCAAAGGGGCAGTACTCCTTCTGGCAGCTCTTCCAGCTCTTCGTCTTGGCAGGTTCCTTGATTCCAGCGAGATCTAAATTCATGGGGTCAGGGCCCCAATATTTATATCCCAAATTCCTTTGTTCTCTGAAGGCAGAGAGGCCTTTGCCTAGTCCAAACCAGTTCTGGAGCACTTTGTTGACAAGTCTCCGTCCCTTCTTTCAGTGAGTAGGCCAGGGACATCAGACGCACCACAGGAGGTGGAGCCAGCATTGTGGAGGGAAGGCACTGTCCTATTCAGGGCCCAGGTGCGACCCCTCCCACCCATCTACAGGTCGATCTGGCTATTCAGCCCTGCGCTGACTCACCCTGTCTCCTGGCATCCCCCAGCCCCTGTCACTCACATTCCAGACACGGAATACACAATCTCGCAGAGGCAGGCTTGGATGGTTAGGCAAGAAAACACCCACTTTCTAAAAGTGGTATTTTCAAACCCAGAATGGTAAAACCAACCTTACTAAAAGCTGCATTTTATCATTCTGAGTCCAGGCATACTAAACTCGAATTTCTACCATGTTCCCGGGGTCAGTTAGGATTATAAGCTGTAATAATCAAAACCGCCCGTTCTGGCCTAGGGGGAACAGGTAGCCTTGCAATAGTGAAAAACGAACTAGGCTGTAATTCACTATCAGGACATGCCGCACACACCCGGGCATGTCCTACCTTTCGCGTACAACGCACCCTGCCCACAGGGGTACCTTGGGCCTACCTTAGGGGTGACTAACATGTAGCAAAGGGAAGGTTTAGGGACTTGCAAGTGTGTGCACTTGCCAAGTCGACATGGCAGCCTCAGGCTGCGCACAGGCTCTGCGATGGCAGGCCCGAGTTACACTTTACGGGCTGTTTGCGTGGGTGGCACAATCCAGTGCTGCAGCCCACCAACAGCATTTGGTCTATAGGCCCTGGCACTCGCAGTGCACTTTACAAGGGACTGACACATAAACCAAATAGGCCAATCATGGAAACACCAATCCATAACACATTTTATACAGGAGCACTTGCACTTTCCCACTGGACCGCAGTGAGGAAAGTGCGCAGAATCTTCACACCAGCAAAAACAGAGTCAAAACCGGGAGGTCAGAAAGCAAAAAGTCAGGGGAAACACGCCAAAAGATGCCAAGTCTAACACATGTCCCCTCCAGCTGAAAGTAGGGAGAACTACCCAACCCCATGGGAGTTCTCTTCACTAAGGCGGAAGAACCTGGACAGACCATCTGCGTTGGCGTGTTCTGTACCAGGACGGTGTTCCACCGTAAAGTCCATTCCCTGTAGGGAGATGGACCACCTCAGCAGTTTTGGATTCTCGCCCCTCATTTGCATCAACCATCTGAGGGGCCTGTGGTCTGTCTGAACCCGGAAGTGAGTCCCAAACAGGTATGGTCTCAACTTCTTCAGCGCCCAGACCACAGCAAAAGCTTCCCTTTCTATGGCACTCCACCTCTGTTCCCTGGGAAGGAGTCTCCTGCTAAGGAAGACTACAGGCTGATCCAGGCCCTCTTCGTTCAGTTGTGAGAGCACCGCTCCCACACCATGCTCTGAAGCGTCAGTCTGCACGACGAATTCCTTGGAGAAGTCAGGTGCCTTGAGCACGGGCGCTGTGCACATGGCTGCCTTCAGGGCATCAAAAGCTTTCTGGCAGGACTCAGTCCAGATCACTTTCCTGGGCTGCCTCTTAGAGGTCAGCTCTGTTAAGGGGGCAACGATGGTGCCATAGCCCTTAACAAATCTCCTATAATAGCCGGTGAGACCTAAGAAGGCTCTCACCTCTGTCTGGGTCTTGGGGGCTCCCAAGCCAGAATGGTGTCAATCTTGGGTTGTAGGGGCGCCACCTGGCCGCTTCCTACCTGGTGTCCCAAGTACACCACAGAACCCTGCCCGATCTGGCACTTACTGGCCTTGATCGTGAGGCCTGCACCTTGCAGAGCCCTCAACACTTTCTCAAGGTGCTGTAAATGTTCTTCCCAGCTGGAACTGAACACAGCAATGTCATCCAGGTAGGCGGCACTGAAATCCTCCAGCCCAGCCAACACCTGATTGACCAACCTCTGAAAGGTGGCAGGGGCATTCTTCAACCCAAAGGGCATCACCCGGAATTGGTAATGACCTTCTGGGGTTGAGAATGCGGATCTCTCCTTGGCCCCATCGGTTAAGGCAATCTGCCAGTACCCAGACGTCAAATCAAACGTGCTGAGGAACCGGGCAGCTCCCAACCGATCAATGAGCTCATCAGCTCTGGGGATGGGGTGCGAGTCAGTCCTGGTGACGGCATTGAGCCCACGGTAGTCCACACAAAACCGGAGTTCTGGAGTGGCACCGGGCGCCGCAGCCTTTGGGACCAAGACCACTGGGCTGGCCCAAGGACTGTGGGAGGGCTCAATCACCCCTAACGCCAACATCTTAGAGACCTCCTCCTTGATGCTGGCTCTGACCCGGTCAGTCAACCTGTAAATCTTGTGCTTCACAGGATGGCTGTCACTGGTGTCCACGTCATGGGTACACCAGTGAGTAACACCGGGAGTCAGAGAGAACAGTGGGGCGAACTGTCCCAACAACTGGCGACAGTCCCCTGCTGCTCCTGAGTCAGAGTAGGGGAGAGGATCACACCCTCTACTGACCCATCATGCTCCTTGGTAGACAGGAGGTCAGGGAGAGGCTCGCTCTCCTCTTCCACCCCATCATCTGTCGCCAAGAGCATACTCACTTCGGACCTCTCGAAGTGGGGCTTGAGGCGGTTCACGTGAAGGACCCTCAAAGGGTTCCTTGGAGCCTGCAAATCCACCAGGTAGGTGACGTCACTTTTGCGCTCCTTTACCTCATATGGCCCAGTCCACTTGTCCTGCAAGGCACAAGGTGCTACTGGGGCCATGACCCACACTTTTTGTCCAGGTTGAAATTCGACCAGAGTGGCGTTCTGGTCATACCATCTCTTCATTTCTTCCTGGCTTGCTTCTAGGTTCGCCTGAGCGAGTTTCCTGAAGCGGGCAGTTTGGTTTCTAAAGGCCAGCATGTAGCTAAATACATCCTGGGGAGTTTTCCTGGGAGCTGCCTCCCAGCCTTCCTTTACCAAACTCAGAGGTCCTCTGACAGGGTGGCCATACAGGAGCTCAAAGGGGCTGTACCCAAGAGACTTCTGAGGCACCTCCCTGTATGCGAAGAGTAGGCATGGCAAGAGGACGTCCCACTTACGCCTCATGGGTTCTGTTAGACCCTTGATCATGCCTTTCAAGGTCTGGTTGAATCTCTCCACCAGACCGTTTCCTTGTGGGTGGTAAGGAGTGGTGAACTTGTAGGTTACACCACACTCCTTCCACAGGGATGTCATATACTTCGATATGAAATTGGTCCCCCTATCGGAAACCACCTCTCTGGGGAATCCCACACGGGAAAAGATCCCCATTAACGCCCGGCCCACCACTGGCGCCGTCGTTGTCCTGAGAGGGATTGCCTCCGGGTACCGGGTGGCATGGTCCACCAAGACCAGGATGTACCTGTTGCCCATGGCTGTCTTGGGATCCAGTGGCCCCACAATATCCATCCCTACCCTTTCAAAGGGTGTTCCAACAACCGGAAAAGGTTGGAGAGGAGCTTTGACCTTCCTCCCACTCTTACCACTTGCCTGGCAAGTTTGGCAAGACCTGCAGTGTGCATCTGACTGCCTTCGCATTTGGGGCCAAAAGAAGTGGGTGACAAGCCTGTCAAAGGTCTTGTCCTGCCCCAATTGTCCTGCCAAAGGCACGTCATGAGCCAGACCCAGTAGGAAGGTCCTGAAGCGCTGGGGTACCACCAGCACACGGGCTGACCCAGGCTCAGCAACCTTAGGCTCACTGTATAGGAGACCACTCTCCCAGTAGATCAGATGTGACCCGGACTGATTACCAGCTGCCTGGTCTGCAGCCTGCCGCCGCAGACCCTCCAGAGTAGGGCACTCGTTCTGCTCCCTGCAGAACTCCTCCTGGTGGGACCCCCTTCTTGCTGCCAATGGGTCAGCTCAGAGATGTCTCCCAGTTCGGCTACTTGCTCCCCTGTAGGCACCGGGCGTCCCCCTCGAGGTCCGCCTCCTCCCGGTCCGTGGGAACTTCGGGGGCCGGTTTCCCGCGCCCCCTGCCCTTTCTCTTGGCAGGGACTTGGGCCACTGTTTCAGGCTCCAAGTCCTCTTGATCACCCTTTCTGGCCGCCCTTGACCGAGTAGACACGCATGCCCACTCTGGCAACCCAAGCATCTCCAAGTGAGACCTGAGCTCAACCTCCTTCCATGAGGACTGCTCCAGGTCGTTTCCTAGCAGACAATCTACAGGCATGGTAGGGCTCACAACCACCCTCAAGGGACCTGAGACCCCCCCATTCAAAGGGAACCTGCGCCACCATACACTGGCGCTCAGAGTTGTCGACAGCAACTACTTGGTGGAATGCTCCTGGGACTACTTGCTTCTCAGACACCAGGTGACACCGGACTGAGGTCACACTGGCTCCAGTATCTCTGAGAGCCTCTACCCTGTTCCCATTAATGGTCACCCAGGTGCTATATTTCTTTGTGTTAGGGGGCACCTGGTTTCCTGGGACCATCTCACTGTCCCCGAGTGAGACAAGGGTCATTTCTGCGGGATCCCCACCCTCCTGTGGGCACCCCTCCTCCCCAAGCGCTACACTAGCCAACACTTTGGACTGTCCACCGGTGGGTGGCTGTGTCCCCTTCGGGCACTTGGGGTCCCCCTTAAAGTGACCTACCTGGTCACATGCATAACACTTGCGGGGGCCGGTCTCAACAGGCTTCCTGTAGAGACCCCTTTCTTCTTATCACCGGGGGCTGGGAACCTTTACCCTGGGTACTAGTTTGGGGCCCTTTAGAGAACTCCTGTGCTTTACCCTTGTCCCCCCACCTTTCTGCTGGGGACCCTGCCCACCTTTGGCTGAGTCTCCCCAAACGCTTTCTTGTGGACCCTGGTACTCACCCAGCGGTCCGCTTCCATAGCAAGCTTCCTGGGGTCAGTTAGCTTACTATCAACTAGGTGCTGGCGCAGATCTGCAAAACATAGACTAGACAAGTGCTCCCATGCAATCAAGTTGTAGAGCCCCTGAAAATCTGTTACACTACTGCCCTTCACACAACCATCCAGAGACCTGCAGAACACATCCACACATTCCAACCAAGTGTTGACATCAGACTTCTTATTGGACCTGAACTGATCCCTGTACTTTTCAGGAGTAAGACCATACTTCGTGAGAAGGGCATCCTTCATGTCAGCATAGGTGAGGTGATACCCCTTACCCAAAGCTATCAGAGCATCCCTTGCTTCTTCCGGGAAAAGTGGCCACAATCCTGCTCCCCAATTCTCCTCAGGGACCCCATTCATGTGTATGGCTGCCTCATAACCCTGGAACCACCTTTGTATGTCATCCCCCTTCTTGAACTCCTTGCCTACGTTCTTGGGAATGTGCACAATCCTGTCTGCCTTTCTGGACGAATTGCTGCCACCATCTGAGCCTGACTTACTCCTAAGTTCTAGCTCCTTCAGTTCTCTCTCATGCTCTAAGAGCATCTTCCTCTCCTCTATGGCCAATCTCTTCTCCTCCCGCTCACTCTCCAGCCTGAGCTTCTGCAGCTCGAACTGCCTTGCCTCCCGCCTGTCCTCCAGCTCCTCTGGGGACAGACTGCTGCTGCCCGACCTGGCGGGTTCCCCCTACCCAAAAGCACATCCACCCTGGAAATAGGCTCCTCCGCCTCCTCACTGAGATCACCAGGCTGCCCATTGGCATGTCTGGCTGCTACCCAGGCCCTCAGCGCCTTCTGTAGCTCCTCCTTCCTTGTGAGGCCTTTAATTTGGACTTTCAGGTTTTTACAAATCGCTCGTAACTCCTTTACGGCGTAGGATTCCAACCTGTCCTCCTCAAAGATAACTTCCAGAGATGCAACGGATGATGCAATTGATTCAGGCATGACAAAAGTCGTGAGTTGAAAACTGGCAAGATCAAAAATAGGCCAAAAGAAAAAGAACCAGTATGTGGTACGTAATGGTCTGCGATATGGTAGTAGTGCACACCAATCACTGTAAGTCAAGTGCAAACGCAAGTCCTATCCTCACCGCTGACAACCAATGTTAGAAATGGGATCTCTAGTTGGCAAGGGCTTGCACCTTTGTCCAAGTAGGGACCCTTCTTCCTAGTCAGGGTAAGGGTTGTTACACTCGTGAAGTAACCCCTGCTCACCCTCGTGGTAGCTTGGCACGAGCAGTCAGGCTTAATTCAGAGGCAGTGTGTAAAGCATTTGCACATAACCAACAGTAATACAGTGTAAGCACTACAAACGGACACCACACCAGTTTAGAAAAATAACCAATATTTTATATACTCAAGACAAGACCAATTACGACAAAAATCCACAATACTGTACTTTGAAAATGAATGCTTGATACGATAACTTCTTCTTTGCAAGAATAGCACAAAAGCAAAGTTCGTACGAGTCGGTAGCTCCGTCCGAGCCTACCGTGATGCTGAAAACCACAGAGTCTAACAGTTCCAGGCGACCGCGTCGATACGGGCCAGCAGAGTCATGAACAGACTCGGTCACAGTACCTTTTCTCGTTGTGGCTGGTACGGGGTGTACGAGCCGGTCGGCGTTCGTCGCGGTTGCGGTGCAAGACGGAGCGATGCAAGGTGCGGTGTCCCTCGATGCGGTGCAGGCAGCGGCTCGATGAGCGTCGGGCAGACGGAGTCGGTGAGTCCAAGGCGGGCGATGCAGGGCGAGACGATGCTCGATGCGGTGCTGACAGGTTGCGATGCAGGCGACCTAGCCGGAGTGCGGGAGCTGGCGTCGGACAGCGGTGCGAGTCGGAGCGGTGCGTTGCAGACGTGCGAGCGGTGCCCCAAATGCGGTGCGGTCTCGACTCTTGAGCCAGTTGCAGCGACAGTGTCGGTCTGGTCCGGCTGGCCCAGTGAAGCGATGCGATGCGAACTGCGGTGCCCACAGGTCACGGTGCAAGCAGCGGCTCGATGTTGGCGGCGTCGGACGTCGCCTACGGTGAGACCAGGGTTGCGATGCGAAGCGGGCGATGCGGTCTGCGGTGCAAACAGGTCACCGGCCAGGGATGGATTCGGTTGACGGAGTCGGTTGCAGTTCCCTTCCTCTGTGGCAACTGAAACAGCGTTCCAGAAGCGGTACCCAGAGGCTTGTGAAGTCTTTGCAGTCCCTGAGACTTCTTAACAGGAGGCCAGCTCGGTTCCTGGCCCTTGGAGATACTCAGCACAAGTTCGTAGAAAGTTCAGTCCAGTCCTTTCACTGCCCAAGGCAGAAGCAGCAGCTGCAGGCCAACCCAACAAAGCAACAACACAGCAAAGGGGCAGTACTCCTCCTGGCAGCTCTTCCAGCTCTTCGTCTTGGCAGGTTCCTTGATTCCAGCGAGATCTAAATTCATGGGGTCAGGGCCCCAATATTTATATCCCAAATTCCTTTGTTCTCTGAAGGCAGAGAGGCCTTTGCCTAGTCCAAACCAGTTCTGGAGCACTTTGTTGACAAGTCTCCGTCCCTTCTTTCAGTGAGTAGGCCAGGGACATCAGACGCACCACAGGAGGTGGAGCCAGCATTGTGGAGGGAAGGCACTGTCCTATTCAGGGCCCAGGTGCGACCCCTCCCACCCATCTACAGGTCGATCTGGCTATTCAGCCCTGCGCTGACTCACCCTGTCTCCTGGCATCCCCCAGCCCCTGTCACTCACATTCCAGACACGGAATACACAATCTCGCAGAGGCAGGCTTGGATGGTTAGGCAAGAAAACACCCACTTTCTAAAAGTGGTATTTTCAAACCCAGAATGGTAAAACCAACCTTACTAAAAGCTGCATTTTATCATTCTGAATCCAGGCATACTAAACTCGAATTTCTACCATGTTCCCGGGGTCAGTTAGGATTATAAGCTGTAATAATCAAAACCGCCCGTTCTGGCCTAGGGGAACAGGTAGCCTTGCAATAGTGAAAAACGAACTAGGCTGTAATTCACTATCAGGACATGCCGCACACACCCGGGCATGTCCTACCTTTCGCGTACAACGCACCCTGCCCACAGGGGTACCTTGGGCCTACCTTAGGGGTGACTAACATGTAGCAAAGGGAAGGTTTAGGGACTTGCAAGTGTGTGCACTTGCCAAGTCGACATGGCAGCCTCAGGCTGCGCACAGGCTCTGCGATGGCAGGCCCGAGTTACACTTTACGGGCTGTTTGCGTGGGTGGCACAATCCAGTGCTGCAGCCCACCAACAGCATTTGGTCTATAGGCCCTGGCACTCGCAGTGCACTTTACAAGGGACTGACACATAAACCAAATAGGCCAATCATGGAAACACCAATCCATAACACATTTTATACAGGAGCACTTGCACTTTCCCACTGGACCGCAGTGAGGAAAGTGCGCAGAATCATCACACCAGCAAAAACAGAGTCAAAACCGGGAGGTCAGAAAGCAAAAAGTCAGGGGAAACACGCCAAAAGATGCCAAGTCTAACACCCATTTTAAGTATGCCTTTTTCTTGTACCCCACATGTCGGCTCTCATTCTGATGGGATGTAGGGGATGAAAACTGGGATTAAAACTTTGAAGGCTGTGGGCCTTTAAAAGAAAATGGAGTGCAGGAAGTACTACAGGTCCTAACGGTTACTGGAAACTCTCACAGTGGATTCAAACCCATGGCCTCAACATCACCAGGCACAAGAACCGAAGTCGTACCAACCTTAAAAAAGCCTTCATGAGGTAGAGGTGGTGAGCAACCACTGGTAGGCTTGGGGAAACCTCATGCTAGAGATAAAGTGTCTCTTCCCTCCCCGCTTCCAAAGATCAATCTAGTAGGAGAAACATCATGAAACACCTGCATGAGTGGCAAACCATCACAAAAGGCAGTGGGATGCTGAATATTGTGCAGTTATTCCTCGAATGAAGTCTTCTCATTTCCAATAAGAGGTCACATCCTGTTGGAAAAAAAGGTTGTGGAATCAGTCCCATCTTCCCAAAAAAGAAAGAGCCTATATTCCTGTTACGTTTTTGATTTAAAAAATGGACCAAAACAATAATTCAGACCCATTCGCAAACTTGAAGATAGTTGAAAAATGGATAAAGAAGAAAGAATCTGGATGACGGCCCTACAACAAATCTACCTTTAACCCAAGTAATGGGAATGGATGTGTACAGTAGACATTCAGGATACCTATTTCCGTGTTTGTATAATATTGAAACAATGGACGTTCGTCAGGTTTGTTGTCGGAAATTAACATTACCAATACAAGGTTCGTCCATTTGCCTCGCATCCGCCATGAGGACATTCTCCAAGTCTATGTCAGTAGAAGCTGCCTATCTGAGAAGGCAAAACATTTTCGTCTAAGCATGCTTAGACAACTATCTGATGGAAGGGTCAACACTTCAAAAAGTCTTGTCACATTTCAAGAGCATTCTGGGAATTCTAAACTAGTTGGATCTATAGGTTGATCCAGCGCTAACAATAAAAATTCTTCTCCTATATGCTTCGGTCATCCAGGTGCAACTTATCCCTCCAACACACAAACTATATCCATATGACGGTGGGGCCCATAACACAGCATATACATTCACTTACTCATTTATTCCCTGGATTACCTCCGTCCTTAACCTAGGAGAAAACGATTCGCTGGAAGGAGACGGGATACCTCTTTTTAACACGACATAATGTTTCTCATTGCCTTTAAGGTA
Source organism: Calotriton arnoldi (assembly GCA_963921515.1). Taxonomy (NCBI): domain Eukaryota; kingdom Metazoa; phylum Chordata; class Amphibia; order Caudata; family Salamandridae; genus Calotriton; species Calotriton arnoldi. Next base: position 137,333 of record CAWUFW010002560.1, on the reverse strand, counting down.
TTCCGCTCATTGGTCGATGGACCAACTAGTAGGAATCAGTTGATGGTGATTAAGACCAGCTCAATCACAATAAACTCTTTAACATTTTACCTTAATTATTGAGCTAAAGAATCACTGAGTCATTTGTTTAAAGAATAATAAAGTTTATATAAGGTTTCGAAGCAAGATATAAGTTTAAGCTTATTATTCAGATTATTACATTTATCATCATTATAAGAATAAATTGAAATTGCAATGCATACCTATTAGACGGAAAAATAAGCTTGTCACAGCAAGAACTCCAAAAGATCAATCTATCTGTCTTGGAAAGTCTAATATTTCTAAATGAAAAATCTATCAGGAGTAAAAAGGCTCTCCAAAAGCAGCATCTTATACTCAACTAAAAATATAAAATAGCAGCAGCAGCATCAGCTCGTCAGCAGCAGCAACCGCAACTTCACCCATCTACAGCATCCACTCTCTCCAGCATCTAACCCCTCCCCACCAAGAGTAGGTCTTCTTATACCCTAATTCTAGCTTACTGAATAAAAATGTTGCATCTCTATGGCGTGATTCTCTCTTATTGGTTCATTCAAGTCCATATACATTTTAATCAAACTTCCTTGTCTTAACCAGTTCTTTGTGGAATGTCCATGCTTGCATCGTTTCCCACAGTTCATGACATTGCTCATCAGTTTCGATCAGTCCAATTTGTATCTTTTTCTGATACTTTTTAGATTCAACAGTTCCGTCCATTTATTCAGTTTGACTTCTCACGCTTCTTGCTGATAATCTTTGCACACATTTGCGCAAAAAGGTCACAATAGCCTTGACCATACTTCCATCTTAGGCTCTCAGCACGAACACGTGGTCATCCTTTTTCACAGCCTTTCTCCTCTACCACACGGCTTCTTGCTCATGCGTACTCTAGCAAATGGCGGCCATTTTATATCGCTGCTCAACAGGCCTAAGCGCACTATTTTCAAAGATAAACAAAATATTGTTAAAATAAAGAATATAAACCCTTTCGTTTCCCTCCCGTCTTTCTACGTACCCCAATTAGGTATTACCTAGCAAAAAGCAACATATAAAGCCGTCCCTTACTTACCATCGCTTTATTTTGCCACCACACGTTTTATTTTCAAAGCACAAATCATGCGTTTATTATTTTATTAGTACGCAAATATTACGTTTATGTTAGACACGTAAACAATTATAAGTTGATTAATTTGCACACAAAAAATGTGTGTTCCTTTTTCTTTTCTATCCATATGAAAAATCTTTGGAAAGACCAGGCCTAAATAACATGACCCATACCAATGGTCCGGCAACCTGTAATAAGCCCTATTACCGCAAACATAATAGATCCCTGGAAATATTGGATCTTTTCCCCCTTTGAATCCCCATCCACCTAAAATTTGATAATTGTCATGGCAAATACTGGAACCCACAAAATAATTGTCATATTTTGTTTTATTTCTTCTAATGCACAACCTTCCCTGTTGGGGCCAATCCAGAGTCATAGCTGCATTTGTCTTTTTCTTGTCATGATTGTCTTCCTCAAACGCCCAAAGAGGTGTTTTTGTCTCTTCTATCACTTTTCTTTGAAATTTCACTCTTCTTTCTTCAACCATCTCTAAAAATACATTTTCTTCCTTCTTTAACTCACAGGTAAGGTTGTGTTTAACTATATTCTCTAATGTTAAAATCTTATCTTCTATAAAATATTCACCAAACGTTTTTCCCTCTTTTATTTTGTTTAGCTCAGGAACTACAGAAACCTTCGCAAAACTCTTATCTATGTCAGTGTAATAATATTCTAATCTACCTGTTTTATAAAATAAACTTGCTAAAACACTACATGTTATTCCATACGTCAAAGGAAGGTGATGATAAGTCACACCTTCTGCTACAGACGCATGAGCAATTGCATACAAACATAGCAATCTCTTACATCCATTGTTTCTACATACTCATATAATAATTTAGTAAAAACATTCTTTGAAAAATCTGTTATTGATTTATCTTTATGTAACTCTGCACTACTTTTTAATATAACTGGTTCTTGAGTGTTAGCTCCTTTTTCTTTCTCTGTTTTATTAGACGTTTCTACTACAGCTAAACTAATTGGAATAGTGATTGCTAGAACCACCCATACTGTCATTAATAATCCTGTACAAAAGAAGCACATCTTACACCATTTACTTAAAAACTCACATTTACATTTTCTATCTCTAGTATCCTCCATTTTGTTTTATAACCTTATTTATTTATTTTCAAGAAAATTGTGTCACTACACCTCAGAAATGACTTATTAGTCACTCTGCACTCCAATGTTTTTGCTTGGTACTTTCTTTTAATTCTTTTCAGAATTCTTTCTTTGTCAAATCCAGTATTTTGTCAAATCCGGTAGAAATTCGTCAGATCCAGTGTTTTGTCAAGTCCGGTAGAAATTTGTTTAAATTTCTTCAAGTTTGTTGCACCTCACCTTCACCCATTAGGTTTCTTTGTTCTTTGTTCTCGTTAGTGTTCTTTTCTTCTTTGATATCAGTCAAAGCAAGATACAACCATTCAGGCGATCTATACTTCGGATTTACCTTCTTTACTCTTTTCGTTTTCTGCAAGTGTTTTCCACCTTGTTTTTCATGCTCTTTCTGGCTTGTTATTTCATTCACTTGTTCAGCACTTTTTTCCATCTAACCTTATGATCCTGTATCTTAACTTTCTTACTTCGTTGGGCCAATTGTCTCCTTTTCTTGGCCTTTTTGCCTCACTTCCTTTTTCCTCTCTTTCTGTTTTCCAATTCCTTTTTCTTGACTCTAGTTTTTGGTTTCTTTCTTCTCCACTTTCTTCGGACTCTGTTTCAATTTTTTCTTTATTGTCTCTTATTTTGAATCTTATAATTTCATTTTCTTCCTCTATTTGTGGTTCTTTTCTTATCTTCCTTCATTCACCTATTTCTGTCCTTCCTCGAGGTTCTTCCGAATTTGTGTCAATCTCTCTATCTGCTTCTAAATTTCCGTGTTCTTTTGTTTGGCTATCTGTCCCTATTGCTCCTCAGGGATCTTCCGATTTTTCTAACTTTCTGTTTGAAACTCTCCCTTCTTCATCTATTAATATTATCTCCGAAGGATTTTACCACAACTTGTACTTGGTTGCTCACTGTTACTATCTTCTTGCTCAGTTTCTTCTCTTATGCTTTCAAATTTCCAATTTCTTTTCAGAATTTCTTCACAATCCGAATGATCTGTATCAGATTCTGAACTGGTATCTGATATTTCCAGATGTCGACTCACATGTCGATCTTCAAGTTCTGGAACTTCAGCTATTTCTGTCGTTGCACTTGTAGTTGGGTCTTCCAGATGTCGACTTACAGGTCGATCTTCAGATTCTGGCACCCTGTTTGTTTCTTCTTCTGCTTCTGATGCTGAACTGTTATCCAATACTTCCAGATGTCGACTCACATGTCGATCTTCAGGTTCTGGAACTCTGATGGTGTGACTGGCATGCACCCAGTGTTTCACTCCTGCACATTTGACTGCAGTGGTTGTCACCAGGATCACTTGTCGTGGTTCGTCCCAGCGAGGAACCAAACAGTTTCTTCTCCTGTGGACTTTTATGCGGACCCAATCTCCTGGATTCAAGTTGTGAGCTGGTTTTCTTTCAAGAGTGGTCGCATCCGGTCCAACCTGATGAAACACAGAACGCACCACATCAGCCAATCCTTTGCAATAATCCAGCACCAGATCATCAGTTATAGTCAGTAGTTTGTTGACAGGTACATGTGCTTGAATCATTGCTCGTCCCATAATTATCTCATGGGGACTGAGTCCAGTTTTCCTTTCCGGAATACTTCTGATTGTCATTAAAACTAATGGCAAGGCATCTGGCCATTTGAGTCCTGTAGCTTGACACATTTTTCCTAACCTGTTCTTAATTGTTCCATTCACTTGCTCTACTATTCCAGAAGCCTCTGGTCTGTATGCACAATGCAGTTTCTGTTTAATACTAAGTGCTTCACAAATCAGTTTAACTAATTCATTTTGGAAATGTGTTCCTCTATCTGTTTCAATCGTGACTGGAAAACCATACCTCGGAATGAATTCTCGCAGCATAAGTTTTGCTACCGTGATTCCATCATTCCTTCTGGTTGGGTATGCTTCCACCCAACGGAAAACAAACAGACGACTACTAGGACATACCTTAGTCTGTTGCTCGGGGGCATTTCAATAAAATCCATTTGCATTCTAGTGAACGGACCTCCTTCTCGTCCTATTGTTCCTAGACTCACTACTGTCTTCCTTCCTGGATTTAACTGTTGACAAATAAGACATCTTTGACAAAGACTCTCAGCTATGGCTCTGAATTTTGGATTATACCATGTTTGTCTAAAAAGTCTGATCATTGAATCTCTCCCAATATGTGCTTGTCCATGGTACATCCGTGCCATGTCAGAAATCATGCTATCCGGCATAACTGGTCTTTCATCTCTGTAAACCCAAACATCATTTTCCTCATGTTTTCTACATCCTGCTTTTATCCATGTATCTTTTTCCTCATCATCTGCTGCTTCCTGTAACTGTCTCACCTCATCCCATGTCTCAACAGGGTTAGTAAAAAGCAAAGGACAAGAAATATGCTCTCTTTCTCGGCTTTTGTTTAAAGAAACCACATTCTTTGCACAGTACTGTGCAATCTCGTCAGCATATTTATTGCCGACAGTTATGTAGTCTTCCCCATTTTTATGTGCATTGCACTTCACAACAGCAATCTGTTTAGGCAGCTGTATCGCCTCAAGCAACTTTTTCACAAAATCTCCATTTCTAATTGGCGTTCCTGCAGACGTCAAGAAACCTCTTTGTGACCAAATCTGACCAAAATCATGCACCACCCCAAAGCCGTACTGGCTATCTGTCACAATCGTAACCCGTACATTTCTTCCCAACTTGCATGCTTGAATCAGAGCTACTAGTTCTGCGACTTGGGCAGACCGTATCCCTTTCAGACAAGATGCTTCCATTACAGTTGCTACTGTGCAAACTGCATATGCTGCACTTAGAACTCCATCATTCGTTCTCAAACATGAGCCATCCACAAACAGAATATAATCTGATTCCTTTAAGGGCTCATCTCGTATGTCTGATCTCGGTTTTGTACAATATTCAAGCACATTCAGACAATCGTGATCTACTTCATCCATTTCAATCACACTCTCTTCATCTGGCAATGATGTTGAAGGATTCACATTCATACATCTGTCAATGGTCACATTATCTGCACTTAAAATTACTTTTTCATACCTAGTCAGCCGACTATGTGTCATATATTGTGTTTTCGTTCTTGTCAAGAGAATTTCCACAGAATGGGGAACATATACTCTCAGTGGATATCCCATCACTATGCCTTCACTCTGTTCCAGACTCACACAAGTAGCATCAACTGCTTTCAAACATCCAAGCAACGCTTTCGCTACAGGGTCTAAAACAGCTGAAAAATATGCCATGGGTCTTTTCATAGTTCCATGTCTCTGTACCAAGACTGAAAATGCACATCCATCTCTTTCACTGCAATACAACTCAAAATCTTTCTCATAGTCAGGCATTCCCAATGCTGGAGCTTCACACAATTTCTTTTTCAGCTCTCTGAATGCTTTCATTTCCTCATCATTCATTTCAAAAGGATCTTTAACATCCTTCTTTGTTAGTTTTTGCAACGGTTTAGCAATCAGCGAAAAACCACTTATCCATTGTCGACAATATCCAACCATTCCCAGAAACATTCTTACCTCTCTTTGCGTCATTGGAGCTCTCATTCCTTGAATCATTTTTATTCTTTCAGTCGTTACCTTTCGCACTCCTTTCTCAATTTTATGCCCTAAATATTGGACTTCTTGTTGACAAAACTGCAATTTTGATGGGGACACTTTATGTCCTCTTTTTGCTAAATGATTCAGCAAAGCAATTGTATCATTGACACATGCTTCCTTCGTTTTTGATGCCACCAGTAGGTCATCAATATACTGAACCATCACTGACTTTTCTGGCATTTTTAAATCTTCCAAGGATTTCTTTAGAATCTGATTAAAGATTGAGGGGCTTTCTGTGTACCCTTGAGGAATTCGGCACCATGCCAAAATACGTTCTCCAAACCTAAACGCAAATAATGGCTGGCTATCTGGATGCAATGGAATAGAGAAAAATGCATGACATAAATCAATTACTGTGTACCATTCTGCTTCACGTGGAATCTGGTGTAGAATCACAGCAGGGTTCGGTACTATTGGGCAACAAGGCACTACAATTTTGTTTACCTTCCTCAAATCCTGTACAATTCTATATGTTCCGTTTGGCTTTTTCAGTCCCATTATTGGCGAATTACATGGACTGCTCATTATTTCTTTTAAAATCCCTTGTTCAATCATTTTATTTATTACTGGCGTTATTCCTTCAATTATTTCTGGTGTCAATTTATACTGGGGCGTATTTGGGTAACTCGTTCCTTCTTTTACGGTTATTTTAACGGGATCTACTTCTTTCATTAATCCTATATCTTCTCCTGTAAAGTCCCACACTTCTTCTTTCACTGTCTTTTTCAATTCAATTGGGATTTTCTCTGCATCAAATACAGGAAACAAATCATTTACTTCTGGTTCTAAATTTACCATTGTCATTTTATACAGTACATCTTCATCTGGGGTCTGAAATGCAATTCCATCTGGAGTACAATAGATAGTGCAATTCATTTTGCACAATAGATCGCGTCCTAATAGGTTCACAGGACTACAATCGCATACCACAAATCGGTGCATTTCACTAAATGGACCAATCTTTACCTCCACTAATTTAGTAAGAGGCGTCTTTATTTGCTGATTCGAAACTCCAACTACTTGGATATGTTCACCCGAGAGAGGAAGGTTTGGAATTTCCACTGACCTAACAGTAGAACGGGTAGCTCCAGTGTCCACAAGGAATGTTACATTTGCACCATTCACTTCTCCATCCACAAATGAACCAGACTGATCTACCTCTAGAGTTGCGCCAAGCGCGCACTCTTCCCCTCTCCTAGGCACCGTCAGAAGCTTTCATCCGTTTCATCCTCATCCTGTCGTAACCAATATTGAGAAATGGCAGCTGCACGCGGCAACTGTGTTACCTGTTCTCCTCCGTAGAATCCTGTTTCTGCACTGTATTTCTGTTGGTTAACACTCTTGGGAAGTGGTGGTTTTGGCACCTGACTCTGTTGAGTAACTACCTCACTCTGCACCTGTGAATTTAATGATTGATTTTCCACATTAAGTTTTGGAGGAAATTTACACTCGTTTCTCCAATGCCCTAGCTTTCCGCAGTTGTGGCATGGCCACTTTTTCTTTGCCTCATCTATGCTCATTTGTCCTTTTCCTTTACCTATATTTGGTCGAGATCTAGCCTGTCCTGCTTCATTACCTGTATTACTCAATTGAGCTTCTTGCTTCTCTGCAACTTTCACCTGTGCCCACATGGCTTTTTCTTTCAATTTACGCTGTCTACTCTCAATATCATCACTGCAATACTTAGCATATCTCAAAACTTCGTCGACTGTGCTATTCTGCCAACAAATCATATGCTGTTTAATCATCTCACTTATCACTGGTTTCAACCCATATACAAATCTATATACAAAATGACTCATATCCTTCTCATTTAGTGTCTCATAACCACTATACTGTTTGAAAACTAACAACAGCCTTTCATAATAAGCATGCACTGATTCTTTACTTTCCTGCGTTGTTCTGTCTATTTTTACCCAATCTGTTTCTTTAGGTGGAATCTTATTCTTCAAAAAGGTAATTACTTGATCATACTTTCTCATCACTGCTGGTCCTGGCGCTCCTGTTTTAGCGTCCCTTGGATATTCTACAGTTGGCCAATCAATAGTAATCTTACATTCTGTCCACAAATCAGCTGGCACTACTATATCAAACAATCCATCCAAGTCTATCCACAACACCTTTGAAACTTTAACAAATCTCTCCACTTGTCTGTACCATTCTACTGGCTTTTCTCTCAACTTTGGGAAGTCATTTGTAAATGACAGTATATCCTGTCTAGTCCATGGAACATGCACATAACTACCTCCTGGAGTCTCTCTCATCGGGTACTCCCTTACAACTGGTTCCTTATCTGTCACTGCAAAAGCCAAAGATGCTTTATCTGTAACTTTCTCACTCCTTTTCGTCCATCTATTTCTCCATCTATCCACATCACCCCATTTTCTCAGTAAAACAATTAACTCTTTTATTTGGGTCAATCTTCCTGATGTATTCAGATTCTCTATATCTTTCTCACAAAAATCTACTCTGTATGGTTTCTGCAACGTTCTCATTTTTGCAAATTCTACTCCTAGTTCACTTGCTGTCTCTTCTAATTTGTCATGTAAATTCCTAGCTCTCCATGTAAGACTTTTGCATAAAAACATAATCTCATCATCCTGATAATTTTTTAATTTTTCTGTACCAATCGTTCCTAAAATCAATTCTTCCATGTCTATTTTTAACCTAATTACATCTAATGGTTTTACTTCTGTTTCTTTTGTTTTTAACGTTTTCATCCATTCATTTAACTCATCTGGAGTCGGACCTACAGGCGTACTATTTAATTCTATCCAATTGTTATTTCTTTCTGGTGTCCCTGATGCAGACTCCGTTACCATGGGTATTCTCCTGAACTCATTCTCGTTTATCGTCAAATTAGTAGGTGGGCTTGGTCTATAGGTACTAACCAAATGGTGTGCACCTTCATTATTCAGTTCCATCCCTTCTCTTTTTCTTTGCAAATGTGAATTCATGGGAATCACTAAAGAACGTTCATCAGTTTTCTGATTCTCAAAAATTGGCATTACTGGACCTATCGTCACTGGTACAGTTACAGCTTCCATATTTTTTGTCAATTCTCTTATTTTCTCAGTCAATTCTCTTGTGGTTTTTGCTAATTCATTTGCATTGTCACTTTCTATCTCTTCATTTTGTGAAGTTTTTAATTGATCTTGTGACCTATTTATCTCATCTCTTCTTTCGGGATTTTTATTCCTGCCAGTTTCCATTGGCAGTGCATTAGGTGTCACCACCGCAGAAGTCTGTTGGTATGGAGGTGGGTTCCTGTTTAAAATATCTTCCAGCAATTCGTCATCCGTTTCACTACCACCATACCCATACTTTTCTATAACTACATGTTTCTTTTTCTCTGTACACTTTCTCTTTGCTTCTTCCTCTACTGTAAAAGCTGGAAACAAACCTCCTGTCATATTAGCACATCTCCAACGCTTTATTCTGTCCTCATGATTTACTCCCCATAACCGTCCAGGCACAAACTCATGATTCTTTATTCCTCTGAATCTCTCTCGTTCATACATTTCATCTTCCCATTCAGTTAAAGCTTCAAACTGTGTCGGTCTAGGTTCTAACATTGCCATCTTCTCTCTCAAATTCCGTAGTACAGCTACATTAAATGAACCATTCTCAGGGAAAGCCAATGCTCCATCATTCTTGGTATATTTTGTCCAATTTTCTAACCATATGCATGTATGATATCCATATTTCAGCATCATGTGCGAAGCTGGTGATTTCGGCGGAGGAATTACTTGTCCCTCTCTAGTCACTACCTTTTTGTCTTTCTTAAAGAAGTTCTTAACTTTCGACATCCACGACATTTTCTCTCTACCATATTCATAATACGACATGATTCACAATCGCTTTCTCTCCTCAAACTATCCGTAATTCAACACTGTTCTCTATGCGTTATTCCAACCAATACTAGCGCGACTCACACCAACACTCCAATCACAAACTTCCACGTCACTATTCTCTTCGACCAATACTAGCGCGACTCACACCAACTCTCCAATCAGAGCAGTTTCTGTCTACAGCGCACTGTCCAATCCCAGCGCGGTTTTTGTCTACGTCAGTTCTGCTCTTGACCCCTCCTTTACAAAATTTATCGGCAATTTATTTTTCAACAATTCTTTGTTAGTTTCAACATTTAAAACACATTTCCATTGTCTGATTCACTAAACAAAAGAGATAGCTTTGTCCATTTACACAAGAATTCTGTATTTTCCAGTAGGCAGCGCTTACCTCTACCCTACCACAGAATTTTCTTTTTCGCCGATAAAGTAGCACTTCCCTCTACCTTACCCTTCTTTCAAGCAAGCGGTAAACCCGTTTCTCTGGGGATAAAACACATGTGGAGACTATACTGCTCCTGAGAATTAAGGCCAGAGTTTCACAAGGAAACCGATCACTATTTCACTTACACACCTTTTATGCGGAGAATGTCCCTATCATAACACAACCTGTGTTATCACCAATATGAACTCAGACAATGCACTATTCCATGTGACTTCTCTTGCCACACGTGTTCCACTTCCTACTTCCCGGAAGCGTGAAAACTTACATATAACATAACGCGACTCAACATAAAGTGTTAGACATGAACTTATCAATAATCAATAATCACCAAACTAATCTATAGTAACCATAACTCTGCTACCAAGAAATCTGATCCAGCGCTAACAATAAAAATTCTTCTCCTATATGCTTCGGTCATCCAGGTGCAACTTATCCCTCCAACACACAAACTATATCCATATGACGGTGGGGCCCATAACACCGCATATACATTCACTTACTCATTTATTCCCTGGATTACCTCCGTCCTTAACCTAGGAGAAAACGATTCGCTGGAAGGAGACGGGATACCTCTTTTAACACGACATAATGTTTCTCATTGCTTTTAAGGTATTCCGCTCATTGGTCGATGGACCAACTAGTAGGAATCAGTTGATGGTGATTAAGACCAGTTCAATCACAATAAACTCTTTAACATTTTACCTTAATTATTGAGCTAAAGAATCACTGAGTCATTTGTTTAAAGAATAATAAAGTTTATATAAGGTTTCGAAGCAAGATATAAGTTTAAGCTTATTATTCAGATTATTACATTTATCATCATTATAAGAATAAATTGAAATTACAATGCATACCTATTAGACGGAAAAATAAGGTTGTCACAGCAAGAACTCCAAAAGATCAATCTATCTGTCTTGGAAAGTCTAATATTTCTAAATGAAAAATCTATCAGGAGTAAAAAGGCTCTCCAAAAGCAGCATCTTATACTCAACTAAAAATATAAAATAGCAGCAGCAGCATCAGCTCGTCAGCATCAGCAACCGCAACTTCACCCATCTACAGCATCCACTCTATCCAGCATCTAACCCCTCCCCACCAAGAGTAGGTCTTCTTATACCCTAATTCTAGCTTACTGAATAAAAATGTTGCATCTCTATGGCGTGATTCTCTCTTATTGGTTCATTCAAGTCCATATACATTTTAATCAAACTTCCTTGTCTTAACCAGTTCTTTGTGGAATGTCCATGCTTGCATCGTTTCCCACAGTTTATGACATTGCTCATCAGTTTCGATCAGTCCAATTTGTATCTTTTTCTGATACTTTTTAGATTCAACAGTTCCGTCCATTTATTCAGTTTGACTTCTCACGCTTCTTGCTGATCATCTTGGCATACATTTGCGCAAAAGGTCACAATAGCCTTGACCATACTTCCATCTTAGGCTCTCAGCACGAACACGTGGTCATCCTTTTTCACAGCCTTTCTCCTCTACCACACGGCTTCTTGCTCATGCGTACTCTAGCAAATGGCAGCCATTTTATATCGCTGCTCAACAGGCCTAAAGCGCACTATTTTCAAAGATAAACAAAATATTGTTAAAATAAAGAATATAAACCCTTTCGTTTCCCTCCCGTCTTTCTACGTACCCCAATTAGGTATTACCTAGCAAAAAGCAACATATAAAGCCGTCCCTTACTTACCATCGCTTTATTTTGCCACCACACGTTTTATTTTCAAAGCACAAATCATGCGTTTATTATTTTATTAGTACGCAAATATTACGTTTGTTAGACACGTAAACAATTATAAGTTGATTAATTTGCACACAAAAATAGCGTGTTACCTTTAACCCTTTACATGTAACATACATTGTTGGTTATTTACTTAAACGAACATGTTTATTAATTATTTTACGAAAATTATTAGGAGGTTAAAATTTTTTCATTTATCCTGCTCCATCAAGGTCAACCATACTAAGTCCACTTTAAAGCCTGTTCAGTCCATTCACTACTTCAGAGCAACGATTGACACACAGGCAGCAAAAGTGCATCTTTCAGAGAAGAGACTGTTTTGTTGTCCAGCCGAAGTGTTGAAATCGTCTGAAGACATCTCTGAAAAGATTTCTTCGCTTCCGGAGTCCACAGCATCCTGCATTTTCATCATATTTCACACTCATCTCCCCATGAGGCCTTTTCAGCAGTCTGGACGTTCAGTGGTGTCCTTTCGCCCAGAGTTGGGAATGAATGCTAACTCTAACAACAGCAGCAATACAGTCTCTGCCATTCTAGTGTAAGGAAGAAAATCTTCTGAGAGTGGTCCATTTTATGAAGACATTCCTTGTCAAACAATTGCAGAGATTGCCTGTCCTGTAATTGGGAGAGCTCTTATGGATCATGTTGTCGTGTAGTTCCTATATATAACCTATACAGAATCTGCGCGTTCGGATAACATGAACTGTGGGCTTGGTGGCAGACTGACTCTGAGCACCCCCACCGAAAATGTTAGCCTGTTTGCATTAGCTAGCTCACAGTGCCACTAGTGTCTCCTCTTATCGGGGAGAGAATAGTTTCTGGCAACCTCAGAACATGACAACCCTGATCCCTCAGGATCGTGGAAACAATATACTACTTTTCGCTCAGTCACTCGTGCTCATTTATTCGGTCTCAGAGAGATGCACAGAATAAACAGTCTGGGCGTTTCAATAAGTATTTATTGAACAGTTGTTATTCTAGTGTAAAATATATGAGCTGCAACAACCATTAGACAGTAGCAGATATATATGATTAGCGTACAGTGAAAATAAAAGGATAGTATAATTCTACCATCTTGCAATAGTCATGAATACATACATGAATATAAAATGCATGATAAAAATGTGCGTACTCCTACGATACCTATCTAGATGTACCTAAGTGTACCTAGCATGTGAGTAGGTGGGAAGCCAAGAATCCCTCTAGGATTTGGTCAAACCCCATTACCTGGAGAGAGAGTGTGGGGGACCCCGTCCTGGTCTCGAGTTGGACACCCCGCAAGGGATGTGTTAGACCACTGTCAGCTGGAGCGTCTGCATGCAGGAGCTTCAGCGTCTCTGGTCAGTGTGTCGGCCTGGAAGTCTTGGTTCCCTCTACCAACCCTAGCAAGATGTGCTGTATTTATACAAAAAGTATCTAGGGTTTCTTTGTCCCTTGTTTCTTGTATTAGCCATTGTTGGATTTGAGGATGACGTATGGGATGAACCGTGTATGTAGATATTATGCAGGTGGTGTAGCCTCTGCCTGGTTTCCAAGAACCCTCATGAATATTCATTCATACTGTACGGGTCCATTGATGGAGTTATAGGACGCTATTGTTCAGTGAAAACCCTCCTTCTGCGCCCAGGACTAGAACTAGGTAAAGGTTCAATCCAAAAGGCTCGTTACTGTGTAATGTAAGGGAGATAATGTAGGTGAAGGTGTATGATATTACCCGGGCCTATACGGGTACCTATATGAAACATAACACCCACTCCTCTTCCGAACAGTCAACAATGATATAAATGCCAGTGAACTACTGATTTTACTAGGTAGCAGCGCATAAAACTATCAGTGAGCTTCATAAAATTTTGTCATTAAAACCATTTAAAAGCAGTCTAATCAGGGGGAAGAAAAATTATTTTCGAAAGCTAATATTGGAAATGTCACTTTAAGCCAAAGTCCTAGTTGAGTTCGTTTATATAAGTCGAACCACTACAAGCGTCAGAAGGCCATGCTTTTCCAGCGAAAGTGTCAATTTGAGGAAGTGTTCCAAATCTAGCTGAGTATTTTGTAAAAAGAAAAATTCCGAATTCTTTCCCAGCACACGATGAGCCAATTATAGATCAAGTGTCCTGGCCGGGAGACGCAACATCGTTGTTGCTTGCCGCTGCAGGGGACGGTCCCTGTAATACCTCGCAGAGTACGTCAATGGAGCACAGATGATATTCAGAGCTGCCAATAGCTGGTGCAGAGGCGGCTGGTGCTGTAGTCGATACCTGAGTGCTAGTGGAAGAGCTGATGCTTAACCCAGTTGTAGTAAAAGGTACCTGCGGGTTCTCGAGGAATGCAGCCATCAGTATAGGAATATGCTGGGGACATTGCCGAGCATGGGACCTCAAGGGTTCCAGCCTGGTATTCAAGTCCGCAGGCGTGTCCGATGCAAGTGTCAGACAGAGATCCAACACGCATTCTTCTCCACAGAACAGGCATCGAAGAACAGGTAAGATGCAGTCCATCCAGACAGGTCTAAACAATAGGAACCAAGAGGCGCTCAGTTCCCATAGGCGAGGTGTGCCCAGATGTTGTACCATGCGCTCACGATATTTGCGATCAAGGAGTGCTTTTGCCATCTCGTTGGTGATTGGGCCGTCCATTGCTTAGCAAAAATATGACAATCAGGGTACCTGCAATTGAGAGTAGGATCAGCGCAAGACCTCCAAAAACGCCTCCCAATACGGAGTGTATAAAATTTGGAATAACTCCGAGGATTGTCTGAAAGGTGTTTAGAAATCCTGACCCTATGGTCTTAAATAGGTGTACAATACCACTCGTATCAGACATATTAAAGATACGACCCACCATTTCTGCGAAATGAAAGGGGCAGTTTGTACGTATAAGTGCCTGTATCTTAGTCGAGGTCCTTGCGATTTGAAGATCAAAGGTCTCTCGAGCGGAGGTTAAGGGTACGGTTTGCTGTAAAAGCATGGCTTTCAGTCTGCTCAAAGTATCAAACCGTATAAAGGAAACATTCAACGATGGCCATAACGGTGCCTCCCTGACTGTATTTACTGGGGGAAACAATACTTGCATACAGCAAGTAACCCTGGAGCTCACAGTGACCAGATAGGCAATGCCCGGAAGCATCCCACAGCAACCTTGATCGTTCAGTATCAAGTAACTCCCATTCGAGAGTAGCCTGAATACCGGAGTAATCACGACCGCTGGAGTCCCTTTCATGTGGCAGGACAAGTTCGCTACTGAACCATTACAAGCTCCGTGCAGGGAAATATCCTGGCACATGAGAGAACCGCTTAAAGCGTTCTTGCAGTTTGTACCGCATAGAAACACTTCTCGATCCCCACTCCGGCATCGAAATCTGTACGGTAATTCCCAAGATTCCTTAATGTATTCCTTACCCAATTTTTCATATTTACCTGCCTGTTTTTGTTCAAGGCAATACTGAAACTGAAAAGTCGTGACCGGTAGAGTGATGTTTCCATGGATTAGCCATTCTGTGGATGGTGATTCCGCTACCGTAAATGGTAATCTATCCAGTTTCTCAATACAGCAGCATTGTATATTCTGCTCCCCTTTGTGCCATTTCTACCTGTTTATCTGTTAGATTATATTCAGAAAACAGAGACGTACTGTTGATAAAACGCCAAGGCACATAGCCTTCACGCAAAGATTGCAGTGTCCAGCTTAACGACATAATAGAACGTAACTGAGATTGCCCGTGTTGTAACATGGCCAAATCTTGTTCCAGTATGTCTATTGCAGAAGATACAATGTTGCCTAAGGAATAGATCCTGGAGGTCAAAGTTGTTAACCCATTATCCACTACTGCTAATGCCTTCTCTAAGTTAATACGGTCTATTTCCCGTATTCTTTCTGCGGCCTCTTGTTGGGATATTTTCCAATTTTCATTGTAGACAGCATAAATGCCAGCATATATGAAATGTTTCTGACGGGGTTTCCTGGGACCTATTAAAAAATCCCTAAGATCCATGACTTGTGTGAGTAAGGTCAAGTGTTGTTTCACTTCTGTGAGTGTTGAGGTCTCTAGCCAATCAAGGCACAACTTCCCAACACTGTAGGACGTCGCAACCCCTGGATGTTCTCTTTGTACATAGCGTGGGTCTGGCCTGTGGATATTGAACCCTTCGGTTATACCCCTGAATCTTTTCTGACATGTGTTCGTGTCTAAAGGCCAAACCACCCATTTCTTCCAATCGGGGTCTGATCTATTGTACTGTAAAATGTCATCTATTGTTGCCCCTTCTTGTGAAGTTGAATTTTGCCACCCCTCCATCTGTGATGGTGTTGGAAATCGAGGTGTGTTCAGGTCCTTGTTTTTGGCTAGTCCAAGACAGGACGTCTGTTGCACAGTGTAATTTAGGACTATCCTCTGCTGTGGAATTAGGCACGCTCTAAATAGCGCCTCTGTTCCCTGGACTTGCCAGTCTCTAGAACCCCAGACTGATTTTAAGTCTATTGTGTCCTTCCATAGGTCAAAACCCTGTTCAGACAATTGGGTGATAAAGGAAGCAGAGTATATTTGTTTGGTGTTTGTCAACATAATTTTCAGTGCTGATGTCGGTGCAACCTTGTAATAATACGAGGTCGGGTCAGTGATGTTAAACCCTGAAAAATATGAAAACTTTTGTTCAAATGTATGCGAACTACCTTTTGGTGGTGTAGGGCAATGTTCCCACTGGTGGTACTCAAACACATTTCTAGGTGATATAGATTTGTGCAAGAAATGATGACCCTAATGTTGGTAACAGTACAAAGTGTCATAGTCTGAAGTATCTTCTAACATTTCAGTGTTCGGAAATGCAGCAGTTTTCTCTAAATCAGACAACAAATCATTAACAGTATCAGAGTCCCAATCATCAGAAAATGTACTCGAGGTAATATCACATCACTCAATTAAATTTTAAATATATGAGAAATTTTTAAAAGTTCAGTAGGTCAGAATATATCAAAATCAACCTTGTCCCAAACTATACCGTCCGGTATAGGAACTGCTGTAATGTTCACTGATGACAAGTCTCTTTGTTCACGATGAGAAGATTGATGTGGTTTCAGAATCAAATTCACTTTCTCGGCTTCAGGTCTTTGTTGAAGGTATTGTTCATTAATAAGCATGCTAAAAGTTATAACTAAGCCTAGCCAGAAAAGAAAAAATAGTACCCCAGTAATTACCCAGAGTTCTACCCAAGGCGATACCAGGTAAGTCTTTTTGAGAAAGTTCAGAAAGTCTTTAGCTTGTTGTTTGTGTGATTTTTGGGCTGGCGTCGTTTCAGGTTCACTTGGATCCAAAGAAAACGTATCGAAGTTCATGAAGTAGCCAGAAGCAGTTCGATCAATTGTGGGAATTGCATCAGGATTTGTTGAAATCACATTTTGCTCTTGTCGAGGCATGTTGACGTAGACGTCTGTATTCGGTCTAATTGCAACTTGTGTGTTATTTTGAACTGAATTTTGCAGATGAACTTCTGGTTCAAGGGGAACGAGTTCCATAGCATTGTTGCATAGTCCTTCATTCCGTACCGGAGGCTCTTTGAACGTGATGAGTCTTTCTGTTTGAACTTCTTGGATGGTAGCTAGAGGAGGGCGTCTGCTACTGCGGAGTCCACGAGGCCTACTGTTCAGTATCGGCCACATAGTGTGGTTTGATTAAGTCGATTGAGCCAAATCTTTTCTCCTTTTTCCCGGCAAGAGGCGGTAGAAGTACAGTTCTTGTTCCTTGAATTGCTAGGACCGGTACAGGTTTTCTGTATGATGGCCCAAATTCTTTTTTAGCCGCTATTTTCTCTCTGACCAGATCCCCGACTTTTGGGATCCAGACAGGTCTTGCTGTGACTGCCTTGACTTCCCCAGTGGCGGTCTGTTTCAGGTGGACGTTACTTTGTTGTGTCCTGGATTTATTTAGATCCTGTAAAACAGCCAAACGATCATGGATATCAAATGGTTTCTCCTCCGCCACTGTGCCTTCACAATCAAGATCAGGTACCCACATTCTTGTCCCAAATAGGACCTCGTAAGGAGTGACACCCCCTAGAGAGCTTCTTGGCTGGTTATTGAGAGCTCGCTGTACCCCATATATGTGATTGACCCAACTACCGCCCTTGCCTAATACCCTAGCTGTTAGAGATTGCTTTAGGTCCCGGTTCTTCCTCTCCACAACCGAATTTCCCTCAGGATGGTACGGAGAGGAGTACCGCAATGCTACGCCCATACTTTCCATGGCCTCTTTGTAAGCCCGAGAGCTAAACGCCGGGCCACGGTCAGAATGTAACGTGCCAACTGCGTATGTCCTGATAAAGACTCGCAAATCTTTTATAACAGTTCGAGCATCAGCCGAGCACTGAGGCCAAACCCATAGGAATCTTGAGCAGGAATCCACTGCAACCATGATATACTTGTAAGCCCCGTCTGATTGTAAGGGGCCGCAGTGGTCCAGATATACACAAGCGAGAGGTCTGTCTGATTTTAATAACGGTGTCTGTGTCGGGCGTGCTATGGTGGAGCCTTTCAACTGCTGGCAGATGTCACATTTCAAGACATAGTCCTTAGTTTGTTTTGTCAGACCTGGCCACCAATAGCGCTATTTCAACAATGAAATAGTCGCTGTAACGCCTGTATGCGCAGAGCCCAAACCCTCGTGTGCTGCAATAATCAAACCTTGCCTACGATCCATATTTGGTGTTACTCTGTCCCCCACTCCAGGAATCTGAGCATATGGAATGTTGTTTGCATCTAACTTGTAGGAGTACTTGAGTGTAAATTTCTTTGGTACTGCTCCGCTGTTCTTGCTTGAAGCAATAACAGCCACCATAATCTCACCGTCTATCCTCGTTTTTGAACGAGTGATTGCAGGTACGGAAGCTGTGCGTACAGCCCCCTTCGCGGCTTCATCAGCCAATGAATTCCCTTCAACGTGAACGCCATCACGCTGATGACTCCGTGTATGTATCACGTGAGCCCTTGGTAGTTCGTTTCTCAACTCAACTACCTGTTCCCATCGCATTTTATGCTTAATTGTGCCACCTTTTGCGTCTTTGAACCTGTTTAATTCCCAATGATGTAAATATTCATTGTATGATTGTACACAGTAAAAGGAATCACACACTATAAGTGTGGGGAATTCGTGATCCGTATTCACCAGTGCTAGTATTAGTGCTTTTAATTCTGCCAACTGTGCCGTGCAGTCTCCTAGAGATTGCGTCTTAGTGCAACTTGGATGGAATTTTCCATCCCGCATGCGCCCTTTAACGATTGCACATGCTGCGCTGTATTGTTGCTTACTCCCTATGGCCGGTTGAGCAGATCCGTCAGTGTAAATTATATATTCATACTGATCTAGAGGCAAGATTTCATTCGGCAGAGGGTATTCTTGTTCGTATTGCAGAAATGCTTGTGTTTTTAGACTTGGATCAAATCTGTATTCAACATCCATTGCAGTAAGAGAATTAGCCCATTGTATCCATCTCAGATGTAAGGCTTTTGCATTAGGAATGCTAGCCTTTGTAACAGCTTCTAAAGCTGGTACCGGTGTTACGACAATTATGCGCTTTCCCTGAGCCAGTGCTCTTTCTCTTGCTACATCGGTCTGAACTGCTGTCAGGATTTTTTCTGTTGAAGTGAAACACATCTCTGCGTTTGTGTACAGGTGCGATTTGTAAGCGATTGGTACTGTTTCGCCTTCATTGAAGGTTAAGTATGTGTACCCGCATTGACCCGCTATTACACGGATCACTAAGTTGCGTACGTTTACTCGCGTCTGTAAGTGTTTTGAAGCTATCATGTCTTCTTGTAGTGAACGTAGGATGTTTGTGTGTTCCTGTGTCCATTGTCTAACTGAAAAGTCAGGTTTTATTAATTCGTAGAAAGGTTTTACTCTTTCCGCGTAATCCAAAATGTATGTTCTGCCGAAACTTAGGAATCCCAGTATTGATTGTACATTTTTTAATGATTTTGGAGGTTGGAGCAGCGCACACTTTTCTAAAAACTTGGCTGCCAGACTTTTCCCTTCACTTGAAAGCTCGTATCCCAAAAACAGGACATTGAGGTGGGCGATCTTTGATTTTTTTTAATTTAATTTGTAGCCCTCAGAGGCGAATCCTATAATTATGGTGCTCACCCTGGTCAAGAGCCTCTTTAAGCCATCGTCCGTCAGATAAATATCATCCACATAGGACAATGCTTCCTCATCAACTCAGTTACTCTTGCTGAAAATACCCCTGGGCTATTCTTATACCCTTGAGGGACGCTCAACGCTGAGAATGCGGTCAAATACCTGCTTTCAGGCGCTATATTTTGGCAAAAAAATCCATTTGAGATATCAAGTGTAGTTTTGTATTTCTTCCGCACAATGTTATTCATTAATGCGGCACTGTGTGCGTTTTGGACAGCGAATGTCTTAGTGCAAGTGTTTAAATGTCTGCAATCTAAAACTAGACGATATGAGTTGTCAGTTTTGATACAGGAAACAAAGGATTGTTCATTGGTGAGGTGCATGTTTCAATCACCCCTTGGTATTCAAGTTGATCTAAGATCTCCCTGACCTGTTTTTTAGCTTCCTGCTTTATTGGATATTGTCTCTGTGCATTTGGTGAAACTTTTAACGGGATCACGTGGTGGGTTGAATCTTCATCCCATCCGGCATGATTTTTATACAATGCTGGAGCTAGGGCAACTGCCCACTCCCATGCATATGCATGTTTAAGATGAATGGGAACGAGGTCGGAAAATGCTGGAAAAATTACCGTTTCTCCCCTAGGGCAGTCCATAACGAATGCTGGCGGCCAATCGTGTTCAGCTAATAGGATGTCATAACCAGATGATAGGGTTTTCCAAAAGAGACCTTTAACTTTCCTGGGCTTGTCCCCCTCCATTTGGAGTGTTATTTCTTGTAACTTATGCGGGACGCTCACCCTTGTATCTGGTGTTTCCACCGTGATGTAATCATTCAAGTCCGCTGTCACTAGAAATTCCATCAGGTTCTGGCGAGCTATTGTTACTTCTGCCGTGCTGTCTAGCATCGTCTGAGCCCATTCAGAAGTTGTGTCCTCAGAATTCTGGGCATGTCTGATCTTAAGACCTGCAACTTTCTTCTTCTTAAACTGAGGTTTTGATTTTGGCTTTTCTTCTTTTTTGGAAGTATAGTCTTGAGCATGCTGCTTGTCCCTGGACTTTGTACGCTCTTCTTTGTGTTCTGACCGTCCTTCTCTCTCTGAGTTTTTCGTTGAGCCCTGAAAGGAACGAGAAGAACGTGTATCAGTATCCTGATACCTGTCAGGTTTCCTAATATTATCCCTATTCCTGAGGTTGTACCTCTTTTCGGAGGGCTCCTATGGAGGAGATCTGCCTCGGGATTGAGATCGGTTTCCTTTAAATTTTTGTTCTTTTTTATTATCCCACTTCTTTTTAGAAGAAGCAGGTGTCTGCTTGGTAGTGTCCTTTTCAGAACTGCCCATCAGTTGTGGTTTTAAAGCTTTCCCACCTAAACTGTCTCTGCCTAATTCTGCATATGCAGTTCCAATTATTTTGGGTAGTTCATGTTGTTGATCTATAGGACTGAACTCCCGTAGGCGTTGGCGGATTGCCACTGAAGCTGCTTCCCCTTTAATATTAGCTTGTATTATTGCTGATATCTGGTCATAGTTACCTAGTAACTTCATCCCTAAATTTAGGGCAGGCTCTGCTCCGTACTCGTTTTGTATTTGTCTCAGTACATCAGGTACTACTGCTAATGACGGGATACCCTGAGTTCTGGTATAAATGGCAACAAAGCCTGCACCCCAAGTGGTACAATCCTCCAATTGTGTTGTTATCCCCATGGGCAAGCAGATTGTTAGCATTCTGTGTTTTTCATACGGGGTAGTATTCGGGAATACTGCCTCTAGCTGCGTTATTTTCTGAGCTACCCAGAATGGTATTTGTTCACGTTTTGTGGGCATTTTACCCATTACCGCGTGTAATGTTTGTGGTGTGATTTAAGTTGCTGTACCCTGAGATTGAGTTCCATTTGTTGCAACTGTTGCTGGCTGGACTGTGAAAGTCCTCATGATGAATTGTCAAGTTTCTGTAGATTTTAATTACATCCTTGTGTTGTATGAGTAAGTCTACCTGTGGCATTGTGTCAATGTCAGGATGTGGTGTGTAAGCGCTAATATCGGCCATGTTGCCCCCTCTCCTCCGAGCGGGTCTAATCTTACTCTACTTCTTATGTGGGGTAGGGCGCCTCCGAGCGGGTCTAATCTTACTCTACTTCTTATGTGGGGTAGGGTGCCTTTAAACCAGTATAAGTGTTCCTGGTACGTGAGTGGAACCTCTATGTCCTCGAACGGACCATATTCCACTGGTGCATCTCCTTCTGTATAGTAGTGAAATGTCTGTGTTCTTGCATCTGCTTCCGGGAATGTAAACCACGAATAAAATACCTCTGTTTTGTTTGATTCGTGTGCCTCAATCACGAAAACTACTATGCCACCCCTAGCTGGTAAACCATTTTCTAACAGTTTCAGGGTGATCGTACGTCTGAATTTTGGTGCAATTTGTATTGCATTTAAATCTTCTTCTCCGTCTGAGATGTGTAGATTTACTACTGGGTTATCTCCTGTCTCAGTCATTTTGTAAAGAAGAAGTTTGTTCAAGGGAACTAAGATAAGGTGTTATGTGCACAATTCTTTTAGGAACACTGTGTCCCTCAAGCTTGATTAACCAACAGCTAATAAATAGGATTTTTCACCTACTCAGCTGTGGCGGAGTTTTGTGCCCACCCACTCCAGACGTCTCTGGTGTTTTGTGAGTAGGGGTCTCTGAGAATAGCACGACTGAACTACTCAGATTCTACTGTTAAATAAGTACTCAACCAACGTTGGCGGCGCCATGTCGTGTAGTTCCTATATATAACCTATACAGAATCTGCGCGTTCGGATAACATGAACTGTGGGCTTGGTGGCAGACGGACTCTGAGCACCCCCACCGAAAATGTTCGCCTGTTTGCATTAGCTAGCTCACAGTGCCACTAGTGTCTCCTCTTATCGGGGAGAGAATAGTTTCTGGCAACCTCAGAACATGACAACCCTGATCCCTCAGGATCGTGGAAACAATATACTACTTTTCGCTCAGTCACTCGTGCTCATTTATTCGGTCCCAGAGAGATACACAGAATGAACAGTCTGGGCGTTTCAATAAGTATTTATTGAACAGTTGTTATTCTAGTGTAAAATATATGAGTTGCAACAACCATTAGACAGTAGCAGATATATACGATTAGCAGTACAGTGAAAATAAAAGGATAGTATAATTCTACCATCTTGCAATAGTCATGAATACATACATGAATATAAAATGCATGATAAAAATGCGCGTGCTCCTACGATGCCTATCTAGATGTACCTAAGTGTACCTAGCATGTGAGTAGGTGTGAAGCCAAGAATCCCTCTAGGATTTGGTCGAACCCCATTACCTGGAGAGAGTGTGTTTGGGACCCCGTCCTGGTCTCGAGTTGGACACCCCGCAAGAGATGTGTTAGGCCACTGTCAGCTGGAGCGTCTGCATGCAGGAGCCTCAGCGTCTCTGGTCAGTGTGTCGGCCTGGAAGTCTTGGTTCCCTCTACCAACCCTAGCAAGATGTGCTGTATTTATACAAAAAGTATCTAGGGTTTCTTTGTCCCTTGTTTCTTGTATTAGCCATTGTTGGATTTGAGGATGACGTATGGGATGAACCGTGTACGTAGATATTATGCAGGTGGTGTAGCCCCTGCCTGATTTCCAAGAACCCTCATGAATATTCATTCATACTGTATGAGTCCATTGTTGGAGTTATAGGACGCTATTGTTCAGTGAAAACCCTCCTTCTGCGCCCAGGACTAGAACTAGGTAAAGGTTCAATCCTAAAGGCTCGTTACTGTGTAATGTAAGGGAGATAATGTAGGTGAAGGTGTATGATATTACCCGGGCCTATATTAGGGTACCTATATGAAACATAACAAAGTACCAGCACAAGATACAGAGCCCCACAAATCTCCATATCAACCTACTGGAGTTAAGAG
The DNA here is from genome assembly GCA_963921515.1 of Calotriton arnoldi. Classification (NCBI taxonomy): domain Eukaryota; kingdom Metazoa; phylum Chordata; class Amphibia; order Caudata; family Salamandridae; genus Calotriton; species Calotriton arnoldi. The sequence continues at coordinate 113,393 of CAWUFW010002560.1, read as the reverse complement.
CAGTTCACCTGGCTCTCAAATCGTTTCTCCCAACGATAAGCACTAATGCCCTGTTTGTTCACACGGACAGTACAACAATTTGTTACTTGAACAAGCAGGGAAGGACCAGATCCAGACTGCTGTCTCTCAAAGCACCAACAAGTTCAAATTGGCTCATAGCCAGGGATCTGCAAATCAAGGCAAATGTTCCAATGCAGGGGAAGACCGAGCTTGTTTAGCTAAGAGAATCATGAGTGGGTCATAAACGACGAAGTGCTACAGGAAGTGCTTGTTTCACAGATCCTTGTGGACTCGGCAGCGAGTTTTAATTGTGAACCTTTAGCTGCGAGTGAAGCAGATGAGCCGGGCATCAACATTTTTTGCTGTTTGCATAATTTTTTTGTGCCAGGAAGCCGCCATTTAGTCTGTTGCAGTGGTCAATGTATGGAATTTTCCAGGACCCCCGGTGTGACAGGTGGTTCTACCCCAGCTTTGGCCACCCAAATAAAGGGCACAGGCAGCACAACCATGTGGCTTTCACAACCATGTGGCTATCCCAGCCTAGCATAATGTAGGATTCTGCAGTGCACACATGGTCCAGCTCATTCAAGCTGTTCACCTTTTCCCCTTAACTTTCCGCAGCCTACAAGATGTAAGGGAGAAGGAGGTTAAGGAAAGTCTTAAGTTCTTTTATTGCTCTTTGTACCAAGAGAGGATAGCTTCACTCAAACACATAGGAGGATGCTGTGTGTCTGCTAGCCCACGGGACAACATGCATGGTCGAATGCCTCAATGTGACATGCACACGGTTACGGTCCTGTGAAAAGAGTAAAACCTCCTGACTTCGTACCATTGCTTCATTGTCGCATTATGTGCACTAATGTGTTAATGTTATTCCAATGTGTTAAATAAATCTCTGGTATGCAACATCACAAGTCAGATGTCATATTGCAAATCCTAGGTTATTCGTTTCACCTATGTACAGGCCCCCGTTATCACAGCAGGGGGCTTTCCCTGTTAACCCCGCAGCTGTAGAGGAAATGAAAAAGCTAGTTTGTGATTAAATACATTATTCCTTCACCATGACCCTGTGACCTTAGGAGCTGGTGGTCTGCTCTTTTACTTTAGTGAGCCCTTGATCCTGCCATAAACGCTTCCTTGGATCATCATTTCATTATTCTATTGACTGTGCCCAACTCATGTAATTTGTTTCAGTACTAGGCCTTAGGAGCATTCGTTAAATCATAGTCACAGTTACACAAAATCTTGGTACTCCTTTGAACATTGAACCATCATTCCCTAATAGAAGCAAGTGGCCCTCTAATTATTTGTGAGGCACTTACATTGCTTGTTTCATTAATTTAAACTGGTAAAAATTGGGTAATCCCTCCATTTGTCACATGTTAACTCTACCACACGATCATTCAAACTCAAAGGGATGTCTAGAATTTACACAATGACTTCTCGAGGACCCAGTTGTCACCTCTGTCATGCAGGAACCTGATCTAATTTCCCATGCTTTGGGGTGAGATGGGAGTTACTTACCACTGTGAAACTCCCATTGTTCTGTCTGCGACAACAAAATAATTAAGAATTACATCCTCTCTTCTACATCTTCATCAGCTTGGTGGAGTACTTGTCAGGTGTACGACTTCCTTCTATGACAATAACCAAAAACGGCTCCTCGTTGAGCTGTGTAAGCGCTGCATAAGTAGCAGAGGTAGTGGTGGCCAACACAATGAAGAGGTGGGGGGCACGGAAGGGGGAGCGCGCGGGGGGTTAATGATAAAAGATAACACTTACTTGGAGCTGCCGTCCACCTCTCAGGTTACGCTTCGTCCTTCTTAGTCCCAGCAGGCACTGGGCAGCATTAGACTCCCTGTGCAATCCCTGCGCTGCTCCCATGCTATGAGAGCAGCGCTGGCAGTGGCCTGAGCGGGCTGAAAAGATGCTCCGCTCAGACCAGGGAGTTTGTGCTGTTCAATGCAGCCAGGCTGGAGAAACCTAAGAGCGCATGTGTGTTTGGCCTGCCTGAGGCTGCTGTCCAGACACACATGCGCACTTAGAAGTGCACATAGCACTCCTCCTCCCCCTCCCTCCCATGCCCTGGCCTGCCCCTCCCTGCACGAGCTGGCTTAGACCCAGCAAATGAAAAATAAAACGACTATAGGTAATCGTTTTATTTTCCACCTGCTGGCTCTGAGGCAGTGGGGCGACGCTCCTCCACCATTGCGGAGGAGCTGCCCCTGAGCAGAGGTTACGCACTTCCTGTGATTATCTAACTTTGGCACACCTTCCTTGGCCAGGAGGGTAACCTGCTGATAGTCATATGCTACCAGTTGCTTTAATGGGCAGCTACTGTAAGGTACTGTGTACCTGCACCTCTTTAATTTGAAAGGGCAAGCGAGTACATGCACTCTTAGTAGGGGTGATTAATCTAATGGAAGAATATCTACACTTCTCAGTAGCAAACAGGTACTCTAGGATAGTAAGCATGTGCATTTCTAAATTTCCATTTAAAGCACAGGTTAGATTAACTTGGCTATTTCAATACGCCCCCTACACACTACCCCCTTACTTTGACCGCCATTTCCGCCCCAATTCACATAGTACAGTGAAGGGCTCCTATTTCCCGATGGAAAGTTACATTTCTTCCCTCTAGAATACCACCTAGCATGAATACGGGTATCATTTTGTTCCTCGTTTACTCCTTGACAAACAGTACAGCGGAATCTAGAGTTAACCAGGGATACTGATGTTTAAGGGCCATCTTCTCAGTTTAGCACATTGGGGCCTTCTCTCCGAGTAGTGAAAAAGAGATCTCAGGACAACTTTGTGTCAATGAGAAATCGGTGGAAGTCTCTGCTCCTTTTCTTCCCTCAGGTGAAGAAGGTGAGTCAGTGGCTCTCCTTTTATCTCAGCTGCCCCTTTCCTCTGTTTCCAAACCAAGAGCTGTTAGGGGCCTAATAGTCCCAAATTCTGCCACAAAGCAAGCAGGATGTGTATTATAACCATAACTGTGGCACAGCTTTCTAAGGGATCTCTGCCTAAAACTGACCCAACCATTGCTTATTGTGATGTTCTCTTGAAAAACCCTGTCTACCAGAATGACTTTAAGGTTGCATATGAACATAGCAGACACTGATGGTTTTATATAGGCAAAGCTTGGGGCTATTGCCCTACGTGTTGTCCTAGTGACCAACAACTAGGGGTAAATACACAGAAATACACATCATTCTCACAAGTTTGCCCTTGTCCTAGAAAATAACTCTGGTACTTTCTGTTAAATTAATATACACCCCCTGGCGCCATTGCAGCTTTGCACACCCTTTGATTGTTCCTCTGAGACTGGGCAGCCACTAACCCCTTGAGGTTAGGCCTACAGACTGGGTCCTAAAGGGTATAGGTTTGCAGATGCATGTCGCAAATTCTGATCTGTTAAGTGTTAAGCTAACTGGAAGCATGCTCGAGTTACGTGGGATATACTCACACTTCCATATCACATGGGCGGGCTATGGGCCCCGGACCTTGATCTGTATTATAGAGCTGCCCAAGGAGCGCACGCTCATTACTGGATACATGGCCCTATGGGAACTCCTCATATTCAGATTGAGAAGGTGGTTGCGACACCCCTCCCCCTGCCGGCCCTCTTGTTTAACCCACCTGTCCGTAGGACTGGTATACTAGATTCCATTAACGCGACGGTGCATGCTTGGCAACACCTTCTGAAGCTGCAGGCAGGAGCTATTTTATACTCCCCACTGATGCCACTAGAATGGTGCCTCTGGTTGCCCCCATGTAAAGACAGGGGTGTGATCGAGGCCTTGCACTCAATAAATATTATGACAATAGGGGATATATTTACGGAGGGCATAGCGAAAACGATTGACCAGGTAGAGACGGCGGGACAGCCCGTCACACTACTCACACGCTTCCAGTTTCACAGGACAAGGCTAGTGCTGAAGGACATTCTGGGAGGCGACTTAGCAGAACCGCCTGATGTGATACCTCTTACATATCTGATAAAAACTGACTCGCCAGTGCATATAGTCTCCAATATTTATAAAATGGCTCAGGGGTACCGGGAGAATCACTACACTAAGGCCGGACTAGCTTGGCAAACAGATCTAGGCGAAATCATAGATGACAAAACGTGGAGATACTGTTGTGAGAGCACAAAACGTATATCTCTAAACGGGAACCATAGGCTGGTACATTTTAAATTTCTGAATAGGGTTTATTATACCCCAGAGAGGCTTTGCAGATATGGGCTAAGGGAGTCAGCAGAATGTGACCGCTGCGGTGTAACATCGGCAGATTTTTTTCATCTAGCCTGGTTATGCCCGGGATTGCCACCTTGTGGGGCCTGATTTTTAAAACACTGGGGGACATTATAGCTATGACGTTAACACCTGACCCTAAGCTAGCCCTGCTGGGGTATTCCAAACCCTTGCCTAAGGCGATACGATGGTTGGTTGATATGGGGTTATTGTTAGCTCGACGCAGGGTAGCGATATGTTGGTCTCGGGGCCCAACCCCCACTGTGGCATGCTGGTCCAGAGACATGGTATATTGCAGCACACAAACTGAGTACTACAGCAAACTGCTCCCCCCTCGTAACCGCCCCAAAATGTTTTGGGAACTATACCAAACCTATTTGATCACCAAAGATACCGAGACTGAGCGAGTTGATCCTCCACCAACATGAGTCAGATGAGTATAGCACGTCGTGTAGTTGGGGAGGAAGTGTGCAGCTGAGGGACACCCTTGGGACTCTGATCCTTAAACTGCGGATGTGGATTGTTTATGTGGTCTAATATGCGATAGTAAACACTGACGCTACCTTATAATCTTGCAACGTGCTGATCTGTTTCTCGTATTTCTAGATAAGAATGGTAATGTGTTACTGGGCAGTAGTGAATCATGTGACTCCAATAATGCTTGTTAGTAGGGGATATTATATGATATGTACAATGTAACGTATTCATAAGTTTCTGTTTTTATCAATAAAATTCAATAATTTTTTTTTTTTTTTAAAGTGTTAAGCTAACTGTATTGCCTTCTTTTGTCTCTGCAGAAAAGCGCCTGGCACCTACCAGCGTGTACCCTGCTTTCTGTGCCCCTGTTCTGAACCGACGAAATTCCTCGGTGAAGATAGTTCAGAAGGCTGAGGAGAAGGATTCCAGTTTGCAAGGCTTGGACTGCAAAGAGATTGCGAAAAGAGATGAGAACCAGCCTCCATCTCACATGTCCACGACAGACATGTTGGACCCAGCACCATGAAAATGGACGACACTTTCAGTTTCTTGGAAAAAGAACCAAGGGGCCTTCTGATACATAGACCAGTCAAACAGAACTGTCTGGAGCCATATCACCAGCACCGGCCGCCGAAGGGCCAGATTTATATGACTTCTGCAGAATATAAGTTGATGAGAGATTTTTACAGCTTTATTTTTTTACTTTAACTATTTTTATTTAAAAATAGCACCAAGTACGGATTTCGCTCACTATAAATTTCACCATCACAGGGCTAAACCTATATTATACATTAAAGAAGGTGAGCCAGCAGCACATCATGTTTATAAAGACATGCCTCGGAGTAGGGTAATGCCTAAAAAACTTTTATTCAGCCAGAAATAGTAATACATAGAAAAATATTTGTGTTATTAACAGATTTATGATTTTATTGGCTTATTTCTAAATGCAACTACATATTACTTTACTATAATTCAGAAATTGAATCGGCCACCTCTGCTTTATCACTTTTACGAGGCATGCTCTACTCCTAAAACGTTAGCATCCCAGAGTTCTCTTTTTTCGATTTGCATAATTTATGCAGTACCATATGCATTCAGGAAATTTGAGTTCCAGACATTTTTTTCCGTGGGACTGTCATATTTAAGTGGAATAAAATTTGTAAAGGGCATGAGGTATTTTGCAGCCTTCTTTGCTGTCCATGCTATCTGCATGGCAACGCGTTAGGCTGAGTTGAATCACGTCGGAATATGCAGTTTTGAAGCTCTTAAGTTGTCTTACACGTGTTTTGGAATTCTTTAATATGTTGTGGCCCTAAGAAAATGCTATGATTCTCTTAGTACTCTCCAGATCTACAATGCAGGTAGGCAATAAATCACTTCATCTCTAGCAGCCCTCTAAATAGTTTGCTGGAGCATGATAATCTTAGACACATAATAGCAGTTGTTTAAGAAACTAAAAAACTTCTGTTAGATTCCTAATATTCTCAACAGCCTCCAGAAAATTCACCATCCCATAGCAAGTAAATGGGAATCTGACATCATGAGCCTTAAAAACAGAGGTCTAACAACTCAAAACCAAGTGCACAAGCTAAAGGCCAGGGGGCATAGTTATGTAGGGTTTACATCGCCCTTGAGCCACGCAAGGGTAACGCAAAACCTAAGTAGAATTTATCAAGCCACACAAGGCCACCTTGCATGGCCCTGATTGGCTTGATAAATCCAGAGTAACGCAACACAGCGCAAATCACTGCGTTGCGTTACTCTGCCCTGGGAATACGTTCCATGGGTGGAGCGTGGGTGTTACCACACATTCATTGACCCATGGATTCTGAAGCATTCCTTGATGTATAAATACTGGTAGACCTGGGAATGCATCAGAATGCTGCGCCTTCCCAGGTGAGGCGTAATGAGGAACAATATCTGTATTTCTCCTTGTTACTTCCTCTTTCTATGTGTACTACATTCTGCAGCACACATAGAAAGAGGAAAATGCCTCAGGGAATTGTTTTTATGTAGGATGGTGTACCTTCCTGCACAAAAACAATCCTACTTACAAAGCAGACACCCTTGCACTATGGTGCAAGGGTGCCTGTGTTGGCGCTAGGCAGCACATTGTGCGGCAGCGCTGGGAAAAGACAGGAATGCGCCGTATTATGTTAAATATGGCGCATTCCTGTCCTGCGCTGCGTGACATTTTGATAAATATTCCCCCAGATGTATTTGTGTCAAAAAAGGCAAGGTGCATTTCAGTTTGACCAACCTGCTTGTCACGTTGGCAGAAGTTCAAAGCATTTGTTGAGTACCACCCTTGAGAAAACTGAGTACCTTATGATGCCCAAGCTAAATCTGGCCAACAATTTCACTGGTTGGTCTTAATTAACAAGAGAGCGCAAGTTCAAGGTCTGGAGGCATTTTCAGTGGGACAGTTGCACTCAATGGAGGATTGATACATTTTCCGCTTTCCATTGGTGTTTCACAGAACATTTCCCTAATGCACATTTTAACCATGGATATGAATGTGACCAAAGTTGAATACATAGAAGGACACCCTGAGACATTACATGTGCCTCTTACATAAGCTAGCTAGGGTATGTGAACAGCATGCTGTTTCCTTAACATGTCTATTAGAATTAATCATTTACGGTGCACTTCTGGCTTCAACCAGATAGTTAGCCACAGAGACAACCGGGCAAAGAACAAAATATCCTCCAGGTGAGAGACCGCCATACACTGGTTGATATTTGATGAGTTGGAAAACGATAACCATAACATGCATCACAATAACCTATTTGTTTCCACCTGGAGGCTGGAAGAGTTTGTGTAGCCCCAAAAACCCTGTGCCTCAAACAGTTACAAAATATATTTGCATTATATAATCCTGGAGTGCAATAGTTTATCATTAAGCCTGACTGTAAACCTAAAATGTCTCCTTGGTCTTGGAGATATTGGCGCTATTGAGCATGTGCATCACTTGGGCAATACCTGCCGTCACTTCATGCGAACATCAACATTGCTCCCTGGTAAATGTGATTACATTCACACTTTTTAGAAAGGTATTTGAGAGCGAATTGTGATCCCTTCTTATTTAGGCCTGTTGAAATATCCAGCGTGTCTACATAGATTACTTATGTATAGATCACATTTTGGATTTTGCAAATCAGGACGGCATCATCCAGAGGACGAAGGGTATAATTCCAGACGGTAATCAGGCTTCTCCAACGATTAGCTGGTGAGCTACTGATAGCTCTCTAACCACCTTAAGTAGCTCTCCTGCCTACCTTATTAGAAGAAGCCTTTGCTTGCTTGGATTAATATACCAGACTTGATTTTTTTTATCTGTAACTTAAATGTGTGTTTTTTAGAACTCACAAGCTGTATTTGGGGAAAAAGGGTTGAATTTCAAAATATATTTAAAGCTGATATTTAAGTGATAAACCATGCAGCGTTGTGGAGACTTAACTAAGATTATTTTCTTGCTGTCAGGGGTATTGCAGCTATGGCTTTTCAGCTATCGCCCATGTAAAGGCATTCCAAATTGACATGGCCATTTTTACATTACTGCTAGCAACCCTGACTGATGCACTGAGATAACCACTCCTGGTAATCTTGCTTAAAGTGTCCACTAATATCTTGTCTGATGCGGTCACCATTACAATGCTAATAATATTAGTAGCTCGGGATGATTTTCCTTTAGCATAAATAGCTCTTATTGCAGAAAAGATTGGAGACCAATCTAGACCATATCTAGGATTAGTTCATGTCAATTCCCCTCAGCCATGCCTCATCTCTAATGATAAAGAGAGAGAATAGGAGTGGTTGTTAGCAACAAGGGGTAATGAGGAGACGTGGATTTGTTTCAAGGAAATAAGGCAATAGTATCTGCATTAGAAATCCTATACGTTTGTCCATGGGTGCGGTGGCATTAGCATTGCTATCTGGTTAAGGTTCAGGGGGTATTTCTAGATCATGAGTGGGACAAGGGCTTTATAAGAGTTGATTGAGAAGGTGCCTGGCATCTTTCCATGTTGTACTGGCTCCTTCGCTATTGCTGTACTTCGTTTACCATATTTGTGTTCCTTACCTTGTTGCTTTGTTTTCCTATTTGGTTCACTCGCTTCCCTGATCCTTTTGCCTGAACTCCTACGGGATTACGATTTGGCTTTGTTTGCTGACCAGTTGCTTGAACTCACACTGGCTTCTGGATTATGATTTGCTATTGGTTTCTGTGTTAGTTTTCATGCTCCCTCCCTGAGTTCTAAGACCTTGAGTTCCACAGCTGATGGTACTGGTTTCCTTTGACTTTGACTTAGGTTCACTGCAGCCCATCTTTTTGAAGCTTGTGAACATTATTGCTAGTACCTTCTTTTCCAAGACAATTTCAGTGTTTATAAATCATAGTGAAACTTTTTTCTCATACCTCTTGTGTACGCTTGGCACTCACCTTTGAAAATGCTAATGTATATCCCCTTAAGTCCGAGAGCCATGTGGTAGATGAGATTGCAACTTTCCCGCGATCTCTTCTGTCTCAACTCCCATTCCCCGTTCCTCTCTAGGTTTAGTTCTGCTATTCATGCTCCCTAACGCACGGGTGGAGCTTCATTCTGGGCAATGGGCAGATTGCCTTCAGACCCTGTCGATCAAGACCTGTGAAACTTGACAGTTTTCCAGGCCACTATACTCTTCAATATGAGTTCTGAATCCAGCATGCTGCAAATCATGTAAAAGGCCATTATAGATATTTCAGAGGATCAAAATGTGGTTGTAATGAACAAATGTATTTACTCAATCTTCTGAAATAAATTTCTCCCTCCTCTGGAGATTCCAATAATCCAATTTGCAGTTCTTCCACTTACCGTACTATCTTTGAATCCAAACCAGCTATGGAGTGCCAAAACTCCGGGACTCAAAACTGGCACCACCTGACAAACTCAGAGCAGACCCCCAGTTTTTTCAGTCTTTTTCTGGCTCCAAGTACTCTACATTTCTTAACCTGTCCAACTCAGTTTTCCACTGATACCACTAAAGTTGCTTTTTTATCGTATTTTGCTAAGGACTCTTTAATCTGGGCTACACCCCTAATCCTCCAGTCCTAAATCCAGTAATATGCAAACTTTCTAGACCAATTTAAAGCACTATTTGGTTGGAGACAGTTTACAAAAGCAGGACATTCTGGTTTAATATTATTATTAATATTATCAATCATTTATAAAGCACAACTATCACCCAATGGGCATCTTGGCGCTGAAAACTATCAGTCTAGAGAACTTCTGTTGAAAAGAGTAGGACTAAATCTATTTACCTCCAGCTGTCCTTTGCATAGGGAAAAACCATGTTTTTAAGTTTTTCCTGAACCTTAATAGGTTTGTTTCAGTTCTTAGATATAGTGGCATGTTGTTCCATAGTTGAGCAGCTCTGACCTGGAATGTTTTGCCTCCCAGTCGTGTTTTTTAAAAGAAGGCAGGCATCAGATAAGCTCAACTTTCGTGTTGGCCTGTAGGGTTTATTCTTTTGTTGTAGAGCCTTGGGTCCCATTCAATGTAATGCCTTGTGTAGTATACAGAGGGCCTTAAATGTACGCTGCTTCTTTACTGAGAGCCAGTGGAGTTCCTGCAATGTTCCGGCTGTAGAGTCCCTTCTCCCTTTGTTTAGCGCTAGCTTGGCAGCCAGCACTTGGATCCTTTGAAGCCACTTGAGCAGATATTCTGGACATCCTAAAAGTAAGGAGTTGCAATAGTCCAGACTGCTCAGTATAGTGGCCTGAACCACAAGTCTCCTGAAAGGCTGTAGAAGCATAGGGACAATTTTCTTTAGGCTTCTTAGGAGTCCATGGCATACTGCTACTGTTTTATTGACATGCATTTCCATTGAGAGCTGCTCTTCAAATTGGACTCCTAGATTTTGTACCAAGTGTGCAGATTACAAAGCTGACTTCATTGGCCAAGTCCAAATGTTGGATGAGAGTTGTTGTTGTAGACTCCCTGGTGAGCAGCAAAGGAATTCTGTCTTATTACCATTGAATTTCAACATGTCTGGTCGAGCCATTGTGTCATCTCTTTCGGACATGTATGGAAGTTGTTTATCAGATTTTTGTCCGACTCATCTAGGTAAATTATTAATTGGGTATTGTCTGCATAATTTGCAAATGATATCCCAAAGGACTTAATCAGGGTCAACAAAGGCCATAAATAAATATTGAACAGGATGGGACTCAGGGCAGAGCCCTTGGGTACTTCATTCCTGATTTCCTTGCATTCGGATCAAAGGCTGGAGAGTTATTGCTTAGCATCTTTCCGATAAGTAAGATTGAAACCATTTGAGCAGCACCCCTCTTATTGCAATCTCTTTTAGACGTGCCAGCAAAATTAAGTGGTTGACGGTGTCAAATGCAGCCGATAGGTCCAGCAGGACCAGAACTGTCATATGACCACCGTCAACTTGCATCCTCAGTTCATTTGATGCTAAGATTAGCGCAGATTCGGTTCCATGAGCTGGCCTAAAACCCATCTGTTCTGGTTCGAGCAGATCATTTTCTTCCAGAAAACCTGACGAGATTTTAGTGAGTTATTTTTCCAGTATTGTAATTGGAATGGGGAGTCTTGATATAGGGCGATAGTTGCTGGGCTCTTGTAGATCTGCCAGAGGTTTCTTCAGTAGAGGGTTAACCAGAGCCTTCTTCCAGTCACTTGGGACCACACCAGTGGCAAGGGATTGGTTACATATCATTCGTAGTGTTGGAAGGATTTCATCCGACATCTCTTTCCTTAATATAGGGGGAATGGGGTCTAGGGGAGAACCTAATGAGATTTATGAAGCAAGGGTCTTAAAGTCTGCCTCTGACGGGGTTTGAAGGGTATTATCACCTACAAATGTCAGTTTACTCAACTACAGTCAGAGGCAGCCTGACGGATGAGACTTCGGCCACTGCTTTTTCCCATGGGTTAAGAGAAGAACTTAAAGATGCTATTTCGTTGGTAACCAATAGATCAACTACATTGAATGCATTGCTTCAGAATGATCATCAGCAAAAGGAGAGGTTGGGGGAACATGGACAGAAAGACAAGCAAATTGGCATCTATCGGTTCCACCAGCTACGGTAGATATTGTTTAAGCTCCCTCTGCTGAAGAGCCTATGCAGATTGGGAACTGATCTAAAACTTTGTCCTTAGAGAAAAAAGATTGAAGAAGGGAAAAAGGTTTTGGCATTGTAGGATCTTTATTGATAGTCGTAAATACTTGAAAGTTCCTGGCTGCATGCATGGACAGTGGAACACCTTTTTGCATAGTTTTCTTCCATGTAAACAGCCTCATAGAATGTCTTTGTCCATAAGTTCATATTTAGTTCTGGGAAATGGAAGACTAACAGAGGCCCCCTTTTTTCCTGAATGTTCTAAATAATGCTCGAGATTAACATCACAGAACTGCACTGCAGCATTCAACTGCAGAGAAAACCCTTAAAGCGGTGAGCATGAAGGAAGAGATGCAGCCTGATAGGCGTACAGTGAAAATAGAGAAAGGAGCCTGTTTGTTTAAGTACTTGGGAGACTACACTTTCCAGTGTGTGTTGTATCAGCAGTTGCTTCCCAAAGCCATTTCTTGTTTCTAGCTCATGAGAGAAGGACCTCGGAACATGTCTGAGGTTTCATACATCAAAATATCATACTTTTTCCTGTCAGGAAAAGATTTTTACCTGATTCACTCGGCATATTGTACCATACTTTTCCTGTCAGAATGCCTTCCCTGTTCTCCAAGTACCCCTCATGTAGGAGAAAGAAAGCCGTCCCCAATGTCCACAAAGTAAGTGTGGTTTGTCTTCCTGCCTTACATTCTGTCGTTGGATGTGACATCCATAGGAAGATGTCAAAATGAACCTTCAAGTATAGAGAGGGCATGACACTAACATGTATGCTAGAAGACATGAGGGCTGAAGAGGAGAAAAAGAAGTAGAGAAGGCTAGAAAGGTCAGTCTCCCAATCAGCCTCAGTGACTTTACCACCGCATGAGAAAGACCACAACAGAGGGAGGTCTAGGTAGAGAAAATCAAATGGCAGGGAAAGACACCATCATCATTTACCACCACCAAAGACAGACGTCACTGTTGAGAGCCTTAGTGCATGATTACAAGATGGCTACACACTGACAGCACAGAGAACATGAACTGCCTTCTTCATCAGGACATTCAAGGTCGTTGTCAAAGAGAATTTCATCAACCTTGAAGAAACACAGATCGACCTCAACTCAGACACTGTCGACGTTGAAGAGGCACAGATCACCGTCAACTATATCTCCATTGAGGTTGAAGAAACAAAAATGACCATCGCAGATGTCAAAAGTGTGGTCAGTATCACCTTCATCTGTCCAGTCTATCGTTTTTAACATCTTCACATGCAGAAATTATCTCTCCACATGTGCAAGAAACTGCTAAAAAGAGATGGAGGAAAGAGACAAGCTCCATTCCTTTTAGCCGTCCGAAGACAGCATCATCTCCAATCCTTGCACCTTTACCTTACCGCTCAATTAGGCCAATAATCCCTTTTGAAGATCCAAAGCAGATATCTTTGAGGCCCTAGATCTTTCTCCACCCAGTAAAACTTCAACGGCAACTTCTGTGTCCCCTATAAGAAAGTGGAAAACCATTATCTCCATAAGGATCTCAAAGGAGTAGCGACCCCACACACTGGTAAAGTCGCACCAATTGACCTTTGAGCACGGCCACATGCCTATCCATGGTGCCATAAAGGTGCTTCAGCGTGCATTTTTGTTAATGGACACTTGACAATGTAATTTTTCCTGTTATATTGATTCCTTGCCCCTGTTTCTACTTGAAAAATAATAAAAATAGATTCAAACGAAAAAAAGGATCTCAAAGGAGCAGAATTGCTTCACCACAAAATTCCCCTACTATCAGAGGATGCAGAGCACACATTTGGTTTCACTCTCCTTGTTCATATTCAAACGTATCCCACTCATTACACACTCCCACTTCTTCAGCACATTTTCCATCTAGAGTGTTGCAAGTGAATGATATTCTCACTTTCCATGAAGTACTTGCGAGCGGGGCAGCAAAATCTAATATTCTGTTGGGACTATCGGAAACTCCTCAATCAATGGCAGCTCCCAAACCATTATTATGTTTGGTGCCTGGTCTACTAGGAATAACCAAAGAAATATTTATAACTGCATCCACTGTGAAGGCAGTAACACTATGCCTACAGAAAAAAATATAGACCACCTCAACAAGATCCAGAGTTCCTAGGGTAGATCCTAAGCTGGACCACTATTGTAACTGCAGTGAGGCGTAGGCATGCACCAGCTCTAGAATCAGCTACCATACCTGAAAGAGAGAGTAAAAGACTCCACTCAACTGGGAAAAAAGATGTGTGGTACAGCATCTACACACTCAAAGAATACCAGCACTGCTCCGAAGGTATCACCAAGAAATATGAAATCCTTTGTTACAGATTTGCCAACAGGATTTCTTATAGATGCTGAAAGAAGGCTGCCTGGTCTTAAACCATATCATTAGCGCTGAAGTGGACTCAGCCAGATTTCCCCTACAGAGTATTGTCATGGTATCTCCCTGAGAAGAACTTTGTCTGACAAAGTCATCCCAAAGGTCTGATGACAACTCGAAGTAGCCAACCTGCCTTTTCCGGAACAGCTGTCTTCAGGCAAAATACAAAAGAAGAGATACTTTGCATGAAGAACAAAGCAGATTCCCTGAAGGCTGTTGGGCTACAGGAACACAAAAAGTTCCTCAGAAAATACAGACTTGAAGAGTGCTATTTCTGTCCTTGTAGGGTTCAATCCCCAAAGATGGTCTTATCTGGTGCAACAGCAACAAAAGCAAGACCATAAACATCAGTAACAGGAGAGATACCAGAAACGAAAATCGACTTCACCTAAGACATCACACTCCAGGGGAAGGAATTCCTGTGGTAATCGGCAACAATGTTCCAACACCCCTCCTCCAGTTACCCACTCCTGTGAGAGGAGTGGTGATGACTCATCTGGAATAGTGGAAGTCTAAAACTAAAAATATGGGTATTGAACACTATAAGACAAGGCTACTTGATTCACATCAAGTCAATTCCACTGCCTACCCACTAAAACCAATGTTGAATCCCTTCTTGAATGTACTGAAAGAGAAGGCTCAGCTCTTATTAGCCAGGCGAGCAGTAGAAAGAGTACCATCACCATGTGACAACATTTTTCCATTTGCCTGTCCGACATGTCTCTGTTTCAGATTTTTTTGAAGCAGTTTTGGAGTGATACTGAGTAGACTATTTTGAAGAAATTGGGCCTGTTTTGCTGAAGCCTTTTGTTGCATGTGGTATCCATATTGCCTTCACGCAGGGCTGTGTGTGTTTTCTTTTTAGGTAGTAACAAAAACTCCTAGGCAATGTCAATAAAGCAAACAATATACACAGTATCTGTAACATTAAGAAAACCAAGGAAGACAGAAAAAAGGGATACTCTTTTCCGAAGGCATCATCGGCAGCCATCCTCAGCCTGGTCCTACCTGGAGCCTCCTTTTATCAGACAAGTCCTTTACTGTGCATGCCTATTGAGCTACATATTTGGAACACTATCGCATATCTAGCGCTTGTTCCAGTTTCTTCGTTGAATCTCTTCCATCGCAAGACATCCGACTTTTTCGTGAAATCGTTGATTTTAATATTAATAAGACATCGTTGCACATTCGGTGCACCGCATTTTTATCAGCCATTTATTAGAATCAAGAACATCCACCAACTATGGAGTTGCAGGTTTTAATCACTAGGAACTAATTTGCAACAGGATCTATAATTGTGTGGCTTTCCTGAAGAAGGCGTTGTATACGCCGAAACGCGCGTCGAGTTAATAAAGATATTGCCACTTTTTAACCCTTTATTTATATCTATTGATTAAAAGTGATGTGTTACATATTGTGTTTCATTTTTTAAATGTTTTGTATAAATATCATTTGTTTAGACAATATGAGAAGAAATTATTAAAATGGTAACAACTTTGAACATATTTTTTCTGTCTTCCTTGGTTTTCTTAATGTTACAGATACTGTGTATATTGTTTGCTTTATTGACATTGCCTAGGAGTTTTTGTTACTACCATTTAAGTCCCTGTCCTAGGAATTGAACTATCCATTGTTCAGGGGGTCCTTGTTTTTTCTCATTTGTATTTTCTTTTTATGCTGATTTGAAAGGCTGTGTCTGAATTCACTTAGTAAGAAGTGACGGGGACTAGTGGTGAAGGAGACGTGGGAAATGTAATTGCCCATTAAGTTGTGTAAGCTTTCCCTGTCCTATTCATGTTCAGAGCTCTCCGGTACGTCCCTGTTAGGGAACTGAATCTAATCTTGTGGTGGTAGTGAGGTGCAGACATAGTAACTGTATGGTAATTCTTAAGGTTTGATGATATGCCTTGTATCATTGTTAAAAATCCCTTGTTGCAAATTCTATACTAGTCATAGTCAAAGACAAGACACTACGGAGAGGCAGTTGAGAGACAGGTTCACAGACAGAGAAAGAGAGAGGGATAAAAAGACCAAGGAAGACAAAAAGGCAGGGGAATGGAAGAGGGCACTACAGAGAGACGGATCAGAGACAGAGAAAGAAAGGGACAAAGAACGGAGAAAGAGAGCACGATAAAGAGACAGAGACAAAGAAAGGAAGATGTCAAAAGAGGGAAAGAAACAGACGAAGAAGAGATAGCTGAGTGGGATGGAGAAAAAGAGCAAATATGAGAAAGAACTGATAAATAGTCAGGGACTGGTGAGAAAAAGACGAGAGGGATAGAGAGTGAAAAGGAGACAGGCTACAGAGAGACAAGTGACATAGATAGCAAATATACAAAAGGAAGGCAGAAAGACGACATAAGAGAGGAGAGAGATGGGGAGAAGAGAGAAAACATGGCAGGGAAATAAAGAGAGACCGTGTAGGGGAAAGAGGAGAAATCAGGGACAGATCAAGGAAAAGACAGAGTATAAGGGAAATATGAGGGAGGGATCAGGAGAGAAAGCCACAAGACAGGAGTTTGATAAAGGGGAAGAGAGGCTCGCATTCAAGGGTGAAAGAAAGCAGCTAAAGCAGCTAAAGTTCTGCACCTAAACCCTTACCTCAGGAAACTCCACTGGCTTTCAGTCATGAAGAGATGCCAGTACAAGTTACTCACTCATGCATAGAAGGCGCTACACAACGAAGGACCCGCATACCACAACCAACGCGTGACCTTTCACCAGTCAACCAAGATCTCCAATCCGGATCCCTCGCCCTAGCTACCACTCCTCACATCCGCCAGACAAACAGCGGAGGCGCTCCTTCTCTGGATGACCTTCCCCTGTACCTCAGAGCCTCACCATCGCTCCAGCCATTCAGGAAGGCCCTCAAGACATGGATGTTCAACCAATAGGAGAGCACGCAGCACTTTCCAACAGCGCCTCGAGGCCCTCACAGATTAAGTAGCCACGCTCTACAAATCCTAATTGATTGAAAGTATACGCATAATGTGTGTATTCTTTTCTGGCATATGATGACTATGTATTTTGCAATACCCATTGTTAGACCTGTCAGCCCTAGGGTGGTCTTACCCCGTTTTTTCTCTTTGCGCCTCATTTTTGCCACCATCTTTTTGTTGGACCTAGGTCTCCGGGCGCCTCACCACTGCCAAACAGTGCTGAGGTGCAGGTGCTCTCTCCTAATAATATGGCTGCCACAGGCCCCTGCTACTGTGGAGTGGCCATTGTACATGCATGCACCAGTAGTTAGGATCAGGCTGGGACATAGTGTTACTGTATCCTTGCCGTCCCGCCTTCTTGTCACATAGACAGACATGATAGAAGCTCCTGGAACCTTCCAGCCCAGGGCCGAGTTATACTTTGCCGCCTTTCAGGAGGGTCACCTGACCTAGGGGTATAAGAGGAAAGGAGGGAAACCTATCTAGTTAGTTGGGGCACCACTGGACCTGGGGGAACCTCTGCCGGAGTATAGGCTGTTGGGCGTAGGGAGGAACCTACACTACTGAGACTGACTGAGCTTAGGCCCTGCTGTACTCAAGATAGCTGAGGGGCTCTGCCAGCCTGCTGACCTTGCCCAGTGAGGGGGAAACCCAGGAGACCAACTCCAGTGTGCCGCAGGGAACCATCCTGCCCTTTGTGCCCACCAACTCAACCCCCTACCCTTTCCCCCAAGTTGCTGCGAACAAGAAACTACTTTCAAGACACTACTACCAAGAGGACTGCAGCTACATCTGCCATCTACTACCAGCGCCAAGACTGGGAAGCGCTAGGAACCTGGCACCTGAATCTGCGAGCGCTACTGCTGCTGGGAACCACGAGGTAAAGCGCTGTGCCCATTAAGCGCTGTCTCTCAAGAATCTGCCTCTTTCTGCTAGCGCTGTGCTGGAGCGCTGCTGTGTGCCCAGGACCCAACTGTGCCAATCTCTGCGAGCGCTGGGCTCGAGGCTCCTGCTCTGGACCAGGAACGCTGTTCTGCTGAGCGCTGACCCAGCTGACACGTAGGGAAGGCTACGCGCTGCGGCCCAAGATCACCGCCGCAACCCTGCGTGACAAAAGAAGGAGCGCTGCTTTGCCCCAAACTTACCGCCGCTGCCGGGGTGCCTGTGGCGAAGCGCTGTATGCCCGGATCACCGCTGCAGCACGGGTGTCGAGGAGAGCAGAAGCGCTGGGCCTCTGGGCGCCGCCGCGGCCCCCGAAGCGGAGGGAGGGCCGCCGCGGCTGGGTGAAGGCCGTCCTGGAGCGCGCGAGCGTTGCTCGGCAACCGGGGCGCCGGCCGCGCCCCCAAGAAGCCGCGCAGTGATTGGTTCACGGCCCCGAGACAAGACGGGAACTTGGAGCCGCAACAGAGTCCAGGAGAGGAGGCCCGGAGAGAGAGAGAACAAGGCCGACAGTGAGCAGTGGCCCACCGCACCTGCCGGAACCGGCGCGGAGACCGGAATTGAGTCTCCTCAGCCCCACAGACAGAGCGGTGAGTGCGAGAGACCTGGGGCCGACGCCTGCGCGGAGTCCCCGCCCCAAGTGCATCGGGGAATCCCGGGGGCCTGGACAAACACCCACAAACGCCCAGACGCACGCGACCACTGCCTGGGGACTGCCCCTGCCAAGGGAATCTTGCCGGCACTGTCTCTTTACCTTGAGATTGCTACCTGCCATGAAGGGGCCTCTGCTATAGAGCTGATACCGGGCCTCAGGACTGGTTGTATTTACTTAAGTGAAACCTCTGTCCCAGGAATGTTGCTTAACCCCAGTCTGCCGCCCCGGATTGAATACCCCCATGAACAGCAGGTTGCTTGGCTTGTCTAGGTAGCTCTCCCTGTGGAGGGCTGCCTGCATTGAACCGAGACCGGTCATAGAATTGTTGCCTGTAGTCCCAGGATGTTTAAGGATGTTCATGTGCATGAAATATATGCCGCAGGGGATAAGTTGTTTATATTAATGCCTCACCTGCGTAAGACCTATTGCCTGTATTGAATAGAGGCCTAAGGGATATGACATGTAGCGAATATCTGCATAAGAAATGTGATTTGTATTGACCTGAGGTACTTGAATGAATTTACCCATGTTTTCAGAGTGAAATGAATTTGTTGTTGCACTGAGATTATCTGCCCTACCTAATGCTCTAACTTGAATTAGATAAAGAGTCTTGTTTTATACATCAGCCTGGTGTGGTGTCTCGTCATTGCGTGCGCATTACTGAGTCAGTGTGAGGTTGTGCTGCACAACTACTTAACACATTGCCTTCGGGTGCCTTCCTGCCTCGCGCCAAGCTACCGGGTCGGAACCGGTGACCCCGGTTCTAACATTGGTGTTCAGCGGTGGGATAAGGACTTGTGCTTGTGCAGCACTCTACAGGGATTCAGTGTGCGCCGCAATTGGACACCTAGTTGTACGCAAGCCTAACAATTCGCCCTTCACTGCCTGACGGTACAGGCTCTTGGGTTAACCCAGTGGTTCCCAAACTGTGCGCCACGGCGCCCTGGTGCGCCATCAAAACCAGCCAGGGGCGCCGTGTGCCACGCTTGTGCCCTGCTGCATTTTATCACAGGCCCCCCTCCCCTACGACTGCCTGCCAAGGATTGCATGCAAACACGTCTGTGTTTCACGACCTTTGCCTTGCGACTTATTAGGACGGGCAGGTTCTCCTACAAGTCATGAATTTTGGTGAAACAATATTTAACAAAGGGGTTATTAGTGAACAAGGCACGTCTGCTATATTTATCACCTTCCTGGAATGTTCCGTGTGAGAAATCTGCGTGGGAGCGGGAGAGGAAAGCGCCACAATTACATTTTAAAAAGTCACAAGAAATAACTGTTGCAAAAATCTCAGCATACACTCACTGCTAATTTTCTGTGCAGTGTACACACACGAAGCTCTACAATAGTTTATGTAGTAACTTAGGGAGAGCTTCTCTCGTAGGAGCCTGGGTATAAATAGGTGATGTGGCTAGAAACTCGACTCCTATAGCCCATCTTTTGCAAACGTATGAAGGCCACATTCAAATTTCAATTATGGAAGAGCAATATATGTATTTGTCTGAGCAGACAGAAAAACTGAAGTTTAAGTTGGCTTGAACTCAAAGGGCAACAAAAATATGCAGACTGCCAGGATACTCCGGATGAATGCTTTTTGCCGATTTACTTGGAGAGGTAGGGTCCCAGAGTTTTTTCTGATACTACATCACACGAATCTCTGAAAATCAGGAATACATTTAAGTAGCCTGTCTCACATGCCATTGGCGCTTCAGAGATCTCTTCAAAATGTTCATGCATTTCTTGTGCCTACCCGTATTTTCTGAATTCCATCAGAGTTTTTCAATTTATAAACGCATTAATTGCACTAATCATCAAAATTTAATTAAACTCTTAGACAATGTTACCAGTTGTGTCTCACATTTGCACAATTGCTTGACCAAGAATGTGCTTTAAATAGATGAATGGCAAGTAGCTGGAGCTCCTATGACTATTGTGTGTATTTCTGGGAATTGTCAATCTGGCCCTCCTACCTTGGTCTAAAGCCAGTCGCTGTCCCTCATGTGAAAAAAAAAGTGCAATAAATTCGACACTGAACGTTGTATGCTTAGTCAAATCACTACTATCATCAATACTCGTTTTTTCCAACTTTGCACTCAAAAACATACCCAGTAGCTGTTCTTTTTCTCCACAAAAGTGCAAATTCGAAAAGGTTTTACTGCAACGGTCTGGACCATTGTAATTCATTCTACCTGCACTTGTTCAATTCACTGAGGAGAAGCTACAAATTGTGCTGCCAAGATAGCAATGGGTTCATATTTCTTCCTCCCTTGCTTCCTTACATTGGTGGCCTGTTAAGGAACAGGTTTTGTTTAAGTTGGTCTTTCTGGTGCAGAAGGAGATATCTATCTCCTTATCTATCTATATCTATATATATATATGTATGTATGAATAACAGCTGCTCCGTCTTTGATATTCACGATTTTCTTTTTAAATCATGGCAGACAGATATTACGCTTTTCGACTATGGGGAGTCTTGATAGATATAGATATAGATATATAATGCTACCCATCCTAAATATAGCCTTGTTTTATCCACATTACATCATTGCAGTACTTCATGTTTTTAATGCTTTCATCGGCTTCATCCCAGTTATTTTCAGGGAGAAAAATGGAGGTACTCCCAAGGCCGGGTTTACATTCCCCACCCGCCCCAAAAAAAAGTAACATAATGGGGAGCCGCGGCCAACAGCCTGAATAGGTCAAGGGAGCCATGGGTTGAAAAAGTTTGGGAACCACTGGGTTAACCTGTTGCCTACGTCCTAGTAGTTTTTCCCTTAAGTTGTCTGGGGCCCCACCTGCCAGAATGGAGTTCGAGCTGGCCAACCTTGAAATGTATATGGTGGCGCAGCTGAGGGAGTTCTGTCAGGGGATGGGGGTGTCCGTCAAGCGAGGCGCCAAGAGAGAGGAGCTTCAGAAAACCTTGAGGGCATGGGTATTGGCCCACCCGGGAGGGAGAGTGGTCGAGGAACAGGGGGAGCCGGACGCTCCAGGAGAGCTAGACCTGCTGCGAATAGACACCAGTGAGAATGTGTTGCCAGGGAGACCTTCCAGGGCAGGCAGTAGTGTGTTAGCGAGGAGTGTGTCTGTGGAGGAGTACGAGGACAGGAGGGAGGAGAGGCAATTGAGGCTAGAGCTTGCTAAGATGGACAAGGAGCGAGAAGAGGCGAGGCTAGCCATGGAGGAGAGGAAGCTTGTGCATGAGCTTAGCCTGAAAGAATTAGAGCTCCGAGCATTGCAGATAGGGGCGCAGGGCAACTTGAATGGTGGCAGCGTACCCGCTGGGGCTCCCCGAGAGCCTAAGTTCTACCTACCTAAGGAGGTGGTGGCCAGTTTCAGTGTAGGAGATGACATAGACAAGTGGTTGGCGGTGTATGAGGTGTCTTTGGTAGCCCATGGGGTGCCTGAGAGTTACTGGGGGGGAGGCCTGTATAGGTACATACCTCCGGTAGCAAGGGACACACTCTTGACTTTAGAAAAATGTTGATCAGACAAATTACCCTGTCATGAAAGAGGCACTGCTTAAAAAGTTTGGCCTCACTCCAGATAAATATCGCCAGAGATTCCGCAATAGCCACAAGCTCCCCACACAGATCTGGGTGGATTTTTTTGATTATGCCCGTAAGGCATTGGAGGGTTGGGTGCGTGGCAGCGAAGTGAGTGAGTATAAAGGGCTGTACAACCTATTTTTAAGAGAGCACCTCCTAGATAAGTGTTTTCTGGAGCTGCGCCAACACCTGGTGGACCGCAAGCTGACCGATCCGCGGGAGCTTGCAGAGGAGGCGGATACCTGGGTCAGCACTCGGGTGTCCCACAAGGGATCCGGGGGGGACCCCCCAAAAGGTGGACAGGGTTTTCCCCAGAAGAGAGAGGGGGGAGATAAAAGGAAGGAGTTTGTCAAAGGCCCCCAAAATAGACCGCAGGGGAAAGGGGTAGGTTCCCCACCCCAATCTGGATTCCAGAAACCCACTTACCCTGACAAGAGTCAGCAGCCCAGAACTGTCCGGTGCTACGAGTGCGGGGAGGTTGGACACTACAAGGGGGATCCCCAGTGTCGCAAAAGAACCCCAGCCCCCACAGGAGGTAAAAGCCCCGGGGTGGCTAGTGTAGCGCTGGGGGAGGAGTTGTCCCTAGGTAAGGGGGGTGAGTGGACAGGCTTGACCTTAGTTTCCCTGGGGGATAGAGAGATGGTCCCACAGGTTCAGGTGCCCTCGAACACTGCCAAGTACCGGCAGAGGGTCCTGGTGAACGGGGAGGAGGTGGAGGCTCTGAGGGACACGGGTGCCAGCATGACGATGGTAAGACGTCAGCTGGTGTCCCCAGAGCAGGTGATACCTGAAGTATTCCACCCGGTTGTAATGGCTGACAACAGCCTGGGTCACTACCCCGTGGCCCAAGTTCCCTTTGAGTGGGGAGGAGTCTCAGGCCTGTTGAGAGTAGCGGTGAGCCCTGCCATGCCAGTTGATTGTCTGCTCGGAAACGACTTAGAACATACTGCCTGGAAGGAGGTGGAGTTCAACGCCCACGCTGAGATGCTGGGATTACCAGGGTGGACCTGCGTGGTCACGCGTTCCATGGCTGCCCGGCAAGGAACTCAACCCGGGTTGGAGCCTGAAACAATGGCCCAGCCCACTGCTGGACAAGAAGACATCCTTGAGGATGCACCCTGCGAGATGGATGGGGAGCCCGCGGAGGTGACCCCGGAGTCCGCTGAGGTGGATGTTGTTCCCGTGGGGGACTTGCCAACCCCTGCAGAGTGGCAGGTGGAAGGAGGGCCTACCCAGGAGGAATTTTGTCGGGCGCAGAGAGAGTGCCCCACGCTTGAAGGCATGCGGCAGCAGGCCGAAGCCCAAGCGACTGGTAAAGAGACCGGTAATTACCATGTTTACTGGGAGGATGGCCTCCTCTACAGTGAGCCTAAGGCTCCGGTGCATGGGTCATCAAGGGCCTTCGTGGTCCCCCAATGCTACCGAGCCTTCCTGCTGGAATTGGCACATGAGATACCACTGGCAGGACACCTGGGCCAGGATAAGACATTTGCTCGATTGGTCCCACACTTTTACTGGCCCCGAATGCGAGTTGCCTCTGACACCTTTTGTAAGACCTGTACGACTTGTCAGGCGAGTGGCAAGACTGGGACTAAGTTGAAGGTCCCTCTGGAACCGCTCCCGGTTGTCGGTACCCCTTTTGAGCGGGTAGGAATTGATATTGTCGGGCCAATGGACCCACCGACTTCTTCGGGACACCGGTTCATCTTGGTGCTGGTGGACCACGCCACCCGGTACCCGGAGGCAATCCCTCTGAGGACCATCACTGCACCTGCGGTGGCGCGGGCCTTGATGGGGATTTTTACCCGAGTGGGATTCCCCAAGGTCGTGGTGTCAGATAGGGGCACGAATTTCATGTCGGCCTACATGCAGGCCATGTGCAAGGAGTGCGGAGTGACCTACAGGTTCTCCACTCCTTACCACCCCCAGACTAACGGGCTCGTGGAGCGCTTCAACAAGACCCTGAAGGGGATGATCAGAAGCCTGCCAGAGGACTTGAGAAGGAAGTGGGACGTCCTCTTACCTTGTCTGCTGTTCTCCTACCGGGAGGTGCCGCAGAAGGGGGTCGGTTTCAGCCCCTTTGAGCTGCTCTATGGACACCCCGTTAGGGGGCCCCTCAGTCTTGTGAAGGAGGGGTGGGAGAAGTCTTCTAGGAAGCTTCCCCGTGATGTGGTCAGCTATATGCTGGCGTTCCGCATCCAGATGGCCAAGCTGTGGAAGAAAGCCTCAGACAACCTGGAGGCCAGTCAAGCCGTCATGAAGGAGTGGTACGACCGGAATGCTTGGACGGTGGAGTTGGATGCTGGACAGAAGGTGTGGGTCATGGAGCCCGGAGAGCTTAGCGCCCTCCAGGACCGGTGGACTGGACCGTATGAAATTTTGGAGAGAAGAGGCCAAACCACTTATGTAGTAGACCTCAAGACCCCCCGACAACCCCACAGGGTGTTTCACATCAACCGCCTTAAGCCACACCAGGAGCGGTCAGAACTTACCCTCCTGATGGTGACGGATGGGAGTGAAGAGGAGGAGAGCGAGCCTCTTCCGGACCTTCTGGCGGCCCAAGAGAAGGATGGATCGGTGGAGGGAGTGGTCCTCTCCCCATCCTTGACCCTTGAGCAACAGAGGGACTGCCGCCAGGTATTGGAGCAGTACTCCTCGTTGTTCTCCCTCACTCCTGGGATCACGCACCTGTGTACCCATGATTTGGACACAGGGGACAGCCCACCAGTAAAAACCAAGTCTTACCGGCTGTCGGACAAAGTCAAGACCAGTATCCAGAGTGAGGTTGCCAAGATGTTGGAGCTGGGGGTGATTGAGCCTTCCAGCAGCCCTTGGGCTAGTCCGGTGGTGTTGGTGCCGAAAGCGGCCCCCCCGGGCACCACACCAGAACTTCGGTTCTGTGTGGATTACCGTGGTCTGAATTCCGTGACCAAGACGGATGCTCACCCGATCCCTCGGGCGGATGAGCTCATTGACCGGCTGGGAGCAGCTCGGTACTTAAGTACAATTGACCTGACGTCAGGATATTGGCAGATTGCCATGGCGGACGGAGCGAAGGAGAAGACTGCGTTCTCCACCCCCGAGGGCCACTTTCAATTTCGGGTGATGCCCTTCGGGCTGAAAAATGCACCGGCCACTTTCCAGCGGTTGGTTAACCAGGTACTTTCTGGCCTAGAGGCCTTCTCTGCTGCCTACCTGGATGACATAGCTGTCTTCAGCAGCAGCTGGGAGGACCATCTGGAGCATCTCCAGGAGGTGCTGCAGGCCCTACAGCGGGCTGGCCTAACCATCAAGGCCAGCAAGTGCCAGATTGGACAGGGATCTGTCGTCTACCTGGGACACCTGGTGGGCGGGGGTAAGGTGCAACCCCTCCAGGCCAAAATCGAGACCATCTTGGCCTGGGAGCCCCCCAAAACCCAAACGGAGGTCCGGGCTTTCCTCTGCCTCACAGGTTACTACCGCCGGTTTGTCAAGGGCTATGGAACCATCGTGGCCCCCCTGACTGAACTGACATCAAAAAAACAACCACGCAAAGTCAGCTGGACGGCTGCCTGTCAAGAAGCTTTTGACACCCTCAAGCACGCGATGTGCACCGCTCCGGTGCTTAGGACTCCGGACTTTGGAAAAGAATTCATCGTGCAGACAGACGCCTCTGAGCATGGCATTGGAGCTGTGCTCTCTCAACTGAATGATGACGGCCAAGACCAGCCAGTGGCCTTTATGTCTCGAAGGCTACTCCCCCGGGAACAGCGGTGGAGTACTATAGAGCGAGAAGCCTTCGCCGTGGTTTGGGCTTTGAAGAAGCTGAGGCCATACCTCTTTGGCTCTCACTTCCTTATTCAAACCGACCACCGACCCCTTCGCTGGCTCATGCAGATGAGAGGCGAAAACCCCAAATTGTTGAGGTGGTCCATTTCCCTCCAGGGGATGGACTTCCGGGTGGAACATCGACCCGGAGTAGACCACGCCATCGCTGACGGTCTCTCTCGGTTTTTCCGCCTTAGCGATGAGAACTCCCTAGAGGTTGGGTAGCTCTCCCCGCTTTCGGCTGGGGGGGACAAGTGTTAGACCTGTCAGCCCTAGGGTGGTCTTACCCCGTTTTTTTCTCTTTGCGCCTCATTTTTGCCACCATCTTTTTGTTGGACCTAGGTCTCCGGGCGCCTCACCACTGCCAAACAGTGCTGAGGTGCAGGTGCTCTCTCCTAATAATATGGCTGCCACAGGCCCCTGATACTGCGGAGTGGCCATTGTACATGCACGCACCAGTAGTTAGGATCAGGCTGGGACATAGTGTTACTGTATCCTTGCCGTCCCGCCTTCTTGTCACATAGACAGACATGATAGAAGCTCCTGGAACCTTCCAGCCCAGGGAGGAGTTATACTTTGCCGCCTTTCAGGAGGGTCACCTGACCTAGGGGTATAAGAGGAAAGGAGGGAAACCTATCTAGTTAGTTGGGGCACCACTGGACCTGGGGGAACCTCTGCCGGAGTATAGGCTGTTGGGCCTAGGGGGGAACCTACACTACTGAGACTGACTGAGCTTAGGCCCTGCTGTACTCAAGATAGCTGAGGGGCTCTGCCAGCCTGCTGACCTTGCCCAGTGAGGGGGAAACCCAGGAGACCAACTCCAGTGTGCCGCAGGGAACCATTCTGCCCTTTGTGCCCACCAACTCAACCCCCTACCCTTTCCCCCAAGTTGCTGCAAACAAGAAACTACTTTCAAGACACTACCACCAAGAGGACTGCAGCTACATCTGCCATCTACTACCAGCGCCAAGACTGGGAAGCGCTAGGAACCTGGCACCTGAATCTGCAAGCGCTACTGCTGCTGGGAACCACGAGGTAAAGCGCTGTGCCCATTAAGCGCTGTCTCTCAAGAATCTGCCTCTTTCTGCTAGCGCTGTGCTGGAGCGCTGCTGTGTGCCCAGGACCCAACTGTGCCAATCTCTGCGAGCGCTGGGCTCGAGGCTCCTGCTCTGGACCAGGAACGCTGTTCTGCTGAGCGCTGACCCAGCCGACACGTAGGGAAGGCTACGCGCTGCGGCCCAAGATCACCACCGCAACCCTGCGTGACATAAGAAGGAGCGATGCTTTGCCCCAAACTTACCGCCGCTGCCGGGGTGCCTGTGGCGAAGCGCTGTATGCCCGGATCACCGCTGCAGCCCGGGCGTCGAGGAGAGCAGAAGCGCTGGGCCTCTGGGCGCCGTCGCGGCCCCCAAAGCGGAGGGAGGGCCGCCGCGGTTGGGTGGAGGCCACGCTGGAGCGCGCAAGCGTTGCTCGGCAACCGGGGCGCCGGCCGCGCCCCCAAGAAGCCGCGCAGTGATTGGTTCACGGCCCCGAGACAAGACGGGAACTTGGAGCCGCAACAGAGTCCAGGAGAGGAGGCCCGGAGAGAGAGAGAGAACAAGGCCGACAGTGAGCAGGGGCCCACCGCACCTGCCGGAACCAGCGCGGAGGCCGGAATTGAGTCTCCTCAGCCCCACAGACAGAGCGGTGAGGGTGAGAGACCTGGTGCCGACGCCTGCGCGGAGGCCCCGCCCCAAGTGCATCTGGGAATCCCGGGGGCCTGGACAAACACCCACAAACGCCCAGACGCACGCGACCACTGCCTGGGGACTGCCCCTGCCAAGGGAATCTTGCCGGCACTGTCTCTTTACCCTGAGATTGCTACCTGCCATGAAGGGGCCACTGCTATAGAGCTGATACCGGGCCTCAGGACTGGTTGTATTTACTTAAGTGAAACCTCTGTCCCAGGAATGTTGCTTAACCCCCGTCTGCCGCCCCGGATTGAATACCCCCATGAACAGCAGGTTGCTTGGCTTGTCTAGGTAGCTCTCCCTGTGGAGGGCTGCCTGCATTGAACCGAGACCGGTCATAGAATTGTTGCCTGTAGTCCCTGGATGTTTAAGGATGTTCATGTGGATGAAATATATGCCGCAGGGGATAAGTTGTTTATATTAATGCCTCACCTGCGTAAGACCTATTGCCTGTATTGAATAGAGGCCTAAGGGATATGACATGTAGCGAATATCTGCATAAGAAATGTGATTTGTATTGACCTGAGGTACTTGAATGAATTTACCCATGTTTTCAGAGTGAAATGAATTTGTTGTTGCACTGAGATTATCTGCCCTACCTAATGCTCTAACTTGAATTAGATAAAGAGTCTTGTTTTATACATCAGCCTGGTGTGGTGTCTCGTCATTGCGTGCGCATTACTGAGTCAGTGGGAGGGTGTGCTGCACAACTACTTAACACATTGCCTTCGGGTGCCTTCCTGCCTCGCGCCAAGCTACTGTGTCGGAATCGGTGACCCCGGTTCTAACACCCATACTATACATTTACTGTTTGGCAAACTGATGTATAGTGCCAGTTCATTCATAACGGTGTTTAGGCACCACCTACATCTTCTTCCCCCATCACCCGAGAATTTGAAGGTGTGCAGTGTCGTCTCTGCCACAGAACTCCATAGGATAAGTTAAAAACAACAACCTACACGTTTGATGGACTGTAGCCTATTAGACATCCACATAGTTTGTATCGTTCATAGAGATTATTTAAATAGCATAGCACTAGATATGAGTTAAAAGTACCTATCCAAGATGGCCGACAGGTGAGGAGCTCCGGCCGGGAGCTCCTGGCTAGGGATTGCCTTTTCGGCTATTCCTTGTAACCGACCCCCACCTTGGACCCTTTTACTCACCTGGGGTCATGCTTAACTACGGTCCTCATCTCTCCAATCTCCTGCATTTTGGCTCGAGAACTTCGGAGAAATCATGATCGACGTTCCGGCCACGGAACCCGGAGCAACATGGCCGATGCCCAGTGGAGCTGCCTCGTCAGCTACAGAGGAGATCGACTCCGGTTCTTCGCCCCGGTCGTCACCTACCCAGCTGGACATCGGGCACAGTTCTCCCCGTCTCTCCGCTGTGCCTCCTTCCGCCCTGCCTTTCCAACGCAACCACCGAAGATTTGCTGACGACGGAGCCTATTTTCATTACGGCCGATGCCTGGTAACGAGGTCTGGATGGCTTTGGTGGGGATGGGTTGGGTCCTCCCCTCCAAGTCGTCCCTCTGCCTCCGGGATCAAACCGCAGCTGTTTAATCCTCCTGCTTCGCCTCCTGAATGACGACTTGAACGAATCTGGTCTCCCCACGGCGAGGGTGCAGCAGCGGTGAGTACCGCGACATTGCGGTCCGGTGCCCCCGATTTTGCTTTTACTTTTATTCTTCGAGCCTGGGAGTCGCGCCCCCCGTTCCCCGCTGCAACTTCCCTTTTCCATGGCTGCTGCCTTGGCGCTTCGAGCCGACTTTCCCCTGATTTTTGTGGCATACCTAAAGACGACACGTCTGCACCTGAACCTGTGCACATTAATGACTCGTTGCTGAACGGCGATCTCCTTGCCCTCCATCCTCCCTGACCGGTTGGCTGCCTCCCCCTTCTTGCCCCGCTCCGTGGAGCCAGCTCCCCTGTTATTTCTCTTGATTGGATTTTTGGTCTCCCGCCATTTTGTTGATATTGCTATCGGCGCCCGTTGTTCGGGGCCCTCCATCTTAGTAGCTTTGACCTTATCCTCTTTGACGCTGGACTGCTCCCTATCCGCCAGCTTGACCTTCCCCCTTAAGTCTCCTACATCCCTCTCTTCTTGTACTGTCTCCCATTCACTGGTTGTTGAGCTTGCCTTTGCCCAACCGGTCTGTAGATCTTTCACTTTGTTCTGCTTTGTCCCCCTGAAGTACTTTCCCCCTTATTGGTCTGCCTGTTCTGATCTACATTCATTACCCCTTTTTCTCCCCCCCTCTTTTTCTATGCTCTAAGGACATGTGTCCTTGTAATTCTATACTCCAGTAACTTATGAAGTATATTTGTTTTACCTAGCTCCTGTAACCCAGGTTTTACTGTGTATCACTGTTTGTTTTTCCTATGTTTCACTATGTTCTAGTAACTGTCGTAATTTTTGTAACTTGTAACACGCTAATCCTCATGTAAAGCGCTCTGACACCCAGCGCCTCACAGAAGCGGCTTGTAATCCCTGATCATCGCTGCTCCCTGAGAATGCTACACTGGCTCCCCTCCAGCCATCTCTGAGTCCAGGGTCCTGATGTTCCTTCCAGGATTTTTGGCACTGTGCTTTTTAACCAACTTTAGAACTGGTGGCAACTATAACTAGCCACTGAGCCATGGAGACTAATAGACTTGACGTGCCTGACTCTAAGATGGCTGCCAAAACCACATTCCTCCTTCCTTGCCATCCTCGCCAGCGCCTACCACCCATCTTTGGTTTCTAGCCTTCTGATCCCCTCCTGATCCTCAATCTTCTCTGGCGGAGCCCTAAACGCATACATGGCCGCTTCCCGGTGGAGCTGCACCGACAGCTATAGGGGAGATTGGCCCTGGCACACCGCTATGGCCGTCACCTACCCAGCCGGATCACGGACATTTGTCTCGTTTTCTTCCCCGCTGCTGTCTCCTTCCTGTGGATTACCTGCTGTCCCTGGTCTTTCCTTTCCTGACTTTTGTGTTCGCTAAGTTACTCCTGTATTGTTTATTTATCCATTATGTAACTACTGTGAAACTTTTGTAACTTGTAACTCGCTGTGTCCTTATGTAAAGCGCTCTGATACCTCCGGGTCTAGCCAGCGCTATATAAAACTCAAGTAAATAAAATCAAGTAAATAAAAAGTAGAGACCCAGTACTAGTGACGTGCTGAGCCCACAATTTCGGTTTCATTTGAGAGCTATAGCCCAGCAGCCTAAAACCAGAGCCTGTTGGTCTATGTAGCCAGTGGCATAGCTCGGCAGCTCTGGGACGAATTGTAAATGCAGAAAGCGGGGTCAACTCATCATACTTTGTAAAGGGGACTCCTAAAGTTTCCATTTAATACTCATTGTGATTCCCCATGCCTCAGATCAGCCTGGAGGGCATCATTTTTGTGCAGTGTTTTATATTGTAAAGTGTGCTCTTAAAGGAAGGAGGGGTTTTTACTCCGTGATATCTGTCTTCTGTGCTAAAAACCGATGACAGCTTCCACGTGAAATCCAGCCAGCATTTTTCGCATGTTCCAAATTGCACTTTAATACTCTTTTGTAGATTTGGTTTAAGATACGAGGAATTTCTCTAAATGCTACAGCACTGTTATTTTGTGAGTTTATATGTTAAAACTCTATGGTTTACTGAGCTATTACTTTTGCCCCTGCCATGCATTGCTTATGACCTTAAATACTACATCACGCACAACATAATAAATGACTGTTGTACGGCTTATACTTTTCCAAGTAAAACTATGCATTTGTTGGACAACATAAATGTCAAGATTGTGACAGACTGATTCTACGCACACCAACAGGCCTAAGTCCTGGTAGCCCACAGTGCACCCTCTGTACCCCTAACCAGACAAGTTAACAAATGGATTGAGCAACCTCAGAACATGACAACCCTGACTCCCCAAGGAAATCGTGGTAACAGATCTGGAACCCTTTTGATTAGTTACTGATGCATACCCAAATCAGTACACAAAAACTACACAACCTACAGTTTCAATATTTATTGGAGGATTGTGATTCTTGAGTAAAATACGTGTGTTGCAATGATCAACAGAAGGAAACAGACTCATATAATTAGCATTATGAGAATTGTGAAGAAAATGAATAGCTCAACCATTGTGCTGTAGCAGTAAATATATGCGAGCATATAAGCACTGTATATTGGTGTACTCATACATAGCACTTCCCTAACTCAGTCTTGACTAGGATGGGTAATCTGCCAAATCCCTGCCAGGTGTTTTAACTCCCCATTACCTGTGGGTCAATGTCCGTGAGCTGCCCGTCTTGATTTAGAGTTAAACAGCATCCCTCGCATGAGGTGACAGGAATCAGCTGAGCTGGAATTCTGGCGTGGACCGACCTCGCAGTGTCAGTGAAATTCTCCTCTGAATAAACAATGGCTTGTTGTCATATTTATAATAACATTCTCCATGTTGCTATGCCGAAGCCCCAGTCAGGCCACTACTGTTTATGCTATTGTGATAGCTCTGTTGCCGAGCGGCCAAAAACAACATCTTACATGATGAACGTAGGCCTTGTACAGAATGTTTAAGGTGTTTTTGATAGAGTTCTTACGAAATGGTACTGTAAGCAAAGTAAGCTCGAGGGAGGTTTTCCTATGTGTGCACGCAAATAAATGTGTGTCATATGTCATTGTGTTTAGGGAGAGAAGGCAATTTAAGAACGTGAGCATATAAAGATGGAGTTTCTTAACCAAGCCTAATATCGCCACGTGACATCATGACATGTTAAATGACATCATTGATAACATTTCAAATTACACCATTAGGGGTAACAAGCGATATATATATATATATATATATATATATATATATATATATATATATATATATATATACATACATACATACATACATACATACATACATACATACATACATATATATACATATATATACATACACAAACCTTTGCCCCTCTTCTATCCCTCTGCTACCCTTCTCAATCCAAATAACTGACTAACATCCACCACTCAAATTACTTTCATATTTCACTATACTAATTCAACACTGTAGCGCTAGAGGCACTCTTGTGGTTTGACACCCAGTGATGACCTTTGACTACCATTATTTTAACTGACTTTAGTGTGTTATTTCATCCTAGCCTGGATCTACGACAGTCCTGCATATGCCTGCTTCTCTTAAAAGTTTCGTTCTTGTAATCTTGCAGTCTTTCAGTGGGAGCTGTCACGGAGTAGGATAGCCTTGCCAAGAATAGAACGTGTGGGATGTGCATTTGAAAGCGTGAGAGGGAGAGAGAGGTGTGGAATGTACTCTTTGGTTTCGAAGTGCAGTGTTGTGGGCAGTGATGCACACATGTGCTCGGTGTTGTACATTGAGAGATAAAGTATGTGATGCTATAGGACATTGAGAGATGAAGTATGTGAATCTATAAGCAGTTGTGCACAATTGTGCATTGTGTTGTACATTGGTGAGAATTATGAAGTTCTTACTATTGGCTTTGACATGGCCTCATGTCATCCTTTTTCCCTGGCTTTGCCTTGCTTCAGCTTTTCTGCGTGCACAGCAGTGCTTGCAAGTTGCTTGGGTTATTCACGTTCAAGGTCTTTCTGTTTTTGTGAGGGAATGTTTATGTATTCTGAAAGGCTTTGTGAGCTTCGTTAAGATAGAGGCTGGAACATGCGAGATTTGGAGAAGGGGACGTGAGAACTCCTTCCTGATGTGGGAATGCTTGCTTGGAACCTGGCCAGTTCTGGTAATATTCCTCTGGCCCGGGGGGAGGTCTTTCTCGAACCTTCTAGTGTGTGTAAAGCTGAGGGTTGTGGACTTAGAAACCGGGAGGTTTGGAATCCGAGCGAGGACGGACGCGTCTATCTCGGAGCGTGGACCCTGGTTGCTGAGGCTCTCAAACCCCGGCTGTTTTAACTTCCCCAGTCAGGAGTGGGTGAGATGCGGTGTTTGCACCAGGTGATGTATTGAGTTTTGATTATTGCCATTGTGATGTGAGCCAGTGGCTGTGATCATTTGATGTGCGAGTGAGTGTGTTTTCTATGTGATGTGTGAGTGAGTCAAGGTGCACCTCCAAAGTACTCATTTGATGTATATATAGCTTTCTGATCTCTTGCAGGATGTCCAGTATATTTGCTTGAGTCTTATCTCATATTATTTGCTGCTTGTTTATTAATCAGTATTATTCATGCATTTAGGTTATTATTGCTTGCATATAAACATATATATATTTCTGCATTTGGCATCTGGGAAAGCCTTTCTGTTAGAGAGCATTGTGTGAAATAAAACCCCAAGCCTTATTCTAAAAGAGAGAGTCCTTGCATTTTGTAAAATAAAACCCTTTTCTAAAGGTGCTGTGTTAAAGTCTTGCTTCGCCGGGAGTTGAACCATCGTGTAGGAGCTGTATTATCTGATAGGCGAAATCAAGACATCTTGTCGTCACTTGCAGGATTCGAGAAGAAAATTAAAAGGGGAAAATGCTCTCTAAAATGCCTATGTTTTCAGTTGCAGAGTCCCAGATGCCAACTGAGTTATTTGACGAGGGAAAACAACTTGCTATTTCAGACAGAAACAGTGGTGTCATTTTGAATGCATTGTTTAGCATGTATCAAAAATTTGAACATTTAGAAAAAGAATGTAGTGAGCTGAGACGAGAGTTGGCTGACACTCAGTTTGAAAACAAGTCTTTGAAAAAAGAGTTAAACATTTATCAAGCTCTGAAGCCGTTTGTTTTGACCAGCTATTCTGATAGCCAGGATGAGTCATATGTGAAAAATGGGAACTTAGAGTTGCCAGTTAATCTGCAGGCTTCACAAGAGGTCTTAATTCATTATTTTGAGGACATTCCTCAGCCAGAAATGAATTTGAACCAAGAAAATGTGAATGTGCAGGTAAATAAACAGACCAGTTTCTTAGACTTAGCGATCGTTGGTTGCAGGTATAAATTAGACATGTCAGTGAATGATGAATCTTGCTCTACATTGAAAGACCCTGTCTTGAAAAAAGAAATGCAGCAATGTGCTTTTGAATCTGCACAACAGACTGTGCAGAATGTTTCAAACATGTGGTCAATTCAGAAAGGAGACAGTGTATCTTGTGTGCCAGTTCAGGAGCAGTGTGCTATTTTTAGTTACTGTGAAGAACAGGGAAAGAAGAGTATACTTTTAAACTTATTAACTGAAACATTTTCAGACGCTGGACAAATACAGATGCTTTTGTGCATTGAAAGACACTGGGCAGAAGACAATAAGACATAATGAGATTTGTCAATGGGAGGAAGCAACTGTTATTAAGTGGTATATACAGACAGAAACTGCAGTTATGCATGAACAGTTGGTGCAGGTCCCAGGGGTGGTGTTTGAGACACAGGATTCCCCAGTGAAGTGGCAGATTGTAACCTTTAGTTCCTTTACAGATGAAAAGGCTAAAATCTTGGAGACAGAGGTGGTGACACACGATTCAGATTTGGTGTACATGACTAAATACGAGCACCTAGGAGAGAAAGCCCATACAAACAGGTGGGCAGAGAATGAAGGGATGCATATTCCCCTAGATTTACCTAGAACTGTGATTCTCATGTGTCAGTATGCACAAGCCAGACCAGTCCCACAAAAGGTGAAGGGCGAGTTGAAGAAAGGAAAATTACCAGAGCAGACGGAGCAGATGGATTGCCTTGGGCTTCTGCCAATTGATAAAGGGAGCACGTATTCAGCAGTGAGTGGAAAAATAGTCAGGAAGGAGACTGCCCCAGCCCTTCTTACTGTGCAGGGAAAAAGAGAGTTTCACTCCAATACCAAGAATTCAGAGGCTAAAGTTTGGGTAGAATTCTCAGATAATTCCCCAGAGCCAGCAGATAACCGTCAGACAGGAATGATAATATTGTGGCTTCAAACTCAAAACAGAGAAAGGAAAACGTGCGCTTTTTGAAAAAAAATTTTTGCAAGAAGAGTGATGCTTGTTTCTTTTCCAGGTCATCATACCGCGACGTGTTGGTGTGCCTGATGTCTCTGCCCGTGTATGTGTGCCCGTATGGGTGGGACCCCTCCCCCCCCCAACCCTGGAGTGATCACCGGACGGTGCAAGCTGACATCCTGTGGCTGAACAAACCAGACAGACCTCCCAAGCCAAGAATCATGAACTGATATAAACATGAAGTGAAACGTTTTCAGTTATCATTTTAAATGCAAGAAGGATGTGTGTCTTTCACACAAAAGGACTGTTTGTTTAAAAAGAAAAAGAACGACAAAGATGTTGTGAAATTTCAATTAGAGAAGATGTTTTTTAAGTTAAAGATGATAAGAAAATGATGATGTTGCCTTTATTTTTTAGCACAAAAAAATATATAAGTTTGGCTGCTTCAACAGTAGACGTTCCAGTATTAGCCATTTGAGACCTTAGGAGCATTACTGAGTTCATATGCTTGATTCTATTTGCATCATTTATTTTGTGTATCCATCAAACATTTATTCTTGCGGAGTATCCAGATATGCATGAGCTATTTCTACATGCTTTGAAATGATTATTACATGCCTTTATGATTTCACTGTCTTAATGTGTGATTTCAATTATACTTGTGCTTTCAGTTCAGCACATTTTATTTATTTATTTTGAAAGTTTTATATAGCGCGAACATGACCACCGAGGGTATCAGAGCGCTTTACAAGTTATGCATCATAAGGGTATAATACAGATTATGCATCAGAGGGTATAAACATACAAAGCAAAATAGACAGGCGATAAAATCAAAGTCTAAAATAGTCCATCAATCTTGTGGGGGAAGTAACCACGCCCACAGGCAGAGTCAGCGTCTAGCAATGACCGATCTAATCGTGAACCAAGTGGCAGAGCCAGGGACAGCGTGTATGGACCCGAATCCGATGCAGGGGCATGCTAAGGCAGAAATTTCTTCATCAGGAGCCCTTTGACCTCTTTTTTGAAGAGGACAGTAGAAGGGTTCACCCTGACTGCAGGGGGAAGGGAGTTCCAGATCCTCGGAGCCAACCCTGAGAAGGCTCGGTTATAGGTCTTTTTTTTCTTAAATTTTTGAGGCTTAAGTGTGAGAAGTTGGCCTGGTATATGCTGTCCCCTAATTATAGTGGGCACCTTGCACCAGTCCAAACAACCCCTTATTGGAGATAGGTTAAAGACAACCTTATTGAAAGCTATCCTAGTGGTAGCTATGGAGAGCAGCCTTCAGGCTAAGTCTTGAAGGAATGTAAAGCAGCTTGTTTTACCAGTCTATAATCTCTTGAGTGATCAAATGAAAGAGCACCACACCAGGTATATATTCAAAATATATGTATTTATTGCTAAACACACCCCTCTAGTCTCTTTATGAGGCTAGAGTTCGAAGTACACAAGTTATAAGTTATTTAAACACAGTAATAGCACAAATACACGTTTGGGCCCTAGGGGCGTACCAAACCATATACCAATAAAGTGGTATAAGAACCACGACTGAACTAGACACTAGGCCTAGAGCCTCTAGAAGTGCTTGGACCACAAGGAACCACCCAAGGTAGTGACACAGGGGACCCACGGGGGACGCGTGCAGTGTAAATACACAACCGCGATACGCCGTTAACTTCTATGGAGAAAGTCGCGATCAGGAAATTAAAGAAAAGGGACACTTAAAGGAGGACTTGGAGCAAACCCTTTGAGAACTAGTACTTTGAAGAGTCTCTACCCACGGGGGCACCGGAGTACTCGTGTTACCTCACCCAGGGAAGCCGGGTGCATAGGTGCCTTTCGGGGTCGGGTTTCGTCGTCGATTTGAATGGCGATCTGCTGCAAAGTGCTGCTGGCGACCAAGTGGAAAATGTCCGGGTGGATCCAAGAGTGGATCGGAGATCTGAAGAACCTGAAAGCAGAGGGGACAGAGTCTGGGTCACTAGCCAGTGACCAGGAAGGCGATGGACAGATGCCCACCGATGTCGAGTGCTTCAGGTGCGTTGACGGTCGTCTTGACTCTTCAGCCACGAGGTCCAGGAGGCGTTGTCGGCGACCAGGAGCAGGATTCGGGATGGTACACAATGTCTGTCGAGTGCTGAGGTGTCGGCGACCGGATTGGACCCAACAAGCCTTGGCAACGGCAAGTCTCGATGAAGATGAAGATCGTCGATGGTACAGACCAGCAAGGTCTGAGGAACTCACCCAGTGAGGGTAAGTGAGGGCAGGCCTGGAGCAACCAGGATGCCCAAGAAGAAAAAGATTGGCCTTCGTGAAGGGCTACTAGCCAACGGGCTAGCGACCGCGAAGGAGCCTCAAGACGTCGCACGTGGATCTGGCTCACAGGACACTCGTGGAGTGGAGGCCAGTGATCTTCGATGCAGTTGGTGCTGGAGGCTAGGGCTACTCGGAGCCCAAAGCACGACTTCATGGGAGACCCAGAAGAGGATGCACTTGCAAATGTGCTCGGTGCCCAGGGGTCACGGTCTCACGTCACCCACGATAGCTACAGACCTCAGCTTTGCTGGGGACTCAGGGTAGCCTCGGGGAAGTCTGAGAATCCACCTCTGGTGATGCGAAGACTTCGGCGTCCAACGGG
The DNA here is from genome assembly GCA_963921515.1 of Calotriton arnoldi. Taxonomy (NCBI): domain Eukaryota; kingdom Metazoa; phylum Chordata; class Amphibia; order Caudata; family Salamandridae; genus Calotriton; species Calotriton arnoldi. The sequence continues at coordinate 74,987 of CAWUFW010002560.1, read as the reverse complement.
AGCTTCAGAAATGCAGACCGGACAGATGCGTCTTTGGTGCCTGCCAAGCAGGGGAGTCACTCCTTGACCCCAAGGGAGATTCTTCTGTCCTCTAATCTTGAGTAGAGCGTCGAAGGTCCAGGATTCTGTTTCAGAGTTTCGTCCAGGGATAATCTAAAGTCCTAAGGACTGGGTTCCTATACTTATACCAAGTTTAGGGGTTGGACTACTCTGTGGCCCCACCTATGGGTGGGTCAGGGCAGAGGGGTGGCTACACCCCTTTCCCTTTGTCCAGTTCGCGCCAAAGCAGGGGCTGCAAGCCCCTGATCCGGTTTGAACTGGGGTATGCACAGGGACACCAAATGTGCCCCAAGTGCAGGACTTCAAAGCACCCGAAAGTGCTCCCGCCCAGCCCCAATACACATTATCCTGTCTGGGGAGGTGGTCACACCTCCCTGGGACAGGAAACCTATTGTCCAGGCCTCCCCTGCCGGAGTTTCGTCCAGCAGCAGGAGGCCAGACTCGTGTCTGTGGCAGCAGCATCCATTTTGTGATGCCAGGGCTTTAGAAAGAAGTTACCGGGCTAGCCAGAGTTAACATGTCTTTCCCTCTAGAATGCTACCCCCGCCGCCAGAATTGGCGGGGGGGTAGTATTCCAATATGTTTGACACCAAACACGACATGTTTAGGTGCAGCCATTCCAAAGTTAGCATTTAACGCGAGGTTATAATGCGCTTAAGAGTATATGGTCAGGCTGCACTACAAACAGCATCAGAGAAGGGTCTCCGAACGCTGCAGAGGGGCCCTGCTCATGCAGGGGCACCCTCTCACATAGGAACCATGCACTCTGCCTTCAGGATTGATAAGGCCTGCCTTAGGAGTGACTTATAGGTTTATATGTGTGTATGTATTTAGTGATATAGGTAACCTATATCACAGTAAGGGTGCATGCACCACCTTACCCAGGCTGCAGTAGCAGACCTGTGGTGTCAGTTTGGATGGCCTTCCAGGGGTGGCATAATACATGCTGCAGCCCCTGGTAGGCCTCTGAGGTACCTATGCCCTTGGTACATAGTATACCATATACTAGGGACTTATAAGGGCACTCCAGATTCCAATCAGTGATGTCCCTAAGGCACATGGAAACCATTTTAGAGAGGAAGCAGCTAGGCTGGGGTTCTGATTAGCAGGGCCCCAGCCAGACTAATGTCGAAAAACAGTGAAGCATCAGCAAAAAGTGGGGGTACCGATGTGAAGCAGATCCTACTCTCCTACATTAAGCAAAAGGGTGCTGGCGCTTCTGGAAGCTCTAGACCCACAGGAGAGTTCCAATTTCTGCGCTAGGTACAGCGGGGTCTTGAAGTGGATGGCTTTGTGAGCCATGCATGCAATTTTTAACTGAATCCGAGCTTCATAGGGAAGCCAATTCAGTTCACGCAAGTCAGGAGAGATGTGGTGGTATTTTTTAGTACCAGTTAAAAGCCTAGCAGCGGAATTGAGGGTAGCCCTAAGCGGAGCCATCCTCACTCTAGGCAGGCCACAGAGTGTTGCACTGCCATAGTCCAGCTTTGAGATCACTAATGCTTGAACTGCAGTCTTGAGGTCATGAGCCGGGAGGAAGGGTTTGAGTTTCCTAAGTAAGCTGAGTTGAAAGTTCGCTCCTTTGGTGAGGGAACTGATGTGCTTCTGCATGTTCAGGCTTTTGTCTAGAATGATACCCAGAGATGATGCCGAGTCCACGAGGTGTGGACTGCAGTTAAGAGCAGTTAGCTGATTAAGCCATTGTTCCATGACGAGGGATTGGTTGTGGGGTGAGATCAGTAGGAATTCCGTTTTAAGAGCATTAAGCTTCAGGTGATTGCGTGTCAGCCAGCTTTGTGTTTCCAGCAGGACTGAGTTGAGGGACTGGATGTCTTCAGGGAGGTGATCTTCAGGTATAGTTGGGTATCATCCGCATACATATGATAACAAATTCTGGATGATTTTAAAATTTCCGTCAGAGGCTCCATGAACAGGTTAAAGAGCGTGGGGGACAAAGCTGAACCTTGTGGAACACCCAGGGTGACTGGTGCAGGGTGGGACAAGGATTGGTCCACCTTGAAACATTGGGATCTGTTCTGAAGGAACGAAGAGAACCAGCTTAAAACCGGCCCCGATAGCCCCATCCTATGTTCTAGGAGGTGAATTAAGTGATCATGTTTGACAGTGTCAAAAGCTGACGAAAGGTCAAGAAGGATCAGTATGCACGACTCATTGTGATCCAGCATTCTGAGCGCATCGTCCACGATGTGCGTAAGCGCCGACTCTGTGCTATGACCTGTGCGGAAGCCAGATTGGCATTGGTCCAGGAGTTGGAAATGGTCAATGTGATGACAAAGTTGGGCGAGCACACATTTCTCCAGAAGTTTAGCCAAGGTGGGGATGTTAGTGATTGGTCGAAAGTTAAGAAGGTCCGTGGGATCCGCATTTGGTTTCTTGAGGATCGGGGTAACCTGACCTGATTTAAGGCAATCTGGGATCGCACCTTGCAAAAGCGAGGCATTGACGATCGTCGTCCAGAGAGTTAGTAAGGCGGATCTCACTTCAGGGAAAAGGTTCGATGGCAGAGGATCGTTGTAGTGATTGGAAGGTTTCAAGGTCCACAACATTTTGCGAATAGTGGGTTCATCCACAGTTTGGAACAAACTCCATGAGGCATTGTTTTTAGGGCTGGGGGGCTGTGAATGTTCTGAGACATTCGACTCTGAGGGGCATAGAGTGTTCAGCGGACCCCTCGAGAGGTGATCACATGCCGAGCGTAGTTCAGACTCGATCTTGGTGGTCTTATCCCTGAAGAAGACAGCAAATTCTTCACAGTTCGGCAGTGTCCCTTGACCCGGAGCCGAGAGGTTGGGATGATTATTGGATTGGGACTTGATGAGTTCGAATAGCTTTTTCGGACGGTTTTTTGCTTGATCTAGTTGAGTTCTAAAGAAGGTGGCCTTCGCGCATCTAATGCGTCTGTTGTATAAGCTTCGCAAGGATCTCAGGTGACAAAGATGTTCCAAGGAGGGATGGGCTCGCCACTTCCTTTCTGCAAGTCTTAATTTTCTTTTTCCGGCATTAAGACTGTCATTGAACCATGGTTTGGAGATTTTAGCAGAAACTCTTTTAAGTTGAAGTGGTGCCACTGAGTCAAGAACATGAGTCTTTAAGTTACTGCTTTAACATGTGTTTCAATCATAGTTGTGCTTTCAGTTAAGAAATGCAGTTCTTCAATCATAGTTGTGTTTTCAGTTAAGAAGTTCAGTGTTTCAATCATAGTTGTGCTTTCAGTTAAGAAATGCAGTTTTTCAATCATAGTTGTGCTTTCAGTTAAGAAATGCAGTTTTTTAATCATAGTTGTGCTTTCAGTTAAGAAGTTCAATTTTTGATATATGTAGGTGATGATAGTCAAAGGTCATGGGGTGGAATGTAGTGCTAGAGGCACTCTTGTGGTTTGACACCCAGTGATGACCTTTGACTACCATTATTTTAACTGACTTTAGTGTGTTATTTCATCCTAGCCTGGATGTACGACGGTCCTGCATATGCCTGCTTCTCTTAAAAGTTTCGTTCTTGTAATCTTGCAGTCTTTCAGTGGGAGCTGTCACAGAGTAGGATAGCCTTGCCAAGAATAGAACGTGTGGGATGTGCATTTGAAAGCGTGAGAGGGAGAGAGAGGTGTGGAATGTACTCTTTAATTTCGAAGTGCAGTGTTGTGGGCAGTGATGCACACGTGCTCGGTGTTGTACATTGAGAGATAAAGTATGTGATGCTATAGGACATTGAGAGATGAAGTATGTGAATCTATAAGCAGTTGTGCACAATTGTGCATTGTGTTGTACATTGGTGAGAATTATGAAGTTCTTACTATTGGCTTTGACATGGCCTCATGTCATCCTTTTTCCCTGGCTTTGCCTTGCTTCTGCTTTTCTGCGTGCACAGCAGTGCTTGCAAGTTGCTTGGGTTATTCACGTTCAAGGTCTTTCTGTTTTTGTGAGGGATTGTTTATGTAGTCTGAAAGGCTTTGTGAGCTTTGTTAAGATAGACGCTGGAACATGCGAGATTTGGAGAAGGGGACGTGAGAACTCCTTCCTGCCGTGGGAATGCTTGCTTGGAACCTGGCCAGTTCTGGTAAGATTCCTCTGGCCCGGGGGGAGGTCTTTCTCGAACCTTCTAGTGTGTTTAAAGCTGGGGGTTGTGGACTTAGAAACCGGGAGTTTTGGACTCCGAGCGAGGACGGACGCGTCTATCTCGGAGCGTGGACCCTGGTTGCTGAGGCTCTCAAACCCCGGCTGTTTTAACTTCCCTAGTCAGGAGTGGGTGAGATGCGGTGTTTGCACCAAGTGATGTATTGAGTTTTGATTATTGCCATTGTGATGTGAGCCAGTGGCTGTGATCATTTGATGTGTGAGTGAGTGTGTTTTCTTTGTGATGTGTAAGTGAGTCAAGGTGCACCTCCAAAGTACTCATTTGATGTATATATAGCTTTCTGATCTCTTGCAGGACGTCCAGTATATTTACTTGAGTCTTATCTCATATTATTTGCTGCTTGTTTATTAATCAGTATTATTCATGCATTTAGGTTATTATTGCTTGCATATAAACATATATAAATTTCTGCATTTGGCATCTGGGAAAGCCTTTCTGTTAGAGAGCATTGTGTGAAATAAAACCCCAAGCCTTATTCTAAAAGAGAGAGTCCTTGCATTTTGTAAAATAAAACCCTTTTCTAAAGGTGCTGTGTTAAAGTCTTGCTTCGCCGGGAGTTGTACAATCGTGTAGGAGCTGTATTATCTGATAGGCGAAATCAAGACAAACACTAAACCTTTAATGGGTTCCGGAGTAGCGTGCTACTCGCCCCCCCAAAAAAAAAAAAGCACTTCAACACCCCATCAGGGGTAACAAGCGCTATATAAATGCAAACCTTTTCCCTCTTCTATCCCTCCGCTATCCTTCTCAATCCAAATTACTGACTAATATCCACCACTCAAATTACTTTCATATTTCATTATACTAATTCACCACTAATCCTTATGGGTTCCGGAGTAGCGTGCTACTCGCCAAGAAAGTGCTTCAACACCCCATTAGGGGTACCAAGCGCTATATAAATGCTAACCTTTTTTCCCTCTTCTATCCCTCCGCTATCCTTCTCAATCCAAATAACTGACTAATATCCACCACTCAAACTACTTTCATATTTCACTATACTAATTTCACCACTAATCCTTTATGGGTTCCGGAGTAGCCTGCTAGTCGCCGAAAAAAGCGCTTTAACACCCCATCAGGGGTAACAAGCGCTATATAAATGCAAACCTTTTTCCCCTCTTCTATCCCTCCGCTATCCTTCTGAATCTAAATAACTGACTAACCTATCCACCACTCAAATTACTTTCATATTTCACTATACTAGCTCAACACTAATCCATTATGGGTTCCCGAGTAGCGTGCTACTCACCGAAAAAGAGCTTTGACGCCTCGTCAGGGGTAGTAAGCGCTATATAAATGCAATTACAATCAGAACATGAAAACAAAGGAGTGTACTCCAGGTAGTTCTTAGTATTGAAAAAGTGTCAAACAAACCAACATCATCCAATATAAGATCTCTGATTTCTCAACAAATACATTCTCAGACTAAAATTCAGGATGCTGGCCATTCACCAGATTTCTCCACACATGAAAAGGAATGATTGGCTTTGTTCCATGGATCTACAAGACACGTATTTCCACATTCCAGTTGCTGATCAACACGGGATAAACCTGAGATTTCTTGTACAAGACATTCACTCACTATCAGTACTCTGTCCTTTCATTCAGACTGAAATCTGCATGTCAGTTGTCGCAGCTCATTTAAGAAGGAAAAGAATATTTGTTTACCTGTACTCAGATGACTGGCTCATAAAAGCAGACTCACAGCAAAAGGTAGCTAAAGACTTCAAAACCACTGCCAGATGGCTGAAGAGGCTAGGCTTGAATATCAACATGGAAAAGTCCATTCCAGTACCGTCCAATGTCTTACATATTTGAGAGTGAAAAGAGATGTAAAAAGAAAAACCGTGTATCCTTAGAAAGAAATAGTTGCATCGGTCCGGAAGAAATGCTTTGAGTTGAGATGAAACACCACTCTTATGGCTCAAAAGTCACATCCTTCGTAGGATCTATGACATCCTGCCTATACATTCTTTCAAACACAAGTCTGTTTATGAGACCCCTGCAGCAGTGTCTCAAAGATCAGTGGTCATGGAAGATACAATTAGGAGGACCATATAATCCTCACAGCCTAGGCAGCAAAATCACTAGCATGGTGGTTGAACAAACAGAATCTACAGAAAGGGGTATTCTTCCGGTAAAAAATTCCAAACTCGGCCATAGTGACAGATGCTTCTCTGTCAGGATGGGGAGCCCATGCAAATCAACCGAGGATCCAAGGTTGTAGTCAGCAAAGTAAAAGACATGCCATAATAAACTATTTGAACTGACAGCATTACACCTTGCCCTCAAAGCATTTCACCCTTTCTGAAATCAAAAAACATCACGTTTTAAATGGACAATACCATGCATTACACCAACAAGCAAGGGGGTACAAGATCAAGACAGCTGTTTCTTCAAGCACAAAACGTGCCATTGGGCCTTATCCATAGGGATCATGCTGATAAGAATACATATCCCAGGTACTCAGAACCAGGAAGCAGATTTTTTCAGTCGACATCACAAGGAAAACTATGAATAGGTCCTGAACGAAGAAGTTGTACAAAACAAGTTTAGTGAATGGGGGTTTCCAACATTAGGCATATTCATCAAGGCAAAAAAGCCATAACGATGAGACTTCATATCCAGGGCACCAGAACGGGACTCAATGGGCAATGCCCTTTTTTAATCAGTTGGTCAATACAATTTGTCTACAACTTTCCTCTGATCCCACCGATACCATCAGTGATTGTGAAGCTATGTAAATCAAAAATGAAAATGTTCCTAAAGCACGAGATTGGCAATGATGGTGGTGAAACCCTGACTTTTTAGGTTTGTCAATCACATAACATAGAAGTCTACCTTTCAGACCAAATATTCTTGAGGGAGAGGTGTGGCAGTGTCCAGGGCAGCTGACTCCGGAGCGCATGGCTCATGGTTCGATCCCGGCCGCAGCTCAGCTCAGCACCAATAGCTCACTTACTCTCCCCGACGGCCCCCAGCGCCTTGAGACCCTTAGGGGTGAGTAGTTTGCGCTTTACAAATACCAGATTTAGATTGAAATCTTCTGACCAGACTTTTGGGCCAAATCCAACACCCGATCCTACAATCCTTGAATTTGGCAGCACAGACGTCTGAATCTTCCTCAGGAATGCTTTGAGATACTGAAGGAGGCAAAACAGCCATCAACAATACCATGCTATGCACTAAAATAGAAGATATTCTGCATCTGGTACAACAGTAAAGGACATGATCCTATTTCATGCCAAGAAGAAGTGATGCTACCTTATGTGCAGTATCTAGACAAATCAAATCTAGACATCTCTTCTATACAAGCCCACCTGGCAACTATACTCGGCAGCAAGTTGCATTCTTTACAATTTCTATAATTAAAGATTTTGTGCAAGTACTCAAGAAGTCTTTACCACCAGTGAATAGCCCATCTATACCATTGGAACTCAAATTAGTACTGTCAAGATTGTTGAGATCATCTTTTGAACCTATTCATTGAGCAACTTTGCAGTCTCATAGAAAACTGCCTTTTTAAATGTTGTAACCCCAGTAAGACAGATCAGCAAGTCACAGCAGTAGAATTGTTTACTATTTTCCATTACAATAGGATAGGAGCTCACCTTTTATTCTGACCTAAATTGGTGTCTGATTTCCACATCAATGAGACTATTCCCTTACCAACTTTCTTTTCTAATCTGACTGCAGAAGCAGGAAAAGCTCTTACCTCATGCCTCACGAGCTACAGTTTTATCAAGAGAAAACCAAAGATATTAGTAAAATGAAACAGTTACATGTACATTTTGACCACATTAGATAACTGCTGGCCACTTCCAAATGATCCATTTTGAGATGGATAGTGGTTTGTATTTCTTTGTAACCAGCTTTTAAACAAGCCACTATCGGAACACCCAAAGCTCTCTCCAAAAGAGGGAAAGTGACTTCTACAGCATGGATAATAAATGTTCCTAGTTCTGACATCTGTAAAGTCACAACATGGAAGTCAGTACATACATTTACTAAACAAGATTGTCGGTGTCCAAGGTGGCAATGGTGTAAGTCGCATTATTGAGAGCTCTGGGCGTACCACCTTGCCCGACAAGCATATGCCAACATCCTGCACATCGATGCACATCTGAAGGAGGAGCAGCCCGACAAGTGGCTCCAAGGCAATAGAGGGGCCTTCAAGTGCTGATTATAGTGTGATGCTGAGTTAGCTGGAGGGCCAGGAACAAGCCTGAAGCATAGGTGAGGCCTGGTGAAGTGAGGAGTGGAGCGCCCTGGGGAGCTGATGAGAGGCTAAGGCTTGGCAGATGGCTCTGGAGCTCCACCCCTTGTACAGCAGAACAGGGAGTCAGCAGAGGTCTCCCACCTGTGGCGGGGGCCTGCCTGCCACCCTGTGATGGTTAGAGACATTGCAATGGCGGCGTGGAGGCGTGCTCGGCTCTCACGTCTGGAGAGACTGACCCTGTGCCTGGAGGAAGCCATGTGGAGCAGAGGTGGCGCTCGAGATTTACCTTGGGTATCCCTGTGTACGCAGTCTCTGAAGGGAGCGGCTGGTGCCCAGACATGTCATGTGGCCTGGATTGGGCACTGCGAGGACGTGCCCCCGACAAATACAGAGCTCTGGACCCCCTCCCAACAACCGTCAGCTAGGAGGACGACGGTGCAATTCTCGCCGTGGGCATGCGTGGTCTGCTGCAGCGTGAACGACCCTTAGGCAGAAACAGGTTCACTGGGTGGAAGCAATCCTCGGGTGGCGCCCCGGGAGTCCGGCTGCACAGGCTTATAATGTGAAGGACTCTGTGGGCTGAAGGGAAGCGGGGGACCCTGGAAGTTGGACTCGCAACACTGCTAGAAAGAGCACACGCAAGGTGATATCAAGGAGCACGCAGGGGATGCTCACACTGACTTGCCTGCTCTTTGCCCCACAATTGGGGGCATGGGCTACGTGCCCCGAGGGGTCATGGGAGCTATACGCATACATCCCCCTATAAGTGCCAAGATGGCTACGTCTTCTGAAGCCCCCCCTCAACATGGTGAACCCTAAAGTTTCTAAACAAATGGGGCTGAAACATGCCAGATCAAGCCTCCACATCTACTGCCTTGGTGGACTCCCTGATGCAGGTGGGCTCTACTTTGGAGAAACACACAAGTACATTTGAACAAATACTGCAAGCCATTTGAGACTCAAAGTTGGCCCTAAGATCAACAATAGATGAGGTAGCTCTTGAAGTGGGGATGCTGAGGTTGGTCCACAGGAAGTTGGTTACCCGAGGTGAAAATAACAAATCGTCACTCACATCGTTAAGACCTACTGTCCAAGAGCTCCAATCTCAAGTGTCACAATTGAAAGATGAGGTCCGGACCTTGCCGATTAGAGTGGAGATTGCAGTGGGGTGTTCACAACGGAACAACAGCCGCAAGGTTGGCAGAGATTCCCAGCATGGAACTATTTCTCGAGTAATGGCTGAAAATCGTTGTAGCAGGCAAAAAGCAACCTTCTAACTGATTGAGAGGGCACATCGAGTGCCAGGAAGTTTGTACCCCGCCCCGGGGCATCACCACAGCCGTGGTGGCGTGTCTTTTCAGTTATTGAGACAGGGACTTCATTTTGCAACTCTCCAGAATTAAAGGACCTTTGCGGATTGATAACAATGTAATAAACTTTTTTCCTGAACACACATCTAAGGTCCAGTATCTAAGAAGCTCCTACGTGGGGGTGAAGAAACAGCTACATCAGATGGTATGCAGTTGTGCCCTGATGTACCATGCTATACTGAGGAGGAAACTCTGTTCTTCCAAACATATCAGGAGGCTTGGAATTGGCTACACTCTAAAGGAGTAGTGGTTTCCCCAGACGAACATGGTTCATGAGCTGGCTAGTCCATATGACCACCCACAGAAAATATAGGAACAGGAGACCAAAAAGCAGACCCACAAAAGAGCAGGTGGTTCATGATAGGGCCCGAGTACTGATCGAGGTCCTGACTAGAGTCAAACACAAATGGACTCAACACCGTCTGGGAAAGAATGGAGCTCGGACTCAGAAAGAACAGACACAGGCAACACGGACCTGGACACTCCAGGGAGACTAGTCATGACACCAAGAGCTGCAGACACTATCATATAGGGCACAACGGAGGGGCACTGATGCAGAGTAGGGATGCCTTGCCGCCCCTTGCACATCATGGACATAGGTTATGTCATACTCTAGCATCTGTCAGATGTAGGGGGCGGGGAGTAACATCACAATGGAGCAGAATTACAACCAATATGAGACTAAGCAGACACCAGTCACATACAGCCATAGACTTGGTTGCACCAACGGACACAAACCATTCCTTCCCTGAAGTCGTTATGCAAGTGGCGGGGAGCCAGTTGCTATTTTGCCGGGGTTGAGGGAGTTGGGATTGTTAATGTGCATATTGTTCTATGGCTGTCTCTTTTTTTTCCCCCATATTCCTTTCCGACCTCATGGAGTGCGGGTGCAGGGCACAATGCAGGCCTGTTAACTATGAAGCACATTTGAAATGACATGTGACAGTGAGTGTTAGACAACAACAGGTACTACTGTGCTATAGTATGATGACATGGAATGTGAGGGGCATAGCCACAACTGTCAAACAACACAAACTATACACATCCTTAAAGTGTTGACAAATCGATATAGCTTATATACAAGAAACACACATGAATGCAGTGTAATTACAAATATTGAAGAGGAAATGGAAGGGTCAGGTAATAGGTACCACACATTGGCAGGCGGATAGCTTCGACAAACCCGTATGTGGTCAAAAACAGTCGGATAGATCGATAGGGTAGATTTGTGGTTATGGAGGGGTGTTAGATGAAGCTCCACTGACTTTGGGAGCGATTTACGCTCTGAACCCCTAACCCCCTCGATGTTCCGTGATGCGACCACTCACAGTATAAGGGAGGTGGCTTTTACTGTGTGCCCAACTTAGAGCTGTACAGATCTACTCCACTGCTTCAGGGAACATCCCACGGCTGAGTCACGGGCCACCTCCATGACTGGATGAAAACCTGGGACTTGTAGGATGCATGGAGGATTATGCACCCAACCCAGATGAAATATTCCTTTTATTTCGCATTACACAAACTTCATACTAGGTTGGACTTATTCTTATGCAGCCCTCACCTGGCCCCACAGGTTGTAAACATTGAGTACCTAGGCGTACATTGTCAGATCATAGTCCAGTGAAATTGACTGTGGGCTATGGGCTGACTTAGGACAAGGATCCTGACTTGGTACCTAAATGTTCGAGCATTCCTGGACATGGGTCAAGTACACGGTTGGTAGTGTGATTACTGACTGTTTTGCAGGGAACAAGGGGACAGCCCTTGATGGGTTAGTGAAATGGTAAGCCTTGAAGGTGGTGGTGAAGGGCATATGTATAAAGACTGCATACAGAGTCTGACAGGTGCTGAGCAGGGGCATTCTGAAAACTGAGTGAGTGATCAAGGAGGCGGCATTGCAGCTTGAATGAAGCAGGGGGATACCCACTCCCTATAGGACTTGAGAGGGAAGAACAGGGATGTTTTTGACAGACTGGGTGGGTGGACTTTTGAGAACGCCTGGCAAGGCAGCATGAGGAGGGAGACAAATCAGGGTGATTGTTGGCTTGGTAATTGAGATCTAAGGCTACTAGGACACTTATAGGTGCTATTTGAAATGCACAAGGTAGAACACTTAACACTTAATCACTTAACTGGTATCAACTCATTCTTTGCAGATTCTGGAATCCAGGGTGCCAGGTCTCTTCCCATCGGCCTCCCTTTAGGGGACCAGGAGGGATTTGTCCCAGTTGAACCATAGCCCGGAGGCTGAACCAAAGGTGGTCAGGATCTGGCACACACAGGATCCCATGATGGAGGGTTGAGATGAAAACAAAAGGACATCGCCTGCGTAAAGGGCAATCCTGTCTTCCATTGCCCGAGTCAAAACCCCATACTTGTGCGTCACAACATACCCAGGCTGCCAGGGGCTCTATGGCTAGGGCAAATAAACGAAGCGACAAAGGGAAATCCTGTCTGGTACCCTGTTGGATGGGAAATTTCAGAGATGGCTCCATTTACGCTCACCTGGGCCCGAGGAGTTGCATAGAGGACCTTAATGTAGGATCAATATCGTGGGTCAAAGCCTATTTTAAGTAATACCTATTCCCTGAAGGACCAATGCAGAGTGGCAAAAGCCTTCTGTAAATCAATGAGCATGAGTACTGCTGAGCCACCCAGGGAGTGGAAGTGAGTCAATGCCAGATGAACCCATCTAATACAGTGTGGTTTACTCCAATGCAGGATGAAGCTGCACTGGTCTGGATGGACCAGGCAGGTCAAATCTTTCAGAAGGCGAATAGCCAGCACCTTAGCATAAAGTTTGACCTCTGTATTAATGAGTGAGATTGGGAGATAAGAAGCACAGCGATCCCAAGGGAGGCCCGGTTTTGGTAGGTCTACAACCATTGCCAGGTCTATCTCTAGTGGGAAGCTCTCCTTGGCAGCGGATTCTATGAACAGGTGCAGGATAGGGGGAAGGATCTTTGAGTGGAGCTTGCAGTAGTACTACACTAGAAATCCATCCGGCACTGGAGTTCTACCTGGCTTAAGTCACTGGCGCATGGTCAGGTACCCCCGCAGGAGGATGTGAGAGGCAGTGGTGGACAGCAGGTCAGGAGCTGGGAGTAGAAAATAGTTGATGCAAGACAATGAACAGTGCGCTGCCTATTCATGTGTGTAACCCTGTTGATTGGGATTCCAAATTCTCCAAACGTTGCTGAGAACTAAGCCATTTGCCCAGTCTGCTAGGCCATTCCTAGTCATTTGTGGAGCTCCGGCAGATCTCTACAAGTCTCAGTCTGTCAGGATGTCGTTGAAGTCGCCCCCAACAATTTGTTATCCTCTGTGACAGAGCAAGGACAAGCTCCTGAAGAGTCGTCCGTGTGGGCAAGCTAACACGGAGGGGATATATACACATACTGGTACTCTCCAGGATCACATATCACCCTTGCGTATCATGGGAGACTCTGGACACCAGTACACACAAAAGAAGGGGTGAGGGTACGGACTCACCTAAACTGAACCCCCTATCAATACTTAGTACACCAGAAGGAGTAGGGTGTAATAAAAATATCTATGTCTCGTGATGGCACGTGCTGTGTGTGCTAATACTACCCTCACTCATACGAATGTGTGACATGCTTCATCATAGGGCTGCTTACAATAAACCCTGGCGTAGCCACGCACACGGTGGAGCAATAGGGTGGGGGAAGACAATACAACACAGAGAGAAACAATTTATTTCACAGTGGCTGCGAACGGCGGTAGTGAAAGTGCAGTGTGATGCGAGTTAAAACTAGCTCGGAAGTGTCGCTGTGCCTAAGACTTTATTCCTGGACCCTCCGGCCAGGGTTAAAAACGTGAAGGATGGTGGTGATTGGGAGATACAATGTGCTCCTAACACCCCTCCTTTACTGCCAGGTGGTCGACATGTTTCGGCCGTATGTGTGTGCCCCCACGTATAGGGTCACGCCGGCCTTCCTCAGGACTCTACCTGTCCCAGTACTAAAATACTCTCACCTCCATTTGAGATAAGAGAATGTCTAAAAACCTGTAGTTCCGTATCGAGGGATTTCCTCTAGGATAGTAGTGGAATTACTATAAGGGATAAGGGATCAACAGTACAATAGGAGAAAAATGGAGAAAAGAGAAGAAACAAGCAGTTAGGAGTAGTCTTCTCTCTTGTACATTACAAGCTTGGTGTATAATAATCTATCTACACATGAGTATACTCTAGTGTATCATTATTGCCCCAAGTAAGACCGTTGGTGCCTCACCCTCCTTGTATTCACGTTGTCAAGGTACGTAAAAATGGAGGTTCAGTTAATTAAACAAGTTAGTTTGTCTTCTCTAAACATAAATGCCAGCGTTGCATACATCATGCTCTAGTCAGAACAGTCCATCCAATGCCCAATAGGGGTCCGGTGCGTGCCTACTCACAGAGTTTCACCCTATTTCAAGTTTGAACTGGCGGTGGGCAAGGAGAGACCCCCTCTAGTCACACTCTTTATCACGGGAAAAGAAATCACAGGGAGAGAGATAATCATGTTATTAATCACCAAATGGCATGATTAGGTACAGTAACACAATAAGCAGAGGTCCTCTAGGTGTATAGCCCCCTCATGTAAAGGCCATTAGTTGTCCCACTTTAATCCCAAAGTACATGCTAGGACAGTACTGTAGGCGTAAGCAACCTTTCTTAATAGTAGTAATCACGGCTGATCTAGAAGGAAGGAAGGCCGGTATGACCCTATACGTGGGGGCACACACATACGGCCGAAACATGTCGACCACCTGGCAGTAAAGATGAGGTGTTAGGAGCACATTGTATCTCCCAATCACCACCATCCTTCATGTTTTTAACCCTGGCCGGAGGGTCCAGGAATAAAGTCTTAGGCACAGCGACATTTCCGAGCTAGTTTTAACTCACATCACACTGCACTTTCCCTACCGTCGTTCTCAGCCACTGTGAAATAAATTGTTTCTCTCTGTGATGTATTGTCTTCCCCCACCCTATTGCTCCACCCCGTGCGTGGCTACGCCGGGGTGTATTGTAAGCAGCCCTATGATGAAGCATGTCACACATTCGTGTGAGTGAGGGCAGTATTAGCACACACAGCACGTGCCATCACAAGACTCTGGACACCACCAGGGACATGGCCTTGTAAAGAAGTATGGCAACCCCTCTCAAGCCCTGGGAATACCTGGCATGGAACACCCTGTCATAACCCCACCAGGCAAGAAATAGGAAGCTAGTACCCTGCAGGTGCGTTTCCTGCAGCATCAGAATTGTCAGGTTGTGTCAATCTACAAATTGCATCACCGCCCCTCTCCTAATGCGGTCCAGTAGCCCATCATTACTGTGAATGTATGCACAGTAGCAGTGGAAAGCGATTTCGGTATGGAACAGGAAGAGGTTTGTGGGTTCCAGCCATTTGAAGGACCATGTGATGATGTTGCCTGTAAAGAAGCTTGGAGAATTTGTTGTGTGAGCTTGCAAGATATTATTGTATTGGAGAGAGCCGTAAAATGACAAAAATAAACAATGTAATAAAACATGTTGAACAGATCCCACCACCAAACTATCCCTCCCCACCCTAACTTCCCCCCGTGAAAAAGCATCTGTCACTCAAACTCCTCAATTAAGAACGGATTAAACTCGAGATAAGTGTAGTTAGGTGGTGAAGTCGGTTATCCTTTCAGCGGCTCTACCTACGGAGCGATAAAGAAGTAGAACAGCTGTAGGATTCAACTGTGCTGGCGTGCAAAGTTCAAGTTTGTTGAACGGGCCCCGGCGGTGCCCCCCATCATTCGTCTAGGAGACCACTCTAATCATCGGGTGACTTTTGTCGGCATTAGTGTCCGGGAGCATCTCCTGGGACTTGGGCTCGTCAGTGTCCACCCATGCCTGGGTGTCTCCATCTGAATCCGTGTAGTACTCTACATCCCATGGGCCCTGCTTCTGGTGTTTGGATCATTTCTGAGGTCTCATCCCAGCCTGTACCCCAGATTTCGGCCTCCATGGTGCCAGGGGATCACCTGATTGCCAGTTTGGGGACTGGTGCATTACGAGTGGGCGCCTTTACATCAGCAAAGTACATGCTTCCTCCAGCGTACCGAAAAAGTACGATTTAGAGTTATGAAGCACCTGCAGTCGTGCAGGGTAGAGAAGCATGTATTGAAGATTCATGGTCTGGAGTTTCTGCTTCACCTGGTCATATGATTTCTGTTGTGATTGAATGTGCAATCCGGAAAGATCATGATGTGTCCCGAATGATACAGTAGCTGTCCTTTCACTCTTGCCCCCCTTTAGAATCGCAACCCTGTCCCTGTAGTTCAAGAATTTTTTTCTATTATGGGGTGGTAGGGAATCACGTATAATCCAAAGCGATGACCCCATTACGGAAGACGCAACCAGGTTGCGGTCAAATTATTATGTAATTTCAATTGGCAATGCCGGCGTCGGGAAGGACGGCCTCTGGAGAGCCGAATCTTGATTTTTAAGGGCAGCAACTGGGTGAAGAAGTCCAGCGTGAATATGGAGACAGTTGGGGCTGCGGAATCAATTATACGCCATCCACAGGATTAAAGCATGAGCGAAGCAATCCAGCATGGGTCTGGAGGCAGATGAGCTGCTGAATCAAGTGAGCTCCCTGCTCAGTGCACTTGATTCAGCAGCTCCATGACATGATAATTTGACCACAACCCGGTCGCGTCTTCTCCGATGCGGTCATCACTATGGATTATACGCGATTCCTTACCAGTTCACTTGGACGTAAAGGCACACCTTTGATACTTTGACTGATCTACTCTGGTTTGAGGAGTTATTTTCAATTTCTACCTTTTGTGGACTCCTTCCCATTACAGCACTCACCGAACTCTCTGTAACCCAGTCCTGCTGATGGCCTGAATTGCTTACAGGTTGAAACACCGTCGACCACTCAGCCCAACCTTGGGCGTTTTTATGGTTCCTTAAATCAGTGGATTATTTCTTGTACTACTACTATACTGTTTTGTAACCATTCTTCAAATCATATTTTATGGCCGTTTTCCGCGGTTCCTCACATTACTTCACCTGTCACTTGCGCTGTTCACTTCCTGCACGAGCACTTATGTGCACACAAATGTTTGTGTTACACCCACATACAATGTAATAGTGCTGATATAACTACTGCTGTCTATAGATTTTTTTTAATACAGACCGCTCTACACGTCTCATACAAATCTTTGTTGTCTCCCTTTCTATCCTTGCAACTGTAATTGATGTTTCTCATTTTATGAAATTGCCTACTAAATATTACCTGTTGAGACATTGTTGATTGCTATACTTGATCGACCCAGGTCTTGACTGGGTTTATGGGTTATCTCCCGGGGTCTTTCCTTTTTTTCATGGACCTAGCATGCCAGGAGATGGAGCTTTTCATGGACTTCAAACCCTAAATTTTTATGATGAGTGTAGACAATTACTCGATGTAAAGCCCCCTCTAGGGAATGTCACTAGCAAGCAAAATTATTTTTGATTACCAATGATTCCTTATCTGATATGGTGTAATTCTGTTCCGCAGCTGCTAGGTTCTTTGACAAGAATGCTACAGGACGCACAGCTTCAGTCAAGATACGCAGCCACCACGGTAGACAGTATATTTTGATCAGTATGCCTTAAGATGGGAGCAGTAGTGAAGATGGATTAGAATTGATCAAGTACTTCTTGCCGAGCAGCACCCCGCTGGAATGGAGTTCCTTTTCTGGTTAGTTCTACGATAGAAGCTGCCACTGTAGAGAAGGATTCAAGGACATGTTGATAAAGTGGGCAAATCCTAAGAACCTTTGTATAGCCTTTACATTGGGGGTTTAGACCATTCCACAATTGCATCCACTTTTTAAGGATCCATGCTGATTCTTTTATCTGAAAGGACAAATCCCAGGAAATATACTGAGCGAACTTCAAATATGCAGTGGGCTCATCTCAAAACTTCAAAAAATTAGGATTTCATTTAGATGGATAATGAGAAAGGTGTCCAAACTGTCTCTAAGAGTGGCATTCCGTAGATGTTGAAAGGAGGTGGGTGGATTCTGCAAGCCAAATGGCATGACCATTCTTTACCCGCCTTGGTAAAGGGTACCAATTCTTTACTATAATGTTATTTAATTCTCGGCAGTCCATACATGTGTAATGTTGTGATATGTGCTGGGCGTTAGGACCGGCACATGAGGCTAAGAGTTGGGAGGAGAGCCGGGTGGCGGAAGAGGAGGAGCGAGGGCAGTTAGGTTAGAGCGGGGATACGAAGGTAGTGGGTGCACATGAATAAAGCTCCCCTCATTAAGAACAGTGTCTGTGTCATTTGTATTGGCGCAGCGACACTACAACTGGCGACGACGGTGGTTGAAATCTTTGCCTGCCTACCTGTATCCTGGCGTGCGCTCCGCTGCCTCGGAGCTGTGCTGAGTAGCGGACCAGGTGCCCACCCCGGTCGCGTTGTGCCCCGCTGTGTTTGCTGTTCGCTCTGCTGCCTCGGAGCTGGGAAGTCCGCCGCCGCGCACTGGGAGTCCACCCCAGTCGCGTGTATCCTGAGAGGTGATTTGGCGTTGCAGCGACCCGGGAGCCCACCCCGGTCGGGTGTGCAGAGGAGGCGGCACGGTCTACTGATCGTGACCCGGGAGCCCACCCCGGTCGTGTGCTCTGGGCTGCAGGTGCCGTGTTCGGATGCCGTCTGTGGAGGAGTGCGGGGTCCACTGCTGTGCCTGGTAATTGAAGTCGTCTCCTGCTGGGTGCTGGAGGCTGTCTGTTCCCGAGCTGCTACTCCCTCTGATTGAATCCAGCTCGAAATCTCGCGAGGGGCGAGATTTCACCGGCGGCCATCTTTAAGTCCGGCGCCTCAACCAATCCCCTGCGAGGAGTGCCCGGCGGCCATTTTGAGGTCAGGCGTCTGCTGAAAATTTCAACAAGCCTTGGTACATGACTGTCGGAGGAGCTATCAGGTGCCTTATCTTACGTTACAAGGCCATATTAATGGACTGCTCTTTTCATAGGTGCCCTGCTATTGACCCTACTCTATAGCATAACTGAAGAGTGGCGCTAACGGTGGCATTTCTTTTTAACCGAGTGGCAGGCGCTGTGAGGGTTCCTGTGGTTCGACTGTCTATCACAAAGCATTTGCCCCACCACATTCAGACTCGATGTCTGGATCGTCAACGTCAAGGCAGAGTCATGCCTCTGCTAGCGCCAGCACCAGGCCGGAGTCACCTACGTCCACAGCGCAAATGGGTGGACACAGATTTGGCTTGCTCGGAGTCCCTTTTCTACGCCCGCCGGAACCCTTGGTCCTCATATCGGGGGGAGGTATGGGCCTTCGCTGGCAGGAATGGTTAGAAGACTTCGAAGACTTCATGAAAGGGTCTCATGTGACCGAGGAGGAACAGCAACTGATTGCATTACGCAATTTAATCGGGAAAGATGTTGGTCAGATTATAAAGGAGCTTCCGGCTGACGCTGCTTCGTCCTATGCCAATGTGCGTGACGCACTAAACAGAACATTTCTTCACAAACGGAACGTTGACTATGAAAAATATACATTCAACCTGGCGTCTCAAGAAAAAGACGAGCCCATGAGTACTTTCATCACGCGACTTCGACGCTTGGCCCGCTACTGTGAATTTGACTCTTTCTCGACAGAAGACGCCCTTCGCCTGCGAATCATAGAAAGATGCCAGTCTGAGTCGTTACGCAGACGTCTACTAAAGAAAAGCTACTCTCTGGATGAGATCGAAGAAATGACGCGAGTACATGATCAGGCAGAAGAACATGCCAAGAAAATGGAAACTGGAAGAGGCGAAAAACGTGAACAAGCATTTCGGCTCCAATCCCGCAACACCAAGAGGTCTTCCCCTGCAAAGCAACGATCATCCAGACCCAAAGTTCAGTCACATTATACAAGTCGTCGGCGTCGCAGTTCTAGCCGGACTGATAAACGACAGGAGCGCCAACTTAAATGCTATCGTTGTGGATATGACTTCCTCACACGGAGACCTGCCCTGCATTAGGCCAAAATGCAGGAAGTGTGGCCGGGACAACCACTTTGAGAACGTCTGTGGAGCTCCTCCCAAAGACACCCACAGAGACAATTACAGACAATCCAGACAGTCTAACACTCGCCATCATGCCAAAGCCGTGTGGGACTACAGAGATTCTTCCACTGGTTCTTCACAGTCCAGCCGTCAGTCTCATGGGACATATCGATCCCGTCGATCACAATCTCGTGAGTCGAGGTCGCTGTCACCAATATCGCAAGACAGTGATGAGTACGTCTGCATGGTTGCGGATCCGGATCGGTTGAAGAAATACCCGCGACTAGATCTTAAAATGGACACGCACTTGGCCAAATTTGTTCTGGATAGTGGAGCATCTCTCAACTATATTTCAGTTGCAGAATACAAGAAAATGAGTCCACCACCACACTTGCATAAAGCCAACGTGCGGGTATACACTTGGATGTCAAAGAAACCACTTCCTTGTTTAGGACACTTCCCGACTAATCTCACATACAAGGACAGAACTTTTCCGGCCAACATTCATGTCATTGATGGTCCTGAAGCAGATTGTCTTCTTAGCTTGCCCACGGCGGAACGACTTCGACTAGTAGAAAGTTTGTATAAAGTCGATGATGAACCTGACATAGTTCACAAGTTTCCGAAGTTATTCACCGGACTTGGAAAGATGGCTCATTGCCAAGTTCAATTGCATATAAATGAACGTGTGACTCCTATAGCACAACATCACAGGAAAATTCCATTTCACCTTCAACAGTCTGTAGAGGAGGAACTGCAGGATCTTCTCCAGGCTGACATCATTGAGAGAACGTCAGGACCCACTCCCTGGGTCTCTCCAGTGGTCGTTGTGCCTAAGAAGGGCTCACCTGGCAAAGTGCGCCTCTGTGTAGATATGAGGGCACCCCACACTGCCATTGAAAGAGAAAGACACCCGGGGCCTCATATTAGCGACATGATTGCGTCACTCAATGGTGCGCAAAAATATTCTCCAAATTTGATTTGATTTGATTTGTCGACTTATATAGCGCACATATGCCCGAAGGCGTCTTGGCGCTGGGTTTGGCAGGACATATGAGGTGATGGGATTGAGCGATGCGTTATGGGTTTTCAGAGCTCAGTCGGAGAAGAGCCAAGTTTTCAGTAGTCTTCTGAAGGACATGAGTGAGGTACTGTTTTTTATCGGCATTGGCAAACGGTTCCAAGTTTTTGCTGTTCCCAATATGAAACTTCTTCCTCCCCAGCGAACCTGCCTGTACTTGGGTAATTGTAGCAGTATTAAGTGAGAGGATCTGAGATTTCTGGCTGGTACGTACCATTTCAAGTTCGATCTCAGATATAGTGGTCTTTTACCCTGAAGTGCCTTATAGGCCAGACATTGTGATTTGAAAATAATTCTCTTCCCCACTTGGAGCCAGTGAAGGGCTCTCAATCTATGGGAGATTGCTTCATGTTTTGGGACACCCAGTATCAATCTGGTGGCGGCGTTCTGCAGACGCTGCAGTTTTTGTAGATACTGGGATTGTAGCCCTACATATAGGGCGTTTCCGTAGTCCAATCTCGAAAGGGCCAATGATGTCACCAACGTCTTTAATGCTTCCGGGGGTATGAAAGGACGAATCTTTCTGATCATCTTTAAGATCCCCCAGAAGGTGGATGAAAGCTTATTGATTTGACCGTCAAATATCAGCTTGTCATCAAAGACCACACCTAGGTTCTTGACCTTGGAGACTGGCATCGGACAGTCTCCAAGGTTATCTGGCCACCATCTTGGTGACCAGAAAGACGGGTCAGAGCCCAGTATCAGGACCTCCGTTTTTTCTCCGTTTAGTTTTAGGCAGTTAGTCTACATCCAGGTGTTTACTTGTGACATGCAATTGTTAAAACGATCAGCTGTCGCGTCCACATTATTTGACACTGACACAACCACCTGGGTGTCGTCAGCATAAGAGACCACCGAGAAGCCACATTGCCTAATAATCGAGGCTAACGGAGTCACATAAATATTAAAAAGTGTGGGGCTCAGAGAGGAGCCCTGAGGTACACCACACGGCAGTTCAAATGATTTGGATATGGAACCTCCCAGTTCTACTGAGAAAGTTCTGCCGGTTAGATAGGATGCAAGAAGATTGAGGGCGGATTCCTGAAAACCCAGCTCCGTCAATCTTAACAAGGGCTATCACCAGTTGGAACTTCACGAAAAATCGAGATATATCACCACATTCTCGACTCATCAAGGCCTGTTCAGATACAAAAGACTCAGCTTTGGGGTCTCTTCTGCCGCTGAGATTTTTCAGGAGGCCATCAGAAAGGTAATTCATCACATTCCCAACACTCTAAACTACAGTGACGACATCCTAGTCTATGGAGCAACAATGCAAGAACACGACACAGCGCTGGACCGAGTCTATCATGCTCTATTAGAGGCTAATCTCACTTTAAATAAAGACAAATGCGAATTCCACAAATCCACATTAAAATTCTTCGGACACATTTTCTCAGGCGCCGGAATGAAACCAGATCCAGAAAAGATTGCCGCTCTGAATGACACCCCAGGCCGCGAGATGGGAGGATGTACGTTCCTTCTTAGGCATGACGAGCTACTGTGCACGCTATATCAGGGACTATGCCACTATCAGTTACCCCCTGAGAAAGCTGACCAAACAAGGACGCCCATTTCAATGGACCACGAGATGTGATCAAGCCTTTCATGAAATCAAAGCTGCGGTTGAATCTGCCAACAATCTTGCATACTTCAATCCTAGAAGAAAAACTGAAATCACTGAAATCACTGTGGATGCGAGTCCCGTAGGACTGGGAGCGATATTAGCTCAATATGACAGAGAGAGTGATCAACGGTATATTGTAGCATATGCCAGTTGGAGTCTCACGGACACAGAGAGAGCTTACTCCCAGCCTGAAAAGGAAAGCCTGGCGGTAGTCTGGGCCTGTGAACATTTTCACATTTTCATCTACGGGAAACACTTCACACTTATCACGGATCACCAGGCCCTGATAACCATCTTTGGAAATCCCCGAGCCAAAATGCCACCTAGAATAGAGCGCTGGGGCATCCGCCTTCAAGAATATACTTATACTATCATTCACAAGCCGGGAAAAGCTGCAAATCCTGCTGATTATATGTCCCAACATCCCAAGGCAACGTCCAAATCCAATCCATCATTAGCTGAGGAATACATCCATTTTGTAGTGGCTCAAGCCAAACCACCCGCAGTCCCTCTGGAGGCCATCTTTGACGCTACCAATGAAGATGCCACACTACAAAATGTAAAACATCGCATTCAAACAAACAGTTGGAGGCATTTGGAAGAATCCGGACAGAGTGAACAGATTGACAGTCAGGAACTGTCCTCTTTCAGGCATGTGAAGGATGAATTGTCCATCACCTCAGATGGTCTTATACTAAGAGACAAACGGATCATCATCCCGAAACAGTTGCGCCAAGGAGTCATCAACCTAGCGCATGAAGGGCACAGAGGTATTGTAGCCACGAAGAGAGCGCTGCGGGAACGGGTCTGGTTCCCTATGCTGGATCAGTTGGTGGAACTTACACTGAAAGACTGCCCACAGTGTCAGCTAGTAAGTCGAGAGGATCCACCTGCGCCGCTTCAAATGTCTGAACTGCCGGATGGCGTGTGGCATCAGGTCGCAATGGACTTCTTTGGACCGCTACAATCTGGCAAGTATATCCTGGTCATAATGGATGAATACTCACGCTTCCCAATTGTGCACCTCATAACGTCAACCAAAGCCGCCACCACTATACCGGTATTTGATGAGGTTTTCGCAGCATGGGGCATACCAAAGGTAGTAAAAACAGATAATGGCCCACCATTCAATGGGCAAGACTTCGCTGAATTTGCCAAGCACCTCAATTTCAGACACCGGAAGATCACTCCTTTGTGGCCCCAGGCCAATGGAATGGTGGAAAGATTTATGGCCACTCTAAAGAAGACCATCCAGCAGGCAGAACTTTCAAAGTGTGATGTGCAAGTGGCTCTAAATGAAGTATTACGCGCCTATCGAACCACACCGCATACTACCACAGGCAAATGTCCGGCAACATTAATGTTGGGTCGCACAGTGCGCACCAGAATACCAACTTGGGAAGATGCAGCTAGTGGTTTGTCTCAAGACTCTGAGCACGAAGAATTAGCAGCCACAGACAAACTGAAAAAGGAGAAGATGAAGGAATATGCAGACCGAAGGAGAAAAGCTGCACAGCCATCCATCCATGAGGGAGACTGGGTATTGGTGCGACAAGAACAACAGAGAAAAGCAGACTGTCGATATCATGCATGCCCACTGCTGGTGACAAAACAAAAAGGGACCATGATTACAGCTGCGTCGGAGAACAAGAGGATCACAAGGAACGTGACGCATTTTCAGAAAAGTAACGCCCCAATGTCCGAGAAGCATTGACTGCACCTCACAGTGTGGCAACAGGAGATGCACCTGAGTCGATAAGTGATCATCGACCCTACACGTCTCCTGACGAAAGGGAACAGGTGGCTCAAGAGGCTCATCTCCGGCCGCAACGAACTCATCGAAGACCAGTTCACCTGATTGAAGAACTGTAACTATGTTGTTTTATATTATTGTTTAATTTGCATGCACGGACACATCTAAAATAGTTAAAATTGTTTAAGAAGGGGGAATATGTAATGTTGTGATATGTGCTGGGTGTTAGGACCGGCACATGAGGCTAAGAGGTGGGAGGAGAGCCGGGTGGCGGAAGAGGAGGAGCAAGGGAAGTTAGGTTAGAGCGGGGATACGAAGGTAGTGGGTGCACGTGAATAAAGCTCCCCTCATTAAGAACAGTGTCTGTGTCATTTGTATTGGCGCAGCGACACTACAACATGGTCTCAGCTCCCAAATGAATTTCGGAACGTTTCTGGATTATTATTTTAATTTTCAGTTGTGTTCAAATTACAACATTTCGATAACGGGTGTAATGGTGGGCTCCAATCTATGGAAAACAGTGTCCCTTGCAGGTAACAAATTGAACTGTACTTCTGAAGATTTCCAATTTATTGCCGGGTTATGTTTTCATAACCAAGAGCTTGTCAAAATGATACAAAAGGTGAAAGTATCAATAAAATCAAAGCAAATTTTTTCACAATATTCTAGATCAATAGCAATTACGAGCTCTGACGTCTAGTCACACATTTCCTCTGAAGTTAACAGTGTGCCATCTATGCCATGGATGGGTTAAGGGGTTTATTTTCTTCTTGTGGGTGTATCAGGAAGATGATCCACTTGAAGATCCATAAAACTGTCTGCTGTTCCTGAATCATCAGTGCTATTCTCATTGTTTTCATGGGCACTAGTCCCATTGGTATCATCAGCTCTATTCTCATTGTTATCATGGGCACTAGTCCCATGGTTATCAGTGCTATTCTCATTGTTGGCATGGGCACTTGTCCCATTGGTATCATCAGTGCTATTCTCATTGTTGGCATCAGCACTAGTCCCATTGGTATCACCAGCACTATTCTCATTGTTGTCATGGGCACTAGTTCCATTGGTATCATCAGTGCTATTCTCATTGTTGTCATGGGCACTAGTCCCATGGTTATCAGTGCTATTCTCATTGTTAGTATTTAGGAAGACAAGGGTGCCCCAATATGTGAACCTGGGGTAATATGTAGTTTAAAGGAACAATGGTTCTAGAGTGGCCTAAAGGGTCCAAGGGGAAGTAACCCTGTAGAGGGCACTGAGGTAAGTAAAGGAATAGAAGCTTAATTCATAAAAGAGAGCAGTAGGAAATATAACGAGGGACATATAGGTCAATGTATGACAAGTATTTATTATACAATGAAGGTATTCAGGTGCTCACACAGTAAGTGACAATAAGCGTGACGTGAGAAGTGAGGGTGAACTTAAAATAATGACATCGCATTGACAACAGAAATAGAAGCTCCTTTAAAGATTTTTACAAAGTGTAAGGAGTTCATGTTGTAGGGGGTCGACTGACGTTTCGAACTCAATTATTCGAGTTCATCTTCAGGACAAAAAGTGTGAGCAACTTGAATTGAGCTGAAGAAAGGATGTAATTAATATCCTTGGTAAGGCGTCTGCGTAGCGCTGTACTTCTTAAGGTGACCGGGATAGCCTGCGAACTAATGCGCGTTTTGGTGGGGCCCGGTAGGGGGGAAAACAAACTTGGTTTGCTGGGAGCAATTGCTTAAACACCTTCGCCGCTAAATGGCAATGTGCTGTGCCGGGGAATTAATTAAATTGGCCGGTCACAGTTCAGTAAATGGAGGCCTGGGAGATGAAAGGAGCGTGTCCTGCTCAAAGGAAAAACCGCGATTGTTGGCATCGGCACTAGTCCCATTGGTATCACCAGCGCTATTCTCATTGTTGTCATGGGCACTAGTTCCATTGGTATCATCAGTGCTATTCTCATTGTTGTCATGGGCACTAGTCCCATGGTTATCAGTGCTATTCTCATTGTTGGCATCGGCACTCGTCCCATTGTTATCATCAGTGCTATTCTCATTGTTGTCATGGGCACTAGTCCCATGGTTATCAGTGCTATTCTCATTGTTGTCATGGGCACTAGTCCCATTGTTATCATCAGTGCTATTCTCATTTTTGGCATCGGCACTAGTCCCATTGTTATCATCAGTGCTATTCTCATTGTTGGCATCGGCACTAGTCCCATTGTTATCATCAGTGCTATTCTCATTGTTGGCATCGGCACTAGTCCCATTGTTATCATCAGTGCTATTCTCATTGTTGTCAGGAGCACTAGTCCCATTGGTATCATCAGCGCTATTCTCATTGGTGTCATGGGCACTAGTCCCATGGTTATCAGTGCTATTCTCATTGTTGGCATCGGCACTAGTCCCATTGTTATCATCAGTGCTATTCTCATTGTTGGCATCAGCACTAGTCCCATTGTTATCATCAATGCTATTCTCATTGTTGGCATCGGCACTAGTTCCATTGTTATCATCAGTGCTATTCTCATTGTTTGCATCGGCACTAGTCCCATTGGTATCATCAGTGCTATTCTCATTGTTGTCATGGGCACTAGTCCCATTGGTATCATCAGCGCTATTCTCATTGTTGTCATGGGCACTAGTCCCATGGTTATCAGTGCTATTCTCTTTGTTGGCATCGGCACTAGTCACCTTGGTATCATCAGTGCTATTCTCATTGTTGCCATCGGCACAAGTCCCATTGGTATCATCAGCGCTATTCTCATTGTTGGCATGGGCACTAGTCCCATTGGTATCATCAGTGCTATTCTCATTGTTGGCATCGGCACTAGTCCCATTGGTATCATCAGTGTTATTCTCATTGTTGTCATTGGCACTAGTCCCATTGTTATCACCAGTGCTATTCTCATTGTTGGCATCAGCACTAGTCCCATTGTTATCATCAGTGCTATTCTCATTGTTGGCATCAGCACTAGTCCCATTATTATCATCAATGCTATTCTCATTGTTGGCATCGGCACTAGTTCCATTGTTATCATCAGTGCTATTCTCATTGTTTGCATCGGCACTAGTCCCATTGGTATCATCAGTGCTATTCTCATTGTTGTCATGGGCACTAGTCCCATTGGTATCATCAGCGCTATTCTCATTGTTGTCATGGGCACTAGTCCCATGGTTATCAGTGCTATTCTCATTGTTGGCATCGGCACTAGTCCCATTGGTATCATCAGTGCTATTCTCATTGTTGGTATCGGCACTAGTCCCATTGGTATCATCAGCGCTATTCTCATTGTTGTCATGGGCACTAGTCCCATTGGTATCATCAGTGCTATTCTCATTGTTGGCATCAGCACTAGTCCCATTGGTATCATCAGCTATTCTCATTGTTGTCATGGGCACTAGTCCAATGGTTATCAGTGCTATTCTCATTGTTGGCATCGGCACTAGTTCCATTGTTATCATCAGTGCTATTCTCATTGTTTGCATCGACACTAGTCCCATTGGTATCATCAGTGCTATTCTCATTGTTGTCATGGGCACTAGTCCCATTGGTATCATCAGCGCTATTCTCATTGTTGTCATGGGCACTAGTCCCATGGTTATCAGTGCTATTCTCATTGTTGGCATCGGCTGATGACGGCTGAATAGCCAGAAACCAGTCCCAGGATGCTTGTTTCCGGTCCAGGGAAGACATGGCTTGGCAGTTCGGGCTGGACTGTTCCCATGAGGCACAGGGTCAGACTGATTTGCATATGGCCATGTCTGAACTGGGGTGGCGGAGTGAGCTAAAGAATGATGATGGATTAAACCCAGATCAGTTGACTGGGGGTGAGTGTTTGATTAGCTCAAACGCTCCGTCCATCATCCCCTTTGGTATCGCTTTGTTCGCCCTAAGTTGGCAGGGTATGCCCAGACGTGGGTCCCTTGCTCACTTTAGCACTGGATTCAAGCTAGCCTGGCTGATGACGGCTGAATAGCCAGAAACCAGTCCCAGGATGCTTGTTTCCGGTCCAGGGAAGACATGGCTTGGCAGTTCGGGCTGGACTGTTCCCATGAGGCACAGGGTCAGACTGATTTGCATATGGCCATGTCTGAACTGGGGTGGCGGAGTGAGCTAAAGAATGGTGATGGATTAAACCCAGATCAGTTGACTGGGGGTGAGTGTTTGATTAGCTCAAACGCTCCGTCCATCCTCCCCTTTGGTATCGCTTTGTTCGCCCTAAGTTGGCAGGGTATGCCCAGACGTGGGTCCCTTGCTCACTTTGCCACTGGTTTCAAGCTAGCCTGGCTGATGACGGCTGAATAGCCAGAAACCAGTCCCAGGATGCTTGTTTCCGGTCCAGGGAAGACATGGCTTGGCAGTTCGGGCTGGACTGTTCCCATGAGGCACAGGGTCAGACTGATTTGCATATGGCCATGTCTGAACTGGGGTGGCGGAGTGAGATAAAGAATGATGATGGATTAAACCCAGATCAGTTGACTGGGGGTGAGTGTTTGATTAGCTCAAACGATCCGTCCATCATCCCCTTTGGTATCGCTTTGTTCGCCCTAAGTTGGCAGGGTATGCCCAGACGTGGGTCCCTTGCTCACTTTGCCACTGGTTTCAAGCTAGCCTGGCTGATGATGGCTGAATAGCCAGAAACCAGTCCCAGGATGCTTGTTTCCGGTCCAGGGAAGACATGGCTTGGCAGTTCGGGCTGGACTGTTCTCATGAGGCACAGGGTCAGACTGATTTGCATATGGCCATGTCTGAACTTGGGTGGCGGAGTGAGCTAAAGAATGATGATGGATTAAACCCAGATCAGTTGACTGGGGGTGAGTGTTTGATTAGCTCAAACGCTCCGTCCATCATCCCCTTTGGTATCGCTTTGTCCGCCCTAAGTTGGCAGGGTATGCCCAGACGTGGGTCCCTTGCTCACTTTACCACTGGATTCAAGCTAGCCTGGCTGATGACGGCTGAATAGCCAGAAACCAGTCCCAGGATGCTTGTTTCCGGTCCAGGGAAGACATGGCTTGGCAGTTCGGGCTGGACTGTTCCCATGAGGCACAGGGTCAGACTGATTTGCATATGGCCATGTCTGAACTGGGGTGGCTGGAGTGAGATAAAGAATGATGATGGATTAAACCCAGATCAGTTGACTGGGGGTGAGTGTTTGATTAGCTCAAACGCTCCGTCCATCCTCCCTTTGGTATCGCTTTGTTCGCCCTAAGTTGGCAGGGTATGCCCAGACGTGGGTCCCTTGCTCACTTTGCCACTGGTTTCAAGCTAGCCTGGCTGATGACGGCTGAATAGCCAGAAACCAGTCCCAGGATGCTTGTTTCCGGTCCAGGGAAGACATGGCTTGGCAGTTCGGGCTGGACTGTTCCCATGAGGCACAGGGTCAGACTGATTTGCATATGGCCATGTCTGAACTGGGGTGGCGGAGTGAGCTAAAGAATGATGATGGATTAAACCCAAATCAGTTGACTGGGGGGTGAGTGTTTGATTAGCTCAAACGCTCCGTCCATCATCCCCTTTGGTATCGCTTTGTTCGCCCTAAGTTGGCAGGGTATGCCCAGACGTGGGTCCCTTGCTCACTTTACCACTGGATTCAAGCTAGCCTGGCTGATGACGGCTGAATAGCCAGAAACCAGTCCCAGGATGCTTGTTTCCGGTCCAGGGAAGACATGGCTTGGCAGTTCGGGCTGGACTGTTCCCATGAGGCACAGGGTCAGACTGATTGCATATGGCCATGTCTGAACTGGGGTGGCGGAGTGAGCTAAAGAATGATGATGGATTAAACCCAGATCAGTTGACTGGGGGTGAGTGTTTGATTAGCTCAAACGCTCCGTCCATCATCCCTTTGGTATCGCATTGGTATAATCAGCGCTATTCTCATTGTTGGCATCGGCACTAGTCCCATTGGTATCATCAGTGCTATTCTCATTGTTGGCATCGGCACTAGTCCCATTGGTATCATCAGCTATTCTCATTGTTGTCATGGGCACTGGTCCAATGGTTATCAGTGCTATTCTCATTGTTGGCATCGGCACTAGTCCCATTGTTATCATCAGTGCTATTCTCATTGTTGGCATCGGCACTAGTCCCATTGGTATCACCAGCGCTATTCTCATTGTTGTCATGGGCACTAGTTCCATTGGTATCATCAGTGCTATTCTCATTGTTGTCATGGGCACTAGTCCCATGGTTATCAGTGCTATTCTCATTGATGGCATCGGCACTCGTCCCATTGTTATCAGTGCTATTCTCATTGTTGTCATGGGCACTAGTCCCATGGTTATCAGTGCTATTCTCATTGTTGTCATGGGCACTAGTCCCATTGTTATCATCAGTGCTATTCTCATTTTTGGCATCGGCACTAGTCCCATTGTTATCATCAGTGCTATTCTCATTGTTGGCATTGGCACTAGTCCCATTGTTATCATCAGTGCTATTCTCATTGTTGGCATCAGCACTAGTCCCATTGTTATCATCAGTGCTATTCTCATTGTTGTCAGGAGCACTAGTCCCATTGGTATCATCAGCACTATTCTCATTGGTGTCATGGGCACTAGTCCCATGGTTATCAGTGCTATTCTCATTGTTGTCATGGGCACTAGTCCCATTGTTATCACCAGTGCTATTCTCATTGTTGGCATCGACACTAGTGCCATTGTTATCATCAGTGCTATTCTCATTGTTGGCATCAGCACTAGTCCCATTGTTATCATCAATGCTATTCTCATTGTTGGCATCGGCACTAGTTCCATTGTTATCATCAGTGCTATTCTCATTGTTGTCATGGGCACTAGTCCCATTGGTATCATCAGCGCTATTCTCATTGTTGTCATGGGCACTAGTCCCATGGTTATCAGTGCTAATCTCATTGTTGGCATCGGCACTAGTCCCATTGGTATCATCAGTGCTATTCTCATTGTTGGTATCGGCACTAGTCCCATTGGTATCATCAGCGCTATTCTGATTGTTGTCATGGGCACTAGTCCCATTGGTATCATCAGTGCTATTCTCATTGTTGGCATCGGCACTAGTCCCATTGGTATCATCAGTGCTATTCTCATTGTTGGCATCAGCACTAGTCCCATTGGTATCATCAGCTATTCTCATTATTGTCATGGGCACTAGTCCAATGGTTATCAGTGCTATTATCATTGTTGGCATCGGCACTAGTTCCATTGTTATCATCAGTGCTATTCTCATTGTTTGCATCGGCACTAGTCCCATTGGAATCATCAGTGCTATTCTCATTGTTGTCATGGGCACTAGTCCCATTGGTATCATCAGCGCTATTCTCATTGTTGTCATGGGCACTAGTCCCATGGTTATCAGTGCTATTCTCATTGTTGGCATCGGCACTAGTCCCATTGGTATCATCAGTGCTATTCTCGTTGTTGGCATCAGCACTAGTCCCATTGGTATCATCAGCGCTATTCTCATTGTTGTCATGGGCACTAGTCCCATTGGTATCATCAGTGCTATTCTCATTGTTGGCCTCGGCACTAGTCCCATTGGTATCATCAGTGCTATTCTCATTGTTGGTATCGGCACTAGTCCCATTGGTATCATCAGCTATTCTCATTGTTGTCATGGGCACTAGTCCAATGGTTATCAGTGCTATTCTCATTGTTGGCATCGGCACTAGTCCCATTGGTATCATCAGTGCTATTCTCATTGTTGGCATCGGCACTAGTCCCATTGGTATCACCAGCGCTATTCTCATTGTTGTCATGGGCACTAGTTCCATTGGTATCATCAGTGCTATTCTCATTGTTGTCATGGGCACTAGTCCCATGGTTATCAGTGCTATTCTCATTGTTGGCATCGGCACTAGTCCCATTGTTATCATCAGTGCTATTCTCATTGTTGGCATCGGCACTAGTCCCATTGTTATCATCAGTGCTATTCTCATTGTTGTCATGGGCACTAGTCCCATTGTTATCATCAGTGCTATTCTCATTGTTGGCATCGGCACTAGTCCCATTGGTATCACCAGCGCTATTCTCATTGTTGTCATGGGCACTAGTTCCATTGGTATCATCAGTGCTATTCTCATTGTTGTCATGGGCACTAGTCCCATGGTTATCAGTGCTATTCTCATTGTTGGCATCGGCACTAGTCCCATTGTTATCATCAGTGCTATTCTCATTGTTGTCATGGGCACTAGTCCCATGGTTATCAGTGCTATTCTCATTGTTGTCATGGGCACTAGTCCCATTGTTATCATCAGTGCTATTCTCATTTTTGGCATCGGCACTAGTCCCATTGTTATCATCAGTGCTATTCTCATTGTTGGCATCGGCACTAGTCCCATTGTTATCATCAGTGCTATTCTCACTGTTGTCAGGAGCACTAGTCCCATTGGTATCATCAGCACTATTCTCACTGTTGTCAGGAGCACTAGTCCCATTGGTATCATCAGCACCATTCTCATTAGTGTCATGGGCACTAGTCCCATGGTTATCAGTGCTATTCTCATTGTTGTCATGGGCACTAGTCCCATTGTTATCACCAGTGCTATTCTCATTGTTGGCATCGGCACTAGTCCCATTGTTATCATCAGTGCTATTCTCATTGTTGGCATCAGCACTAGTCCCATTGTTATCATCAATGCTATTCTCATTGTTGGCATCGGCACTAGTTCCATTGTTATCATCAGTGCTATTCTCATTGTTTGCATCGGCACTAGTCCCATTGGTATCATCAGTGCTATTCTCATTGTTGTCATGGGCACTAGTCCCATTGGTATCATCAGCGCTATTCTCATTGTTGTCATGGGCACTAGTACCATGGTTATCAGTGCTATTCTCATTGTTGGCATCGGCACTAGTCCCATTGGTATCATCAGTGCTATTCTCATTGTTGGTATCGCACTAGTCCCATTGGTATCATCAGCGCTATTCTCATTGTTGTCATGGGCACTAGTCCCATTGGTATCATCAGTGCTATTCTCATTGTTGGCATCGGCACTAGTCCCATTGGTATCATCAGTGCTATTCTCATTGTTGGCATCAGCACTAGTCCCATTGGTATCATCAGCTATTCTCATTGTTGTCATGGGCACTAGTCCAATGGTTATCAGTGCTATTCTCATTGTTGGCATCGGCACTAGTTCCATTGTTATCATCAGTGCTATTCTCATTGTTTGAATCGGCACTAGTCCCATTGGTATCATCAGTGCTATTCTCATTGTTGTCATGGGCACTAGTCCCATTGGTATCATCAGCGCTATTCTCATTGTTGTCATGGGCACTAGTCCCATGGTTATCAGTGCTATTCTCATTGTTGGCATCGGCACTAGTCCCATTGGTATCATCAGTGCTATTCTCGTTGTTGGCATCAGCACTAGTCCCATTGGTATCATCAGCGCTATTCTCATTGTTGTCATGGGCACTAGTCCCATTGGTATCATCAGTGCTATTCTCATTGTTGGCATCGGCACTAGTCCCATTGGTATCATCAGTGCTATTCTCATTGTTGGCATCGGCACTAGTCCCATTGGTATCATCAGCTATTCTCATTGTTGTCATGGGCACTAGTCAAATGGTTATCAGTGCTATTCTCATTGTTGGCATCGGCACTAGTCCCATTGGTATCATCAGTGCTATTCTCATTGTTGGCATCGGCACTAGTCCCATTGGTATCACCAGCACTATTCTCATTGTTGTCATGGGCACTAGTTCCATTGGTATCATGAGTGCTATTCTCATTGTTGTCATGGGCACTAGTCCCATGGTTATCAGTGCTATTCTCATTGTTGGCATTGGCACTAGTCCCATTGTTATCATCAGTGCTATTCTCATTGTTGGCATCAGCACTAGTCCCATTGTTATCATCAGTGCTATTCTCATTGTTGTCATGGGCACTAGTCCCATTGTTATCATCAGTGCTATTCTCATTGTTGGCATCGGCACTAGTCCCATTGGTATCACCAGCGCTATTCTCATTGTTGTCATGGGCACTAGTTCCATTGGTATCATCAGTGCTATTCTCATTGTTGTCATGGGTACTAGTCCCATGGTTATCAGTGCTATTCTCATTGTTGGCATCGGCACTAGTCCCATTGTTATCATCAGTGCTATTCTCATTGTTGTCAGGAGCACTAGTACCATTGGTATCATCAGCACTATTCTCATTGGTGTCATGGGTACTAGTCCTATGGTTATCAGTGCTATTCTCATTGTTGTCATGGGCACTAGTCCCATTGTTATCACCAGTGCTATTCTCATTATTGGCATCGGCACTAGTCCCATTGTTATCATCAGTGCTATTCTCATTGTTGGCAAGAGCACTAGTCCCATTGTTATCAGCAATGCTATTCTCATTGTTGGTATCGGATCTAGTTCCATTGTTATCATCAGTGCTATTCTCATTGTTTGCATCGGCACTAGTCCCATTGGTATCATCAGTGCTATTCTCATTGTTGTCATGGGCACTAGTCCCATTGGTATCATCAGCGCTATTCTCATTGTTGTCATGGGCACTAGTCCCATGGTTATCAGTGCTATTCTCATTGTTGGCATCGGCACTAGTCACCTTGGGATCATCAGTGCTATTTCTCATTGTTGGCATCGGCACAAGTCCCATTGGTATCATCAGCGCTATTCTCATTGTTGTCATGGGCACTAGTCCCATTGGTATCATCAGTGCTATTCTCATTGTTGGCATCGACACTAGTCCCATTGGTATCATCAGTGCTATTCTCATTGTTGGCATCGGCACTAGTCCCATTGGTATCATCAGCTATTCTCATTGTTGTCATGGGCACTAGTCCAATGGTTATCAGTGCTATTCTCATTGTTGGCATTGGTACTAGTTCCATTGTTATCATCAATGCTATTCTCATTGTTTGCATCGGCACTAGTCCCATTGGTATCATCAGTGATATTCTCATTGTTGTCATGGGCACTAGTCCCTTTGGTATCATCAGCGCTATTCTCATTGTTGTCATGGGCACTAGTCCCATGGTTATCAGTGCTATTCTCATTGTTGGCATCGGCACTAGTCCCATTGGTATCATCAGTGCTATTCTCGTTGTTGGCATCGGCACTAGTCCCATTGGTATCATCAGCGCTATTCTCATTCTTGTCATGGGCACTAGTCCCATTGGTATCATCAGTGCTATTCTCATTGTTGGCATCGGCACTAGTCCCATTGGTATCATCAGTGCTATTCTCATTGTTGGCATCGGCACTAGTCCCATTGGTATCATCAGCTATTCTCATTGTGCCATGCGCACTAGTCCAATGGTTATCAGTGCTATTCTCATTGTTGGCATCAGCACTAGTCCCATTGTTATCATCAGTGCTATTCTCATTGTTGGCATCGGCACTAGTCCCATTGTTATCATCAGTGCTATTCTCATTGTTGTCATGGGCACTAGTCTCATGGTTTCAGTGCTATTCTCATTGCGGTCATGAGCAATAGTCCCATTGTTATCATCAGTGCTATTCTCATTGTTGGCATCGGCACTAGTCCCATTGTTATCATCAGTGCTATTCTCATTGTTGGCATCGGCACTAGTCCCATTGGTATCACCAGCGCTATTCTCATTGTTGTCATGGGCACTAGTTCCATTGGTATCATCAGTGCTATTCTCATTGTTGTCATGGGCACTAGTCCCATGGTTAACAGTGCTATTCTCATTGTTGGCATCGGCACTAGTCCCATTGTTATCATCAGTGCTATTCTCATTGTTGTCATGGGCACTAGTCCCATGGTTATCACTGCTATTCTCATTGTTGTCATGGGTACTAGTCCCATTGTTATCATCAGTGCTATTCTCATTGTTGGCATCGGCACTAGTCCCATTGTTATCATCAGTGCTATTCTCATTCTTGTCAGGAGCACTAGTCCCATTGGTATCATCAGAGCTATTCTCATTGGTGTCATGGGCACTAGTCCCATGGTTATCAGTGCTATTCTCATTGTTGTCATGGGCACTAGTCCCATTGTTATCACCAGTGCTATTCTCATTGTTGGCATCGGCACTAGTCCCATTGTTATCATCAGTGCTATTCTCATTGTTGGCATCAGCACTAGTCCCATTGTTATCATCAATGCTATTCTCATTGTTGGCATCGGCACTAGTTCCATTGTTATCATCAGTGCTATTCTCATTGTTTGCATCGGCACTAGTCCCATTGGTATCATCAGCACTATTCTCATTGTTGTCATGGGCACTAGTCCCATGGTGATCAGTGCTATTCTCATTGTTGGCATCGGCACTAGTCCAATTAGTATTATCAGTGCTATTCTCATTGTTGGCATCGGCACTAGTCCCATTGGTATCATCAGTGCTATTCTCATTGTTGGCATCGGCACTAGTCCCATTGGTATCATCAGTGCTATTCTCATTGTTGGCATCGGCACTAGTCCCATTGGTATCATCAGCTATTCTCATTGTTGTCATTGGCACTAGTCCAATGGTTATCATTGCTATGCTCATTGTTGGCATCGGCACTAGTTCCATTGTTATCATCAGTGCTATTCTCATTGTTTGCATCGGCACTAGTCCCATTGGTATCATCAGTGCTATTCTCATTGTCATGGGCACTAGTCCCATGGTTAACAGTGCTATTCTCATTGTTGGCATCGGCACTAGTCCCATTGGTATCATCAGTGCTATTCTCGTTGTTGGCATCGGCACTAGTCCCATTGGTATCATCAGCTATTCTCATTGTTGGCATCAGCACTAGTCCCATTGTTATCATCAATGCTATTCTCATTGTTGGCATCGGCACTAGTTCCATTGTTATCATCAGTGCTATTCTCATTGTTTGCATCGGCACTAGTCCCATTGGTATCATCAGCACTATTCTCATTGTTGTCATGGGCACTAGTCCCATGGTTATCAGTGCTATTCTCATTATTGGCATCAGCAGTAGTCCCATTGGTATCATCAGTGCTATTCTCGTTGTTGGCATCGGCACTAGTCCCATTGGTATCATCAGCGCTATTCTCATTGTTGTCATGGGCACTAGTCCCATTGGTATCATCAGTGCTATTCTCATTGTTGGCATCGGCACTAGTCCCATTGGTATCATCAGCTATTCTCATTGTTGTCATGGGCACTAGTCCAATGGTTATCAGTGCTATTCTCATTGTTGGCATCGGCACTAGTCCCATTGTTATCATCAGTGCTATTCTCATTGTTGGCATTGGCACTAGTCCCATTGGTATCACCAGCGCTATTCTCATTGTTGTCATGGGCCCTAGTTCCATTGGTATCATCAGTGCTATTCTCATTGTTGTCATGGGCACTAGTCCCATGGTTATCAGTGCTATTCTCATTGTTGGCATCGGCACTAGTCCCATTGTTATCAGTGCTATTCTCATTGTTGGCATCGGCACTAGTCCCATTGTTATCACCAGCGCTATTCTCATTGTTGTCATGGGCACTAGTTCCATTGGTATCATCAGTGCTATTCTCATTGTTGTCATGGGCACTAGTCCCATGGTGATCAGTGCTATTCTCATTGTTGGCATCGGCACTAGTCCCATTGGTATCATCAGTACTATTCTCGTTGTTGGCATCGGCACTAGTCCCATTGGTATCATCAGTGCTATTCTCATTGTTGTCATGGGCACTAGTCCCATTGGTATCATCAGTGCTATTCTCATTGTTGGCATCGGCACTAGTCCCATTGGTATCATCAGTGCTATTCTCATTGTTGGCATCGGCACTAGTCCCATTGGTATCATCAGCTATTCTCATTGTTGTCATGGGCACTAGTCCAATGGTTATCAGTGCTATTCTCATTGTTGGCATCGGCACTAGTCCCATTGGTATCATCAGTGCTATTCTCATTGTTGGCATCGGCACTAGTCCCATTGGTATCACCAGCGCTATTCTCATTGTTGTCATGGGCACTAGTTCCATTGGTATCATCAGTGCTATTCTCATTGTTGTCATGGGCACTAGTCCCATTGTTATCATCAGTGCTATTCTCATTGTTGGCATCGGCACTAGTCCCATTGGTATCATCAGTGCTATTCTCATTGTTGTCATGGGCACTAGTTCCATTGGTGTCATCAGTGCTTTTCTCATTGTTGTCATGGGCACTAGTCCCATGGTTATCAGTGCTATTCTCATTGTTGGCATCGGCACTCATCCCATTGTTATCATCAGTGCTATTCTCATTGTAATCATGGGCACTAGTCCCATGGTTATCAGTGCTATTCTCATTGTTGTCATGGGCACTAGTCCCATTGTTATCATCAGTGCTATTCTCATTGTTGGCATCAGCACTAGTCCCATTGTTATCATCAGTGCTATTCTCATTGTTGGCATCGGCACTAGTCCCATTGATATCATCAGTGCTATTCTCATTGTTGGTATCGGCACTAGTCCCATTGTTATCATCAGTGCTATTCTCATTGTTGTCAGGACCACTAGTCCCATTGGTATCATCAGCGCTATTCTCATTGTTGTCATGGGCACTAGTCCCATTGGTATCATCAGCGCTATTCTCATTGTTGGTATCGGCACTAGTCCCATTGGTATCATCAGTGCTATTCTCATTGTCGGCATCGGCATTAGTCCCATTGGTATCATCAACTATTCTCATTGTTGTCATGGGCACTAGTCCAATGGTTATCAGTGCTATTCTCATTGTTGGCATCGGCACTAGTCCCATTGGTATCATCAGTGCTATTCTCATTGTTGTCATGGGCACTAGTTCCATTGGAATCATCAGTGCTATTCTCATTGTTGTCATGGGCACTAGTCCCATGGTTATCAGTGCTATTCTCATTGTTGGCATCGGCACTAGTCCCATTGTTATCATCAGTGCTATTCTCATTGTTGGCATCGGCACTAGTCCCATTGTTATCATCAGTGCTATTCTCATTGTTGTCATGGGCACTAGTCCCATTGTTATCATCAGTGCTATTCTCATTGTTGGCATCGGCACTAGTCCCATTGGTATCACCAGCGCTATTCTCATTGTTGTCATGGGCACTAGTTCCATTGGTATCATCAGTGCTATTCTCATTGTTGTCATGGGCACTAGTCCCATGGTTATCAGTGCTATTCTCATTGTTGTCATCGGCACTAGTCCCATTGTTATCATCAGTGGTATTCTCATTGTTGGCATCGGCACTAGTCCCATTGTTATCATCAGTGCTATTGTCATTGTTGTCAGGAGCACTAGTCCCATTGGTATCATCAGCGCTATTCTCATTGGTGTCATGGGCACTAGTCCCATGGTTATCAGTGCTATTCTCATTGTTGTCATGGGCACTAGTCCCATTGTTATCACCAGTGCTATTCTCATTGTTGGCATCGGCACTAGTTCCATTGTTATCATCAGTGCTATTCTCATTGTTTGCATCAGCACTAGTCCCATTGGTATCATCAGTGCTATTCTCATTGTTGTCATGGGCACTAGTCCCATTGGTATCATCAGTGCTATTCTCTTTGTTGTCATGGGCACTAGTCCCATGGTTATCATCAGTGCTATTCTCATTGTTGTCATCGGCACTAGTCCCATTGTTATCATCAGTGCTATTCTCATTGTTGGCATCGGCACTAGTCCCATTGTTATCATCAGTGCTATTCTCATTGTTGTCAGGAGCACTAGTCCCATTGGTATCATCAGCGCTGTTCTCATTGGTGTCATGGGCACTAGTCCCATTGGTTATCAGTGCTATTCTCATTGTTGTCATGGGCACTAGTCCCATTGTTATCACCAGTGCTATTCTCATTGTTGGCATCGGCACTAGTTCCATTGTTATCATCAGTGCTATTCTCATTGTTTGCATCAGCACTAGTCCCATTGGTATCATCAGTGCTATTCTCATTGTTGTCATGGGCACTAGTCCCATTGGTATCATCAGCGCTATTCTCATTGTTGTCATGGGCACTAGTCCCATGGTTATCAGTGCTATTCTCATTGTTGGCATCGGCACTAGTCACCTTGGTATCATCAGTGCTATTCTCATTGTTGTCATGGGCACTAGTCCCATGGTTATCAGTGCTATTCTCATTGTTGGTATCGGCACTAGTCCCATTGGTATCATCAGTGCTATTCTCATTGTTGGCATCAGCACTAGTCCCATTGGTATCATCAGCGCTATTCTCATTGTTGTCATGGGTACTAGTCCCATTGGTATCATCAGTGCTATTCTCATTGTTGGCATCGGCACTAGTCCCATTGGTATCATCAGCTATTCTCATTGTTGTCATGGGCACTAGTACAATGGTTATCAGTGCTATTCTCATTGTTGGCATTGGCACTAGTCCCATTGGTATCACCAGCGCTATTCTCATTGTTGTCATGGGCACTAGTTCCATTGGTATCATCAGTGCTATTCTCATTGTTGTCATGGGCACTAGTCCCATGGTTATCAGTGCTATTCTCATTGTTGGCATCGGCACTAGTCCCATTGTTATCATCAGTGCTATTCTCATTGTTGGCATCGGCACTAGTCCCATTGTTATCATCAGTGCTATTCTCATTGTTGTCATGGGCACTAGTCCCATTGTTATCATCAGTGCTATTCTCATTGTTGGCATCGGCACTAGTCCCATTGGTATCACCAGCGCTATTCTCATTGTTGTCATGGGCACTAGTTCCATTGGTATCATCAGTGCTATTCTCATTGTTGTCAAGGGCACTAGTCCAATGGTTATCAGTGCTATTCTCATTTTTGGCATCGGCACTAGTCCCATTGTTATCATCAGTGCTATTCTCATTGTTGGCATCGGCACTAGTCCCATTGTTATCATCAGTGCTATTCTCATTGTTGGCATCGGCACTAGTCCCATTGTTATCATCAGTGCTATTCTCATTGTTGTCAGGAGCACTAGTCCCATTGGTATCATCAGCGCTATTCTCATTGTTGTCATGGGCACTAGTCACATTGGTATCATCAGTGCTATTCTCATTGTTGGCATCGGCACTAGTCCCATTGGTATCATCAGTGCTATTCCCATTGTTGGCATCGGCACTAGTCCCATTGTTATCATCAGTGCTATTGTGCCCATTGTTATCATCAGTGCTATTCTCATTGTTGGCATCGGCACTAGTCCCATTGG
The DNA here is from genome assembly GCA_963921515.1 of Calotriton arnoldi. Lineage (NCBI taxonomy): Eukaryota > Metazoa > Chordata > Amphibia > Caudata > Salamandridae > Calotriton > Calotriton arnoldi. Next base: position 33,658 of record CAWUFW010002560.1, on the reverse strand, counting down.
TATCACCAGCGCTATTCTCATTGTCATGGGCACTAGTTCCATTGGTATCATCAGTGCTATTCTCATTGTTGTCATGGGCACTAGTCCCATGGTTATCAGTGCTATTCTCATTGTTGTCATCGGCACTAGTCCCATTGTTATCATCAGTGCTATTCTCATTGTTGGCATCGGCACTAGTCCCATTGTTATCATCAGTGCTATTCTCATTGTTGTCAGGAGCACTAGTCCCATTGGTATCATCAGCGCTATTCTCATTGGTGTCATGGGCACTAGTCCCATGGTTATCAGTGCTATTCTCATTGTTGTCATGGGCACTAGTCCCATTGTTATCACCAGTGCTATTCTCATTGTTGGCATCGGCACTAGTCCCATTGTTATCATCAGTGCTATTCTCATTGTTGGCATCAGCACTAGTCCCATTGTTATCATCAATGCTATTCTCATTGTTGGCATCGGCACTAGTTCCATTGTTATCATCAGTGCTATTCTCATTGTTTGCATCGGCACTAGTCCCATTGGTATCATCAGTGCTATTCTCATTGTTGTCATGGGCACTAGTCCCATTGGTATCATCAACGCTATTCTCATTGTTGTCATGGGCACTAGTCCCATGGTTATCAGTGCTATTCTCATTGTTGGCATTGGCACTAGTCAAAATTGGTATCATCAGTGCTATTCTCATTGTTGGCATCGGCACTAGTCCCATTGGTATCATCAGCGCTATTCTCATTGTTGTCATGGGCACTAGTCCCATTGGTATCATCAGTGCTATTCTCATTGTTGGCATCGGCACTAGTCCCATTGGTATCATCAGCTATTCTCATTGTTGTCATGGGCACTAGTCCCATGGTTATCAGTGCTATTCTCATTGTTGGCATCGGCACTAGTTCCATTGTTATCATCAGTGCTATTCTCATTGTTTGCATCGGCACTAGTCCCATTGGTATCATCAGTGCTATTCTCATTGTTGTCATGGGCACTAGTCCCATTGGTATCATCAGCGCTATTCTCATTGTTGTCATGGGCACTAGTCCCATGGTTATCAGTGCTATTCTCATTGTTGGCATCGGCACTAGTCCCATTGGTATCATCAGTGCTATTCTCATTGTTGGCATCAGCACTAGTCCCATTGGTATCATCAGCGCTATTCTCATTGTTGTCATGGGCACTAGTCCCATTGGTATCATCAGTGCTATTCTCATTGTTGGCATCGGCACTACTCCCATTGGTATCATCAGCTATTCTCATTGTTGTCATGGGCACTAGTCCAATGGTTATCAGTGCTATTCTCATTATTGGCATCGGCACTAGTTCCATTGGTATCATCAGCGCTATTCTCATTGTTGTCATGGGCACTAGTCCCATTGTTATCATCAGTGCTATTCTCATTGTTGGCATCGGCACTAGTCCCATTGGTATCACCAGCGCTATTCTCATTGTTGTCATGGGCACTAGTTCCATTGGTATCATCAGTGCTATTCTCGTTTTCATCGGCACTAGTCCCATGGTTATCAGTGCTATTCTCATTGTTGGCATCGGCACTCGTCCCATTGTTATCATCAGTGCTATTCTCATTGTTGTCATGGGCACTAGTCCCATGGTTATCAGTGCTATTCACATTGTTGTCATGGGCACTAGTCCCATTGTTATCATCAGTGCTATTCTCATTTTTGGCATCGGCACTAGTCCCATTGTTATCATCAGTGCTATTCTCATTGTTGGCATCGGCACTAGTCCCATTGTTATCATCAGTGCTATTCTCATTGTTGGCATCGGCACTAGTCCCATTGTTATCATCAGTGCTATTCTCATTGTTGTCAGGAGCACTAGTCCCATTGGTATCATCAGGGCTATTCTCATTGTTGTCATGGGCACTAGTCCCATTGGTATCATCAGTGCTATTCTCATTGTTGGCATCGGCACTAGTCCCATTGGTATCATCAGTGCTATTCTCATTGTTGTCATGGGCACTAGTCCCATGGTTATCAGTGCTATTCTCATTGTTGTCATGTGCACTAGTCCCATTGTTATCATCAGTGCTATTCTCATTTTTGGCATCGGCACTAGTCCCATTGTTATCATCAGTGCTATTCTCATTGTTGGCATCGGCACAAGTCCCATTGCTATCATCAGTGCTATTCTCATTGTTGGCATCGGCACTAGTCCCATTGGTATCATCAGTGCTATTCTCATTGTTGTCATCGGCACTAGTCCCATTGTTATCATCAGTGCTATTCTCATTTTTGGCATCGGCACTAGTCCCATTGTTATCATCAGTGCTATTCTCATTGTTGGCATCGGCACTAGTCCCATTGTTATCATCAGTGGTATACTCATTGTTGGCATCGGCACTAGTCCCATTATTATCATCAGTGCTATTCTCATTGTTGTCAGTAGCACTAGTCCCATTGGTATCATCAGCGCTATTCTCATTGGTGTCATGGGCACTAATCCCATGGTTATCAGTGCTATTCTCATTGTTGTCATGGGCACTAGTCCCATTGTTATCACCAGTGCTATTCTCATTGTTGGCATCGGCACTAGTCCCATTGTTATCATCAGTGCTATTCTCATTGTTGGCATCGGCACTAGTCCCATTGTTATCATCAATGCTATTCTCATTGTTGGCATCGGCACTAGTTCCATTGTTATCATCAGTGCTATTCTCATTGTTTGCATCGGCACTAGTCCCATTGGTATCATCAGTGCTATTCTCATTGTTGTCATGGGCCCTAGTCCCATTGGTATCATCAGCTATTCTCATTGTTGTCATGGGCACTAGTCCCATGGTTATCAGTGCTATTCTCATTATTGGCATCGGTACTAGTTCCATTGTTATCATCAGTGCTATTCTCATTGTTTGCATCGGCACTAGTCCCATTGGTATCATCAGTGCTATTCTCATTGTTGTCATGGGCACTGGTCCTATTGGTATCATCAGCGCTATTCTCATTGTTGTCATGGGCACTAGTCCCATGGTTATCAGTGCTATTCTCATTGTTGGCATCAGCACTAGTCCCATTGTTATCATCAGTGCTATTCTCATTGTTGTCATGGGCACTAGTCCCATTGGTATCATCAGCACTATTCTCATTGTTGTCATGGGCACTAGTCCCATTGGTATCATCAGCGCTATTCTCATTGTTGGCATTGGCACTAGTCCAATTGGTATCATCAGTGCTATTCTCATTGTTGGCATCGGCACTAGTCCCATTGGTATCATCAGCGCTATTCTCATTGTTGTCATGGGCACTAGTCCCATTGGTATCATCAGTGCTATTCTCATTTTTGGCATCGGCACTAGTCCCATTGTTATCATCAGTGCTATTCTCATTTTTGGCATCGGCACTAGTCCCATTGTTATCATCAGTGCTATTCTCATTGTTGTCATGGGCACTAGTCCCATTGGTATCATCAGCGCTATTCTCATTGTTGTCATGGGCACTAGTCCCATGGTTATCAGTGCTATTCTCATTGTTGGCATCGGCACTAGTCCAATTGGTATCATCAGTGCTATTCTCATTGTTGGCATCGGCACTAGTCCCATTGGTATCATCAGCGCTATTCTCATTGTTGTCATGGGCACTAGTCCCATTGGTATCATCAGCGCTATTCTCATTGTTGGCATCGGCACTAGTCCCATTGGTTTCATCAGTGCTATTCTCATTGTTGGCATCGGCACTAGTCCCATTGGTATCATCAGCTATTCTCATTGTTGTCATGGGCACTAGTCCAATGGTTATCAGTGCTATTCTCATTGTTGGCATCGGCACTAGTTCCATTGTTATCATCAGTGCTATTCTCATTGTTGGCATCGGCACTAGTCCCATTGGTATCATCAGTGCTATTCTCATTGTTGTCATGGGCACTAGTCCCATTGGTATCATCAGTGCTATTCTCATTGTTGTCATGGGCACTAGTCCCATTGTTATCATCAGTGCTATTCTCATTGTTGGCATCGGCACTAGTCCCATTGGTATCATCAGTGCTATTCTCATTGTTGGCATCGGCACTAGTCCCATTGGTATCATCAGTGCTATTCTCATTGTTGTCATGGGCACTAGTCCCATTGGTATCATCAGTGCTATTCTCATTGTTGGCATCGGCACTAGTCCCATTGGTATCATCAGTGCTATTCTCATTGTTGGCATCGGCACTAGTCCCATTGGTATCATCAGTGCTATTCTCATTGTTGTCATGGGCACTAGTCCCATGGTTATCAGTGCTATTCTCATTGTTGGCATCGGCACTAGTCCCATTGTTATCATCAGTGCTATTCTCATTGTTGGCATCGGCACTAGTCCCATTGTTATCATCAGTGCTATTCTCATTGTTGGCATGGGCACTAGTCCCATTGTTATCATCAGTGCTATTCTCATTGTTGTCATGGGCACTAGTCCCATTGTTATCATCAGTGCTATTCTCATTGTTGGCATCGGCACTAGTCCCATTGGTATCATCAGTGCTATTCTCATTGTTGTCATGGAGCACTAGTCCCATTGGTATCATCAGCGCTATTCTCATTGTTGTCATGGGCACTAGTCCCATGGTATCATCAGTGCTATTCTCATTGTTGGCATCGGCACTAGTCCCATTGTTATCATCAGTGCTATTCTCATTGTTGGCATCAGCACTAGTCCCATTGTTATCATCAATGCTATTCTCATTGTTGGCATCAGCACTAGTCCCATTGTTATCATCAGTGCTATTCTCATTGTTTGCATCGGCACTAGTCCCATTGGTATCATCAGTGCTATTCTCATTGTTGTCATCGGCACTAGTCCCATTGGTATCATCAGCGCTATTCTCATTGTTGTCATGGGCACTAGTCCCATTGGTATCATCAGTGCTATTCTCATTGTTGGCATTGGCACTAGTCCCATTGGTATCATCAGTGCTATTCTCATTGTTGGCATCGGCACTAGTCCCATTGGTATCATCAGCGCTATTCTCATTGTTGTCATGGGCACTAGTCCCATTGGTATCATCAGTGCTATTCTAATTGTTGGCATTGGCACTAGTCCCATTGGTATCATCAGTGCTATTCTCATTGTTGGCATTGGCACTAGTCCCATTGGTATCATCAGTAATTCTCATTGTTGTCATGGGCACTAGTCCAATGGTTATCAGTGCTATTCTCATTGTTGGCATCGGCACTAGTTCCATTGTTATCATCAGTGCTATTCTCATTGTTTGCATCGGCACTACTCCCATTGGTATCATCAGTGATATTCTCATTGTTGTCATGGGCACTAGTCCCATTGGTATCATCAGCGCTATTCTCATTGTTGTCATGGGCACTAGTCCCATGGTTATCAGTGCTATTCTCATTGTTGGCATCAGCACTAGTCCCATTGGTATCATCAGTGCTATTCTCGTTGTTGGCATCGGCACTAGTCCCATTGGTATCATCAGCGCTATTCTCATTGTTGTCATGGGCACTAGTCCCATTGGTATCATCAGTGCTATTCTCATTGTTGGCATCAGCACTAGTCCCATTGGTATCATCAGTGCTATTCTCATTGTTGGCATCGGCACTAGTCCCATTGGTATCATCAGCTATTCTCATTATTGTCATGGGCACAAGTCCAATGGTTATCAGTGCTATTCTCATTGTTGGCATCAGCACTAGTCCCATTGTGATCAGTACTATTCTCATTGTTGGCATCGGCACTAGTCCCATTGTTATCATCAGTGCTATTCTCATTGTTGGCATCGGCACTAGTCCCATTGTTATCATCAGTGCTATTCTCATTATTGGCATCGGCACTATTCCCATTGTTATCATCAGTGCTATTCTCATTGTTGGCATCGGCACTAGTCCCATTGTTATCATCAGTGCTATTCTCATTGTTGGCATCGGCACTAGTCCCATTATTATCATCAGTGCTATTCTCATTGTTGGCATTGGCACTAGTCCCATTGTTATCATCAGTGCTATCCTCATTGTTGTCAGGAGCACTAGTCCCATTGGTATCATCAGCGCTAGTCTCATTATTGTCATGGGCACTAGTCCCATGGTTATCAGTGCTATTCTCATTGTTGTCATGGGCACTAGTCCCATTGTTATCATCAGTGCTATTCTCATTGTTGGCATCGGCACTAGTCCCATTGTTATCATCAGTGCTATTCTCATTATTGTCAGGAGCACTAGTCCCATTGGTATCATCAGCGCTATTCTCATTGTTGTCATGGGCACTAGTCCCATGGTTATCAGTACTATTCTCATTGTTGGCATGGGCACTAGTCCCATTGTTATCATCAGTGCTATTCTCATTGTTGGCATAAGCACTAGTCCCATTGTTATCAGTGCTATTCTCATTGTTGGCATCGGCACTAGTCCCATTGTTATCATCAGTGCTATTCTCATTGTTGGCATCGGCACTAGTTCCATTGTTATCATCAGTGCTATTGTCATTGTTTGCATCGGCACTAATCCCATCATCAGTGCTATTCTCATTGTTGGCATCGGCACTAGTCCCATTGGTATCATCAGTGCTATTCTCATTGTTGGCATCGGCACTAGTCCCATTGGTTTCATCAGTGCTATTCTCATTGTTGGCATCGGCACTAGTCCCATTGGTATCATCAGTGCTATTCTCATTGTTGTCATGGGCACTAGTCCCATGGTTTATCAGTGCTATTCTCATTGTTGGCATCGGCACTAGTCCCATTGGTATCATCAGTGCTATTCTCACATCCAGTTTGGCTATTCTCATTGTTGGCATGGGCACTAGTCCCATTGGTATCATCAGTGCTATTCTCATTGTTGGCATCGGCACTAGTCCCATTGGTATCATCAGTGCTATTCTCATTGTTGGCATCGGCACTAGTCCCATTGGTATCATCAGCGCTATTCTCATTGTTGTCATGGGCACTAGTCCCATTGGTATCATCAGTGCTATTCTCATTGTTGGCATCGGCACTAGTCCCATTGGTATCATCAGTGCTATTCTCATTGTTGGCATCGGCACTAGTCCCATTGGTATCATCAGCGCTATTCTCATTGTTGTCATGGGCACTAGTCCAATGGTTCATCAGTGCTATTCTCATTGTTGGCATCGGCACTAGTCCCATTGGTATCATCAGTGCTATTCTCATTGTTGGCATCGGCACTAGTCCCATTGGTATCATCAGTGCTATTCTCATTGTTGTCATGGGCACTAGTCCCATTGGTATCATCAGTGCTATTCTCATTGTTGGCATCGGCACTAGTCCCATTGGTATCATCAGTGCTATTCTCATTGTTGGCATCGGCACTAGTCCCATTGGTATCATCAGTGCTATTCTCATTGTTGTCATGGGCACTAGTCCCATTGGTATCATCAGTGCTATTCTCATTGTTGGCATCGGCACTAGTCCCATTGGTATCATCAGTGCTATTCTCATTGTTGGCATGGGCACTAGTCCCATTGTTATCATCAGTGCTATTCTCATTGTTGTCATGGGCACTAGTCCCATTGGTATCATCAGTGCTATTCTCATTGTTGGCATGGGCACTAGTCCCATTGGTATCATCAGTGCTATTCTCATTGTTGTCATGGGCACTAGTCCCATTGGTATCATCAGTGCTATTCTCATTGTTGTCATCGGCACTAGTCCCATGGTTATCATCAGTGCTATTCTCATTGTTGGCATCGGCACTAGTCCCATTGTTATCATCAGTGCTATTCTCATTGTTGGCATCGGCACTAGTCCCATTGTTATCATCAGTGCTATTCTCATTGTTGTCATGGGCACTAGTCCCATTGGTATCATCAGTGCTATTCTCATTGTTGTCATGGGCACTAGTCCCATTGTTATCATCAGTGCTATTCTCATTGTTGGCATCGGCACTAGTCCCATTGGTATCATCAGTGCTATTCTCATTGTTGGCATGGGCACTAGTCCCATTGGTATCATCAGTGCTATTCTCATTGTTGGCATCGGCACTAGTCCCATTGTTATCATCAGTGCTATTCTCATTGTTGGCATCGGCACTAGTCCCATTGGTATCATCAGTGCTATTCTCATTGTTGTCATGGGCACTAGTCCCATTGGTATCATCAGCGCTATTCTCATTGTTGTCATGGGCACTAGTCCCATTGGTTATCAGTGCTATTCTCATTGTTGGCATGGGCACTAGTCCCATTGTTATCATCAGTGCTATTCTCATTGTTGGCATCGGCACTAGTCCCATTGGTATCATCAGTGCTATTCTCATTGTTGTGCATGGGCACTAGTCCCATTGGTATCATCAGTGCTATTCTCATTGTTGGCATCGGCACTAGTCCCATTGGTATCATCAGTGCTATTCTCATTGTTGGCATCGGCACTAGTCCCATTGGTATCATCAGTGCTATTCTCATTGTTGTCATGGGCACTAGTCCCATTGGTATCATCAGTGCTATTCTCATTGTTGTCATGGGCACTAGTCCCATTGGTATCATCAGTGCTATTCTCATTGTTGGCATCAGCACTAGTCCCATTGGTATCATCAGTGCTATTCTCATTGTTGGCATCGGCACTAGTCCCATTGTTATCATCAGTGCTATTCTCATTGTTGTCATCGGCACTAGTCCCATTGGTATCATCAGTGCTATTCTCATTGTTGTCATCGGCACTAGTCCCATTGGTATCATCAGTGCTATTCTCATTGTTGTCATGGGCACTAGTCCCATTGGTATCATCAGTGCTATTCTCATTGTTGGCATGGGCACTAGTCCCATTGGTATCATCAGTGCTATTCTCATTGTTGGCATCGGCACTAGTCCCATTGGTATCATCAGTGCTATTCTCATTGTTGTCATGGGCACTAGTCCCATTGGTATCATCAGTGCTATTCTCATTGTTGGCATCGGCACTAGTCCCATTGGTATCATCAGTGCTATTCTCATTGTTGGCATTGGCACTAGTCCCATTGGTATCATCAGTGCTATTCTCATTGTTGTCATGGGCACTAGTCCAATGGTTATCAGTGCTATTCTCATTGTTGGCATGGGCACTAGTCCCATTGTTATCATCAGTGCTATTCTCATTGTTGGCATCGGCACTAGTCCCATTGGTATCATCAGTGCTATTCTCATTGTTGTCATGGGCACTAGTCCCATTGGTATCATCAGTGCTATTCTCATTGTTGTCATGGGCACTAGTCCCATTGTTATCATCAGTGCTATTCTCATTGTTGGCATCAGCACTAGTCCCATTGTTATCATCAGTGCTATTCTCATTGTTGGCATCGGCACTAGTCCCATTGGTATCATCAGTGCTATTCTCATTGTTGTCATGGGCACTAGTCCCATTGGTATCATCAGTGCTATTCTCATTGTTGTCATCGGCACTAGTCCCATTGGTATCATCAGTGCTATTCTCATTGTTGGCATCGGCACTAGTCCCATTGGTATCATCAGTGCTATTCTCATTGTTGGCATCGGCACTAGTCCCATTGGTATCATCAGTGCTATTCTCATTGTTGGCATCGGCACTAGTCCCATTGGTATCATCAGTGCTATTCTCATTGTTGGCATCGGCACTAGTCCCATTGGTATCATCAGTGCTATTCTCATTGTTGTCATGGGCACTAGTCCCATTGGTATCATCAGTGCTATTCTCATTGTTGGCATCGGCACTAGTCCCATTGGTATCATCAGTGCTATTCTCATTGTTGGCATCGGCACTAGTCCCATTGTTATCATCAGTGCTATTCTCATTGTTGGCATCGGCACTAGTCCCATTGTTATCATCAGTGCTATTCTCATTGTTGGCATCGGCACTAGTCCCATTGTTATCATCAGTGCTATTCTCATTGTTGGCATCGGCACTAGTCCCATTGTTATCATCAGTGCTATTCTCATTGTTGGCATGGGCACTAGTCCCATTGGTATCATCAGTGCTATTCTCATTGTTGTCATGGGCACTAGTCCCATTGGTATCATCAGTGCTATTCTCATTGTTGTCATGGGCACTAGTCCCATTGTTATCATCAGTGCTATTCTCATTGTTGGCATCGGCACTAGTCCCATTGTTATCATCAGTGCTATTCTCATTGTTGGCATCGGCACTAGTCCCATTGTTATCATCAGTGCTATTCTCATTGTTGTCATGGAGCACTAGTCCCATTGGTATCATCAGCGCTATTCTCATTGTTGTCATGGGCACTAGTCCCATTGGTATCATCAGTGCTATTCTCATTGTTGGCATCGGCACTAGTCCCATTGGTATCATCAGTGCTATTCTCATTGTTGGCATGGGCACTAGTCCCATTGGTATCATCAGTGCTATTCTCATTGTTGGCATCGGCACTAGTCCCATTGTTATCATCAGTGCTATTCTCATTGTTGGCATCGGCACTAGTCCCATTGTTATCATCAGTGCTATTCTCATTGTTGTCATGGGCACTAGTCCCATTGGTATCATCAGTGCTATTCTCATTGTTGGCATCGGCACTAGTCCCATTGTTATCATCAGTGCTATTCTCATTGTTGGCATCGGCACTAGTCCCATTGTTATCATCAGTGCTATTCTCATTGTTGGCATCGGCACTAGTCCCATTGTTATCATCAGTGCTATTCTCATTGTTGTGCATCGGCACTAGTCCCATTGGTATCATCAGTGCTATTCTCATTGTTGGCATCGGCACTAGTCCCATTGGTATCATCAGTGCTATTCTCATTGTTGGCATCGGCACTAGTCCCATTGGTATCATCAGTGCTATTCTCATTGTTGTCATGGGCACTAGTCCCATTGGTATCATCAGCGCTATTCTCATTGTTGTCATGGGCACTAGTCCCATGGTTATCAGTGCTATTCTCATTGTTGGCATCGGCACTAGTCCCATTGTTATCATCAGTGCTATTCTCATTGTTGGCATCGGCACTAGTCCCATTGTTATCATCAGTGCTATTCTCATTGTTGTCATGGGCACTAGTCCCATTGGTATCATCAGTGCTATTCTCATTGTTGGCATCGGCACTAGTCCCATTGTTATCATCAGTGCTATTCTCATTGTTGGCATCGGCACTAGTCCCATTGGTATCATCAGTGCTATTCTCATTGTTGTCATGGGCACTAGTCCCATTGGTTATCAGTGCTATTCTCATTGTTGGCATCGGCACTAGTCCCATTGGTATCATCAGTGCTATTCTCATTGTTGGCATCGGCACTAGTCCCATTGGTATCATCAGTGCTATTCTCATTGTTGGCATCGGCACTAGTCCCATTGGTATCATCAGTGCTATTCTCATTGTTGTCATGGGCACTAGTCCCATTGGTATCATCAGTGCTATTCTCATTGTTGTCATGGGCACTAGTCCCATTGGTATCATCAGTGCTATTCTCATTGTTGTCATGGGCACTAGTCCCATTGGTATCATCAGCTATTCTCATTGTTGTCATGGGCACTAGTCCAATGGTTATCAGTGCTATTCTCATTGTTGGCATCGGCACTAGTCCCATTGGTATCATCAGTGCTATTCTCATTGTTGGCATCGGCACTAGTCCCATTGGTATCATCAGTGCTATTCTCATTGTTGTCATGGGCACTAGTCCCATGGTTATCAGTGCTATTCTCATTGTTGGCATCGGCACTAGTCCCATTGTTATCATCAGTGCTATTCTCATTGTTGGCATCGGCACTAGTCCCATTGTTATCATCAGTGCTATTCTCATTGTTGTGCATCGGCACTAGTCCCATTGGTATCATCAGTGCTATTCTCATTGTTGGCATCGGCACTAGTCCCATTGGTATCATCAGTGCTATTCTCATTGTTGTCATGGGCACTAGTCCCATTGGTATCATCAGTGCTATTCTCATTGTTGGCATCGGCACTAGTCCCATTGTTATCATCAGTGCTATTCTCATTGTTGGCATCGGCACTAGTCCCATTGTTATCATCAGTGCTATTCTCATTGTTGTCATGGGCACTAGTCCCATTGGTATCATCAGTGCTATTCTCATTGTTGGTCATGGGCACTAGTCCCATTGTTATCATCAGTGCTATTCTCATTGTTGGCATCGGCACTAGTCCCATTGTTATCATCAGTGCTATTCTCATTGTTGGCATCGGCACTAGTCCCATTGTTATCATCAGTGCTATTCTCATTGTTGGCATCGGCACTAGTCCCATTGTTATCATCAGTGCTATTCTCATTGTTGGCATCGGCACTAGTCCCATTGTTATCATCAGTGCTATTCTCATTGTTGGCATCGGCACTAGTCCCATTGTTATCATCAGTGCTATTCTCATTGTTGTCATGGAGCACTAGTCCCATTGGTATCATCAGCGCTATTCTCATTGTTGTCATGGGCACTAGTCCCATGGTTATCAGTGCTATTCTCATTGTTGTCATGGGCACTAGTCCCATTGTTATCATCAGTGCTATTCTCATTGTTGGCATTGGCACTAGTCCCATTGTTATCATCAGTGCTATTCTCATTGTTGGCATCGGCACTAGTCCCATTGTTATCAGTGCTATTCTCATTGTTGGCATCGGCACTAGTCCCATTGGTATCATCAGTGCTATTCTCATTGTTGTCATGGAGCACTAGTCCCATTGGTATCATCAGCGCTATTCTCATTGTTGTCATGGGCACTAGTCCCATGGTTATCAGTGCTATTCTCATTGTTGGCATCGGCACTAGTCCCATTGGTATCATCAGTGCTATTCTCATTGTTGGCATCGGCACTAGTCCCATTGGTATCATCAGTGCTATTCTCATTGTTGTCATGGGCACTAGTCCCATTGGTATCATCAGTGCTATTCTCATTGTTGGCATCGGCACTAGTTCCATTGTTATCATCAGTGCTATTCTCATTGTTTGCATCGGCACTAGTCCCATTGGTATCATCAGTGCTATTCTCATTGTTGTCATGGGCACTAGTCCCATTGGTATCATCAGTGCTATTCTCATTGTTGGCATCGGCACTAGTTCCATTGTTATCATCAGTGCTATTCTCATTGTTGGCATCGGCACTAGTCCCATTGGTATCATCAGTGCTATTCTCATTGTTGTCATGGGCACTAGTCCCATTGGTATCATCAGCGCTATTCTCATTGTTGTCATGGGCACTAGTCCCATGGTATATCAGTGCTATTCTCATTGTTGGCATCGGCACTAGTCCCATTGGTATCATCAGTGCTATTCTCATTGTTGGCATCGGCACTAGTCCCATTGGTATCATCAGCGCTATTCTCATTGTTGTCATGGGCACTAGTCCCATTGGTATCATCAGTGCTATTCTCATTGTTGTCATGGGCACTAGTCCCATTGGTATCATCAGTGCTATTCTCATTGTTGGCATCGGCACTAGTCCCATTGGTATCATCAGTGCTATTCTCATTGTTGTCATGGGCACTAGTCCAATGGTTATCAGTGCTATTCTCATTGTTGGCATCGGCACTAGTTCCATTGGTATCATCAGTGCTATTCTCATTGTTGGCATCGGCACTAGTCCCATTGGTATCATCAGTGCTATTCTCATTGTTGTCATGGGCACTAGTCCCATTGGTATCATCAGTGCTATTCTCATTGTTGGCATCGGCACTAGTCCCATTGGTATCATCAGTGCTATTCTCATTGTTGGCATGGGCACTAGTCCCATTGGTATCATCAGTGCTATTCTCATTGTTGGCATTGGCACTAGTCCCATTGGTATCATCAGGCTATTCTCATTGTTGTCATGGGCACTAGTCCAATGGTTATCAGTGCTATTCTCATTGTTGGCATCGGCACTAGTTCCATTGTTATCATCAGTGCTATTCTCATTGTTGGCATCGGCACTAGTTCCATTGGTATCATCAGTGCTATTCTCATTGTTTGTCATCGGCACTAGTCCCATTGGTATCATCAGTGCTATTCTCATTGTTGGCATCGGCACTAGTCCCATTGGTATCATCAGTGCTATTCTCATTGTTGGCATCGGCACTAGTCCCATTGGTATCATCAGTGCTATTCTCATTGTTGTCATGGGCACTAGTCCCATGGTTATCAGTGCTATTCTCATTGTTGGCATCGGCACTAGTCCCATTGGTATCATCAGTGCTATTCTCATTGTTGGCATCGGCACTAGTCCCATTGGTATCATCAGTGCTATTCTCATTGTTGGCATCGGCACTAGTCCCATTGTTATCATCAGTGCTATTCTCATTGTTGTCATGGGCACTAGTCCCATTGGTATCATCAGTGCTATTCTCATTGTTGGTCATGGGCACTAGTCCCATTGTTATCATCAGTGCTATTCTCATTGTTGGCATCGGCACTAGTCCCATTGTTATCATCAGTGCTATTCTCATTGTTGGCATCGGCACTAGTCCCATTGTTATCATCAGTGCTATTCATTGTTGCATGGCACTAGTCCCATTGTATCATCAGTGCTATTCTCATTGTTGGCATCGGCACTAGTCCCATTGTTATCATCAGTGCTATTCTCATTGTTGGCATCGGCACTAGTCCCATTGTTATCATCAGTGCTATTCTCATTGTTGTCATGGAGCACTAGTCCCATTGGTATCATCAGCGCTATTCTCATTGTTGTCATGGGCACTAGTCCCATGGTTATCAGTGCTATTCTCATTGTTGTCATGGGCACTAGTCCCATTGTTATCATCAGTGCTATTCTCATTGTTGTCATGGGCACTAGTCCCATTGTTATCATCAGTGCTATTCTCATTGTTGTCATGGGCACTAGTCCCATTGTTATCATCGTGCTATTCTCATTGTTGGCATCGGCACTAGTCCCATTGTTATCATCAGTGCTATTCTCATTGTTGTCATGGGCACTAGTCCCATGGTTATCATCAGTGCTATTCTCATTGTTGGCATCGGCACTAGTCCCATTGTTATCAGTGCTATTCTCATTGTTGGCATCGGCACTAGTCCCATTGTTATCATCAGTGCTATTCTCATTGTTGGCATTGGCACTAGTTCCATTGTTATCATCAGTGCTATTCTCATTGTTGTGCATCGGCACTAGTCCCATTGTTATCAGTGCTATTCTCATTGTTGGCATCGGCACTAGTCCCATTGGTATCATCAGTGCTATTCTCATTGTTGGCATCGGCACTAGTCCCATTGGTATCATCAGTGCTATTCTCATTGTTGTCATGGGCACTAGTCCCATTGTTATCATCAGTGCTATTCTCATTGTTGTCATGGGCACTAGTCCCATGGTTATCATCGTGCTATTCTCATTGTTGGCATCGGCACTAGTCCCATTGTTATCATCAGTGCTATTCTCCATCAGTGCTATTCTCATTGTTGGCATCGGCACTAGTCCCATTGTTATCATCAGTGCTATTCTCATTGTTGGCATCGGCACTAGTCCCATTGGTATCATCAGTGCTATTCTCATTGTTGTCATGGGCACTAGTCCCATTGGTATCATCAGTGCTATTCTCATTGTTGGCATGGGCACTAGTCCCATTGGTATCATCAGTGCTATTCTCATTGTTGGCATCGGCACTAGTCCCATTGGTATCATCAGCGCTATTCTCATTGTTGTCATGGGCACTAGTCCCATTGGTATCATCAGTGCTATTCTCATTGTTGGCATCGGCACTAGTCCCATTGTTATCATCAGTGCTATTCTCATTGTTGGCATCGGCACTAGTCCCATTGTTATCATCAGTGCTATTCTCATTGTTGTCATGGGCACTAGTCCCATGGTATCATCAGTGCTATTCTCATTGTTGGTCATGAGCACTAGTCCCATTGTTATCATCAGTGCTATTCTCATTGTTGGCATCGGCACTAGTCCCATTGGTATCATCAGTGCTATTCTCATTGTTGTCATGGGCACTAGTCCCATTGGTATCATCAGCGCTATTCTCATTGTTGTCATGGGCACTAGTCCCATGGTTATCAGTGCTATTCTCATTGTTGGCATCGGCACTAGTCCCATTGTTATCATCAGTGCTATTCTCATTGTTGGCATCGGCACTAGTTCCATTGGTATCATCAGTGCTATTCTCATTGTTGTCATGGGCACTAGTCCCATGGTTATCAGTGCTATTCTCATTGTTGGTCATGGGCACTAGTCCCATTGTTATCATCAGTGCTATTCTCATTGTTGGCATCGGCACTAGTCCCATTGTTATCATCAGTGCTATTCTCATTGTTGTCATGGGCACTAGTCCCATTGGTATCATCAGTGCTATTCTCATTGTTGTCATGGGCACTAGTCCCATGGTTATCAGTGCTATTCTCATTGTTGGCATCGGCACTAGTCCCATTGGTATCATCAGTGCTATTCTCCATCAGTGCTATTCTCATTGTTGGCATCGGCACTAGTCCCATTGTTATCATCAGTGCTATTCTCATTGTTGGCATCGGCACTAGTCCCATTGTTATCATCAGTGCTATTCTCATTGTTGGCATCGGCACTAGTCCCATTGGTATCATCAGCGCTATTCTCATTGTTGTCATGGGCACTAGTCCCATTGGTATCATCAGTGCTATTCTCATTGTTGGCATGGGCACTAGTCCCATTGGTATCATCAGTGCTATTCTCATTGTTGGCATCGGCACTAGTCCCATTGGTATCATCAGTGCTATTCTCATTGTTGTCATGGGCACTAGTCCCATGGTTATCAGTGCTATTCTCATTGTTGGCATCGGCACTAGTCCCATTGGTATCATCAGTGCTATTCTCATTGTTGGCATTGGCACTAGTCCCATTGGTATCATCAGTGCTATTCTCATTGTTGTCATGGGCACTAGTCCCATTGGTTATCAGTGCTATTCTCATTGTTGGCATCGGCACTAGTCCCATTGTTATCATCAGTGCTATTCTCATTGTTGGCATCGGCACTAGTCCCATTGTTATCATCAGTGCTATTCTCATTGTTGGCATCGGCACTAGTCCCATTGGTATCATCAGTGCTATTCTCATTGTTGGCATCGGCACTAGTCCCATTGGTATCATCAGTGCTATTCTCATTGTTGTCATGGGCACTAGTCCCATTGGTATCATCAGTGCTATTCTCATTGTTGGCATCGGCACTAGTCCCATTGGTATCATCAGTGCTATTCTCATTGTTGGCATCGGCACTAGTCCCATTGGTATCATCAGTGCTATTCTCATTGTTGGCATCGGCACTAGTCCCATTGGTATCATCAGTGCTATTCTCATTGTTGTCATGGGCACTAGTCCAATGGTTATCAGTGCTATTCTCATTGTTGGCATCGGCACTAGTCCCATTGTTATCATCAGTGCTATTCTCATTGTTGGCATCGGCACTAGTCCCATTGTTATCATCAGTGCTATTCTCATTGTTGTCATGGGCACTAGTCCCATTGGTTCATCAGTGCTATTCTCATTGCTGGTCATGAGCACTAGTCCCATTGTTATCATCAGTGCTATTCTCATTGTTGGCATCGGCACTAGTCCCATTGTTATCATCAGTGCTATTCTCATTGTTGGCATCGGCACTAGTCCCATTGTTATCATCAGTGCTATTCTCATTGTTGGCATCGGCACTAGTCCCATTGTTATCATCAGTGCTATTCTCATTGTTGGCATCGGCACTAGTCCCATTGTTATCATCAGTGCTATTCTCATTGTTGGCATCGGCACTAGTCCCATTGTTATCATCAGTGCTATTCTCATTGTTGTCATGAGCACTAGTCCCATTGTTATCATCAGCGCTATTCTCATTGTTGTCATGGGCACTAGTCCCATTGGTTATCAGTGCTATTCTCATTGTTGTCATGGGCACTAGTCCCATTGTTATCATCAGTGCTATTCTCATTGTTGGCATCGGCACTAGTCCCATTGTATCATCAGTGCTATTCTCATTGTTGGCATCGGCACTAGTCCCATTGTTATCATCAGTGCTATTCTCATTGTTGTCATGGAGCACTAGTCCCATTGGTATCATCAGCGCTATTCTCATTGTTGTCATGGGCACTAGTCCCATGGTTATCAGTACTATTCTCATTGTTGGCATGGGCACTAGTCCCATTGGTATCATCAGTGCTATTCTCATTGTTGGCATGGGCACTAGTCCCATTGTTATCATCAGTGCTATTCTCATTGTTGGCATCGGCACTAGTCCCATTGTTATCATCAGTGCTATTCTCATTGTTGGCATCGGCACTAGTCCCATTGTTATCATCAGTGCTATTCTCATTGTTGTCATGGGCACTAGTCCCATTGTTATCATCAGTGCTATTCTCATTGTTGGCATCGGCACTAGTCCCATTGTTATCATCAGTGCTATTCTCATTGTTGGCATCGGCACTAGTCCCATTGTTATCATCAGTGCTATTCTCATTGTTGGCATCGGCACTAGTCCCATTGTTATCATCAGTGCTATTCTCATTGTTGTGCATCGGCACTAGTCCCATTGGTATCATCAGTGCTATTCTCATTGTTGGCATCGGCACTAGTCCCATTGGTATCATCAGTGCTATTCTCATTGTTGGCATCGGCACTAGTCCCATTGGTATCATCAGTGCTATTCTCATTGTTGTCATGGGCACTAGTCCCATTGTTATCATCAGTGCTATTCTCATTGTTGTCATGGGCACTAGTCCCATGGTTATCAGTGCTATTCTCATTGTTGGCATCGGCACTAGTCCCATTGGTATCATCAGTGCTATCATCAGTGCTATTCTCATTGTTGGCATCGGCACTAGTCCCATTGTTATCATCAGTGCTATTCTCATTGTTGGCATCGGCACTAGTCCCATTGTTATCATCAGTGCTATTCTCATTGTTGGCATCGGCACTAGTCCCATTGGTATCATCAGTGCTATTCTCATTGTTGTCATGGGCACTAGTCCCATTGGTATCATCAGTGCTATTCTCATTGTTGTCATGGGCACTAGTCCCATTGGTATCATCAGTGCTATTCTCATTGTTGTCATGGGCACTAGTCCCATTGGTATCATCAGTGCTATTCTCATTGTTGGCATCGGCACTAGTTCCATTGGTATCATCAGTGCTATTCTCATTGTTGGCATTGGCACTAGTCCCATTGGTATCATCAGCTATTCTCATTGTTGTCATGGGCACTAGTCCCAATGGTTATCAGTGCTATTCTCATTGTTGGCATCGGCACTAGTCCCATTGTTATCATCAGTGCTATTCTCATTGTTGGCATCGGCACTAGTCCCATTGGTATCATCAGTGCTATTCTCATTGTTGTGCATCGGCACTAGTCCCATTGGTATCATCAGTGCTATTCTCATTGTTGGCATCGGCACTAGTCCCATTGGTATCATCAGGCTATTCTCATTGTTGTCATGGGCACTAGTCCCATGGTTATCATCAGTGCTATTCTCATTGTTGGCATCGGCACTAGTCCCATTGGTATCATCAGTGCTATTCTCATTGTTGGCATCGGCACTAGTCCCATTGGTATCATCAGTGCTATTCTCATTGTTGTCATCGGCACTAGTCCCATTGGTATCATCAGTGCTATTCTCATTGTTGTCATCGGCACTAGTCCCATTGGTATCATCAGTGCTATTCTCATTGTTGGCATCGGCACTAGTCCCATTGTTATCATCAGTGCTATTCTCATTGTTGGCATCGGCACTAGTCCCATTGTTATCATCAGTGCTATTCTCATTGTTGTCATGGGCACTAGTCCCATGGTTATCAGTGCTATTCTCATTGTTGGTCATGGGCACTAGTCCCATTGTTATCATCAGTGCTATTCTCATTGTTGGCATCGGCACTAGTCCCATTGTTATCATCAGTGCTATTCTCATTGTTGGCATCGGCACTAGTCCCATTGTTATCATCAGTGCTATTCTCATTGTTGTCATCGGCACTAGTCCCATTGGTATCATCAGTGCTATTCTCATTGTTGGCATCGGCACTAGTCCCATTGTTATCATCAGTGCTATTCTCATTGTTGGCATCGGCACTAGTCCCATTGTTATCATCAGTGCTATTCTCATTGTTGTCATGGGCACTAGTCCCATTGGTATCATCAGTGCTATTCTCATTGTTGGTCATCGGGCACTAGTCCCATTGTTATCATCAGTGCTATTCTCATTGTTGGCATCGGCACTAGTCCCATTGTTATCATCAGTGCTATTCTCATTGTTGGCATCGGCACTAGTCCCATTGTTATCATCAGTGCTATTCTCATTGTTGGCATCGGCACTAGTCCCATTGTTATCATCAGTGCTATTCTCATTGTTGGCATCGGCACTAGTCCCATTGGTATCATCAGTGCTATTCTCATTGTTGGCATCGGCACTAGTCCCATTGTTATCATCAGTGCTATTCTCATTGTTGTCATGGGCACTAGTCCCATTGTTATCATCAGTGCTATTCTCATTGTTGTCATGGGCACTAGTCCCATTGGTTATCAGTGCTATTCTCATTGTTGTCATGGGCACTAGTCCCATTGTTATCATCAGTGCTATTCTCATTGTTGTCATCGGCACTAGTCCCATTGTTATCATCAGTGCTATTCTCATTGTTGGCATCAGCACCAGTCCCATTGTTATCATCAGTGCTATTCTCATTGTTGGCATCGGCACTAGTCCCATTGTTATCATCAGTGCTATTCTCATTGTTGTCATCGGCACTAGTCCCATTGTTATCATCAGTGCTATTCTCATTGTTGGCATCGGCACTAGTCCCATTGTTATCATCAGTGCTATTCTCATTGTTGGCATCGGCACTAGTCCCATTGTTATCATCAGTGCTATTCTCATTGTTGTCATGGGCACTAGTCCCATTGGTATCATCAGTGCTATTCTCATTGTTGTCATGGGCACTAGTCCCATTGGTATCATCAGTGCTATTCTCATTGTTGGCATGGGCACTAGTCCCATTGTTATCATCAGTGCTATTCTCATTGTTGGCATCGGCACTAGTCCCATTGGTATCATCAGTGCTATTCTCATTGTTGTCATGGGCACTAGTCCCATTGTTATCATCAGTGCTATTCTCATTGTTGGCATCGGCACTAGTCCCATTGTTATCATCAGTGCTATTCTCATTGTTGGCATCGGCACTAGTCCCATTGGTATCATCAGTGCTATTCTCATTGTTGTCATGGGCACTAGTCCCATTGGTATCATCAGTGCTATTCTCATTGTTGGCATGGGCACTAGTCCCATTGGTATCATCAGTGCTATTCTCATTGTTGGCATCGGCACTAGTCCCATTGGTATCATCAGTGCTATTCTCATTGTTGGCATCGGCACTAGTCCCATTGGTATCATCAGTGCTATTCTCATTGTTGTCATGGGCACTAGTCCAATGGTTATCAGTGCTATTCTCATTGTTGGCATCGGCACTAGTCCCATTGTTATCATCAGTGCTATTCTCATTGTTTGCATCGGCACTAGTCCCATTGGTATCATCAGTGCTATTCTCATTGTTGTCATGGGCACTAGTCCCATTGGTATCATCAGTGCTATTCTCATTGTTGGCATGGGCACTAGTCCCATTGTTATCATCAGTGCTATTCTCATTGTTGGCATCGGCACTAGTCCCATTGGTATCATCAGTGCTATTCTCATTGTTGTCATGGGCACTAGTCCCATTGGTATCATCAGCGCTATTCTCATTGTTGTCATGGGCACTAGTCCCATTGGTATCATCAGTGCTATTCTCATTGTTGGCATCGGCACTAGTCCCATTGGTATCATCAGTGCTATTCTCATTGTTGGCATCGGCACTAGTCCCATTGGTATCATCAGTGCTATTCTCATTGTTGTCATGGGCACTAGTCCCATTGGTATCATCAGTGCTATTCTCATTGTTGTCATGGGCACTAGTCCCATTGGTATCATCAGTGCTATTCTCATTGTTGTCATGGGCACTAGTCCCATTGGTATCATCAGTGCTATTCTCATTGTTGTCATGGGCACTAGTCCCAATGGTATCATCAGTGCTATTCTCATTGTTGGCATCGGCACTAGTCCCATTGGTATCATCAGTGCTATTCTCATTGTTGGCATTGGCACTAGTCCCATTGGTATCATCAGTGCTATTCTCATTGTTGGCATCGGCACTAGTCCCATTGGTATCATCAGTGCTATTCTCATTGTTGGCATCGGCACTAGTCCCATTGGTATCATCAGTGCTATTCTCATTGTTGTCATGGGCACTAGTCCCATTGGTATCATCAGTGCTATTCTCATTGTTGGCATTGGCACTAGTCCCATTGGTATCATCAGGCTATTCTCATTGTTGTCATGGGCACTAGTCCCAATGGTATCATCAGTGCTATTCTCATTGTTGGCATCGGCACTAGTTCCATTGTTATCATCAGTGCTATTCTCATTGTTGGCATCGGCACTAGTTCCATTGTTATCATCAGTGCTATTCTCATTGTTTGTCATGGGCACTAGTCCCATTGGTATCATCAGTGCTATTCTCATTGTTGGCATCGGCACTAGTCCCATTGGTATCATCAGTGCTATTCTCATTGTTGGCATCGGCACTAGTCCCATTGGTATCATCAGCTATTCTCATTGTTGTCATGGGCACTAGTCCCATGGTTATCAGTGCTATTCTCATTGTTGGCATCGGCACTAGTCCCATTGGTATCATCAGTGCTATTCTCATTGTTGGCATCGGCACTAGTCCCATTGTTATCATCAGTGCTATTCTCATTGTTGTCATGGGCACTAGTCCCATTGGTATCATCAGTGCTATTCTCATTGCTGGTCATGGGCACTAGTCCCATTGTTATCATCAGTGCTATTCTCATTGTTGGCATCGGCACTAGTCCCATTGTTATCATCAGTGCTATTCTCATTGTTGTCATGGGCACTAGTCCCATTGTTATCATCAGTGCTATTCTCATTGTTGTCATGGGCACTAGTCCCATGGTTATCATCAGTGCTATTCTCATTGTTGGCATCGGCACTAGTCCCATTGTTATCAGTGCTATTCTCATTGTTGGCATCGGCACTAGTCCCATTGTTATCATCAGTGCTATTCTCATTGTTGTCATGGGCACTAGTCCCATGGTTATCAGTGCTATTCTCATTGTTGTCATGGGCACTAGTCCCATTGTTATCATCAGTGCTATTCTCATTGTTGGCATCGGCACTAGTCCCATTGTTATCATCAGTGCTATTCTCATTGTTGTCATGGGCACTAGTCCCATTGTTATCATCAGCGCTATTCTCATTGTTGTCATGGGCACTAGTCCCATGGTTATCAGTGCTATTCTCATTGTTGGCATCAGCACTAGTCCCATTGTTATCATCAGTGCTATTCTCCATCATGTGCTATTCTCATTGTTGGCATCGGCACTAGTTCCCATTGTTATCATCAGTGCTATTCTCATTGTTGGCATCGGCACTAGTCCCATTGTTATCATCAGTGCTATTCTCATTGTTGGCATCGGCACTAGTCCCATTGGTATCATCAGTGCTATTCTCATTGTTGTCATGGGCACTAGTCCCATTGGTATCATCAGTGCTATTCTCATTGTTGTCATGGGCACTAGTCCCATTGGTATCATCAGTGCTATTCTCATTGTTGTCATGGGCACTAGTCCCATTGGTATCATCAGTGCTATTCTCATTGTTGTCATGGGCACTAGTCCCATTGGTATCATCAGTGCTATTCTCATTGTTGGCATCGGCACTAGTCCCATTGGTATCATCAGTGCTATTCTCATTGTTGGCATTGGCACTAGTCCCATTGGTATCATCAGTGCTATTCTCATTGTTGTCATGGGCACTAGTCCCATTGGTATCATCAGTGCTATTCTCATTGTTGGCATCGGCACTAGTCCCATTGTTATCATCAGTGCTATTCTCATTGTTGGCATCGGCACTAGTCCCATTGTTATCATCAGTGCTATTCTCATTGTTGGCATCGGCACTAGTCCCATTGGTATCATCAGTGCTATTCTCATTGTTGGCATCGGCACTAGTCCCATTGGTATCATCAGCTATTCTCATTGTTGTCATGGGCACTAGTCCCATGGTTATCAGTGCTATTCTCATTGTTGGCATCGGCACTAGTCCCATTGGTATCATCAGTGCTATTCTCATTGTTGGCATCGGCACTAGTCCCATTGGTATCATCAGTGCTATTCTCATTGTTGTCATCGGCACTAGTCCCATTGGTATCATCAGTGCTATTCTCATTGTTGTCATCGGCACTAGTCCCATTGGTTATCAGTGCTATTCTCATTGTTGGCATCGGCACTAGTCCCATTGGTATCATCAGTGCTATTCTCATTGTTGGCATCGGCACTAGTCCCATTGGTATCATCAGTGCTATTCTCATTGTTGTCATGGGCACTAGTCCCATGGTTATCATCAGTGCTATTCTCATTGTTGGCATGGGCACTAGTCCCATTGTTATCATCAGTGCTATTCTCATTGTTGGCATCGGCACTAGTCCCATTGTTATCATCAGTGCTATTCTCATTGTTGGCATCGGCACTAGTCCCATTGTTATCATCAGTGCTATTCTCATTGTTGGCATCGGCACTAGTCCCATTGTTATCATCAGTGCTATTCTCATTGTTGTCATGGGCACTAGTCCCATTGGTATCATCAGTGCTATTCTCATTGTTGTCATGGGCACTAGTCCCATTGTTATCATCAGTGCTATTCTCATTGTTGGCATCGGCACTAGTCCCATTGTTATCATCAGTGCTATTCTCATTGTTGTCATGGGCACTAGTCCCATTGGTATCATCAGCGCTATTCTCATTGTTGTCATGGGCACTAGTCCCATGGTATATCAGTGCTATTCTCATTGTTGGCATCGGCACTAGTCCCATTGGTATCATCAGTGCTATTCTCATTGTTGGCATCGGCACTAGTCCCATTGGTATCATCAGTGCTATTCTCATTGTTGTCATGGGCACTAGTCCCATTGGTATCATCAGTGCTATTCTCATTGTTGTCATGGGCACTAGTCCCATTGGTATCATCAGTGCTATTCT
This sequence comes from Calotriton arnoldi, assembly GCA_963921515.1. Taxonomy (NCBI): domain Eukaryota; kingdom Metazoa; phylum Chordata; class Amphibia; order Caudata; family Salamandridae; genus Calotriton; species Calotriton arnoldi. The sequence continues at coordinate 8,788 of CAWUFW010002560.1, read as the reverse complement.
CATTGTTGTCATGGGCACTAGTCCCATTGGTATCATCAGTGCTATTCTCATTGTTGTCATGGGCACTAGTCCAATGGTTATCAGTGCTATTCTCATTGTTGGCATCGGCACTAGTCCCATTGTTATCATCAGTGCTATTCTCATTGTTGGCATCGGCACTAGTCCCATTGGTATCATCAGTGCTATTCTCATTGTTGTCATGGGCACTAGTCCCATTGGTATCATCAGTGCTATTCTCATTGTTGGCATCGGCACTAGTCCCATTGGTATCATCAGTGCTATTCTCATTGTTGGCATGGGCACTAGTCCCATTGGTATCATCAGTGCTATTCTCATTGTTGGCATTGGCACTAGTCCCATTGGTATCATCAGTGCTATTCTCATTGTTGTCATGGGCACTAGTCCCATGGTTCATCAGTGCTATTCTCATTGTTGGCATCGGCACTAGTCCCATTGTTATCATCAGTGCTATTCTCATTGTTGGCATCGGCACTAGTCCCATTGTTATCATCAGTGCTATTCTCATTGTTGTGCATCGGCACTAGTCCCATTGGTATCATCAGTGCTATTCTCATTGTTGTCATGGGCACTAGTCCCATTGGTATCATCAGCGCTATTCTCATTGTTGTCATGGGCACTAGTCCCATGGTATCATCAGTGCTATTCTCATTGTTGGCATCGGCACTAGTCCCATTGGTATCATCAGTGCTATTCTCATTGTTGGCATCGGCACTAGTCCCATTGGTATCATCAGTGCTATTCTCATTGTTGTCATGGGCACTAGTCCCATTGGTATCATCAGTGCTATTCTCATTGTTGTCATGGGCACTAGTCCCATTGGTATCATCAGTGCTATTCTCATTGTTGGCATCGGCACTAGTCCCATTGGTATCATCAGTGCTATTCTCATTGTTGTCATGGGCACTAGTCCCATTGGTATCATCAGTGCTATTCTCATTGTTGGCATCAGCACTAGTCCCATTGGTATCATCAGTGCTATTCTCATTGTTGGCATTGGCACTAGTCCCATTGGTATCATCAGTGCTATTCTCATTGTTGTCATGGGCACTAGTCCCATTGGTATCATCAGTGCTATTCTCATTGTTGTCATCGGCACTAGTCCCATTGGTATCATCAGTGCTATTCTCATTGTTGGCATCGGCACTAGTCCCATTGGTATCATCAGTGCTATTCTCATTGTTGGCATCGGCACTAGTCCCATTGGTATCATCAGCTATTCTCATTGTTGTCATGGGCACTAGTCCAATGGTTATCAGTGCTATTCTCATTGTTGGCATCGGCACTAGTTCCATTGTTATCATCAGTGCTATTCTCATTGTTGGCATCGGCACTAGTCCCATTGTTATCATCAGTGCTATTCTCATTGTTGTCATGGGCACTAGTCCCATTGGTATCATCAGTGCTATTCTCATTGTTGTCATGGGCACTAGTCCCATTGGTATCATCAGTGCTATTCTCATTGTTGGCATCGGCACTAGTCCCATTGGTATCATCAGTCTATTCTCATTGTTGTCATGGGCACTAGTCCCATGGTTATCAGTGCTATTCTCATTGTTGGCATCGGCACTAGTCCCATTGTTATCATCAGTGCTATTCTCATTGTTGGCATCGGCACTAGTCCCATTGTTATCATCAGTGCTATTCTCATTGTTGTCATGGGCACTAGTCCCATTGGTATCATCAGTGCTATTCTCATTGCTGGTCATGAGCACTAGTCCCATTGTTATCATCAGTGCTATTCTCATTGTTGGCATCGGCACTAGTCCCATTGTTATCATCAGTGCTATTCTCATTGTTGTCATGGGCACTAGTCCCATTGTTATCATCAGCGCTATTCTCATTGTTGTCATGGGCACTAGTCCCATTGGTATCATCAGTGCTATTCTCATTGTTGGCATCGGCACTAGTCCCATTGTTATCATCAGTGCTATTCTCATTGTTGGCATCGGCACTAGTTCCATTGTTATCATCAGTGCTATTCTCATTGTTGTCATGGGCACTAGTCCCATGGTTATCATGTGCTATTCTCATTGTTGGTCATCGAGCACTAGTCCCATTGTTATCATCAGTGCTATTCTCATTGTTGGCATCGGCACTAGTCCCATTGTTATCATCAGTGCTATTCTCATTGTTGTCATGGGCACTAGTCCCATTGTTATCATCAGCGCTATTCTCATTGTTGTCATGGGCACTAGTCCCATGGTTATCAGTGCTATTCTCATTGTTGGCATCAGCACTAGTCCCATTGGTATCATCAGTGCTATTCTCATTGTTGGCATCGGCACTAGTCCCATTGTTATCATCAGTGCTATTCTCATTGTTGCATCGGCACTAGTCCCATTGTTATCATCAGTGCTATTCTCATTGTTGGCATGCGGCACTAGTCCCATTGGTATCATCAGTGCTATTCTCATTGTTGTCATGGGCACTAGTCCCATTGGTATCATCAGTGCTATTCTCATTGTTGGCATCGGCACTAGTCCCATTGGTATCATCAGTGCTATTCTCATTGTTGGCATCGGCACTAGTCCCATTGGTATCATCAGCTATTCTCATTGTTGTCAAGGGCACTAGTCCAATGGTTATCAGTGCTATTCTCATTGTTGGCATCGGCACTAGTCCCATTGGTATCATCAGTGCTATTCTCATTGTTGGCATCGGCACTAGTCCCATTGGTATCATCAGTGCTATTCTCATTGTTGTCATGGGCACTAGTCCAATGGTTATCAGTGCTATTCTCATTGTTGGCATCGGCACTAGTTCCATTGTTATCATCAGTGCTATTCTCATTGTTGGCATCGGCACTAGTCCCATTGTTATCATCAGTGCTATTCTCATTGTTGTGCATCGGCACTAGTCCCATTGGTATCATCAGTGCTATTCTCATTGTTGGCATCGGCACTAGTCCCATTGGTATCATCAGCTATTCTCATTGTTGTCATGGGCACTAGTCCCATTGGTATCATCAGTGCTATTCTCATTGTTGGCATCGGCACTAGTCCCATTGGTATCATCAGTGCTATTCTCATTGTTGGCATCGGCACTAGTCCCATTGGTATCATCAGCGCTATTCTCATTGTTGTCATCGGCACTAGTCCCATTGGTATCATCAGGCTATTCTCATTGTTGTCATCGGCACTAGTCCAATGGTATCATCAGTGCTATTCTCATTGTTGGCATCAGCACTAGTCCCATTGTTATCATCAGTGCTATTCTCATTGTTGGCATCGGCACTAGTCCCATTGTTATCATCAGTGCTATTCTCATTGTTGTCATGGGCACTAGTCCCATGGTTCATCAGTGCTATTCTCATTGTTGGTCATGAGCACTAGTCCCATTGTTATCATCAGTGCTATTCTCATTGTTGGCATCGGCACTAGTCCCATTGTTATCATCAGTGCTATTCTCATTGTTGGCATCGGCACTAGTCCCATTGTTATCATCAGTGCTATTCTCATTGTTGGCATCGGCACTAGTCCCATTGTTATCATCAGTGCTATTCTCATTGTTGTCATGGGCACTAGTCCCATTGGTTTCAGTGCTATTCTCATTGCGGTCATGAGCAATAGTCCCATTGTTATCATCAGTGCTATTCTCATTGTTGGCATCGGCACTAGTCCCATTGTTATCATCAGTGCTATTCTCATTGTTGGCATCAGCACTAGTCCCATTGTTATCATCAGTGCTATTCTCATTGTTGGCATCGGCACTAGTCCCATTGTTATCATCAGTGCTATTCTCATTGTTGGCATCAGCACTAGTCCCATTGTTATCATCAGTGCTATTCTCATTGTTGTCATGGGCACTAGTCCCATTGGTATCATCAGTGCTATTCTCATTGTTGTCATTGGCACTAGTCCCATTGTTATCATCAGTGCTATTCTCATTGTTGGCATCGGCACTAGTCCCATTGTTATCATCAGTGCTATTCTCATTGTTGTCATGGGCACTAGTCCCATTGTTATCATCAGCGCTATTCTCATTGTTGTCATGGGCACTAGTCCCATTGGTATCATCAGTGCTATTCTCATTGTTGGCATCGGCACTAGTTCAATTGTTATCATCAGTGCTATTCTCATTGTTGGCATCGGCACTAGTCCCATTGGTATCATCAGTGCTATCCTCATTGTTGTCATGGGCACTAGTCCCATGGTTATCAGTGCTATTCTCATTGCTGGTCATGAGCAATAGTCCCATTGTTATCATCAGTGCTATTCTCATTGTTGGCATCGGCACTAGTCCCATTGGTTATCATCAGTGCTATTCTCAGTGTTGTCATGGGCACTAGTCCCATTGGTTATCATCAGCACTATTCTCATTGTTGTCATGGGCACTAGTCCCATGGTTATCAGTGCTATTCTCATTGTTGGCATCAGCACTAGTCCCATTGGTATCATCAGTGCTATTCTCCATCAGTGCTATTCTCATTGTTGGCATCGGCACTATTCCCATTGTTATCATCAGTGCTATTCTCATTGTTGGCATCGGCACTAGTCCCATTGTTATCATCAGTGCTATTCTCATTGTTGGCATCGTCACTAGTCCCATTGGTATCATCAGTGCTATTCTCATTGTTGTCATGGGCACTAGTCCCATTGGTATCATCAGCGCTATTCTCATTGTTGTCATGGGCACTAGTCCCATTGGTATCATCAGTGCTATTCTCATTGTTGTCATGGGCACTAGTCCCATTGGTATCATCAGGCTATTCTCATTGTTGTCATGGGCATTAGTCCAATGGTTATCAGTGCTATTCTCATTGTTGGCATCGGCACTAGTTCCATTGGTATCATCAGTGCTATTCTCATTGTTGGCATTGGCACTAGTCCCATTGGTATCATCAGCTATTCTCATTGTTGTCATGGGCACTAGTCCAATGGTTATCAGTGCTATTCTCATTGTTGGCATCGGCACTAGTTCCATTGTTATCATCAGTGCTATTCTCATTGTTGGCATCGGCACTAGTTCCATTGTTATCATCAGTGCTATTCTCATTGTTTGCAACGGGCACTAGTCCCATTGGTATCATCAGTGATATTCTCATTGTTGGCATCGGCTACTAGTCCCATTGGTATGATCAGTGCTATTCTCATTGTTGGCATGGGCACTAGTCCCATTGGTATCATCAGTGCTATTCTCATTGTTGGCATCGGCACTAGTCCCATTGGTATCATCAGTGCTATTCTCATTGTTGGCATCGGCACTAGTCCCATTGGTATCATCAGCGCTATTCTCATTGTTGTCATCGGCACTAGTCCCATTGGTATCATCAGCTATTCTCATTGTTGTCATCGGCACTAGTCCAATGGTTATCAGTGCTATTCTCATTGTTGGCATCGGCACTAGTCCCATTGTTATCATCAGTGCTATTCTCATTGTTGGCATCGGCACTAGTCCCATTGTTATCATCAGTGCTATTCTCATTGTTGTCATGGGCACTAGTCCCATGGTTATCATCAGTGCTATTCTCATTTGCGGTCATGAGCACTAGTCCCATTGTTATCATCAGTGCTATTTTCATTGTTGGCATCGGCACTAGTCCCATTGTTATCATCAGTGCTATTCTCAGTGTTGGCATCGGCACTAGTCCCATTGTTATCATCAGTGCTATTCTCATTGGTGGCATGGCACTAGTCCCATTGTTATCATCAGTGCTATCCTCATTGTTGTCATGAGCAATAGTCCCATTGTTATCATCAGTGCTATTTTCATTGTTGGCATCGGCACTAGTCCCATTGTTATCATCAGTGCTATTCTCAGTGTTGGCATCTGCACTAGTCCCATTGTTATCATCAGTGCTATTCTCATTGTTGGCATCGGCACTAGTCCCTTTGTTATCATCAGTGCTATTCTCATTGTTGGCATCAGCACTTGTCCCATTGTTATCAGTGCTATTCTCATTGTTGGCATCGGCACTAGTCCCATTGTTATCATCAGTGCTATCCTCATTGTTGTCAGGAGCACTAGTCCCATTGTTATCATCAGCGCTATTCTCATTGTTGTCATGGGCACTAGTCCCATGGTTATCAGTGCTATTCTCATTGTTGGCATGGGCACTAGTCCCATTGTTATCATCAGTGCTATTCTCATTGTTGTCATCGGCACTAGTCCCATTGTTATCATCAGTGCTATTCTCATTGTTGTCAGGGCACTAGTCCCATTGTATCATCAGTGCTATTCTCATTGGCATGGCACTAGTCCCATGTTATCAGTGCTATTCTCATTGTTGGCATCGGCACTAGTCCCATTGTTATCATCAGTGCTATTCTCATTGTTGTCATGGAGCACTAGTCCCATTAGGTATCATCAGTGCTATTCTCATTGTTGTCATGGGCACTAGTCCCATAGTTATCAGTACTATTCTCATTGTTGGCATGGGCACTAGTCCCATTGGTATCATCAGTGCTATTCTCATTGTTGGCATGGGCACTAGTCCCATTGTTATCATCAGTGCTATTCTCATTGTTGGCATCGGCACTAGTCCCATTGTTATCAGTGCTATTCTCATTGTTGGCATCGGCACTAGTCCCATTGTTATAATCAGTGCTATTCTCATTGTTGTCAGGAGCACTAGTCCCATTGTTATCATCAGTGCTATTCTCATTGTTGGCATCAGCCACTAGTCCCATTGTTATCAGTGCTATTCTCATTGTTGGCCATCGGCACTAGTCTACATTGTTATCATCAGTGCTATTCTCATTGTTGGCATCGGCACTAGTTCCATTGTTATCATCAGTGCTATTGTCATTGTTTGCATCAACCACTAATCCCATTGTTATCAGTGCTATTCTCATTGTTGGCATCGGCACTAGTCCCATTGTTATCATCAGTGCTATTCTCATTGTTGGCATCGGCACTAGTCCCATTGGTATCATCAGTGCTATTCTCATTGTTGTCATGGGCACTAGTCCCATTGTTATCATCAGCACTATTCTCATTTGTTGTCATGGGCACTAGTCCCATTGGTATCATCAGTGCTAAATTCTCATTGTTGGCATGGGCACCAGTCCCATGGTTATCAGTGCTAGTCCCACAGGCATCGGCACTCAGTCCCATTGCTACCAATCAAAGTGTTCTCATTCTTGTCTATGCGCACTAGTCCCATGGTCATCAGTGCTGTTCGCGTTGTTGTCATCGGCGCTAGTCCCATTGTTGTCATCAGGTGCTATTCTATTTGGCACGGCACTGGTCCCATTGTTATCATCAGTGCTGTTCTCATTGTTGGCATCGGCACTAGTCCCATTAGTTATCATCAAGTAGCTATTCTCATTGGTGGCACTGGGCACAAGTCCCATTGGTATCATCAGTGCTATTCTCATTGTTGTCTAGGGCACTAGTCCCATTGGTATCATCAGTACTATTCTCATTGGTGTCATGGGCACTAGTCCTATGGTTATCACCAGTGCTATTCTCATTGTTGGCATACGGCACTAGTCCCATTGGTATCATCAGTGCTATTCTCATTGTTGGCATCGGCACTAGTCCCATTAGTTATCATCAGTGTTATTCTCATTGTTGGCATCGGCACTAGTGCCATTGGTATCATCAGTGCTATTCTCATTGTTGGCATGGGCACTAGTCCCATTGGTATCATCAGCGCTATTCTCATTGTTGGCAGTGGGCACTAGTCCCATTGGTATCATCAGTGCTATTCCCATTGTTGGCATCGGCACTAGTCACCATTGGTATCATCAGTGCTATTCTCATTGCTGGCATCGGCACAAGTCCCATTGGTATCATCAGCGTTATTCTCATTGGTGTCATGGGCACTACTCCCATTGGTATTATCAGATGCTATTCCCACTGTTGGCATCGGCACTCAGTCCCATTGGTATCATCAGTGCTATTCTCATTGTTGTCAGGAGCACTAGTCCCATTGGCATCATCAGCGCTATTCTCATTGGTGTCATGGGCATCAGTCCCATGGCTATCAGCGCTATTCTCATTGTTGTCATCGGCACTAGTCCCATTGGTATCACCAGTGCCATTCTCATTGTTGGCATCGGTACCACTCCCAATTGTTATCATCAGTGCTATTCCTTACTGTTGGCATCAGCACTAGTCCTATTGTTATCATCAATGCTATATTCATTGTTGGCCTCCGCACTAGTCCCATTGTTTATCATCAGTGCTATTCTCATTTGTTTGGCATCGGCACTAGTCCCACTGGTATCATCAGTGCTATTCTCATTGTTTGTCATGGGCACTAGTCCCATTGGTATCATCAGCGCCTATTCTCATTGCGGTCATGCAGGCACTAGTCCCATGGTTATCATCAGTGTTGTTTTTTTTCATTTGTTGGCATCGGCACTAGTCCCAATTGGTAACATCAGTGCTATTCTCAGTTGTTGGCATCGGGCACTAGTCCCATTGTTGTCATCAGCTGCTATTCTCATTGTTGTCATCGGCACTAGTCCCATTGGTATCATCAGTGCCTATTCTCATTGTTGGCATCAGCACTTGTCCCATTGTTATCATCAGTGCTATTCTCATTGTTGGCATCGGCACTAGTCCCATTGTTATCATCAGTGCCATTCTCATTGTTGGCATCGGCACTAATTCATTGAGCTATCATCAGTGCCTCCTGTTGTTGTCATAGGCACTAGTCATGGTTCAGTGCTATTCTCATTGAATTCATGAGCAATAGTCCCATTGTTATCATCAGTGCTATTTTTCATTGTTGTGGCACTAGTCCCATTATTGTTATCATCAGTGCTATTCTCAGTGTTGGCATCGGCTCTAGTCCCATTATTTATCATCAGTGCTA